>CM041628.1:36718790-36925408 GCA_023333625.1 Bothriochloa decipiens | reverse complement strand
ACTGCTGGCATACAGCTAGTATGCTCCAGCCGGCTAGTGGACGTCGCTTGTGTCATCCTCAGGCATTGCTGGCGTATAGGTGAGCTAGTATGCAGACCTAGGATTTGGGTATTTGGCTTATTGAAACAGAACCAATCAACGGTAATCTTGCCTATAATGTCTCAATCATATCTATTCTAATCCTGTGTACTCTTAGGGCCCAAGCAAGGTTGGGACGTGCAGCCTAAGGGGGCCTGCTGCACCCTGGTGTACCAACATCTGGTCCTTCTCGATGATTGCTTGCACTATGTGTGAACGTTTCCTATATGGCTCAAGTCTTGACATTTTTTCCACTCTTTTCAACTTCTACATTTCAACTCTAAACCCAACACTTTGATTTTCATCTCATTAAAGTATGTCATAACTAAGATACTGCAAACTTCAGTTATAATACCAGATCTATGCCTCTGCACTGAATAACTTTAGGAATAGAAATTAACGAAGTAGATGGAGAGAAGTGTTTGGCAGCTTCCAGACCAACCTGATAACATGAAGTAGTACCAGCAATCTGGTATGAACCATGTATCAATGCTTCCATCAACAATGAAGGATCATTGAAATTATAGTCAAGCAGTAGCTCCAAACTTTTAACGTTAATGAACTCTTCTGGTTTGATTGCGATTATCCTTTCAACTGGCATTTTGTGAAACTCTATATCCATTCCTAAAGATTTTAAGAAAATATATGCTGCCTGCTCACCAGCAGCACTAAGATAAGCCCCAATTAGGGCCTCAACTGAATCCGCGATTCTCTTACTTTTCAGCTTCCTCAAACTCGTACCACATATGTCATAGCCAACCCCTGGAACAATCCACGTTTTAGGGTTGAAAGCTTCGCTTCGAATGTATCCCTGAAAACAAAGCAAAAAGCACAACAAATGCAGAATTGGTAAGGATAAACACACTGTACAGCAACAAAAAAAAGCAACTAATTATAGCAACAAGTTTCAACAGAACATTGACACATTGCGTTAGTGTCTGATTGGTAACGAATTATTAAGCAGCTTTTTAATATTTGAGCCAGATTTACTTATCACCAGGCTACTGGTAAGCATGTCATTGCCGATGGCAATTGTGTATGGCGACACTTGTTTCCAAAAAATATTTTGTGAATACAGCCATACAGGCATGCACAAACCCTGAAACTTACCGAAAAGGCACCATACATATCAAGTTATAACTCCAAACTGTTTACGTAAACTGCACACGTGTGCAAAAATGAGTCAAATTTGGGGACTGTGTCAATGTTAATATGGCATGAACAATGAGCCTGCGGCTGTGGAGGCTTGAGATCTGGTGCAGCTGGACAGCTGGATGCGCGCTTAACTAGTAGTATTTGGGGACCTCCATGAGCATGACCCAATGCTGCACGGAAGCAGCAGACCACAGGCAGATCGGCCCGTGCTTGAATATGTGAGAAACAACATTGAAGACACAACCTAAGTCTGTCTGCCAGAAAGAATGACCATGTCCCTGGTCCCTGGTCCCTGGTCCCTGGCCCCAAGCCACACCTTTGCTTGGACTGGGCACCAGAGAAGAGAAGCAATATTCCACAAAGACAACAGCAGCACAAGCATCCCCAGGAAAATTCTAGTAAACAACAGCAGTGTGGACTTCGCTGTCAATGACGAGGATGGAGCAATGGTTGGTGGTGGCATTGATTGGAACTGGATTGGAGCAGTCTGTGGACAAAGTGAGGCAATTTCAATAGCAATTTGGCCAGCAGTGGCCTAAGGCCAGACTGCTGGAGCTCACTGGACATGGAAGTTGTCTGGTGTTTGATTGTAGCAAGCATGTAGACTAGGTGGAGCTCATGTTCTATTCAGAAGGTTAGAGCTTGGTTTTAACAAGTTCAGACCTAAGTTGCTCAGGTATAATATACAACTATCGGTGCCAATTCTGATATTATGCCGATCCAAACTGCTGTATTCAGTAGATCACATTTGCAAATCTACGATTCTAGCAATGACTCACTTAAACAAACAGAACTTTAGATTTTCCACAAAAAAAAAGGAAGGGGGGGGGGGGGGGGGGGGGGGAGGCAAGACAGGTTACATAATAGTACCACAAGATTGTTACTGCAGGCCAGCTGGCATAAAGCTGCGTTCGAGATCAAGTTTTTCTTCATCTTGGTTAGAATGCCTTCATGCTGATGTTTATATTTGCCAAAAAGGTGTTGAGTTGTAATATACTTGAGAAAAGAGTCCCCAAGTGTTTCTAATGATTCCTGTGAAAACTCCTCTTGGCACAATGTGAAGCAATAAATGCCAGACTGTTCGGGTGAATAAATGTGAAGCAGCGCAATGTAATTGCTGATATTGGCGCCATGACAACTATGCACAGTTCGGGTGGCAATTCAACCGCATTCTTACTGCTTCTTTCTGAACAGGATAATGGAATCAGTCATCTAACAAACAAGTTAATTTAACTAAAGTATAAAAAAAACTACATTAAAAAAATATTATTTGAAACTTTCAAACTTTTAGTTGAAAACATTACGGAACTCGATCTACTGGTCTACACTACAAAATGCCAGACTGCCAACTTCTCAAGACAGCCGAACACAAACCACCCCTCTCAAAACCATAGGGAAAGAAACAGGACTTAGACCTTCCCACAACCACAAGGATACATCTTCCGACTCCTTTACTCTAAGAAGCTTGCTTAGCTATGCTAAGAAGAAAAAAGACATAAGATTGTCATATCTCCATTATTCAGCTTCTATATCTTGATAGCAGCATGAGTACTACTTCCTCCAGACAATTATTGTAGATTGTACTAATGAACACAATGTAATTTTTTTTTTTGAAATTTTGGACAAGTGGTACCCATGAGCATACCATCCATGAATTAAAACAGAAATGTATTGTGATAATGAAGACAAATATCATGGATCCCAAGTCAATTATGCTAGTTTTTGCAAATGTGAGGCCCACATGCAAGAGAAAACAGTTCAGAGAAGCCATGGGAGTCTTCCCACCCCATTTCCCAGGATTTGAGCACAAACTAATTGATTCAGCACATGGTATAAATACCCAACAGATGGATATGGTAACAGGCACAACTAAATACTCTTCTCAAGAGAAAGGAACCTTTTTCCTTTTTATAGTTGCACTTGTGGAGGAAGTTCCGCACTTCCACAAGTTTAGATGCCTTCAAGAGAGGTTGATCTTCACATGTTAAATCAAGGCCATGCCTAGAGAATGTAAAACAAGAAATAAGATATATAAACATAATTTCTACAGTTTATGGGAGCATGACATAAAGAATACCAAAGGAAAGACAACATACCTTTCTTTAAAATGGGTTTTGTAGGTAAGTACACTCCCATCATTTCTATGCAGAAGCGAATTAGCATTTAAGTCAAGAAAGCCAGAAACAGCATAAAACATGCCATTATGCGGGGTACAGACAATAGAATTTTGAAGCATGCACTGGCAGAACGGGCCAATTTTTGTCTGCACTATACCAGTATCTTTACAATGATGGTAGTGTCTCATGTCCATGTCAGTAGTTTCAGGCATTTCTGAGGCTGAGAATTTGATGCTGCACCAATCAATTTTTCCAGAAACCACTGGCAGAAGTAGATACACAGCTCCAGGAGATACTGGCATTTCAAGTAAGTTCTTAATAGAACTGTTGACCTCCGAAAGGTCATTACTAATAAGCAAAGAAAGAATCGTTGTCTGAAATCTTCTCGCGACAATTACCTGAGCAGGAGTGTATTCATAGGGAAGGTTAATGGTCCAAAATACTTATCAAAAAGAGACTAAGAAAAGATGGCATGTTGACTACAGAACAAAATCATACAGTGAAAACCTACCTGTTCCTGATTTAGATGAATGATGCCAACGTATCTCATGGTAAAACTCAAATAATCTTGCACACCCCACACTTTGAATGACTTCAAGATGAAGTCAGATCCCATGTCACACTTCACAGCTAATACTATCTCAGCTGGAGTAGATTCAGAACAACCTTCCAGTGAGATCATATAGCAATAATAAAAGCCACGGAGAGAAAAAAGATAACCAATTATCCATTAATTGCTCGGGAAAGTAGTCAGGTTGCCCATTTTTGTATTTGTCCACATTGTCCACAACTACATCACAAGAGTTAATACAGCCTTAGTATAACATACAATTCAATTGCTGCCAAACTGATTACCCAATTGGAATGGATCGAACGAGTGCACTTGGGCTTAATAGCGGACATTTCAGGCAGGGATGAAACAGTGATGAAAATTCCCATTATTGTTTCCAAGAAAATGGTACCGTTTGCAACTGTTCCCTATCCTAAGCCATACACAAAACTTGATACTTCTAATAACACACCCCTACATTGCAACTTACACTTAACAGTTACATAGGTAAGTGTGGAAATTCAAGACTAACCAAACATCATTTCCACAAACTTATATGTTTCTGATCATTTTCAGCCCTGATTTTAGACAAATGAAAACATGTAAACAAGGATAGACTTGATAAAATAAAATAGGTATGTTGATGATGATGTGATTTTGACATGAGCAACATAACAATAATTTGCCATGAGTTAACACTATCATGAAGCACGGATCTTATATGCTGATATTATTAGGGCCTGATAGACAACAATTTTACTTTTATACTAAACCTGAAAATTTAAGTTTTCTTTAACTCCGGCATCCTCACTAGGAGACATATTTTAAAGTTGTCCGCATCGGATTGAACTTGAATAATATATTATTAGTCTCTCTCAAGCCATACCACCCACTGCAGTTGTGCCCTATGTGTGATCCCACCCTCCAATATGACCCAAGTCCTAAGATATGTATGTTGAGTTTAGAAGTTTTGGATAGTTACAACTTACAACTACAAATCAGACAAATAAATACAAGTGCAAAAATATCACTACTCATGGAGAAATTACCCAAATTGTGTAGGCAATCACAATAAAATATATATATTAATAATAAGTCAATTAACTGCAACAGAATGAAGTCTGGATTCATTTTAATTAACAAAGAAATAGGAATACCAATGTCAGGTTCATCTTCACATGGAACACTCGATTCGGGCAAGAGAGAATCTGTGAGAGTGCCAACAGCATGTAATTCCCGGCAGGCCTTTAAACAAACAACCTTCTTGATCACAGATATTTTTCCTTCAGCATAAACTGTTTGTACAGGACTGCTCATTGGAAGATGCGGCGTACATGTACCTAATGCCTTGTTAATACTGAATCTTGGTAGAGGTTTAAAATACCTGGGACATGTTGGTAAAAAACTGTTAGTATTTGCACCAGGGCATGTTTTGTTGTATGAACCGAAAGAAATCCTTATATAACTAAGAAAGAAAACAGACTTGTCTGATGGTAGCTTGCAGCAGAAATGATAAATCAATGGAACACTAGAGTTCAGAGTCACAATTGCTCCAGTCAATTGAACACGATAAGATTCCTTATTGCATAGAGTGTTTGGAAGAGGCTGACAACAAGTAGATTCCAATCTCTGAGATTCTTCACGCATGATTTGTCCACTTTCAAGAAACTTCTCTATTTTAGAAAGAGCATTGGCATCTCCCCTGGTACAGAAACATAGAGAAACCTCAATAATCATGTAAAGCAATATGCAAAACTCAACAATATCACTCCAATAAGATTGACAACAAAATTTGACACAGATTACAGGGTCTTAAACTGAAAAATAGTAAACTAACAGGAACCAACCAAAGGAGCAATTCCACAAAGTCTACTTTCGACCCAAAAAACCCTTGAAGCTCAAAGGAAAAAAAAAATTCTCAGCAAACAACACCAGACTGGAAAACATGCCTTCTAATAAGTAAAACATAGTCAGAATTTTGCATCCTAGCACGACCACATGACTGTAAAGCTGCATACAGTTGCTGCCTGATCAAAACGGATTATCAAGTTACAACTTGGCACATCCAGTCCCTCCTCCAAGATTGGTGTGGCAATAATCAAGTGCACCTACAGGATATCATTTTATCATCAGTACAATTATTAATAGGACAACCATAGCAGCGCAACATCAGTGGCAAACCTTTCCACTCCGAAATGAATCAACAATTTCCGCATGCTGATTCCTACTCTGGTGTTGCAAACCACAATTTCTCCCTGATGCCATGTATCTAACACTCCATCCAGACATTTGATTAATAGTTGACAGAAGAGCCTCCAACACAATGCTTGTAATGACTCTGTCAACAAACACAATGCATCTCAAATCTTGCATATGCCTGCAAGATGGAGCGAGAGATTAATCATGGTAGACAATGAGAGAACAATTTTAAGCTGTCCATATCATTTCATTAGCAATTAATGTCATGGCCACATGCAGAGAAGCAGTGCATGGAACATGAATAGGACAAGCTAGTGTACATTTATTTGGACATACAACTTCAGTTGAATTAGCTTTGCATGTATGGCAAGCCCCAATCTATACATGTGTTCCTGTTGTAGGCAAATCACTACTTCAAGGCAATGAGAGTAAACTATTACATGCTTTTTTTTTAACAGAATAAACTCTTACATGCTTGAGATCCAAACATAATCTCACCTATACCCCAGAAGAGATTTGACAAGAAAATAAACTTTGGATGTCAATAACCCATCTTGCAGATCCTCAGCAAAGTCATCACCAATATGTCCTGTATAGACGGATGTAAATATGACAGGAAGATCAATGAATCCCAGCCTCTGCACATTTGTGCAGGGATGGCTGCTGGCTATTTTTTCTTCCCCAGACCCCGCAGTGCAGGAGCCTACGGTACCGGGTACGCCCTTTTTTTTCACAAATTGATACTCCCTTCATCCAATCAGGTATGGTGTGCATGTTTTCAGAAGATTTAAATTTGTATATTTTGACAAATATTTAGTCAAGGAACGTCTGGTATAAATATCATATAAATAGATTTAATAAATGCTTATGCACCATGTTGATTAGCTACAAACAATATTCAAAAACTAGTTTTAAGAATGTAAAAGTAAAACACATCATATACATTTTTGGACAGTGCCATAGCTAACTCGAGAACAAATCGAGCAATAACTCAATCAATAGCCTTCAGATTGGCCGAGAGGCCGCACACCCCAGTTCAAACCTATGTTTTTACGGCGCTAAGGCGAGTCATGGCGATCCACCCCCTTCCAATCACCTAGGCGACACCTAGGCGACGCCTAGGCGAGGCAAGGCGACGCCATATGATTGGAAGAAATGTCAAAGCAGCAGCACAGAGGAAGGAAAAAAAGAAACAGAAAAGAGGCAAGGAAGCACAGAGGCAAGGCGACGCCATATGATTGGAAGAAATGTCAATAGCAATGGCAGCACAGAATAATTCATATTAAGTCAAAACTTTCAGGAAAAAGTGCATCGAAGAAACAAGAAAGCCCCTCTTTGTCATCTTCAATATAATTTCTGAGAGATCACTATAGACATCTCTGACATAGTTTCTAATGAATCCATCAATTTTTTCATCCATTTTTTCGTCCCAAAAGGACACACTGATTTCCTTGTTTGATTGTAGAATCTCAGCAGCCTGATAAAAGGTTTAAAGGCATTTTTAGGAGTGCACAAAATGGTAAAAATGTGCACATTGCGTATCCTCATACCTTTGCTGCCAACCATACTCCAAGATCAGATATGCAATATAAAAACATTGCATTTAATTTTTTTATCCTCTTCTCTGAATTTTCCAAAAGTGAACCATGCAGTTTCTCCTTCAGGGTTTCTAAATGCTAAGATAATTTAACCACTATTAATTCATGTGCATATTGACTCCGAACATGATGAAAGAAGTTATTGAAAGTTATAAAAGAAAACACTAAAAGGCTCCATTGCCCCATCATGAGCATAAATCCAGATAAAAAGCAATATGGATATGTCAGAAAAGCTGTTGCATTTTTTTTCCAAATATAAAGCCATGGGAACATTGTTGCACAGTTGCACATGTATAACAAACAAAAGAATGAATAAGACAGATTTGTTCAACATCCCTTCAAGGTTTAGTATTACTTCGAATTCGATTGGACTAAATATCAACAAATATTCCTAACATTATCATATGATTTACCAAGAACATTATGCCTGTAATATTTAACCATCTTACTAGTATGTAGCTTTGTCTTTCCTGCTAAACTATTCAAAGTTCACAAGTCATAGTTATTTTTACGTGCATTATTCATGATACCATTTCTACTGCGAACCAGTTCTATAAGGTGCAATCATGCGTAACATTTAGAATTTTAGGAGCCAGAATAAACTAATGTAGCTGGTAGGGTGTTGTAGCGCCCTTTACAATTTCAGCATGAAACAGGAAATGTTTTTAAAAGAAACAAGACCAAACAATTTCAGCACTGCAAAAGGTCATGCCTAGAGCATATAATTCACATACTGGGTGACGAAGAGTAACATAGGCAATCTGTATCCAGCAAAAGGCCATGACTAGAGCATACAATAGTACCTTCGTTTTCAATTTGTTCAAGCAATGGATAGTATGGCTATAGAACTCAGACGTTATTATATAATCATCATACTCGACTATCTTGGTAGTCGCAGATGGAATGTATTGCGATAGTGCTGATTCACTGGCAACAGTGTACACCTATAAAGGGAAATGCATAAGTTGTTTGTTACATGTTACCAAATTAGGTATATAAATAAATAGAAATACAGTTGTGTGGGTGTTGTTATATAGCCTGACCTTGGCATTCATGAGATTCTCGAGCTCAGATATTTGCTCTGAATATTTGACATGTGCCGAATTTGTGGAGAAAATTCCACAATGGAGTTAATTAATGAGAGAATGAAATGCACATGTACATATAAATATACAGCCACATTCTTACTTTTTGAAATTAGAGAAGCTGTCATCCCAAATATAGTTGGAATAGGATCTGATGGCCGAGAATTCAATTGGGGATGATAAAACTCCTACCAGAAAAGGCACACTAAAGCATTTAGCTATATTGTTAAAGAAGGAAAGAAACGGAAATTTGCCCCCCAGAAAAGATCTAAGCAATCATGATTGCATCTAGAAGTGTACTCCCCAGTACACATACAGACATAGGACCTCCTGAATTGATACAAGTGGCAGACGTAGCCTTATAAATAATAAAGGTTAAATAAAGCTTGTAACTGGAATTGCAACTTGTTTGGAAACCAGATGAATGAATCAATAAATGTGCATGGCAACAGATAAGAGGGGACAAAAATAGCCAAGCCTGGTTCCAACTTTCGGGTGACCAGACCTTAAGAATGCAGGCGTACGGGGAATCCCCGGTGGCGTGGTGGCACTCGTCGAAGATGAGGAGCGGGATGTCCCAGAGGCTGAAGATGCTGTGTCGGAGGTTGTCGAGGAGGATCTGCGGCGTCATGACGAGCACCTCGGCCTCGCCGACCATCTCGCGCCACTTGCCCGGCTCCGCCCTCCAGCTGTCCACGCCCATCTCGCCGTAGAACTGCGCGACGCGGAGGTCCGTGTGCGCCTCGACGACGCGCGCCTGCTGGGACACGAGGACGACGGTGGGGACGAGGAAGACGGGGAAGCAGGGCTGCGTGGGGGACGAGCGGATGCGGTGCGCGAAGCGGCGCAGCAGCAGCACCGCGATGAGCGTCTTCCCGGCGCCCGTCTCCAGGAACGCCAAAGTGTTCCCGGCCAGCGCGCGCTCCAGCGCCTCCAGCTGGTACCTGCGGGGGAGAGGGAGAGAGAGAGCGGCGGCACGGGCGCCCACATTAGGACGGACTAGGGGACGACGGGAGGAGGAGCGAGCGGCGGCGGCAGGGAACGCGCGCGCGGGGGCCTGGCGAACTCACCATCTGGCCTGCGTCTGCGGGTCGCAGGGCGGCGGCGGCGGATCTTCCTCCTCCATCGCCACCACCTCCCCGTTGGCGGCGGCCGCGCGGGACATGGCGGCCGGCGAGGTCTGGACGAGAAGGGGAAGAAGTGGCGAGGGAGGTAGAGGGTTATGGACGCCCGCGGCGTGCACGGGAGAATGCGCGAGGGGGTTTGGTGGTGGTGGTGACGGTTGCGCTGCCGCTGCCGCTGCCGCTGCCTCCTCCTCTACGGCAGCTGCACACGCCCTCCCTGCAATCCAAATCCAGCGCCGCCTCAAATCCACTCGCGCGCGTGTGCTGTAGAGACTCGGGAGTTTGGGAGTGAAACGGAGTTGGGAACGAGACCAACTGTTGAGACTTGGAGAGTTTGGGACACGGAAGGGGAGAAGGTGTTTGGGACGCGGAACATTTTACGCTTGTTCCGGTGCTACGCTTTTTTACTCGGCCAGGGGTGGGGGTCCAGTGCCGCATTTGCATTGCGTCGTGGCTAGGCGTCCTCGGATCCCCCATCGGGTACCTCGGTCGCTCTCACAGGGACGGGGAGGGACGCTTTCGGGTGGGCGAGGCTTTCTCAGATTCCCATCCCTTTTGTGCGCTTGGCCTTTCAAATTTCCAATGTTCCTTCCACGAGAAGGCATGGATACCCGACAAACGTTCAAGCACTGAAGCACACGCTCTCGTGCTCCTCCCGAAGCAGGCACTGTTGTCTGTCTTCAGATAGGATAGGGATGAAAATGATGGGGAACATCAGGAAAAAATAACTCTAACCAATTTCATTTTGTATTTTTGTTTGGATTCGAAAACGCTGGTCGGGAAAACGGAAACAGTTTATTGTCATAGAAATCAGAAACAGAACACTTCGATAATGGTCAGAAACCGATAATTCAAATCAGGAACACTGAATCATTTCAAATGTTCAACTCAGTACAACATACAATGAGAAAAGTATATAAATAATAACTAAATATTCCTCTAAATTATAATTCACTTTGATTTTTTTATGCATGCAACAAAAAAATTAAAGTGAGCTACAATTTTGAACGAAGGGAGTATATACTTAAATTTAAAATATTTTGACTTCATGATAAGTGAGTGACACTCTTTATTAGATAGAGAGAGTGGTACTCAATGTATAGTACTCCCTCCGTTCTAAATTATAAGTCATTCTAAGAATCTTGGAAAATCAAAGCATTTTAAGTTTGATCAAGATTATAAAGAAAATTATAAAGATTGGTGACATTAAATAGGTATACTATGAAAATATAATTAATGAACAGTCTAATAATACTTAGTTGACATCCTAAATGTTACTATCTTATCGTATATATTTGGTCAAAATTGAGATGTTTTGACTCTCCAAGATTCTTGGACTGACTTACAATTTAAGCCGGAGGGAGTAGAGGCGAAAACAAACTTAGAATTTCAAGGTCGTTTTGTAAGCGAATAACTCCTTTTCTTTGAAAACGGCAAGGGCAGAAACAAACACGAAACTAGACCTTGTTTAGATGCTGAATTTTTTTTAACTTTGTTACTTTAGCACTTTCGTTTGTATTTGATAATTATTGTCCAATCATAGACTAACTAGGTTCAAAACATTCGTCTCGTAATTTACAATCAAACTGTGTAATTATTTATTTTTATCTATATTTAATATTCTATACAAGTGCCTAAACATTGATGTGATGGAGAGTGAGCGAAAAAAACTTAGAATTTGAGGTCCACCTAAACACGGCACTAGGGAAAAAAAAGTCGTCAAAAGAACCGTACAGGTCGTGCTCACTGTATCTGTATCTTGTCGAACAAGCTTGGATCTGAACTTTGAAGCAGGGTCCACTCTCCACTGGGAGTCTGGGACGGCTGGATGGGTGAGACCCGAGTTCAGATACTTATCGAACAAGCTTGGTTTGATTAATGATGGAGCAGAAACGACAATTATTGTGCCAAGTAGGACCATATAATAGTCTTTAATATAATCATAGTTTTTTATGTGGCTGCGAGCTAGATTAGCTCTGCCCCTCATTTTATTTAATAGGCTTGTATGTTATAATAGAATAGCAGATGCAAAGCAACTCAAACATGATCTTTCGGTTTTTCCTTTCTATCAAAGTGGAATCAAAGATGAGAATGCATGCATGTGCTATGTTGATATATCCCCTTAGTTCACTTTTGCGTCGTGCCAAAGCAAAGTATTATTATATTTTTGTCATAACCGCGACTTCACCTTTTTTCAAAATATCATTCTATCATTTGCTTTAATAAAATAGGTATGAAATGGTTCGGAAATTTACTCTTTAAGTAATATGGTCCTACCTTAGTACTTGGCTACATGCCCATTTCGTCGTTTTGGTTCATAGAGCTTATTCCACTGGACTATATATACACAATAAAATAGACACGACATACAAATGTTTGAATACTTGACTTGTATCAAGAACTCGTTGGCCTTATTTTTCCTTATTTGAACAACATTTTAGCCTTATCTGTTGTTTTCAAATGACAACACCAAAAGGGCCTAGCTCCGCACCTGTTTGAATATGTTTCAACTACTAATATGAATGAAGATCCATTAGGGTAGTGTCAACATAGTACTAGAGGTTGTCCCCATAAAAGAACCTGCCACATAATAAAAAAAGGAGGCTAAATCATATAATAAGGAGAGAGAAAAAAATGAGAAACAAAATCGGTTCGTAGTCCGATACCCCAAGAAACCGCTTCTTCCTATGTTTTGGGTGATCCACGACAATAACAGGACTACCACACGCATGCAAGTTCACCTATACAAAGGTCTATTTAGGAACGCGCCACTCTATCAAACCAGATATGCTCCACTAATCCATCATGGAACAGCTCTACCAAAAAAAATCTAAATTTTTAGAGTACGATTTTAGGCCGTACTCCCTCCGTCTTAAAATAGATGTCATTCTCGCTTTCCGAGAAGTCAATGTTTTTAAACTGTCGGTAATTATATATTAAAATATATAAATATTTATGTTAAATAATTAGTATCATCGAAAAATCTTTAAGTCTAGTTTTTTAATAAATTTATTTGGAGATATAAATGTTGTACGTATTTTATACAAATCTAGTCAAAGTTGAGAAAATTTGACTGACACGCTTTCCATAACGTCATCCTTTTTAGGGCGGAGGGAGTACACAAGAAGCCTAGGAATTAACCCTTAATTTTACCATTTTCTTCCTAAAACAGAGTTAGTGGAGTGTTACCATGGCTAGCGAAATTGAAATGGAGCTTAAAAAATGGAGCAAAATAGTTTTTAAAGGTCTGGTAGTACATTTTGCACAAGGATACATACGCAATTCAGATTTGATTCATTCAAACACCACGACACACGATGATTGGATTAGACATGTCAGAAGTGGATTAGCTTCCCTTGCCAATTGCCACGTGAATGTCGCCATTGGCCAAAAAGATTCGGGCGTCCAGCCGTCCAGGGCCCGTCACTCTTTGGATTGAGTTGCACGAGCACGAGCTCGCTGCCCAGCATCGCGCCGGAGCCCGTGCTCGCCATGTCCGGCGGCAGCGCGCACTGCACACAAAGTGACAAGCCGCATGCACCCACTCGTGCTCGCCCGCCATTGGCTGGGATCCACATGATGACACACGAAGACACTATGCACTGTACAATTCGTCATTCCATCAAGGCTCCACCACACGAAGGCACTGTGCAAAAGAGGTAGTTCAACTGCACTCATGCCATACAGGTGGAGGCATACGGTCTAGCAAAAACATTGCCCAACAGTCAACACCAACAAAAAGGTTTTTCGCCAAAAAAAAAACACCAATAAAAGTTTCTCACAGCTGCGGAAAACCTTGAAACCAGCCTTTTTATATATGTAACCAAGCGACCGACTTACATCCTCGGCAAAAACAGCTGCCTGGTGCGCAAGTCGCTTTGACTTTTTTTCTACGTACATATTATGCATCTAGATATAATAATATGTCTAGATGCATAGCAAAGTGCATATAAAAAAAGTCAAAGCGACTTATAATTTGAAACGGAGGAAGTAATATCTAATGCCCTCTGCTGCATGTCCAAGCTTCATCCTCTTACGGCCTCGAGTTTCTTGAGCAGAGCCTTCGCTGCCAAAACTTTCGACACATCCTGGTTGCGGCCTTCTGCAGTCTCAGAGTACTCTGCCCTCGCAGCCTTCGCCTCTGCAACCACCGTTGTCACTCCAGCTACATCGTCACGAGTTGCAGTGTATGATGGCTTAGGGTAGTTTCTGCGCTCGCATAATTCCTTCAGTTCCGACACTGGGTCAAGCTCCATGGTCTCGCGGGTGGCAAGAGGGTCCAGTAGCCGGCTCATGACTCTCCAGACAACCTTCTTGTTGTTCCCACTGTCGACGTAAATTGCACCAGCTATTGCTTCAAACAAATCTGCGAGATCCTGCATTTTATTTTTTCGAACAAGCAACAGAACCATGTTACCCACGAAAGTGGGAAAAAAGACCAGAAGAGTAAGAACTAATTTATCCAAGAAACATGAAACAGAAACCATATAAAGTACATTAAGTATATATGTTCCATGCAAACAAAAAAGGGGGCACATGTGTTTTCATTGGCCTAGAAATGCATGAAACATGTTGTTATGATGGGCAAGGTCTACCACAGGCGCGAGAAGAAAAGTGGCTGAATGCCGAGCCATGGTCACCATGATGCGCACACTCATTCTGTTCCAAGACCGATTCTTTAGGAGATTGAATTGTCGGTTTGTTGGGAGAATTTGGATTACTTATTTATTCCTTAGATTGAGGAGAGTGGCTAGGTCATTTGTTATAAGTACCAAACACTTGAGATTAATAGATCAGCCTGAGATTGAGTTTAATCTCTCTCTCTCAGGCGTACTGTTCACCATCACGCAGTTGTCGCCATGCTCTGGTTCCGGTGTCGAGCACGGCGCCACAAATCCGTCACCGAGGGTTCAAGCCTCGGTCCGCCGTCTCCCATTCCTACTCCCTCCGATCCCTAAGCCGCAACACGTGTTTCAAAGAAACCTAGAAAAACCGAGCATTCAAAAGACATACCTCAGGTAGACCAATGCCAGGTTCCCAGCCATGTGATTGGCCTGAAAATGGCTGCCCTGAATTCTCAAGATTGTCAATGATCTGCTTTGATGAGAAATGAAGAATATGTTTGTGTAACTCTGCTTTAACAGCTGCATGTGCATAGCAATAGTTGTTCACAGAAGCTTTTCGTAAATTTGTCAACAGTGCTGGTGTACAATCGGGGTAGTATTTGTAGAAGTAATAATCAGTTAAGATGTAGTCCAATACAGCATCTCCGAGAAATTCAAGCCTCTGCATACAGGCACGAACTTGTTAAGTATACCCACAAAAAGTCATCTGGGGTAAAATACCATTTGTGTTAAAAGAAGTTAACAAAAGGGTTAATACAATAATAAATTATAATTTCATACATTTTCTTGTACTTCTCTGATTCTCTCCTATTGGTAGATTTTTAGACCCCGTTGTCTGCTAACAGTCAACTTCGCCTATGTTGATTTGAAGAATTTCGTGAGTCGTTTCAACATAGCCGGTCCTAAGCTCGGATAAAGGAGGAGGGTGTGTTAGATCCGGCTAGCCAACATCTCAAAACCAGCCACTCTCATGGATATGAAACCCACAAGAGATTCGTTGGGGCGTAACCCTCTTAGCGACGCGCTACATCGAAACCCGGGTGTAGTGTCAAATGGGCAAGGGCCGGGTCATCATCCCCTTAGTGGCGCGTCGTATCGTGATCCGGGTACGATGATAAATGAGCAAGGGTCGGGTCGTCGCAACCTTTGTGACGCGCTACATCTGCGCCCGGGTGTAGTGAAAAATGAGCAAGGGTCTTTGCACTTCCCTCGACGGGTGCGAAGGGTAAGGAAGTTAGCCGAGCCAACTAGGATTCGTCTAGGTAGCTGGAATGTAGGGTCCCTAACGGGTAAGTTAAGAGAGCTAGCCGATACAGTAATTAGGAGGCGTGTAAATATCCTATGCGTTCAGGAGACTAAATGGAAGGGCGAGAAGGCGAAAGAGGTGGAGGATACTGGCTACAAACTTTGGTACACGAGGACAACATCGGGTAGGAATGGTGTAGGCATCCTGATCGATAGAAGCCTTAAGGATGGAGTAGTTGATGTGCGGAGGCAAGGCGACCGGATTATCCTAGTCTGGTTGGTAGTAGGAGATTCGACTCTGAATGTGATCAGTGTCTATGCCCCACATGTAGGTCTTTGCGAGAGCACCAAGAGAAATTTTTGGGAAGATCTCGATAGCATGGTTAGTACTGTGCCTATCAGCGAGAAACTCTTCATAGGTGGAGACCTCAACGGCCATGTGGGTGCGACTAATGTAGGTTTCGAGCGGGTGCATGGGGGTTTCGGGTATGATAGTAGAAATCAAGAGGGGGAGGATGTTTTGAACTTCGCGTTGGCCTACGATTTGTTGATAGCGAACACCGTCTTCAAGAAGAGGGAATCCCATCTAGTGACATTTCATAGTGGATAACACCTGAGCCATATTGACTTTATCCTTACATGGAGGGGAGATAGACGTGCTTGCTTAGATTGTAAGGTGTTACCTGGGGAGTGTGTTGTCCCTCAACACAAACTTGTGGTGGCGGATTTTCGCTTTCGGGTACGTGGCTACGGGACAATCGACCCAAGATTGCGAGAACAAAATGGTGGAAGCTTATAGGGGAAGCAGCACAAACATTTAAGGAGAGGATGCTAGATGAGGGGCCGTGGAAAGAAGGAGAAGATGCTGACGACATGTGGCTAAAGATGGCCACATGTATTCGGAAGGTGGCTTCGGATGTGTTTGGCGTGAGTAGGGGAGGCAAACGGGAAGCGAAAGACACCTGGTGGTGGAATGACGAGGTGCAATGGGCTATTAGGGAGAAGAAGGAGTGGTTCAAGCGCCTCTATCATGACAAGAGTGCAGCCAACATTGAGGGCTATAAAATAGCGAAGAGGGCTGCAAAACGAGCGGTGAGTGTAGCAAAAGGTCAGACGTATGATGACCTTTATCAGTGGCTAGGCACGAAGGAAGGGGAGAAGGACATTTATAGGATGGCTAGGATCCGCGAGAGGAAGACGAGGGACATCAACCAAATCAAATGCATCAAGGATGGGACGGATCGACTTTTGGTGAGGGATGAGGAGATCAAGGACAGGTGGAGAGAGTACTTTGACAAGTTATTTAATGGGAAGAATAAGGGTCCTACCTTAGAGTTGGATGACTCATTTGACGATACCAACAGACGCTTCGTGAGGAGAATTCAGGAGGCAGAGATCGGGGGGCTTTGAAGAGGATGAAGGGAGGTAAAGTGATGGGCCCTGATGGTATCCCCATTGAGGTGTGGAGATGCCTAGGTGCAAAAGCGATAGTATGGTTAACTAAGCTTTTTAACCTCATTTTCTGGTCAAACAAGATGCCTGAAGAATGGAGAAGTATATTAGTATCAATCTTCTAGAACAAGGGAGATGTTCAAATTTGTACTAATTACCGTGGGATTAAGTTGATGAGCCATACGATGAAGCTCTGGGAGAGGGTTTTCGAGCATCGTCTAAGAAGAGTGACAAGTGTGACCCAAAACCAATTTGGGTTTATGCCTGGTAGGTCGACTATGGAGGCGATTTTCTTATTACGTCAGTTGATGGAGAGATATAGGGAGCAAAAGAAGGACTTGCACATGGTCTTTATTGACCTCGAGAAGGCATATGACAAAGTACTGAGAAATGTCATGTGGTGGGCCTTGGAAAAGCACAAAGTCCCAACTAAGTACATCACCCTCATCAAAGATATGTACAGGGATGTGGTGGCGTGTGTCCGAACATGTGATGGCGATACCAGTGACTTTCCAATTAAAATAGGACTACATCAAGGGTCAGCATTGAGCCCTTATTTATTTGCTTTGGTGATGGATGAGGTCACAAGGGACATACAAGGTGATATCCCTTGGTGTATGCTCTTTGCTGATGATGTGATGCTACTGGATGAGACTAGGGAAGGGGTTAATCGGAGTTAGAACTATAGAGGCACACGTTAGAGTCGAAAGGATTTAGACTTAGTAGGAGCAAGACCGAGTACATGAGGTGCGATTTCAGCGCGACTGAGAATGAGGAGGGAGACGTTAGCCTCGATGGGCAAGTGGCGGCCATGAAGGATACTTTTCGGTATTTAGGATCGATGCTACAAAAGGATGGAGACATTGATGAAGATGTTAGGCATAGAATTTCAGTCGGTTGGTTGAAATGGTGTCAGGCTTCAGGCGTCCTCTGTGACAAAAGGGTGCCTCAGAAGTTAAAAGGTAAGTTTTATAGGACAGCGATTCGTCCGGCGATGTTATACGGTGCTGAATGTTGGCCTACAAAAAGGCGACATATCAAGCAATTGAGTGTAGTAGAGATGCGTATGTTACGATGGTGTTGTGGGCACACAAGAAGGGATAGAGTCCAGAACAACGATATTCAGGATAGGGTTGGGGTGGCACCAATTGAGGAGAAATTGATTCAACACTGGTTGAGATGGTTCGGCCATGTCCAACGGAGGCCTCCTGAGGCGCCGGTGCGTAGTGGGATTCTAAAGCTGATCGATAATGTAAAGCACGGTAGAGGTCGACCTAAACTAACTTGGAACGAGTTGGTTAAGAGAGACCTTAAGGAGTGGAATATCCCTAAGGATTTAGCCATGGATAGGAGCGCTTGGAGACTAGCAATTAACGTGCCTGAACCATAATCTTTCTCTTGTACATTTTATGTGTTCTTTGTTTCATGTCTCTTTTTGGTTTTATCTCTAGCCTACCCCAACTTGCTTGGGATAAAAGGCTATGTTGTTGTTGTTGTCTGCTAACAATCATTATTGGGCTAACCCTAGAAGGTTAGCTATATATCCAGTCTTACATGGGCCTCATGGGCCTAATACACACATATTCCAACACCCCCCCGCAGTCTGAACTACCGGCGCAGCGGAGTTACAGACTGGACACGAAAAAAAGCACACACACGAGTCCCCCCCACAGATGCAACTAGCCACCAGTGATGTTGAGGCTGGAGCGAAACTCGGTGAAGGTTGAGGACGGGAGGCCCTTGGTGAAGATGTCGGCAAACTGGGAGTTGGTCGAGACGTGGAGGACCCGAACATCGCCGATGGCGACTCGATCACGGACAAAGTGTAGATCGATCTCCACATGCTTGGTCTGCTGGTGCTGAACAGGGTTGGTGGAGAGGTACACCACACTGACATTGTCGCAGTAGACCAGCGTGCTCCAGGAGAGAGGGCTGTGGAGCTCGGCAAGGAGCTGTCGGAGACAGGAGGCCTCAGCCACGCCGTTAGCAACAGCGCGGTACTCCGCCTCGGCACTGGAGCGGGAGACCACCAGCTGGCGCTTGGACGACCAGGACACCAGGTTGCCGCCCAGAAAGACAGCGTAGCCGGAGGTAGAGCGCTGAGTGTCCGGACACCCGGCCCAGTCGGCGTCAGTGTAGATGATGAGCTTGGTGGAGGACGACCGGTGGAGGATCAAGCCGTAGTCGACAGTGCCACAGAGGTAGCGGAGGAGGCGCTTGAGAGCAGTGAGGTAGGGCTCTCGGGGATCATGCATGTGGAGACATATCTGGTGGATTGCATAGGTGATGTCTGGCCTGGTGAAGGTGAGGTACTGAAGTGCACCGGCAAGACTTCGGTATGCAGTGGGGTCTGTCACTGGGTTGCCCTCGGCCTCTGACAGCTTGCCCTGTGTGTCAACCGGAGTGGAGCAGGGCTTGCAGTTAGTCATCCCAGCTCGCTCCAGGATATCAAGAGTGTACTGCCGCTGGTGAAGAAGTAGACCGGTGGGACGAGGCTCAACAGTGACCCCGAGGAAGTGGTGGAGCACACCAAGATCCTTCATAGCAAACTCCTACTGAAGAGAGGTGATGATGCGGCGGAGTAGTGACGGACCGTTGGCGTGAGGACAATATCATCAACATAGAGCAGCAGGTAGGCAGTCTCAGCTCTATGGTGATAGATAAATAGAGACGTATCTGACTTGGCCTCCACAAATCCTAGTGTCAATAGAAAAGCAGCAAACCGAGAGTACCACGCCCGAGGAGCTTGCTTGAGGCCATAGAGAGACTTGTTGAGCCGACAGACCATGTCGGGACGAGACGAGTCAACAAACCCCGCTGGCTGGCTGTAGTAGACTGTCTCAGTGAGAGTACCGTGCAGAAAAGCATTCTTGACGTCTAGCTGATGCACGGGCCATGAACAAGTGAGAGCACCGTGCGGATGTGGCCAGCTTCACCACTAGGCTGAATGTCTCATCATAGTCGACTCCAGGGCGCTGAGTGAAACCCCAGAGAATCCAGCGAGCCTTGTACCTATCAAGGGTACCATTAGCCTGCCGCTTGTGTGTCTAGATCCACTTGCCGGTGACGACGTTGGAGCCGAGCGGACGGGGCACCAGATCCCATGTCTGGTTGGCGAGGAGCGCTGCATACTCCTCTTCCATCGCGTGGCGCCAGTGAGGGTCCGACATGGCATCGCGAACGGAAGAGGGTACATGAGAGACCTGCGGGTCGCCGGGCATCGCCGCGAGAGCCCGGGACGGCAGGGTACCAGCTGTGTATCACTTCACCATAGGGTGAATATGACGCAGGTGTCGGTGAAGGAGCGGTGGGTGGTACACCGACGTCACGACACGGGCAGCCGGGGGCGGTGGCGGTGGTGTAGGCGTCGCCGGCGGAGAAGAGGCCACCGGTGGTGACTGGGCTTGCGGAGCCAGCCGCACACGGCGCTGGTAGACATGCACCTGCTGGGTGAAACACGCAGGAGGTGCGAAAGCCGATGCCCTGGACCCGCGTCGGGCGTAGGGGCAGGGGCAGCACCAGAGGGCGACGGCTCCGGACCCATGCAAGACGCAGGGCTAGGGGCGTCACTGGCGGGCGATGAGCTGGAGCACAGGCCCGGCGTAGGGCACGGTGTAGTAGTACCTGCAGGAGACAACGGCAAAGGTGGCTGGACCACCATGTCAGTGGGAGATAGAGAGAAGAGGTCGAGGTCAGGGGTGCAAGTGGGTGTGGTGGTGGTGGAGAAGGGGAAGAGGGACTCATCAAACACCACATGGCGAGAGATGAGAACCCAACGAGAGGTGAGGTCAAAGCAACGGTAACCCTTGTGATCCGGGGAATACCCGAGGAAGACACACAGAGTCGAACGGGGTGCCAACTTGTGGGGAGCGGTGGCAGTGGTGTTAGGGTAACACTTACACCCGAAGACACGAAGGTGCTCATACCGGGGAGGGGTACCGAAGAGAGCGTGGTGTGGCGTGGGAGCTGGGCAAGCAGCGGAAGGAAGG
Source organism: Bothriochloa decipiens (assembly GCA_023333625.1). Lineage (NCBI taxonomy): Eukaryota > Viridiplantae > Streptophyta > Magnoliopsida > Poales > Poaceae > Bothriochloa > Bothriochloa decipiens. The sequence goes on along the minus strand of CM041628.1, from coordinate 36,904,191 downwards.
CGGTTAAGGAGATAGGTGGATGTGCAGACTCTCAGCCCAGAAGCGAGCAGGAAGCGACGCCTGGAGTAAAAGGGTGCGCATGGTGTCGTTTGTGGTGCGAATCATGCGCTCAGCCTTGCCGTTCTGGGAGGAGGTATACGGGCAAGACATGCGCAACTGGACACCATGTGAGAGGAAGAAGGCACAGGAGGTGTTGTTATCGCGCAACTGGACACCATGTGAGAGGAAGAAGGCACAGGAGGTGTTGTTATCGAACTCACGGCCATTATCACACTGGACGGCCTTGATGGTGAGGCCGAACTGAGCGGACACCCAGGCGAAAAAATGAAGAAGTGCGGGAAAGGCATCTGACTTCACACGCAAGGGAAACGTCCATGAATAATGAGAGAAATCATCAACCACCACAAGATAATATTTATAGCTAGAAATGCTGATTACAGGAGATGTCCATAGATCGCAGTGGATAAGATCAAAAATATGAGTCGCATGTGAAGAAGAAGGATGAAAAGGAAGACGAACATGGCGGCCCAGCTGTCATGCATGACACAAGTGCTCATCGTGAGCCCGAGTACAACGAATGTCGGAACTACGACTAAGCTGCATCAGTGCATCACGTCTAGGATGGTCGAGGCGACGGTGCCAAGTGGTGAAAAAAGTAGTGGCGGCGAAAGCAGTGGACAAATTGGACGATGAAGAAGGCGAGGCAGATGCTGGAAACCGAAGGGTGTAATGGGGCCCGTGCTGTCACATCAAAGAAGAGGACGTCGGGAAGCCAAATCCTTCACAGTAGGACCAGAAGAGTCAAATTCAACTGAACAGGAATTGTCAGCTGTAAATCGACGAATAGAAAGAAGGTTGTGAACCATAGAAGGTGCAACAAGAACATCAGGAAGACGAAAGGAGCCATGAGCGCCGGCGGCACCCACAGACGTGACAGGAAGACACGAACCATTTGCGACCATGATGGACGAAGGATGAGAGGTAGAAGATGGGTGAAGGGAGGAAAGTATACCAAGGTCGGGAGTAGTGTGGTAAGTGGCACCCGAGTCAGCGATCCAGTCTGTACCGACAGGCGGTGTCAGGGCCATGGTGCTGAAAGAGCGTGCCAAGGCCACCGGGTCCCAACCGACAGGCCCAGGCGTGGCGCCGGGAGGTGGACGAAGACGCGGGGTGAAACCCCGGAGGAGCACCAGCGAGCATGGCCGCCGGCGGACGAGGCTCACCGCCGGGAGCCTAGAAGGGCCACATAGAGATGCGCCCCGACCACGGGTTGTGAAAAGAGGGCCACGGTGCATGTAACAACCCGAAAATCCGAGCTACAAAAATTTTTAGACAAAACCCTGAGTGATGTGGTACGACATGTCATCATCTACCCCTTACATATGCATCAACCCTAGCATGTCATGCATGGCATTCATATGTTGCAAATTAATTAACATCTCATAACAATGCTCTATGTTCACATGTTACATTTTAATGTTTCAATAGTTTAATCATCATGTTGCATTAAAAAGAGTGAGTTGGATTCTTATTTGGTTTATGAGTTGAATAATAAAAATGAAAACATAATATTTATATTGGCAAATAAATATTAAGGGAATAATATCCTAGCATTATTTGGGCCATGTATGCTCACTATTTTGGTGCACAAATTTAGCACACCATATATATATAAGTATGTATAAAAATGTATTCAAAAATAAAAAAGGAAAAGGAAAAAGAAAAAGAAAAGGAAAATCGGCCCGAGCAGCCCAGCCGGCCCGGCCTGCACGCGCTCGCCCGCGCGACCGCGCGCTGCGTGGCCCAACCAGGCCGACGGCCCAGCAAGAGCCGCGCGCGTCCGCGCGCCGCACCGAGCCGCCGCAGCCGCCGACGATGGGGTCCCGTAGTGGGACCCACATGTCATCGCGCCCGCTGAGGTCACCCGACCGGCCGCGCGCGCTTGCGTCAGCACTGTTCCCCGGCGTCGCTCCTAAGCAACCTGCCTCGACCGCTCGATCCCGTGTCGCCCCGCATCGACGCGCGCCCGCAAGCCACCTGGACCGACCAGCCCGCGCAAAGTGCCCACGGCCGCAGGCAAGATTCTCCGCGCGCGCGCACCTACGCTGTCGCCGCAGTGGAACGCTGCCGCCATGAAGAGCTTTGACACCCAGAGCTACCTAGCCCCCTCTCGCTGCTCTCTGGACCCAGATCGAGCCCCAGCTGCTGACCTGGACATCCCTTGGCCGCTTGATTGACCCGGAGCCGTGATCGACCGTCCACCGGCCACCTACCTTCGCGTCCGCCCTATAAAGCAAGCACCCCGGCACCCTAGGGTTCCTAGGCCGCCGCCACCGCTCTGGTGGAGCTCAATTCCTCCTTGCCAGCCTCGATTGGAGGAGAGCTGAAGGAAGGGGAAGAAGGGAGTCGGGGAAGGAGAAGAAGCCGCCGTAGGAATTGGGGAGGAAGACCATCGACTCGGAGCCGCCGCTGCTGCGTCGGGAGCAGGAAGGAGGAGCAGTACCGCGAGCCGGAGCCGCTTGGACTTGTACCGCACCTCCATCCTCTTCGACCCGTCGGTGAGCACCGCCATCGCCGCTCTCTCGAACCCTCCGCCGTGCTGTTGGCCATGGCGCTCCGCCATGAGCGCGTAGGCCCAGGTCTCTACCGACCTCACTGGACACACCCGCACACACACATGAGACTAGCCGAGCCTCCTTGGACCACGACATCAGGAGGATGCCGGAACGGAAGCCGCCTAGTTCATCGCCGTGCGCCAAGCGCCGCCGTGGCGAGATCACCCAGCCGCCTTTCCGTTGAGCCTCGACCTCCATTGTTTCCGGATCCGCGCTCGCCTTGATGAGACGGACCCCGTGCACACCCTAGCTCCGCGTTTGCCTCGCCAGAGCACCGACCCGAACCACCTTGTCATCGACGTGTCAGTACGTTGCCGCTCCAGAACGCCGCCGTTCACCGTCGTTTCCTGCCACCTCCGACCACCCTCGAGGAGCAAGAAGAAGCCGGGAAGCTCCGCCGTGACGAGCTGCATCGATTGGGCAAGATGGAGACCGTGGACCCTCTCGGAGTGCTGTTGCCGTGCACCGAGGACCTGTCGAAGCTCCGCCGTGGGAGTTGCTGCCCGCGCGGACTCCGTCGTGTGTTTTGGTCACCGCCGGCACCTCGAGCAGGTGCTGCGTGACTCCAACCGCCCATCTACGCCACCAATTGGAGCTGGAATGACTTGGTGTGAAGTGTACATCGAGCCGCCGTCCGCCGTAGAGCTCGTCACCGGAAGCAAAGCTGCCGCCCTGAAGCCCATCAACGTGACCGTCGTGAAGTCCCGAAACCGATGGGCGGAGTAATGGCGCCAGAGATCCATTGTGGCACCAGGAATGGAGGGTTTTTTCCGCCGCCGATCGCCGAGGAGGAACTCCGCGTTCGAGCCGATCTCGTCCGAGACGGATCACGCGCTCGAACCGACCCTCGAGTTTGACCCTTCAACAAACCGACCCTCGAGCACCGAGCACCACCGTTCTGCCGAAGAACCGCTGTGGACTTGGCCTTCGCGCGGACTCCGCCGCGTGAATTGGTCGCTGCAGGTGCAGCGTAGGAGTGCAAGGCAACCCTAATAGCACTCCTGAGCCCAGCCAAGACTTGGTTTCGAGCAGAGACGGGCTACCCTCGAGACCATACCCCTCGAGACAGTATCCTCGAGACCATACCCCTCGAGAGCATACCCTCGAGAGCATACCCCTCGAGACCATACCCCTCTAGACCATAGCCCTCGAGACCATACCCCTCAAGACAGTATCCTCGAGACCATACCCCTCGAGAGCATACCCTCGAGAGCATACCCCTTGAGACCATACCCCTCGAGACCCTACCCCTCGAGACCGTATCCTCGAGACCGTACTCCTCGAGAGCATACCCTCGAGACCATACCCCTCGAGACCGTATCCTCCGAGACCTACCCCTCGAGACCGTACCCTCGAGCCCTTTTTATTTTCAGAAAATGGTTAAATCTTTGAAAATTCATAACTAATTCATACGAACTCAGAAAATTATGATCCACATATCCAAATTTTCTATAAATCAAGCTCTATCTATCTAGGCTATGTTTGAGTGTATTTGGATCTTCTATTTTGCATTCGTTCTTTGTGCTAATCTATAGGGGTCGCTTCCGCGACCGTTAAATCTCGTTACAGGCTCGAGCGAGGACAAGTCTGATGACAGTGACTACCAGGAGAAGTCCGACAGCTACGTCAGTGAAGGTGCCACACACCATCCAACCTCGTAGATCCCATTACGCATGGCAATTATAGTATGGCTAGTGCTTTAAATTCATGTTGTTATAATGCTATGCCTGTGCTAGGACTGCATGATAGAGTATTTATTTGATGAACCCTACCTTGTTGTAAACTATCACCTGCTTACCCGCTGTTATGATAGCCACCTGCTTATCTGCTATACTTATATTTCTATACTTCACTCGCTTACATTTTGATGCGACGTGATGAACCCGAGGAAGGCCTGGAGGGTGCCAGGCTGGATGTGTGAGTTGATGTTTCAGATGGGCATGTGAGCTGATGATGTTGTATCCGGGTTTGGGGTGGAGCTTACGGCAGGGAGTAGGGTGAGGGTTGAGTCGATCGAGCCGGGATCTACGACGAGCTTCTGGAGCAAGTCTTGCCAGGGAATGGTTCTGGACATTCCCATGAGAGGAGCCTGTGGCGGGCTAACTGAGATGTGATGGTGGTCCTTGGGTGTGATCCTCTGAGAGGTGGAGCCCAGGATGAAGGTGCCGTGGTAGCACGTTAAAGATAAACCCTAATGAAGATATCCCGGTTTGGTCAAATCTAGGAACTGTTGCGCTGGTATCCGGACCTAGGAATCTCTTGCTTTCCACTCGCTCTCCATGGGGGGAGATGGCCGAACCGCTGGATAGGTCGATGCCACTACTGCTAGGCGAGAAGTGATAGGAAGGTATATGCATGGGATGGAGCTAACACCCTACCGAGACGATCATGGCACCCCCTTCGGGAGTGGGTACATGGCATGGCATCCTCTACGGGAGCGGATACATGCTCTCTTCACAGTTCCAGTGATCTAGTGCTGGATGGTAGAGTGGCATCGCCTATGGCAGTAGGCGCCCGGAATCTGCCTAGCTGCGCGCGTGCATCGATGATGGTTATCTGGTGGATTAGTGAAACCTCTGCAGAGTGTATGGTTGATCGATCGATACATACGCCGAATCTTCGGCTATGGACCTTTCCTATGTTTCGCATGCATCGGACTAGTGAGTGGAGTGTTCTACCTTCCTCTGAGTGTGATTTTCGGCCGTGAGCCAGTTTGAGGGCTGCGGGCCGCTGAGGCAAGCCAAGAGGGAGTTGGCTCGTCGACCAGAGTCTGAGAGGGCAATGGGGAAGATGAGATGAAGTTACAGATATGGATGGAGATAGATGAAGGGAATGGGTTTGTGTTTAAAACTTGTTTATTATACTATTGCTTTATATACTTGAACAATTCATAGGAAAACCTCAGCCTTATAGGTTCCTTTTTAGATATCCTTATTTGCATGCACTTCCACAAAGCAATGCATAGGATGGGAGTGTGGCTAGTACAAATCGTACTGAAAATTTGGTTTCAGGTTCAAGGAGTGAGTACTCATCTGGGGAGTACAGCGATTGAGGGTTTCGTGTCTACGCTCAAGTTGGAGAGAAGAAGATAGCTTCCGCACCTCAAGCTTTTACTGTTATGCTGCATGAACTCTGATTCTGCCTTGTGGCGATGTAATAAGTTATTGTAACTCTCTCTATTTGCACTCTTTTGTTCGATGTATGGATTATGGATTTCAACTGTTATCGGGTAATGTGATTTAAATGGTCATATTACACTCCGACACTGTGGATTTTCCCTTCGCGGAAATCAAGGTCGTTTCAGTGCACCCCGTGGAGGCGCCGGCGCCGGGTTGCTCCCACGGCCGGAGCCAGCACCACGCCCCCCTCCGCGGCGACGATGGCCGCCATGGCCCCCCCGCCACCCCCGCTCGGCCCGGGGGGAGGAGGACCAAGAAGAGACAACGGTGGAGTGGACGGGCGCGGCGGAGGAGTGGTGGCAAGGGCAGTTGAGAAAGACGAGGACCCCGACTGGTTGCCCTGAGTGAGCTCCATGACAAGGTCGTCATGGACCTGCAGGAAGGTGGGAAAGGGCCGCTACCGAGTGATCCACGTCCGGAGGTGGACGTAGCGATCACTGAGCCCGCGGAGGACGTTGAGGACCAGGATGCGGTCCTCCACGGGCCAGCCAAGGTCGCCAAGGGAGTCCGCCATGCACCTTCATGCGGCGGCAGAACTCGCCAACGAAGAGGTCACCCTGGACGAAGGTACGGAAGCTCGCATCGAGACGCAGAGCCCGGGCTTCAGCATTGCCCAGAAACTGGCCCTCAAGCGCAAGCCAGGCCCGACGAGCATCAGCAGAGTTGCGGACGAGGTCGTGGAGGTCGAGGGAGATCGTCCCAAGGATCCAGGAGAGCATGATGCTGTCAAGGCACAGCCACGAGGGAGTCTGGACCACGGCCGAGGCGTCGACGAGGACGTGGTCGTTGAGGGCGTAGCGGCAGAGAGTGAGGAGGACCAGGTCCTGCCAACGAGCGTAGGAGGGAGACTCAGGCTCGAGCATGATCGGGACGAGGAGCCGGATGTTCTGGACACCCCCGGCCTGGTAGTGGAGCTGCACCACGAGCGGATCGGCCGGATCGTGCCAGATGACCGCGGTGTGGGGCACGCGGTGACCCATCGAGCCAAAGGAGGTGGCCCCGATTGGTGTGAGGCAGGAAAGACGAGGAGCTGCTCCGCCTCGGCGATCTGGTGGGCCAGTGCATCGGCCGCATCACGCTTGCACTCCCAAGCGAGGGCGGCTGCACGCACACGGGCCTGGCCTTCCGCGGCGACAGCCCGGGCAGCGACGAGGGCGGCGGCGAGGGCGGAGTCCGGACCCGCTGCGTGGAGAGGGGAAGTCGGCGGTAGAGGGGGCGAGGCGGGGAAGGGAGCAACGGCAGCCGCCACGCGGCCGTATCCCCGGCTCCCACGCCCGGGCCACCAGTGGCAAAGGGCGCTGCGTCCGCAGCCCCGACGGCGGCTGGGGCAGGCCGGCCGGCGGCGGCTTGGGCTGGGACCACCCGGAGCCGTGGCCCCCGTGCCCGCCATGAGGGCAGCGACGGCGGCGGCCGGGCCCCCGTGCCCGCCGCCATGAGGGCAGCGGCGGCAGCAGCTGGCGGCTGGGGCGGGCCGGTCGATGGCGGCTGGTGGCTGCCCGGACCCGCACCCGGGCCGGCTGTGTAAGGCGCAGTCCCAGTGCCAGCGCCCGTGCCCGCCGCCATGAGAGCAGCGGCCGCCTGTGCCCACGTGAGAGGGGGAAGGAGGTGAAGTAGGTGGGAGAGGGGAGGAGGAGGAGGGCGGCCTGCCATGGCGGCGGCGGTGAAAGGTCCTTGTGTGGTTTTGGTAATTGAGCGACAACTTAGGTGGACTAACATGTGTTATGATTGAGATACACAGGGGTTAGTTCACAAGATCATGTGTGTGGGTAACATATGCCATGGAGGGCTTGATGTTGTTACATTGCTCACACATGTGATGATGAAGGAGCTTTATTGCATATGTGACATGACATGGATTCATGTGACCAAGTTGGTGAAGATCAAGATGAGGCTTGGCTCGATGGACCGGTGGATGTGTGAAGGACAAGTCAAGGCTTTGAAGCGATGGACCATGAGACGGTGAAGCTTGAGCAAGACTTGGTGCCGATGGACCATGAGACGATGAAGAGCAAGTGAGGTCAAGATCAATGGACCAAGAAGGTTGCATGATGATATGAAGTGGATCACATCATTTGATGATCGTGTTGGTGCATGTGTTGCACTTGCACATTTGGAGGCGATGGAGGAAATGGAAAAGCACAAGGCAAAGGTATAACCTAGGGCTTTTCATTTCACCGGTCTAAGGTTGAGTATAGAAGAGCTTGACCGGATTTAGGATAGATGGCCGTACTATCAAGAGGGGCAAATTGGTTATCGGTCATCTAGTGCCACTTGAGTGATCTAACATTGCGACATGCTAAGATCGAGTGGCGTTGTGAGATCAAGAGAAAATCCTTTGAAAATAATTGTGAAAATGCTAACACACATGCACATGGTGATGTACACTTGGTGTTGGTTAGCACATTTGCAAAGGCGAAGGTGTTTGCAGGGTTGAGTTGGGTTTGGTAACCGCTCATCCTCCCTCTGAGCTTGCGAGGGGGATTCGGCGCTTTTGGGAAAATTAGAGAGCTATTTTCTATAGCGCTGAATGCAAGTTGGTTGGTGAAAACATGCTAATTCTAGTGCACAAGGCGGTATACTTGTTGATTAGCATGTATGATAAAAGGTGGCGAAGTTTGGCGTCGACGCGGGCTTGGAAGTGCAAACCTTCCAAGCGCCGGACGCTGGCGTACGGAGCGCCGGACGCCAGTCCAGCGCGTCCGGCGCGTGGAAAGTGAGATAGGCAGACTGGCGCGTGCGCCGGACGCGTCCGGCGCTGGCGTCCGGCGTGACAGCCCCGAGCGAGGTACGCACTGTGTAGCGTCCGGCGCCGTTGCACGTGGCACGGAGAGTGAATGCGCCGGATGCTAAACAGTGGAAGGGCAGCGTCCAGCGCTCAGTGGAGCTGCAGTGTCCGGCGTGGCCTAACGGCCAGACGCGCAGATGGTGAATGCGCCGGACGCGTCCGGCGGTTCCATCAAGCGCGTCCGGCGCGTTGATCTGAGCCGTTTTGAGAAGTAGCCGTTGGGATGCAACGGTCGACTTTGAACGCGAGCGACACGTGACACAAGATGAAGCGCCGGACGCGTCCGGCGGTTTCATCATACGCGTCCGGCGCTCATGGTTGAGGTGCTCGAGGGGGCAACGGCTAGTTTGAGATGTTGGGCTATAAATAGAGATGGTGGCAGGCCTTGGGCGCGGGCTGAGCACCTTGGGGACTTTGTGTCTTCGTTGGAGAGTGCTTGGAGAGCCCTCTACTTACTTGAGCTTGATAGTGTTCATCCAATCGAGTGAGTGAGCGATTCTAGTGCGTTGCATAGAGAGATTTGCATCGTGTGGCACTAGGTGTTCGTGTTGCAAGCCGGTGGGCTTGTTACTCTTGGAGGTTGCCACCTCCTAGACGGTTTAGTGGCGAGAGACTCCGTCGAAGCACGCAAGGGGATTGTGCGGTGCTCCAGAGAAGAGATTGTGAGGGGTTCTTGAGCCTCCCCGTGGGAGTCGCGAATTGGCTACTCTAGTTGAGCTCGTGGCTTGGAGGATCCTCATCTTGTGTTGGTTACACGGCGCACCCGGCTGCGGGATTTGGCTAGGAGATGCCAATTAGCGCGTGAACCTCCAAGTGAGTGTATCGCCACAAGAGGACGTAGCTTGATGGCAACCAAGTGAACCTCGGTAAAAATCACCGTGTCATCTTGTTCCACACTTCGCGGTGGTTTGCGTTCTCTTACTCACAAGCTTGCTTTTACATTCTTACATTCATTTGTATAGCTTGTGTAGTTGCTCTTGTGTTTGATTTGCTTGTGTAGCTTGTTAAACACCTTCTTGCTTGTGTACCTAGAAGTAGTTCTCTTGCTTTGCTTATCTTGTGTAGATTAAGTAAAGTTGCGCTCTTAGGTTTGGTTTTTGTAACCTTGTCCTTGAGCATCTAGTGAGCTTAGGTTGGTTTTGTGCTTTTGCTCATTAGAATTGTGTAGGTGCTCCCTTACTTGATAAAGTACTAGTTACTTAGGTTTGTGTGACCTTGCAAGCTAAACTTGATTAGGAGGACACTAGTTAATTTGGCACCTTGCTTTCTTGTGTAGGATCTTTTACAAGGTGCATCTAGAGTTATAGCTAGAGGGGTGAAGTCTTGGCTAGACCGATAGTTTTAATTCCACATTTATTTCGGTTAGCCGGTGCGATAAGTTTTAGAAATGACTATTCACCCCCCTCTAGTCCGCCATCTCGACCTTTTAGGCAGGCCGGCCGGCGGCGGCTGGGGCAATATTTAGCCATCTTTAGTAATTCTGAATGGACAATTTTGTCTGTGTTCTTGCATGTCAAGGGTACACCAAACTGCAAAACATCATTTTTCCCCTCAAACGCGCAGGAGAACATTTTTCATTGTACTAAAAGTTAGTAGTCCATTCCATGGCTTGGGTTAGTCTATATGTTACATATTCACACCCTTTGGATTAACTGAAAAACTACTGAGCTACCCATCTCAATGCTGCAGATTACCCAAGTGCAAAAACATTGTTAACTTTGAAAAAGAATTGTTTGCAATTAGATACGAAAAATATAAACGATTGCTACTGAAGATCAAAGGGCATTAAGTCACCGAGATTAACCTCACTGCAAGCTGTAATGCCAGCAATATTGTAGGAACTATGTGTCAATGCTTCTATCAACAGTGAACTGTCATCGAACACATAACCAAGGATTTCCTGCAAGCTATTCACGTCAATGAATTCTTCAGATTTTGTTGCAATAATCCTTTCAACTTGCATTTTACTATGCAGTTCTACATCCATTCCTAGTGATGTGATGAAATGAACTGCTGCCACTTCACCACAAGCACTGAGGTAGGCCCCAGTCAAGGCTTCAACTGTATCAGCAATTCTCTTGCTTTTTATGGATATTTCCTTCAGACTGTACATATTATTAGTTGTTCGGAAGAAAACCTTGTTGTTACCACGTGTGTCATAACCGAGCCCTGGAATGGTCCATTTTTTTGGGTTAAACTTTTCACCTCGAATGTATCCCTGCCAAACAAGAAAAAAAATATATTAATGTTATATAGACCTGAATGCAAATATATGAATTAATTTAATTGCTGAAGGAGATGATAAAGTAACTAAACTGATTCTATCTCTGTACTTAGAAAGAGTAGAGTAATTGTGGATAACGGTGGCAAATGTTGGTGCATTTGGCTTAGTGTTTCATTACATACATTGTAAAAATCTGTGAATAACAGTATTATAAAAAAGCACCTTTAAAACTTGTAACAAAGTTTGGCCTATGTCCAAATAAACCTAAAACTAACATTTGGTTCGATTTACTCCCCCAACAATTTCAGTCGGTCCAATTTACCCCATACAAAGGTTGTCTTTTGTTTCTCTGTGTACAAGTTGAGTTTTAATTTCACATTTTGTGAGGCGACAGATGACACAATAATTTATGTTAAAAATACATAAAAAATTCATCATCATTTGATTGGTCGATAATAAATTAGCACTAGAGATATAAAATTGTATGAAACGTAACAATGAAAAAATTCATCATATATATTTGGTAACATAAAATATGATGTCCACTATTATCTCACAAAATTTGAATTAAGGCTTAACTTGCACATGGTGACACAAAAAAGATAGGTCCTGTTAAGGATAAACTGAACCAACTGAAGTAGTTGGGGGAGTAAATCAAACAAAACGTTATTAGGGGTTATCTGGACATAGGCCAAACTTGCAGGGAGTAATTTGGACTTCTTTGTTGATCAAATAGAGAAACAAGTTCCAAGCACGGGACTCCTTGGCAATGAAAGTGTTGATTTTCAATCACAAACTACTCCCTCCGTCCTGATATATAGTGCATTCTTGCTATTTTGGGACAAAATAATAGAGAGAACAATAGACGTATGTACCCCTCACTTACCTTCCCAATATATTGAAATTTGATTCGATTTGCATAATTAAGGGATAAACTCTCAGTCTTCGTATACAAAATAGGCAAGGAAATGAATTACTTGTATATAGAAAATAATCATGCACTTTTATTTAAATAAACGTTATCTTGTTGTTCCCGAGTGCAATATATTTTAGAAAAACTTCAAAAGCCAGAATACACTATAATACAGGACGGAGGGAGTACTTCATTCAGGAAGTTTAACCAACTATTACACTTTAGTACTAAGTTGATTGAAAAAGGCATGCAAAGCAGATTAGAAAATATTCAGTACCACAAGTTTGCTTTTGCAAGCTAGCTGACATAGCGCTGGGTTGGTGACCTTTTCTTCCCTCATAGAGGTTAGTATGTCCTCTCGATGTTTGTATTTGCTAAAAAGATTTTGGCCTGTAACATACTTAAGGAAAGAATCCCCAAGTGTTTCTAATGATTCCATTGAAACAGTCTCCTGGCATTCCTTTGTTGTAAGTGCTTCCAGAATCTGCACATGAGATACAGCTGGCTAACTTCAAATTCATAGGAAACGAAATAGTTATTAACCAAGGAACAAACCATAATGTTAGTAGCATATTGCTATTAGTTTAGAAATTATGCATAATACAAGCATGCCATCTGTTATTGTTAAAAAAAAAAACTGCTGTTTGGTAGCATGTAATGCATTGGCACTGCCAATTGGCAAGCCTTCTTTATTCTCAACACCTTGACAAAATAAGAGCAACTGAAATTCTTTTGTGGATTGTAAGCTCATCCAGTTAACTTTAGTATCTAGTTGCCTACTACAGCTATTAGTGGAGTAAATAACTGCTGAGAAAAAGAGAACCTTCATAGCTGTTATGTTGAACTGTTGCATCCTTGGGCCCAACTGGATTCTCAACTTTGCAGAAAGAAGCAGACACTGGATGTGGTACATTATGGAAGGAACAAATGAGAAGCTGAACAAAGTATTTGTCGACACTGGTGCCATGACTACTCTGCAGAGTTCAGGTGGCAACTTAGAACTCCCAGGCTCTGAAGAAAGGAAAAGGATAAGTTAACATCATACATAGCCTATTAACAGCAGTAGGGTCACAGGTTACAACTTAACTTCTAACCTCATTCTATCTTTCTGAGAGTGGAAAATTACATTGCATTCCCTTTCTTTTGCATGGAATTTACTAATTTACTCCCTCCATTTCAATATGAAGTGTAGTTTGACTAGGCTTGGTCTGCAAAGTTATACTTTGACCTATATTTTTTCTTATAAGATAGTGCTTTCAAATACTAATCCAATGATGCCACTTTTGTAAGGCTAATTGTTGGTTGCATATGCTGTTAGAACAAGATATATGCTAACATGATACCATTTGTAGAGGAAGTTTTGCACTATCAAGAGGCAAAAATATTGTGTGTAATAACGAATTTATATATGCTGTTAGAACAAGATATCAAGAGGCAAAAATATTGGTACTGTTAAGAAAAAACAACCTTTCCTTTTTTTTGTAGCATTTGTAGAGGAAGTTTTGCACTGTGAATAATCCATTGGCAACCAACAGTGGTTTGCTTTGAGAGGTAAAATGTGGGCCATATCCAGAGCATACAAAAAGAATACCAATTTTTGGATGTAAATTCTACCGATTACAGGAGCACATAACAAACATAAGGACAATATAAATGTAATCTTAATACCTTTTACAGCTAACAGCACTCGTAGTGTTCAAATCCAAAGGTTGGTTTACATTTCGGTCAAGGTCTGTAATATTGTAAAAGTTTCCATTACGAGGGGCATAGACAACAGAATTCTGAAGTATGCATTTGCAGCAAGGACCATCCATTGTCTGCAGTATATCCGCATCTTTACAAGAATGGCAATGTCTCAGATTTATATCAGTCGCATCATCATATACTGATGAAGTTGAGAACTTGATACCACACCAATCAATTTTGCCATACACTGTGGGCAGAACTAGATAGACTACCCCCACATCTACTTGCCGTTCGTGGAAGTATTTTATAGCATCGCTGACCTCCGAATGGTCACTGTTAATGAGCAAAGAAAGAAGCGTGGTCTGGAATCTTCTAGCAAAAAGTACCTGAAGAAGCAAAAAAAATATTTGTACACAACATTAATGCAGAAGACCTTTCACACTTGAAAATACTAACGTATATTGATAAAAGAAACTAAAAACAGGAACCTGAGATTAAGAAAAAAAAAAGATAACATAACTCCATATTTACCTGTTCTTGATTCAGATGAATCATGTACAAGTACTTAACAGTAATTTGAATACCACCCGAGTTAAAAGAGTGACATAGGAAGCCAGGTCCCAAGTCACATTTGACAACTAAAATTATGCCGGTTGGATCAGCAGTTGTGTTGGAAGACCCTTGCAATGAGATGTTGTAGCAATAATACAGGTCACGAAGAGAAAACGAAGCCCAGTTGTCCACTAGTTCCTCCGGAAAGTAAACCGGCTGTCCATGTTGATATTTCTCCTCGGCTGAATAAGGAACGGCAAGCATCGTTATCACAAATCTAACATTAAGCAGATGCTTGACACTAAGCAAAATAGTGACATCAGTTTCGAACGGGTGAGGTTTCCATTTAAGACATTTAGTTTAAAGCTTTGAACTGTAACAGCAGTTGTACAACAGATCGCCAAAAGTTATAACTCAAGCAACCATGAAATTGTTGTTACACTAGAATACAACAGCAGTAGTGATCAGTGATAGTCCCAACAGGTTTTTCCAAAAAGGAACCACAAATATCCTTATAGAAGAAAGTACAGTAACTATAGATCTCAGTAAGGACATCGTTTTCATCCAGGGAAGAGTAAACACTGGCGAACTAAGGTACTACCAGTACAAAGCGAAGCAGAGTGAGGTGACATCAGTTTCCGTTGCCATCCTTGGCTTTGGACGGAGCTTCTCCTCCGCGCGTATCAGCCTCGGCGGCGGCGGCGGAGGGGGATGCGCAGCCATCCATGGTGGCGGCGACTGGTAACTGGTGAGGTTTCGGCGAGCGATTGGGAGGGAGGGAGGGACGGGAGAGAAAAGCGATGGAGGGCCGCCCTGTTGCTGTCCCGCCGAGCCGCGCACGCCGAGACTTGACCGAGGACGGAGCGAGGAGACTTCGGACGGAAGCAAAGGCAACTAGTCTGAATCAAGTCTCGTCTTGTCTCAATCAGGCCGCACTTTCGGTGCGCCGTGCGCGCTGCTTCGGCAACGACTTCTCCCGGTCTGCCACGCCCGCATACGATCGCCAGCTGCTCAGCATTCCAGAAGCCGTTCCGGCAGTCCACTGTCAACGGGCACTTCTATCTACAATAAAACTTTCTAAATCACGAACCTCTCTCCGTTAAAAAATGCAAATAATTTTGAAATCCAACTTAATTTGTAAAAAAAATTACTAATGTTCATGGTATCAAATAAATATATTAGATTACTCATAAAGTAGTATACTAAATTTATTTAGAGATATAGATTGTTTTTCTCTTTCTGAAAGGGAAGGGGTTCTGTCAATTTGATAGCACACTCATATGCACTATAGCACCCTTTGATTTTAGTATCAAATAAAAATATATAGATTTTTTTTTATATAGCAAACTAAAACAGATAAAGAAGTTATTGGACTATTCACCTATATGGGCCTGGTGGAACCCAAGTACCCAACTTCTCCGCAGGCCGCAGCCCAACAAGAAGAGGCGCAGGTGCCCTGTTCGCAGCATTTCGCAATCCGCACGGCAGGCACCACCGTCCACCGCCACCCGTCGGTACCAGCGCGCCCGCACCCCGTCGTCGTACGGCAGCAGCGAGAGAGAGGAATGGGCGACCACGAGGGTCGCGGGGCCGATTTCGAGAAGAAGGCCGATCGGAAGCTCTCCGGCTGGGGCCTCTTCGGCAACAAGTACGAGGAAGCCGCCGACCTCCTCGACAGGGCCGGCAACTTCTTCAAACTCGCGAAGAACTGTGAGGCCCCCTGTTCCTCCTTTTTGCATCGGTTGGCAATCTCGCATCCGTGTGCTGGTGTTGATTAGGCATCAATACGCGATCGATCGTATGTAGGTGTCTGATGATGTCGTTTCGCTGGGTGTCGCGGGGATACGTACAGAAATGCGATTTCTGAGATCTAGGTTTTTTTTTTTTTTTTGATTGGGGGAGATGTTACATGGTATTCGTGATTTCGACGAAATTTATCGATGCCATTAGGCCGATCTTAATATTGAACTCCCTGATACTACCATCCATGTTCAGTTTCATCTGTTCCGTGGTCTGAAATGCAAACTTGCAAATTAACGATTCTTAGCTCCCTTTTTTTCGTAGGACGTATTGAATTGTGCGCCATATCCCACTGTATTGATTTCACAACCGTCTTATTCATTAGGGATCCTGAACTGCTGATATGCATGTTCAGTAGCTACTGTGCTCTTTTGTCCTCTTGAATCCATTTATTATCCATGACCATGAGTGAGAATCAGAAATTGCAGATTTATCTTGTCATACTGGAATTTAGCAACTACTCCTTTGCATTGAAGGAAAAGAGAAATTTCTTATCCTTGTTAATCATTGTAACTATTTGCTATAGGGAGCAGAGCAGCTTTGGTTTACAAAAAGATTGCAGATTGTCATTTGAAGGTTTGTTTGGCTATTTCTTTTTGTTTTTTTTTTCTGCATACCCTTGCATGTGGTCATGGAAATTAAATTATGTGGCTATGCTTTGTTTTATAGGGAGATAGCAAGCATGAGGCTGCCTCTGCTTATGTTGAGGCAGCAAACTGTTACAAAAAGTTCTCACCACAAGGTACTTTTATATACACTTACCAGAGTATGATGAATATCTTCCTTCATTGTTATTTTTCATTTCATAATTTTCTAGCTAGCCATACAATTCAATGTAGCCTTCATACTTTCTAGAATATCAATTGTTGGAGCTAGTGAAACTCATTCAATTGTCCAAGTTATGCTGTTCATTTGTTCCTTCTGGCTAAATATGTCTATCTGATTACCTGGCTACCCGTGGGGCATCTAGGAGCTAGCATGCAAAAGATGGCATGTCCTTTTAACATTAATTGATTTAATGCAATCAAAGAAACATTAAGGTTATGTATCATGAGTACTTTCTGCAAGTAAACAAATCAATAATCCAACCAGACAAGATGAAGTTTGATTCCCTTGGCATGACTGTTCATGCTATAAGATGCTCTACTAACTGTTACATATAATGTTTGATGCAGATGCTGCTCAAGCACTTAACAATGCTGTTAATCTTTTCCTGGAAATCGGTAGACTGAACATGGCTGCAAGATACAGCAAGGTCATATACATTATTATTGATGATTTAATGTTATATGATCACACGGATGCCTATATTTTATTTTCTTATTTTCCAGTTCTTGTGCTATAAAGGATTAACCTACATATCTATTTTACTAACCAATCACTTTTGTTTTTGAAAAAGTACTGACCAATACACTTGGATTATGTGTTCTTTCACAAGAAACAGGAATTGTTGTTATTATCTGTAAGCAACAAAATGATGGCCTTGAATTCGGACATTTCAGGATATCGGTGAAATCTATCAGCAGGAACAAGATTTAGAGAATGCTGCCATCTACCTGAGTCGAGCTGCTGATCTTTTTGATAGTGAGGGACAATCCTCTCAGGCAAACAGCATGACACAGAAAATTGCAGAAATATATGCTCAGCTGGAAAAGTAAGATTTTAACTTTAGCTTTATGCAACAATGGTCTATTCTGAATGACTAAAAATTACCAATAAACACAATTTGGTGCTGACACAAATGCAGATTCACTGGCATTTTAAAATGAATGTTTGCTCAATAAATGCTATCTGATTTCTATTTTCATAACTTGTTAAATCTTACAGTACGTAAAACAAATAATGAACTTCTGTC
Organism: Bothriochloa decipiens; assembly: GCA_023333625.1. NCBI lineage: Eukaryota > Viridiplantae > Streptophyta > Magnoliopsida > Poales > Poaceae > Bothriochloa > Bothriochloa decipiens. The sequence goes on along the minus strand of CM041628.1, from coordinate 36,886,582 downwards.
ATTCTGTGTGCTCTCATCTATGTTCTAACTCTTACATGATTCAATTCCGATAGAAAATGCCATTTAACATAAAATGCTTAGCAAAAATGTGTTCTCAACAGCAAATTATGATCATGGAACTGCTTTGTAGACCCTGCTCGTTCGTCACTGAATATCAATATACTCGTATTTTGCACTTAAAATGAAAATGGCTTCAATATCATGACAAATGATGGAGTACCCTAATGACTACCCCGTGGCATCAACTGCAGGCTGTCCACAAAGAGTCCGCATTCTATTAATAGTTATTTTCTGGTTTTTAGTATGTTGCTCCTCTCTGCTGGATACAAAACATCGTTTGCTACCTACCTAAAGGGCACTTTTGTCTTCGATTAGTGGTTCCTCCCTACCCAAACCCACCCACCTCCTTCTGAGCACTCTTGGTGCTGGAGTTCTTTTGGGTCTTTGCCCCCCCTTTATTTAAAACTCTTCCCTTCTTAATTGAAAGGCAGAGCTCCTGCCATTTGCATTCCAAAAAAATAAATCAAAACATGTGACTGAACATCATCTATATGGATAGTTGAGTTGAACTTTGTTTTGTTCTTATAAAGTTGCTGGTCCATTTCTAATTCCCTTCTTGAAATGATTTGTGTGCTATAAATCGGCTGGGAATCGTATTTGATTTGAAATGGGTAGGTTAATGTAGCCAGCTCGAACTGACCACTTTTTTGGTTTAGGTGTTAGATTACTACTTATCTGTCTCTTTTGAACTATTTATTCACTTCTCTGATGGCTTTGTTAGCTTGTTAGATGTTTTTACCTTGCTTTCTTAGCTTGTTAGATAATTTTTTCTTCCTTTCTTATATAGCTTGTTAGATATTTTTGAACACTGGCCTCATGCACAGTTTATCACACACACTGCCATTATGTTCAGGTACCAGAAAGCAACTGAGCTCTTTGAAGAAATTGCTCGTAAATCAGTAAACAATAACCTTCTCAAGTACGGTGTCAGAGGCATTTTACTTAATGCGGGCCTTTGCCAACTATGTAGAGGCGATACTGTTGCTGTAAATAATTCGTTGGAGCGCTATCAGGTGCAAACTGTTCCATTGAACTGTCAGCTGGTTTATTGTCAACTTTCTCAATTTTACTTCTTTTTGCAGGACATTGACCCAACCTTCTCAGGGACACGCGAATACAAGCTTCTGGCGGTACCATACAATACTCACATTCCTTTTGTTCACTGTGTTCCTCTTGATGCCTCTTGATGCGTAGCCCATGATTATACATTGCTAGCTTTTGTTTGAGAAAAATGGCAGGAGCTCTGCCCTTGCATTATAGTAGAGAGAAAAGAACATAAAGTTAATCCCCGAAGGGCAATGAAAAATACCACGCACACCAGAACTAGCACAGATTACAAACGCCCATCACCAAAGGACTAAACTATCTGCATTACAAGTTGAGTGCAGATTTGGTGCCCAGGGAGGCTGGTGCCCTTGTTAGCTAAAATACCATGTTGCAATGTTTAAAAAAAACCATCACAAAAATCATGTAAGTACACATAAAGTTAAGTGTATCTGCAATAATTCAGTTTTAAATTCAGCCTTGATGCCAAGAAGCAAATAGACAAGCAATCATCCTGGCATTGTTCATCTTGTGCTGACATTGACACTTCTGTTTTTTTTAATCTTAGCATTAAAGATGAATATCAATCTGAATTATTGCGGCTACACTTAACTTTAGGTTTACTACATACATGATTTTTATGATGATGTCTGAAACATTGTAACATGGTATTTTAGTCCTTTAGCTAACAAGGGTGCCATATGACTTTCCTTGCAAGTTCCCAAAAGCTATACATTGCTAGCTTGAATTTCACTGTTTCTTTTAACACTATAGCACATTTCAATTATTGAATGTCAGCTATCTAAACCCAAGAAAAGGCTCTGTCAGTCCTAGATGTTCACTCACAAGTGTAGAAATTTTGTTTTCTTGGGTGACTTGGCTGAACTGAAATTTGCATGGCAGGACCTTGCAGCCTCTATGGACGAAGGAGATGTTGACAAGTTTACTGACGCTGTAAAGGAATTTGACAGCATGACACGCCTGGTACAGTCAATTGAAAACTTCTCTGTGTTTTCCTTCATTATTTGGGCAGATACCTCCTCTAGGATAGTGTATTTTATCTGAGACGAAGTATTGCATCTTAAATTCAGAAATATAAACAGCAGGTTAGTTCGTCTTTACACGAGGTGTCTTATGTGTTTTTGTTTCAGGATCCTTGGAAAACAACTCTCCTTCTAAAGGCAAAGAATGAGTTGAAGAAAAAAGAGGAGGATGAGGATGATCTAACCTAGGCTTTGTTCTACAAAAGGTTCCATGATTCCATTGAGGATGCTGTGAAGTCTTTACACTTAAGTATGGATATACAAAACCTCCTGTATAAATTCTTTCGCTATGGACACCTGTTTGGACTTTGGAGTGCTCTGGTTACTGCTTAATTAGCTGCCATGTTATATTTGGGATCCAGTAGCTGCTATTTGTGCCATCCTATATGTTGCATTTCTTCCATTACTGTTCATCATTATATACGCTGCCCATATTACTCTAGGCTTTCTAGTATAAATATGTTTGAATTGGTAGTAGTGTGGATTTTGTTTTACATGTGTTTGAGACCATGTAATCACGCACAGAATGGATTGAACTACAATTGCTTTCATTGATTGATATGATATTATACATGCTGAACTGTCACCAAGCAATCGGTCAGGGTCCATTGGAAGGCATCACCCGTGAATGAACATGAGGTTGGTGATGTTGGTGTTTTACCGGGGTGTATAGGAACCGTCCCAGTAGATGGACGCTTAATGCTAATTAATTCTAATCAACTTCAGCGATATGTGTTATGAGATCCACCTTGGCGATCTGTGTGATGAGACACTTGAACATGATTGGTTCTTAACAAGATGTTGAGGATCGATCTGGTTTTGTTTGGGATTTGTTTAAATTTTGAAGGAAATGGAAATAAATTAAGTAGGAACTGAAGAGATAAAACCTCATCAGCCGTCATCCTATATGAGGACAACTCTTTTTGGAGGCCTCCGCATTGTCCTTTCTTTGTTGCTAAGGTAGTGATACTGCAGCGTCGCTCAGGCCGTGTCGCCCCTGGCCCTTCCCCTTTGCCGGTCACTCAGAAGAAGCTGGCGACGAGGCATCTCCTTCCTCACCACTTCGTCTCCTCCGTCCCCTATCCCAGTGTTTCTAGTCGTTAGCCCGCGCGCATTGGCATTGGCATTGGCATCGGCTATTCGGCTTGGCTGGCTGCAAGGGGCAGGGGGCAAACTTTAGGTTGCAGGGGAGAGATACGGCAAACTGACAATGGCTGTGTGGAGGGCGCGTTGCAAAGGCCACGGACGTTAGGATGCAAGGGAGAAGGCACGTGAAATGACAGCAGCTTGAACTAGGAGTAGGTATATCGGTTGTTGGAAAGTGTTTGCATGCCCAAAACCGAGCTTGAGAATGGGTTTACTCCTAGATATGCTCTAAGTCTGTGTTTTCATTTTTATTCTCTACGCAGGGAGGATCTAATTGTATTTTTCAGATAAGCCCTGTTTGCTTGAAGTTATCAACCATAGTACAATGTTTTTCTCTCACAACAAATTATCGGACAATACTTTTAAACTTAGCCATTCACAAGAGATTTGGCTTAAGAACATTTTGCATTATTGTTTTTAAATTTGTAGAACCAGATGACTAATGATTATCAACTAGTTTGTGATAATCTTACAAAGATTAATATCCCTTTAATAAATACAGATTATTTTCTTTTTTGTTACATTCCCATCACCACGTGGGGCTTGGTTCATACAATATACAATATAATATATACGGATACTTGTATCCCAAATACAAGTACTAGAATGGCCTAAGATACCCACCTTAACCCTTTTTTGCAAGAAGTCGGCGGCGAAACTCTCCTAGGGCCCAGATGGGAAATAAGTTCCGGTAGTTGGGGTAGTTAAAGAAAAGTGAGGAGTTGAAGTTGCCAACAATTTCCTGAAATTGAAATGCATATTCAAACATTTTCTAGAGCTCAGAGATAGCAACCACAAGATAATTTGAACAAAACGGAACAGGATCGAAGTGGATGTCAGTCCGAATGACACACACAGTTAATTGCTGATCTCTGTAACACTTATAGAACCAAACCAGCTAGAATTATTACTACACCCTCCATTTCAAAAAGCAAGGCTCATAGTCGTTGGCATCTTGTGTTTCAATATATATATGGCTGATATATGTGGCTTAATTAATGAAGTTATCTTTCTTATTTTTTCCTTTTTAATTGTGCATATCTCTTCGTAAGTATGAGCAAATTAAACATGCTTACAAATTTTCTCTATCTTAGTTCCAAGCTAAGGCATATATATGGTTACCAGATATATATATCACATGTCCATTTTTGTTAGCCACTAGGTTTCATAAACATAATAATCCCTGTTTCCAACAAAATGCCTTGAAAAAAATATGAAGGGAGTATTTGTTTACATTTTAATAGTTTAGTCCCGCTAATTCACTAGATATCTACTCACTAAGTCTATGAAATCGTATAACGCCCATATTTCTCCTAACTGGTTGAATAAACCACTCAAATTATATTTAATATGCATGGAATACTCTATTTTGTTTTATGGAAAAACACTTACCTGTTGGGGAAATTCTCCGTTCTCCATCTGCATATTGATTAATTCTTTTGCAGCACGGTATAGTGGCGCTGGGTCTTGTTCAACCTGCTCACACCATCAGCATTAGGGAAGCAGCTACATCCAAGCGGAGGGAAGGGGGTGTGGGGAAATTAAACCTGTCCAGCGTAAAGTAAAGCTAGCATCGCCTGTGCAGTGTTCACTACATGCGGTCTGCCACTGTCAACATACTCCTGTTCAGTTTGTAGCCGAAAACAATAATTAGTACCGACTCTAGGACTTTATTTTCCGCAACGTCTTGTTGGAATGAACACTACAACAAAACTAATTTTTAGTATTGTGTTAAAGAAACTATTTTTTAGACAGATAAAACAAATTTCTATGACCTTATCTGGATGTGTTCGTATTTACTGCAATTCACATATATTACAGTGAAAAACTAATCAATTTTCACATACATAGATTAATTTAAATACGACTGCATCCGAATAAACTCTAAAATAATTTTTTCGGCATCTTCGCCAACCGTCTCTAGAAATAAGAAGTTTTCGCAGGTAAGACATTCAATTCAAACCTATAAATAAATTGATTTGTAAGAGCATCTTCGGTAATATTACCCAACCTACTACCTATCTCCAATTTGGATAGTGGAAGCCAAAATACGAGCTCCAGCAAACTACCTAGTAGGCCCAACAAATCTGTTGTCTACCCAAATCCCCCTCTCCCTATCCATTCTTGTTGGACCAAGGGTGTCTATCCAAATCTTCTCTCTCCTCTCTTTCCTCCCCACGCCCACGCCCACCCGACACTGCATCCGCCGCGCCCGGCACTCCATCCCCGCGCGGAAGACGGCGGGCCGCCATCCTCACCGGCGCTGCCCACCACGGCGGGGAGGAAGCACGGCGCAACCATCTCTCTGCCCCCCTGCGGCCATCCCGACGTGGAAGATGGCGGCCTGCCATCCCCACCGGCGCTGCCCACCGTGGCAGGAAGGAGGCGCAGTGCCTTCCAGCGCAGGCTCCTCTGCGGCGCGGCCTACCACCGGCGGCGCAGAGGCCTTCCCCAACGGCTGCACAGAGGCTGTCTAGTGCAGGCTCCTCTGGCACAACTTCCAGCCCGGCGCTCATTGACAGCTCCGCCGGCCTTTCCTCCCGACGAGGAAGGAGGTTTCCCCGACGATGTGACCTTCCCGCCGACCTCTGCCGAACGCAGCTCCCGTCCCCGATGGATTTGTCGTACGCAGCTCTCCTCCTCCCCGTCGGGATTGGGCCAAGTTTGTCCAAGAAGAGGATGAGACATAGCGCCCACAAGTCTTTCACTGTCAAGATGGATTTAGATAATCTGTTTTAGGTAGTATTGCTGGAATAGAGAGCAAAATATGGGTAGTTTTAAGGTTGGTAGCTATCTAACCAGACAAGTAGGTAGTCTGACTTGGATAGTGTTGCTGGAGATGCTCTAAGGGTGGTAAAGATGCTAGCCATACTTGGTAATTGGGTTGCAGACGCAATGACACCATGTTCAACCACACTTGCAAATTATAGTGACTAGAGAAAATAAAGAAAACCAGACCACCGCCATGTAGGCCACCTGGCGCGTTCACTCCTGACCATGGCTTTTGGTAGGACTAGACGACAAATTTGTAGCTTGTTTATACAGTACTGTTTATAACGAGCTCATCCATCATTTTAGCTCTCAAAATAGTCATCATCATCATCAGTACCATAACGAGCCAGAGTCGGAGCTGCGTCGCGAGCTAGACAAGTAGCAGGCCGGCGGGAGCCCAGTATAAAGCAGCCCAGCTCGCGAGTCATTAGGCACATCAATCTTCGGCCCAGCATAATAGCAACGTCCATCCCCAAGACCCAAACTCACGGCCTCGTCTTGCATGTGCGCCGCCGCCACCTGCTGACTGCTGACGCTCCATTGCGCACGTGCGCCGGCGGGGACGGTCGTCGGTGTTGCGCGTGCACCTCCTCTCTCGATTCTCCAAGGCGAACTCCGGTCTCTCAGCCACGAGGCACAACCGCGCCATGCCGGCCGGATCTGCATCCGTCCAGGCCAGGTCGCCTGCCGGCCCGGCGGCCCCTCACTATGGGCGGCCAGCCTCGTCTTGCTCACAAGTCAAATCAAGTATCGCAAACTCTATCACGCGATCCATGAGCGCGCCGCTCGCCGTTCGCTGGAGGAGGAAGAAGAAAGGGTTAGGATTCCGGAGCCACTCACCGGCAGCTGTAGAAGAGGTAGCAGAAAGGGCTAGATAGGAGTCATAGGACTCCGGAGCCACGACACCTATACTTCCTCCAACGAAGGTACACATGAGAACCATTCTATGTGACGTTGGTGTTCTAATATCTATGAGCTAGCAATTCCTGTTAATAATCCCCTGCTAATCCCTCAAGTCTAACACATGACAGCACAATGGAGACAACTTAAAATGTCCACATGACCGAATGCAGTACAAATGATGGAAGAACAATTACCTCAACTTGACAACTGAGATAGTTCTCTCCCCATCCACCGGTTCGTAGCTGCTTTGACAATAAGAAGTTGCATGCTTTCCTGATATGCAAGCTGTTCTGGTATGTTCTTCCTGCAGCAGCTAATCCTTTTATAGCAAAGAATGTTGCATAAGTGAAACACACAGCCCAAGAGCCGTACCTGTTTAATTAGTTCTTATTATTAGCGGTCATAAATAATTCACATATAGTCCGTAATTCGATCTTAGCAATTCATTTTCACATACCAGGACCCATCCTTTCTCTGCACTTTCTCAATGAATGATGCACCACTTTTGATAATTTTGTCTATCTCCTCACGACGATACACTGGACACTTGTCTCTAAACAATATTAAAGCTTGAATTAATGATGATGTGCATTCGGGATATCTGCATATTTGGTTGTAAGCCGTTAGTCATTGTGCAGTGCAGTATAGAAAGTAAATTGGTGAACATTTTCAACCATCAGATACTCGAATCTCTTACGGGTAGTCGACGATGATATCACGAAAACTCTCAGAAGGATTGATAAACTGCATTATGAATGTAGTTAATTAATTCACATAGACCATAAGGTTTTGATACAGAATCAAATTAAAAGTAATTTAGTATGTCATCAGTAGTATATCATGGCTAAGCTACAAAAACCACATGTTTTCTAATATATAAGTAACAAATAACAATATATGAAATTTCATAAAAGTAAAAGTAGAAGAAAAGGCAAACATGCCAGCAAGTGCTTGGTGGATGCAAGACTGCATCCAGAGTTGGAATTTTCCAATTTCCATAAACATGTTGGCTTACATACCATGTGGAAATAGCATCAGGGGATCATTACTCCTAAATATGGATGGAAGCTATTCCTACTACTTTGCTAAAGAGTGAAAGGGTAATATATTTTGATTTATTTTGTTTTTCCCTAAATCATTTTAACCATGAACGTATCAGTTCATTTAACTGATGACAAATATGCTTACGTTTTATTACAACTTCAAAGAAGTGAGAACATTTTCAGCTCCACTATGAGAACATCCAATGTAGCACATTAGATTTGCCACACATTGATTCCTACTGTCTTATACATGATTCACTTTGCCTTAGCTCTGATATTTACTAGTGATATGCATTATTCTTGTTTCTATATTGCTAAATTTGCTACAGTAAATATATTTCAGTGGTTTGTTGTTTAGATCTCCAGAAAGATATGCATACAATTCATTGAACAAAGCACAACTCCTCCAACATATTGATGATCTTCAACAATAGGGACATTTCCCAGATTAGTAATATCATCTGTAAAATGAATTATATTGTTTGTCCCCACTATTTTGCCCCTAGTGGAGAAGAGCTGTTGAATAAGAAGAAGTTAATCGTCTCTTGAGATAGATGAACTAGCATAAGTTTTAGAGAAGAAGTTTCAAATATAAGACAAAAACCAGAAACATTGTTTTCTTTAGTTTACATTAATTTCATGTAAAGGTATGCCTACCTCCACCCATGAAGCTGTTCGTTTACATTCACCAGATGACAATGTACCATCTTTGTTCTTCAACGGAGCAGAACAATAGTTGTGTCAGTACTATTGAATTTGAATTGAAGAAAAATAAGATTTTTTTCATAATCATAAAATTGCAAAGTTCATTATACATAGGTAAATTAACAACTAACGTGAAATCCAATAACTATATAATCAACATGTAGAGCCTTGAATTTCGAATGTAGCATGCTTGATTATTCTATAATCTGAGACAAGAATAGCGTGCGGCTAAGTATATATGACTGTCATACTAGAACTTATATTTTGTGGCCTCTCAATGCAGAGTTATTAGTAGTTGTGCAACAAGACCATAGCCTAGTGACATACTATGTCCAGCAGACCTGAAAATCTGAAATAGCTTGCGCTGGTAGATATATGAAAAGGGAGCACAAGCGCAATGGATGTGATGACAATGACTTGAGAGGCATACTTGCCAACAAGTTGCCACAATTTATATGATGGTATTCTTCCTACTATAGAAATGGACTTTACAACCAGTCCATCACGATTTGGTATGTTAAAATTGGTCATGAATCAGTTATTATGATGATAACTTTGCCAACCGGTTCTTATTATAGACAGGTTATGATGGCTCTAGTAATTGTCACAATACAATAAGTGCTCGTATTTTTCTAACAGTGCTATGCTTTTAGTAGTAGGCGACGTCCTTATCGACAGCGAGGATCTATGGTGACTTCGTAAATATTTCAAGATTTGCCAGTTCAATACTTCGGAGATACTCATAGGATAGGGTTTCCGTAAGTGTGTTCGTAGGGTGAGTGTGGGTGTCTACGTTATCCTATGTAGTTGTAAAAAAAAGTGGATGTAATTGGTGCAATACCGAACTTGTTGTGGTAACTATGAGGTTGTTTGGTTCCTTAGCTATCCTCTAGCTACGTTTTTTTAGAGCCAACTTTGGTTCATCAAAATGCATGGTTGGGGTTGGGGGGGTGGGGGGGGGGGGTTGAATAGGCGTTTCCTGAAATTCACAAACTTTTGCAGTGGATTAAATCACGGGTATCAAAAGCTCCATCACCCTTGCTTTGCCGTCGTATGCCACCACATGTGCACCCTGTTTGCCCTTCCTCAATGTGACGGTGAGCCTCGCCACCCCACGTGCACTCCACCTTGTCTTCCCCCATCATGATGGCCACCCCCACCTTCTATGGTGGAGCCATGGAGCACGAGGTGAGTCCGCGTCCGCTCACCCAACCATTGTCAGGTCTTCGACCAATAACCCAACCGGCGTCGGCCGCTTCCTTTTATCAGCGACACAAGGAGGCTCAACGGTGGTGTGAGGCCCTTGGACCATGAACCCAGATCCAAGATGCCTAGCGGCGGCTGCTCCACACTCACAAAGGACATCGCCGCAGGGTCACCTGGCAGCGGTGCACACGAAGGACATCGACACAGGGCAGTTGTAGCCATTCGCCCTGCGCCACCCTGGTGTGCGCGTGCGCGCCGACATAGTGCATGTCCCGTGACGCCTCCGAAGCAGCTCTTGCTCACTGCTTCCCCCATTTATTCCCATGTCCTCTTCCTCGTCATCCTCCGACCGGTCCTTGGGGTTGTCAAGCAATTCGGTGATGAGGTTGACGACCGTCGTCGCAATTGCATTTTCTACAGCTGCACTTATATGCGTATGACGGCCATGGTCTTGCTCATCATGTGTGTTCGACGAATTGCCTCAAAGTGGTGAAGTTACCTGCACAAACGAGATGTGGCTCTGTCCAAGACAAACCAACCAACCAAACACACTTGTTTGCTAGACATGCTTAGATAGTGTATGCAACCAAATAAGTCTATCTTGGCTTGTTAGGGGTGGGCTTGGGCTAGCTTGGCTTATTTCCTAGCACGGCTAGATGAAAGGCAGAAAACCAAATACACCTTATATTTAATTTTTAAAGTGATTCAAGCTCAAATTTTCCAACTACATTAGGTTTGAAGGCTGAATATGTTAAGATCTAGGTCTAGGATAAGTTGGAAATATCTAGTTCAATTTTATTTTGCCGTATATATGCATTTTTTTGGGTACTATTTTGTATATTCAAATGGCATCGCACTACACCAGTGGCATTGTTATCTTAATTGTTAACAAGAATCATTGTTTAGCCTCCTAATTCAGTCCAAAGGTCAAGTGGATTTGAGCCCAGTAAGAAATAGCGCATTTAGGCCTATCTGATGGCTCCACTATCTTCATTTCACGAGATAGGATTATGGGTGTTTCCATGCAACTAATAATTAGCCACGAAAATTGGCTCTCGTAGATTCAAAGACCCCAGCCAATAGCCAACTAGTTGCTTTAAATGAACTACCTAGCGAATAAGGAAGCAAGCAGTTAGCTAACAATTGGCTGTCCAGATCCAAACCAGCTCTTATTAGTAGTGCACGAAGGTGTGTTAGCTAACAAATTTCTTGAATTATTTTAGACATTGAATTTGTTAGATGTGCTAGCGATGAATAATCTCATTTCTTTGTATCTGTGCTTTACATTTCAGTATTTTCATATTGGGAAGGAATTTTAACTCTAGCTAGAATGTTGGTAAATTATGGTAGATAATTTGATCAGTCGTACCACGAAAGAAAGGAGGCAATCAACAGCATCATACAGCCGTTCTTGTTGTATTGGATCCCCGACAAGTTCTGAAGGAATGTTAGACAACAGCAGTAATGCCTACATAATGAAAAAAACAAACGACTGATTAAAATAATACCTTTTTTGCACACAATTCACATTGTCTAGTAAAACATAACTATTTGTACATAATTTTAGTACATCTTAATTTATATTCTCTGTTAATTTATATTCTCACTGAGGTCAGAAATACATTTTCTCAAGACAAAACATGCCTCAACAAATTGCAATGATATTTTAAGAAAGAGTTTACTATGGTTATCCATAAGGCAAAGAAGTTATAGTTTCTTTTGGCAGACTTATGGCTATAAGGGCATTTGTAATTTCTGTTATCCTTCTTTGATTCTTAATTCTCTATTGTAATTTGGTCTTTGCTTTTTTAAAAATAAATTTTAAGGTAGGGAAACCCCTCCTGTTCCTAAAAAAAAAAAAGATAAAACAAGGATAATGTTTTTCTTTTGCTGCCACGAGGGGACTTGATCGTCTTATTTGCCAAGCGAAGACTGATTCTTGCCATGTCAAAATTGGTTCCAAATATTAAGTTCACTTTGTGCTAGTGAAAAAATATAACCTTAAGTGCTTCAGCACTACAATCAGGCACACACCAAAAGTTTTCCCCATTGGATAGTGTCCAAGCACCTTTTGTTCTTTCACGGTAGTAACTTTTGTAATTAGGGATGTTCTGGATAACCTACAAGAAAAATATTGATGTCAACCTTATACTGAAACAATGCTTGTTGATAAAAAAGACATCACACATATACTCAATAAACCTGTGCATTTTTTAAGAACTCATGAGCTTTTCGAAGGGTTGAACAAAATTCCTCAGTAAGCCCTGTTGAGCAAAGGGCCTGAATTATGGACGCAGTTTCCCAGGTGTGGCAACCATTATACACCTAGTGAACAAAAGCTTGTCATGTTTCTGCCTTATGAAGAAAAAAAATCTACTAGAAAACAACAAAGACATTTATTTGGTGTTGCAGGAGTATGGTTTGTATTGAGATTATAAATGACATAGCGGTTTAATTTGGATAGTAAGCAATCCTGGAGATGGAGATGGAACAATATCAATGAGATTAAATATAAGCATTATATTATGTCATATCCTACCATGCGTAACAGTCAAAATATTTCTTGGGTCCATATACACAGTCATAGCATGAGTAATGCAAACGCTAAAACTAGAGTGGAAGCCCACGATTAGGTCGAGATGATTGCAGTGCTTCTTTTATGATGTAGCCAAGAGCAGGTGCCGTGGAGAGGGGTGTAAAGCCATTGCACAAATAACATAGTTTGGTCCATCTAACGACCTCGGTTAGCCATGAGAGCCTAGACGTCTCATTCATTGTAAGGTCATGAGAAGGACAATAGCTTAAGTGGGCAACGAGCTAGGACCAAGAGGGTAGTGGCCCAAAGGATCAAACCCATACATCTGAGTAATATTGAGACAAGCTAGGATCAAGGAGGCAAAACCTTTTATTGGATGAAGGGTTATTGGGCTCTCAGCTTGTCACAGCTAGTAATTGCAGCTCGCTTTTAGTGAATAGTGATGTTGTAAGCATTTTTAGACCCTACATTGGTTTTGGTGATTAATGACATCACCAGCATAGTGACTGAGTTTGTGTTTTGGAGAGATATGGAGTGATATCACAAAAACAAGCTTTACTAGTATTGTTGACTCTATATATATGGTTTTCATGGTGATGTTGCTACTGATATATGTGTGAAGAATAAGATTTAAGACAAACAATATCTACAAGGTAGATGAAAATCAAAACTAGGAGCTCTTGACCTAGTTGATGCCATAGGTAAGGTGTAGTACACATTTGCAAAATCTGGTGCTAGGCAGCTCAAATGAAACGCTACAATGCCACCTTGTTCGCTAGAGGGTGTTGAGCTAGCTGATTTGTTGTGAGAAAAAACACTATACTATGGCTGATAAACTGGGCTGACGAGATCAAGCGAACAAGAAGTAAGCCAGGGCTTGAGAAATTTGAACTAGAATAATGTTCATGAAATATTAGTGGACACCAAATGCTTAGTTGTTCACTAGATACTTCTCATCAGACAAATGAGCCTCTGAAGTGTTTAATTGTGAGTTCAACTCACCGAATGCTCAATGGTTGAGATTGCAACACTAGTTACCATCATCCAATAAAGGACATGAAGAGATACATGGAGTGAATAACACTCAACATATGCCGCTCTAGTGAAGTCACTGAATGCTTAAGCAGTAAAGACCATCATCAAAAACCGAATGCTTTCCGCAAAAAAAATTGGATGCTCTTGTGTTGTGTTGACAAATGCTTCTAGGAAAGCTTTATAAAATAGTAACGACTAATTCTTAGTGAGGTGTGGCAGCGCTCATGGGATGCTCTATATATAGAAATGGAAATTAAGATTTCTAAAAAAAATAAATGAAAACTAAACTTACATTGGAATATTCGGGATATGGAACTTTTATGTAAGAAAAAACTAGTTTGCATGTTATTGTATCTATAAATACCTCAACACCTCATTGGTTTTAGGTTTCTGTAATTTCCGTCCTTTTGAGTTCATAGCCACACTTTTTAGGTCAATAGCAAGAACTAGAGTAATTTGCAAGTTTCTTAACTAAAGATTAAGAACATCATTAGTCCCTAGGGAGTAGCAAGTGTGCATCCCTACCCGATCTATTCGGCTAGTTTCTGGGCAAGTGAGGTTTGCTTTCTAATCTTGGTAATGGGCATCACTTAGGCAGTTGGTGGAGGTGCTAGCTAGTTCTTGATGAGCTTCCAAGGAGGTGAGACTTGTATTGTTTGGAATTCGTATAAAATGGATAATGTATTACCCCTAGAGAGCATTGGTCCACGTGTGGATCAAGGGAAAGCTAGCCCTTGCACGTGTGCTCGGATAAGAATTAGTCAAGAGTTCTATTTCTTGGACACCTAAAGAAATAAAGTCTTCGAACCATCACTTTACCTCATTACTACATATTTAACCTTCACTGCCGGCTCAATCACTGTTTGATAGTGCCTCTCAACACATCATTTTTGGCTCAAATTGGTAGTGATAGGAAAACAACTGACAATGTTATTGGGATTAGGTCAACAGTGTCAATTTGTGGCTTGAACCAACATTGATAACATCATTGTCGGTTCGTGGCTTGAACATACATTGATATGCTTCAAAAAATCTTCATAACTCTCTTGTATAAGGTCCAATGAAGATGAATTTTATATTAAAGTTGTAGTACTTGACGAGATTTGCAACTTTGTAGTTATCTTTTTTTTTCATTTGAACATTTTGATGTCCAAATATACACCACAAGTTTTTATAGAGTTATACCAAAGGATTCCATATGCTCTATAGTCATAAGTGGGTGTATACATTGGTAATTAAGGATCTTGGATGGAAAAATTTCCCTAAATGAAAGTTGTAGATCTTAAGGAATTATACAACTTTATAGTGCACAACTTTTTTGTTTAAAGTCGTTATGATGCGTCTCTATTTTATTCGCAAGATTTCATATAAGTAAACACCAACTAATTGAGGCCATATCTTCAATAGTCATAAGGAGTCTAGTGATACTTAATGATCTAGGATGGAGAAGTCACCAAAACAAGTTTTAAATCTTGAAAAGTTATGCAACTTTGTAGTTGACAACATTTCAATTTGACAACTAAAACAAAATTTATAGATCTCAAAAGGTTATAAAACTTTATGGTTGACGAATGTTTTATTTGAATTCGTTTAGGGTCCCAAATACTTATTTCAAAATTAGATAAACATAAAATAGCTAGAACGAATATCCCAACTAGACACAATGACTTACAGGCGGATGGAGTGGTTAGGGGATAAGCACGCGAAGTAGGAGTTCTAGGGATCGAGTGCTGGTGGACACTAATCGCGTGTTTTACTCTCTGGTGTTGTCTCTCTCCTAGAAACACATCAATGTCAGTTTATAAGAATCGTCAGTGAAGTGTTACTATTACCTCCTTCACTGCCAGTTTGGTTGTGTCGGTTTAAAATCTAGTAGTGATGGGGGGTTTTCAACCGACACTAAAGCCTAAATCTGGGGTAGTGCTTACATTATATTCTTGCAAGTTTGCTTTTCTAGATTTAGTGTGCTACAATATGATTGGAATTAGGCTATAAAAATTATGCATTAAACACTTATTCCATTAGGAACAATTAGTGCATTGCAAAAATATTTGGAGGCCTAGTTCAAACTCTGAGCCCCCTCTTGGAATTTTGCACCTTTTACTAGTTATATATCTTCTTTGAGTGGCACAATATGCAATGACTACTTCTAGGGCACATGTGTGTGAGAGTTTTCTCAAACATCTTCTTTTCTTAATGCAATATCGGTCAACTAAAGTTTTTGTGATTTTGAACCTCAGCCTTTTCTTAGAGAAATTAATTAAGTAGATCACAATAAAATCGTAGAAAATTAGTATCAATGTGTATTGTTCCAAGACAAAAAAGAATGTCATAGTAGAAAGAAACCATAGAAAAGACAAGGCTTTGTAAGAAACAACTGACAATAATGACAACCAATAAATTATGTAGGTTATGTTTCATTTAAAAAAAACCAGGCTGCTTTCTCCATTAATAATAAGTGCACTTAATGGTTCCTTTAATTTTACATCATGATTGCATTGGATAATACTACAATAATAAAATTTTTTAGAAGCATTGTTTTTCAGAGGTGGTTGCAGCTACAAAAACCGCCCCTATAAATCTTTTTTGACCATCCCTACAAATGTTTTAACAAACTAGAAATAACAGTACCTTTGACTTCATTCCATCTTCTGCAATCCACAAATGGTCATGAATCCTTGGGAGATGTTGTCTGAATTCATTGGAATTTGGTTTTTCTATCCAACAACATATCATATTTAAGGCCTAATTGCAGAAAATGGAAAAGTTAGTAAAATAAATAGTTTGTACAATCTATTAGTAAGACAAATAAGGTAGCAGCCTGCCTTTGCTTTCACAAACAACTTTGTTTTGACACATCATAGAAAACCCGTATGAGCTTAAGAAAGAACACAATAGGATCCTTGGTCCAATAGTGACTGCAAAGAGTGTACGATTATCATCCTTGTGCTCCTCCTTTCGTGACCCTCCCTTTCCTCTTATTTCGTTGGCTGAGCACTAAAAGGTGGCAATGGCATAGGCATTAATTTCCATGGTGGAGGATTAGGGTTGGGGAAGAAATTATGGTGCAGGTGGAGTGGAATGCAAGGGGATTGGGGGTTCCTTGGCCAAGGGAAAGAGAATTAAAAGATTCATAAAAAAAAGTGAAACAATGTTTTGGAGGATCAATCATATAGTTATTCATATTGTAAATATAAATCCATCTAACTAGGTTTGACCTAAGTCAAATATTTAACTTGGACCACCGATATCTAAAAATTTATGGACCGCACACACTAATATTAATAGATATTGCTTGTCAAAATTAGATAATTTTAATAACAGTCTTGCTTTTGCAAGCACATCAGTTATTTTAGAATGTATGCAATGATCTAACAATAGTCTGTACATAACAAAGTAGAATTGAATGTTAAAATAAATAATAGGGTGGTAGTTATTTAGCATCATCAACACATCAAACCAGAAAGCAATATGGATATGCCACGACAACATAGTCTTCTCTTAACTTTTTATAAAAGATACTCCCTCAATTATAAGTCGCTTTGAATTTTTAGGTAAATCTATTTTGCTCTGCATCAAGATATAACAATATGTCTAGATACATAACAAAATGGATTAACCAAAAAAGTCAAAGCGATTTATTATTTGGAATGCATGGAGAATAGATTAAGTGTGAGAGCTTTACTAAGTTATATGAATATACAGTCTTACAATTGTATTATTTGAAGTGATGAAGAGAAAGATACTCTAGATACTCTAGAGCTTATAATACTTGTCACTCTAAACATAACACATCTGGGTTAACCCTTTTACACAAAGTGAGAACAAAAATGTAAAAGAGAGGCGCTATGCATATTCAGGACCATATGACATGAGGAACCAGGCGTAAGCAAATTTGGACATGGGGTGTTACACATCCTTTCCCGGTATATTGGAAAGCTTTGGGAAGCGTCTGATGTTATTTGGTGAGTAAGAAATGCTTGCATCTCCAAAGGGATTCCAGTTGAGATTTCAAAATGCAAAGCAATAAAGTTTAGCAACCTTTGCTTTGGTTGCTCATCGTGCAATAAAGAGATATCTACCAGCAATTGAACAATGGTTAGAGAACATTGTATAATTTGTTGATTTTTTGTATCTTTTTTGTTTCTTGATATTTTTTTTGACCTTTGCTCTCTTTTTTAATGTATTATAATCACTAGATGTGCCGCTCTTGTTGCTTAAAAAACAACCAGGTATGAAAGAAAGCTAGCCTTCATTTTAAGAGATAATGGGATGCTACCTTGTTAATTGGGCATAAGCCAACATAGTTGCTGGTTTCATCTTCATAATGGATATGTTCCATGAGGTTACTCATGGCTCTTTGTCGTAGCTTATTCATCGGCCAGAAATTTGATATTGGTTCTATACACTTATTAAAATAAGCCATTGCAATACTTTGCAACCATGAAGGGCGATAGATAAGGTCTTCCTGCAGTGACCAAAGGAAAGAGAATAACAATTATTACAGAAATTACATATAGACATGATATATCCTTATGCAAATGATCATTATTTTACAAATAAAGTTAAATTAGACACACATGTGTATTTGGTGACTCACCATATTACAAGGATACACAAAACCAAGCAACCTTACAAGGACTCACGCACAGCCATACAACGTCACACATGCATAGACTCATACTACACGTGCTACCAGAAAATAGAATTATCTTGGTGGCCAATAATATCCTTGAGAGGAAAAATAAAACCACCAAGAAATATATTTGTGACACCCATAATGCATAATTTTTTTAAAAAAACATTTTGTATATATATGAACACAACTTCAGCTCCATTGGTTTTCTGAGGACGAGGCAGAATAAATAATAAGGAATGGCTCTAGTAGGGCACATATTCTAACCCCCAAGTTGAATTGTGTGATATGTATTACTGATTCGTAAATGATGACTAGAGGTGGTAAACCTCCAATGCTTTGAAGGATAGTAATATTACCTTGGCACAAGAATTGCGAGCCTTGTTCCAGTTGATCTCGTTATATGGTATATTGTAGATCTCATTCCTTATTGCCAGAATAGTTGGAGTGATAGGCCCAACAAACTTTTTTCCATAAATATACGCCATTGGCATGTAAACCATCCGACAGAAGCACCAAAACCTTCCTAGAAACAGTTAAATTAAATTAAATTAAAGCAAAGGTGTATAGTGCATTACTTTTATTTTTTTAATTTATTTGCATACTAGAAAACCATCAGCTGGAGGAAATATGCAATTGTGGATACATATGAACTGGAAAATGTGGGATTAAAACAAAATACCAGGATGAATTGGGAGAAAATGTGGAAGCATCCATAACTCAGGAATAATTGCATTGTTTCCGGACCAATGGTATGCACCTATCACCTTATGTTGAAAGCAACAACAAAAGACTGCATTAATTTCATTCTACAACCATATATTTACAGTGTCAACGATGTTCATCTCTAGAACTTTTTGTTAGTGAGAACTTACATAGTATTGCAAACTAATAAGAATAAAACTAAAATAATATATTCATTAATTCCATCTATAAAAAACTATTAATCATTGAAGTTTAGGTTATTTTTATATTTATAAAATTTAATGACTTTTTTGCATACCGAGAGATATATCTTTGCCCATTGTGGTGCTGCAGTTGCACTTCCATGAGACAAAATCCAAGCACGCCCATTGGATAACGCATCATTTTCTCCATCAAGCACCTCTCCTAGGATCCTTAAGGTTGCATAGCTTACGCATGTGCCAAACATGGAGCTTGGTCCCAAGGTATGTGTTCCCCAGCCTCCATCCTCATTCTGTACAGATTATATTTTGTAGAATATGTAAAAATATATTTTATGTATTATAAATTGCATGAAAATTTTAAGAAAAGTCTAAAATACCTGAATGTTATAAATGTAGCGACATATCTCGCGTATATGCTCTATTGACAAAACTTCATTCAACGATCGCGTGACATGCAATGCAAATATCTAAAAAGATACAAAAGGTAGAAATAGTGTTAACGTTATGGCCTTTTATAGATATAAGTAAAATACTTTTGTAAGAACCAAAATATAATACCACCGCAATTTATTATAATTATTAATAATAGAAAAACAAGAAGTTAATAGCTAAACATCATTTGTTTTATTTGACTAAATAGTGACCTTTTATACAATATCATGAGAATAGAACCTCGAAAGGTTATGGATTCATATCCAATTATCCACAATAATCGTCATCATTTGTACCAAACATAATGTGTTCTTAATTTATGGTATTATGTTTATATATTTGTATGCTTAATTAAACTGTCAGAATTGATTTTTAATATGTTTTACCATTCATGCATCTAACATAATACATTAATACTATATGCAATCCCCGAGCAGTCATTTGGGTGCATAAAGACAGATTAATTTGATGTGTGTACAAAATAGCACATAATTTACAACATGAACTGGCCTCTCAAATATGTTACCCTTTTTTTACTTTTGAAATAAAACAAAGGAAATCTTGTAAATTTTCCATTTTAATAAAATTAAATATTTTCCATATCCCCTAACTTTTATTATATTTCTCCCTAAGAAAATAAAAAATTGTAGTCAAACTTAGAATGATTATTTACCTTGTTGCGGATGAAACCATTTTAGAATATTATAAAACTAAAATGTTTTCTGCATATAATCGGGTTGTTCACGAAAGTTTCCTTCTCTTTATTACTTGAGACTTTTGGAAGTAGGATATTCACTCCAAGTTAATGTTTCTTTTAATTGAGCTCGACTCGGGATAATACTTATATAACTCATGGATGTCTTTTCTTGTGACCTCGACTCAGTGTTAAGTATTTATACCCCGTGCGTTGCTGCAGGGATTTTTATAGTGTTATACTATTAAAGGAGAACTTGAAGTGATAAATAGTTAAATCTTGCCTCCATATACATAACTACATTTCATATTACACTCATGAGTGGTCTACTTGTCTAAACTTAAAATAAACATGAGATAGTTTTCTTAGTAAGATTTTTTTATACATGTACATATAGCATGTAAACATAGTGGTGCCTCTCTTGCCGGGTTTCATCAACTAATTAGCGTGCATATATGAGAACAAAGTTTTGTTAGTAAGATTTTTTTTTTATGTACATACATAGCATGTAAACATAGCGCTGCCTCTCTTGCCGGGTTTCATCAACTAATTAGCATGCATATATATGAGAATAAAGTACCGCCTAGATTATGAGTATGAATTAGCATAATGCCATTGTAGACCACATAATCTAGGAGCTGTGGGACCCACCGGTCATAGTATCATGAATGCAACGCTCTCCTTCTGAGCATCATTATCCTCCCAATCATATAAAAATGGAAAAATAAAAATCTCATTATTATCACGGCCAAAGAGACAAAGACACAGCATGAGGGTGAGCAGGCTGCACGATGCTGCAGGCAGGGGGCGTCGGCGACGGCCAGGAAGCAGGGGACTGCGCACAGCAGGTGGAGATGCAAGCACGTCGCTGCGCCTCTGACGTTGTGTACATCTTTGAGGCGGCGCAAGGACAGGGGCACGGCGCCGTGAGCCATGTTGGCGTGGGTGGTGATGTCCTGGCGGGCGGGGGGACGACGTCGGCGCGAGGCTCCAGGCAAGAAGCGAGGATCGAGCAGACTGCTGCTATGGGAGAGTTGGAGAACGATCCATTTTATAGGGAAAGGGAAGACTCTTGAAATCATGTCGTGTGTGTGTGATGGCGAGTGGGAAGCTTGATTGCACTAATGCTGGAAAACGGAAGCGACGTGTAACGGTGATTGTGGGATACTGCTGTTGCTATAGATTATTAATGCTGACGTGGCTTCACGAGAAGCCAAGAAAATATGCTAGTGGGGATCTCTTATTTAGGCATAGAGGATTTGTTAACATGCATAGTGAAGAAACATCTTGACTATTAAATCATGCTTACAATAGCAATTAATTTTGAATAATAGCATTGCATTTTATTTATCTAGCAACAAATATAAGCAGTATCATCATGGTTGACATTATCATATCCCAAAAAGATATTTGCTAGCTGTTGTATTGTATGTTTTTTAGAATTTTTTATTTAATATGTAACTTTGCATGCATTGATAATTCGAAGTTTGGGGTAGTTTTATTTCTCATAAAAACTTTTAGATCGCAAATAAAATTCATACCATGAGTGGTAAAATGAATGAAATCCCGCTGTAGTCCCCAGGCCAATGCCCATCGGGTCCTTGCAAAGAACAATATTGACTAATGACACGCCTCAACACAATTAGTATAGTTTCTCCTGTGACTTCTGAATCATTGTCAATCTTGATAGGCATGGTAGCTGAAAGGTTTGTGTCATGGAGGTTCTGTTTTGTATACTGCAAGGGAGAGGTATACAACCGTGAGATTTCATCAAAAGACGTCGTAGGTGAAAAATAAATGTGTAGTAGTTCAAATTGAAAATTAAACAAGTTCTTCACACTACTAAAAAAGTATGAGACATGCAAGGAACTTTACATAGGCGGACTGGCCTGGGAACCGAGCAGGCCTGGGCCAAGGCCTGCCTCATATTAAATGGCAGGGGGCTTAACCAACACGTCGGAAATGCATTTTCTAAGACAGGCAACGCCATTTTCTCAAAAAAAAAAAAAAAAGACAGGCAACGCCATGACTTTTCTATCGAAGGTTGAACTACAGAGGATGGTATTATGAAAGTTGCTACTGTATATTAAAGTAAAACACGGGTGGTGAAACTGAGGATGCGAACGAAGAAGGCGCTATAACAAAAAAAAAAAAGGTAGCAATTAAAAAGACCAAGAGCAAAATGTACAGTTACTTTCCTGCATCCTCATGAGGAGGTCACCGCATTCCCGTTGCGTGAAGCGGTTGCGGGTGTACTCCTGCCGCAGCCTCTCCACCTCGGCGCGCTCCTCCGGCGTGCCGGCGGCGGGGTCGAACTCCCACACCTCCCGGCCAAGGAAGCCATTCGGCGACCGAAGCAGCGGGTTGCTCGGCCTCTCGCCGATCTTCAGCCTCCACATGCTAGCTATCTACAACGCAGTGCTAAGCTCAGAGCCTCAAATGTAGTCGCACTAGGAAGCAGGATGCTAAAAGACAGCCATTTCATCAAACTGAATACAGCGTACGCTGTACTTCTGATCCATTCGTGATATAGTAGAAGCAAAACGTGCACCACGCGCCAGCTCTTAGTCACAGGTGTGAGCTCACCGTGGGTTGTCGCTACGCACGGTTCTTTTCCTAGTCTTTGACCGCTCGAACACGCGATCGGGACGATGTCAATCTTCGGCCCCTAGCGCGTGGCCTGTTTGCCGATTTCTCATTGCCGAAGCGAGCTGCTAAGGTCTGGTTGGTGCCATAGTTTGCCCGATTAGAGCCTGTTGCGTGGCGTTTAAGCAGTGGAAAATGATACTCACCTTTTCTTCCATTTGTAACCTTCCTAGAGCTGTCTGGTTTTCAAGTAATCCATCTCTAAGATCTAACAACATCCCAAATGAAGTTGACGGTGTCCAATACTCCAGTTAACCATTTCAACTCTCATAGCACCTTCTACAACATATGAGTTACTATGCAAAATTTTAATCACTATGTGTATGTGGTACCTATATGGATGGTGAGAAATTTTCATCATTTCCAAAGAAAACTTTGATTACATGTCATGCAGGTACATCATGTTGTAGTTGAATACATCGACACTCATCGACAAGCACAAGAAGAACGGCTATCTAATACGACTACACACGCGGGTGATTCAAGGTGGCATCCACCGCGCCGCCGCTGAGGGCGAAACGCCCACGCCCAGCGCTTTGCCTCCGCCTGAGCCAGCCCCGGGAAGCCCGGCCGGAGGCAAGGATGGCGGCAGCAAGGCCGAATTCTCTTCTTTCTTTGGCAATAGCAGCGCATGGAGGCACGATGAAGGAGAAGTAGGCTGCATGAGATGTGTCTTCCGTTCGAAGCTACGACTCATGAGATTGGGGATCTCGCCGGCAACTTCGACGAGCGCAGCAACAGCAGCGGCGGCTCCGAGCAGCAGATCCAGCGTCTTGGCAGTCGGATGAGGCCCTCGTGTGGCCGGATCTAGAGCTCCTATTGGCGGTGGTAGAGTTTGTGGTGCTAGTGTGGGTCCCGGTGGCGCTGCTCGTCTTCGGTTGTCGGTGCGCGGATTCATGGCCTAGCGATCAAATCTGGCATTACTGACGGATACGGCGGGCATGCGGTGGCACTGTCCTGTCCATCGTGTCTGGCAGTCGTGGACAACTGGCATTCGCGGTGGCTGGCGTCCAGTTTTCCGGATCTGATGGTTGGCGGCCTTTGTGGTCGGATCCAGCGATGGACCACGTCGCTGGTGTATGGCGTAACGACACGGCTCTTGGTGGGTAGTAACAGTGGTCTCACTATCATGTTTCGACAGCGGTGTCGCCTGTGGGCGCCACTTTCCTCGTTGGAGGCGTCGTCTCGTCCTTCATGAGGATCTCTCTCTAGGTGAAAACCCAACACCAGTGTCTCTGGTTGGGCGATGATGACATCTTTGGATATCATTTTCTTGTTTGAGACGTCGTTTTTGGAAGATCCCTTGGGTTATAGGTTTGGTACCGACATCGAGATGGTGGTTCCCTTACACATGCTCCAGGTGCTTCGTGTCGTTGCCAGGATACAGTATCCGGAGTCTCCAATGGTGATCGGTGTCCTACAATCTTTCAGTACTCTTACTAGGTCTGATAGATGTCTTTTGGCGGCGATTTCTCGATATGGTGGTCATATTCTTTTGGAGTTGACTTCACGGAATAAGTCAGAATATCACGTAAAACTACTCGAGTTGCTTGTTGGGATGTAATTTTTTCGTTGTATTTTTTAGTTGTATCAATAGTACCGGACACAGTGCGAGTATTATCTGGTGACTTTCATTTTACCAGTAGCATTAGCTACTGCTGTAATAATTATGGCCTGATACTTTCTTGATAGAGGATGACCGAAGCCAAAGATATACTTTCCATTATTTAAAAACTGCACGGTATAACTATCTACGATGCAGGTACTGATCCACGAGTGCACAATACTCACCACCAGCCAACCGACGATGCCCAGACAAACAGACATGCTACGATACGGCGACCCACATCCGGATCAGGTATGAAATATTATTCCATGGCATGCACAGGCCGACCTCATTGGCTACCTTGCGCCAACCCAGTGATGCACAGGTTCACCGCCACCATGCCGACTTCGATCCCGGGAGTACGCTGCTATACTGATGCCTCCACTGCACCAGACAACCAATCGCTGCTCTCTAGTGTAGCTGGTCTAGGTGTTTTCTTTGTCAATACACAAGTCCAGCAGATCCAGACAATCTACATCTAGGCACGTATGACAGGTATGCACTAAGTTTTAATGGCGGAAGCAGCGGCGCTAGCGCTAGCGGCTATTGTCAATGAAAAACTGAGATTCAAAAACACCGTCTGCTTCTTATCAGCCTGCCAAGACATGATTCACTTTCTCAACGAGTAAGATCAAACAAATCCTCCAGACTGGAGGATCAAATATTATAGAGAACTAAACACAATGGCGGATACATTAGCAAAGCAGGCCTTCGCGACTCAGTTGTCAAACTTGCCTTCTTGCTCATGTACTGGTTATGTTTACCGGTGCCCAGTTTTGGATGCAACGAGTGATATAAGCCTTAACTCTGTTACAGTGCTCACAACTACATGCTGTTAAATGAAAATCGTTTGTTGTAAAAAAAAAAGTACTAAGTTATCAAGTCTTTATGTCAGGTCGGAACTTGGCCCGAGCGCCTGCCAACGCATCGCCGCTGACCAGGCACCGACGCCCTTAGCTTGCACCCAGCCACAATCGCCGATGCTCCTGGCAGAGTTTTTTTTGGTGTAATTTAATCTTTTTCTTGAAAAAATATTTTTTTAGTATTGTCGTGCAGTATTTTTTTAGTTTTTGATTAACGGATACAGGTATGGCATCCGCCTCCAGCAAAGGTTAACCCTTAATCAGACTTTGCAGAAGTGGGCGTCGTGACCGTCCTCATTACCGAAGTCCAGCATCTTAACACGCACGCTTCCATCAACACATTAACAAAGCATCATCCCTGAGGTCACTGATATCTCCGTTAATCAAAATCTCTCTCTCTATCTATAACTAGAAAATATGAAATATCAACATCTACCCACCAGCACCAGTTAAATAAACCCTTGCAGTCGATGTCGACCTGGCAGGAAGAACCAAGAGCACCCGACCCCATATTCGACCGGTGATTTTTTCCCTTCACCCACGCATGTTTTTCTAGGTTTTTCTATGCACTGTAATCACCATGCTATGTAATCATCACTCTTCTCACACAAACCGCCACTCTTTAAGTTATAAAAAAAACCGCCACTCTTTTTTCGCAAATGGGTTGTACACATATTTTATTAAGATGAAAGAAATTATTTTACAAGATGTTGTTAGTCTAGCTACCCCATATCAATTGCGAGTGGCACACGACCAACAGTATCAGACTAAGGACCTATTAAACTTTAGAGCACTAAAAAGTTTAGAGCAAGTCTACAAATAGGTGGTGGTCTAAAGATCCATCTCGACGCAGGGGATGGACCCGCCTCATGCCGCCCGTCGAACCCACTTCGCGCGGTGCGCCCTTGCGCCTCGCACTGTGCGCACCCCACGCCTCGTGCCGCACACCCCGTCTGTGCCTCACGTCGCCCATGCCTCCTGCTACGATCGCCCATGCCATGTCAACTATAGGAGCAAGTATAGGAGCACATGTTACAACCGCCGTATGTTTCGATGTATGTTGCATATGTTTTATTTGAATATTGCAAAAGTAGCTCTGGTGCTCTATATGTTGCAATGGCTGTACACGTATGTTTTAAGTGTATGTTTCAACTGTTTGGAATGTATGGTGCAAGTGTTTTATCCGGATGTTGTAGTGGCTGACTTCCAAATGTTTCACCTGCTTCAAACATGTGTTGCAAGTGCTTGATTTGGATGTTGTGTTGCAAGCATCTATGTGTTATCTATATGTTGTAGTTGCTATACGCATTTGTTGGCAAATGTTTCATCTGAATGTTGCAAACATATTTAAAATGTTTCATTTGCTTGAGATGTATACATTGCAAGTGTGTTATGTGAATGTTATAGTTGCTATACACATATTACATACATATGTTTACAAATCTTTAACCTGTTTCAGACATATGTTGCAGAAGTGATTCATGTTGCAACATCCGTACGCCCTTGCAGAGGCGATCTCCACTTATGCAGGAACCAAACCGGGCACGGGTGGTCCCCACATTGCGCAACTGCGTATGTGTTTGCCACCTCTCTTGGGTCACCATTCTGCACTCCACCTGCTTTGCAGATCGGCAGAGAAGAGCTTTGCCTTCGCTCGGATCATGCTCTAATCCATGGCATGGAGCGAACCTTTGGTGGGGAACGATGGAGGAGCACCGTATGCGCTATGTAGGAATCCTGGCGGCCCACGGTGATTCGGAACGCGATGAAAGCAACGTTCCGGACATATTGCTTGATGGCAAGAACGACGGTGGCGGCCTCCTGTCCTGGCAGCCGGGATGAACCCGCCGCACCGGCACAGATGATGGAGGAGAAGTTGTTGCTGTTCTCAAAGAGCCGGAACGAGGCCGAGCAAGCTGTTGTACGTCTACGAGCAGCGCCTGCACGAATCACGTGTTTCTGTTGTTGTCGATTTCTGCATATTTCCATTGTTTTGAGTCAATAAGCGCCGCCTGGCCCTGCGTCAATGGCCATTGTTCATCGTGTAATAAATGGTTGAGCGTATGCTGCTCCGTTGCCTGAAGCTTCCGTGTTGAGCTTATGCTCAAGTTCACTTGCTTCACGAATGTATAAAAATCGCCGCAGAACAAAAAGTAACAAAAATGTACGGGATCAGAGAAGCCTATCAAAAATGTGTACCTGGATCAAGATGTTGATGTTCTCAGAAATAATAGTGTTGCTCTCCACTAGTGCCTAGATCAAGATATTCATCAAATACAGTAATAAAGGTTGTGTTCAGTAAAAATATTGCACACTTTCTTTATGATGCCTTGTCCTTTACTTTTTCCATGCTAAATTTATACATTACCAATTCATTTGGTTGATTGCCCTTGAGGCAAAGTACTAAAATCATGAGCCTTTCAGCTCTTACAATTTCTATTTTCAGACTGGATAGAAAGCTTTGCTCAATGCTTTTTTGATTTTGACTAGCTGTATAGTGCTAGTTTGTATTTGCAGATGTACAGAGCCAAGTTGGCTGAGTTTGTACGGTGCCTGTCTAGGCGATCTCTTCTTTTCAATATAGCGGGCAGCTCTCCTGTCGGTTCATTTCAAAAAAAAAAAAACTTTGCTCAATTGCAACATTATCTTGGAGAAATATGATTGAGACGGTTGTAACATTGGACATCATGGTGTGTTTAAGCCAAATATTTCGATGTTCAGTAAATTTTCGTTCCGGCAGTGTAAAATTCTTTCCAAAAAAATATGCTACATCCCGGATACAACGTTCCTCGTACCTATATGCCGGGAACTTTTGTGACTGGGCATACGACTCACCTCTTGTACTATTACACGGCACATTTCATACACATCGGGGCTGTTTGTGTACAGCGCCACGAGCCAAGTTGCTTGTTTGTCACACGACACATCCTTTTATACGAGTTGAGGCAGCTAGCGTGGAGATAATTCAATGTACGTATTGGTCCCGGAACAGATCATTGTCATGGCCTGGCCGGTTAACCTCGCTGATTTTACTGCCTTCAATTCCTAGCTCACTCTTAACCCTGAGGTTCTGGTGCGGATGCAGATCCTGCAAGCATGCAGCGGATCAGAGCGCATCAACGGTCGAAGAAGAATTGAAGTTAATTAATGGCGGCCCTGACGATCGTCAGACTCCGGCGATGCATATCCTGGATGACGATGAAGATCCCAGTAGGACCAAGAATGGAAGAATCCAAGTGCCAAAGACAGGAAAAGGACCCTTCATTCAGGATATCCCTCTCGATCTTATGGAGTTGTGTAGGAGTATTTATCACCGGGCCGGAGTACGTGGGGAGTTAAACTGGGAGGCCAGACAGCCAGCCTCGGACAGGGCTGTCAGGCCATTACTGTGTTTCTGGGCACCACTTTGCATTGGCAGGTCCGAATGTGCAGCTGCTACTACTACTGATCTTCCTGCACCATTGGAATTTATTAATCCCAGAGGTCTAGCGCTAGTTACGACGGCTAGAGTGTGTGACGAGGACATCGCTTCATTGAATACACAAGATGATTCTTCGCTGGACATTCAAGGTCTAATCATAAGAGCTCGCGTACGACAATTAAATTTACAGGTGAGCTCGTTCTTAAGGAAGTCTTTTTATGATTTTAAGAATAGATTGCTACCTAATGATTATATTGTACTTAGGAATCATGGAAAGGACCAAAGGATGTATAAGGGATGGCTTGAAGACGTGGAGGACCAGCAAGGACGCCCAAGTCAAGGTGGAGGCCCAAACCGAGTCGACTTCGAGCCTGTTTCGGAGTCCAAGACTAGTGTGGAGTAAAGTGGACGCCCAGGACGCATCCGGACTCCGTTTTTGATGATCCACCTATGGATGGAAAGATAATTTCATAAGGAAGCCAATGACATTGGTTTGAGGTCAAAATTCCTTCGGAGTCATCGGGAAACATCGAAACAAGTTAGCGTCCAGAATCTGTTCCGGTGCTGCGTCACCGTTTTTGGTCTGTTGGGCCGTGTATCGTTGTTGAGCCCATTAGGGGGCGCGTCCAGGGGTGGCGACGACCCTTAGACCTCTATAACCAGCCGTCGCCTCTCTCGTTAGGTTTTGGGGTTTTGCTTAGATTATTTTGTTCACAACAGTTTCGCCGCGCCGTCGATTTGTGAGACCCCAACTCATGAGATTAATCATTCATCTGCAATTGGTTGCATTCTTTCGTGTTTTTGCTTGTGTTCTTCGATTAGCAGGCAAAGGACTCAGCCTTCTTGGCGAGATCGACTGTGCTTTGATGGTCGATAACCAGAGGAGACGTGGTGCTGCGATTGCGGGGTTCAGAGCCGAGTTGTTCGGAAGCCGGATCGAATTGTGCCGCGATTCCACCAAATCGAGAGTTATTAGAACCTTTCGGAAGATCGGGAACCCTAGTTCACATAAAGTGGTAATCAGAGCTTCAGGTACACCGTCAGGTTCGCCCTTACCCTAGTTTAGTTTATTTTCGCCTTCATCCTATAATCCAAAAAAAGCCAAAAACAGTTTAGTCTAGGTTTTTCCCTTATCCCAGAACCACGTTTGGCCTTTGCATAGTTCTTGTCAGATTCCGTAGTGTTGAATTTGTGTCCTGGTCAGGGTCTTGTTGCTATTAGGTTGTGTTAGAGTCTAGTCGTGTGTTTTTCCCCATCGTTTCCATTCAACGATGTCCCCTTCCACCGTCCCAAACAACAAGTCGAATCCACCATATTACTCGACTTGCCCCGCTAGCCGCCTTGTGTCAATTCTCGCCGTCGCGTAAACCCTAGATAGGTCGCCGGCCGCTCTTTGTTGCTTGCATCGCAGCCCTCCTTGCATCATCAGCCGAATACCTACTGCTGTGATCGGTGTTGGAGTTTAGGGACGCTTCGCCCTAACTGCCGCCGCCGTGTTGTGCCTTCCGAGAAACATAACTTGAGATACCTTCGGTAAAACAGGCATAACTTTTGACTCGTTTATCAGAAAAATTTGAAATTTTTACAGCAGCTTCTTGAGTCCATTTGGAGCCGACCCAAACTCGCCTTCGGCCTGTTTGGTCTAGTTAGAATTGCCAAAAAAATTCGGCAAAATAAAGAAAAAAATTAACAAGGTTCTTGCACGCTTTTCAAAGAACGTACTGATTTTCTGTAGACCACATTTCACCTCTGTTGTAGGTAAAAATTTTTGTGGTTGCATCTTTTGTCATACTTGTTCAGAAATTTTTTTAAAAAAAATAGTATAAAAAAAGTTTGTTCAGAGAAAAAAAGAAAAAAAAAGAGGAAAAACAAAAAGGAGTTGCTTGTTCTGTGATTGCGTATGCTACATTGTGCTTTGTGCTTCATTCATACTTGTCTCTCCATCATACTTGTGCTTCCTTTGTCCTTGTTCACACACATTTGGTACTTGGAACACGTTAGGCCAGCAACGAGAACAAGTAATTGGGACTATAATTCAATATTACTTTCTGTCTTTGAATTGTGTACCACTCACATATTTTTTGGCCAGCCTTCCTAAGCCCCACATATACTTCTGGACAGCAAAAGTTGTGACACCCGTAATCTCAGCGCTACGTCTTTCAGGTATCCGTGCCTTGCTGGTAAGAACCGGTCGAAACTTGTTAAGGTGTTGCCTTTTGCTCTAAATTTGAGAGGCAGCACTCCACATTTGTAGAGGATTATTAGGGATAACTTTCACCGTTTGCTGCTTGTGTTTTGTGTCTATAATGGCAGGTGATGAGGGAGAGAATTCACCCCAAAGAGTTTTCAGAGTGTGTCAGCCAAGAGCAACTACAATCTGTTATAAACAATGCTCAGAAGGATTTGAACGAGACAGTTACCAAGGCTGTAACTGCTGCACTCATTGATCTCAAGATTGGCAACACCCTTGAGAGATTGAATAAACGATTGTCCACGCTGATCGATAGGGTAACTGCTTTAGAAGAACCACCACCACCTGAAGAAAATAATGATGGCAGCAATGCTGGCGATGAGGTATATGATGCTGATGGTAATGTTGATAGAGCAGCGACAAGAGAAAATAGATTACGTCATCGTCTTCGCACAAATACCACAGGTATGGGTGGCGCTCAATATTTCAACCGCCACCGAGGTAATCGTACTCATGCTCCTGATGATCCTTATGCCAAGGTTAAATTTACCATACCTTCTTTTTCGAGACATTATGATGCCGAGGAATACCTTGATTGGGAGATGACAGTAGAGCAAAAATTCTGTGCCCATCTTGTGCCTGAGCAACATCGTATTAGACAAGCCACTAGTGAATTTAAAGATTTTGCTATCATTTGGTGGACTGGTTTAGTTGCAGATAATTGCCAACCTCATACATGGGAAGAACTTAAGTTTGCTATGCGTGATAGATTTGTGCCACCATCGTATCATAGAGACCTACGTAAAAGACTAATGCGATTAGAACAGGGACATAAATCTGTGCAGGATTATTATGGTGAACTTCAGAAAGGTTTGATGCGTTGTGGCATAGTGGAGGGAACTGAGGATTCTATTGTTCGTTTTTATGCGGGTTTGAGGGAGGAAATTCAGGATATAGTTGATTATAAGGAATTCAATACTATCAACCAGTTATTTCAATTTGCTATGCTTGCAGAGAAGGAATTGCAGGGGCGAGATAAGCAGGCCAAGAGCAAGGCTGGCACCTCATACACACCACGCACGGGAGCATCATCGGGGTTTCCCAAGGCATCCTCCTTCCGCGCGCCTCTACCAGCGAACAAGAGGACATCTTCTGCGCAACCTTCTGGTTCAGGTAAAAATTTAGTGCAGGAACCATCGAAGAGTGCATCTTCTGTTGCCTCAACGGGACGCACTCCTAGCATTCAGTGTCATCGGTGCCATGGTTACGGACATGTGCAAAAGGACTGTCCAAGTCAGCGGGCATACATTGCTATAGAGGATGGGTACATCAGCACCTCTGACGTGGAAGATGATGATGAAGAACAAGATGTTCAAGAAGAAGGTGAGGTCTTTGGTAGCAAGGACACATCAGCCTACATGAGTGTCATTGTGCAGCGAGTGCTTAGCGCACAAGTACAACAACCTGAGAAGCTGCAACGCCATAATTTGTTCCAAATATTCTTTGTCATCAACAACCGGCGAGCACGTGTCATCATTGATAGGGGTAGCTGCAATAATTTGGTGAGTTTAGATTTGGTCAAGAAACTTGACTTGTCTACACGCCCACATCTCCATCCGTACCATATTCAGTGGTTGAATGATTCCGGTAAGGCTAAGGTAACAAAAACTTGCAGAGTTTCTTTTTCCATTGGTACCTATGTTGATTTCGTTGATTGTGATGTAGTACCTATGAAAGCTTGTTCACTTTTATTGGGTCGTCCTTGCGAATTTGATAATGATGTTGTTCATCATGGTAGAAGTAATACATACACTTTTGTTCATAAAAGAAAAAAATTACTTTGGTGGCAATGACCCCAGCTGAAATTGTACAAGCTGATAAAGAACGAGCTGCTAGTTTGCATGATATTAAATTTAAAAATCAGCAAGTTGCAAATTCTGTTTACCCACCTAAAAAGGATAAGTTTACACCTAATTCTATGGTCGAGGAAATTAAATTGAAGGGTGGTGTTATGCTTGCAAGAAAATGTGACCTTGCTGAAATTTCTGATGATGATATTTGCTATACTTTGGTTTGCAAACGAGCTTTGTTTTCTCTTGATGATGTTGTTAGTTCGAGACCTCGTGCTGTCACTAACCTTTTGCAGGAGTATGAGGACGTTTTTCCAGCTGAGATACCCCAGGGCTGCCACCTATGAGAGGAATAGAGCATCAAATTGATTTGATTCCGGGAGCGACATTGCCAAACCGTGCTGCTTATCGAACCAACCCTGAAGAGACTAAGGAGATTCAGCGATAAGTCCAAGAGCTTTTGGACTGCGGGTATGTACGAGAAAGCCTTAGTCCTTGTGCTGTTCCTGTGATTTTGGTTCCTAAGAAAGATGGTTCTTGGCGCATGTGTGTTGATTGTAGAGCCATTAATAATATTACTATTCGATATCGTCATCCTATTCCTAGGCTTGATGACATGCTTGATGAGTTATGTGGCTCTATAATTTTCACTAAAATTGACTTGCGTAGTGGGTACCACCAGATTAGAATGAAACTTAGAGATGAATGGAAAACAGCTTTCAAAACTAAATTCGGATTATATGAGTGGTTAGTAATGCCTTTTGGTTTAACTAATGCACCTAGTACTTTTATGAGATTGATGAATGAAGTTTTAAGGGCTTTTATTGGGTGATTTGTGGTAGTTTACTTTGATGATATCTTGATTTATAGCAAGTCTTTTGATGAACATATGGATCACTTGCATGCTGTTTTTAATGCTTTACGCGATGCACGCTTATTTGGTAACCTTGAGAAGTGCATCTTTTGCACGGATCGAGTCTCTTTTCTTGGATATGTTGTTACTCCACAGGGAATTGAGGTGGATGAGACAAAAATTAAAGCCATTAGGAGCTGGCTAGTACCCCAATCCATCACACAGGTGAGGAGTTTTCTTGGTCTTGCAGGTTTCTACCGCCGCTTTGTCAAGGATTTCAGCACCTTTGCTGCCCCATTACATGAGTTGACAAAGAAGGGCATGGTGTTCTAATGGGGTAAGGCGCAAGAGGAGTCATTTGAGACGTTAAAAGATAAGCTTACACACGCACCATTGCTGTAACTTCTAAACTTTGGTAAGACTTTTGAGTTAGAATGTGATGCTAGTGGAGTTGGCATTGGAGGTGTTTTGATGCAAGTTGGTAAACCTGTGGCATACTTTAGCGAAAAATTGCATGGTCCTGTTTTAAATTACTCTACGTATGATAAGGAATTGTATGCTCTTATACATTCTTTAGAGACGTGGCGTCATTATTTGTGGCCTAAGGAATTTGTTATACATTCAGATCATGAATCACTTAAGTATCTTCGTTCTCAAAATAATCTGAATCGTCGACATGCTAAGTGGGTTGAATTTATTGAATCCTTTCCTTATGTTATCAAACACAAGAAAGAAAAGGATAATATAATTGCTGATGCTTTGTCTAGACGATATACTATGTTGTCCCAACTTGATTGTAAGATTTTTGGGCTTGAAACAATAAAAGAACAATATGCTCTTGATCCTAATTTTAAAGATGTGTTGCTGAATTGTAAAGAGGGCCGTACGTGGAACAAGTATGTGATAAATGATGGATTTGTGTTTAGAGCTAACCGTCTATGCATTCCAGTTGATTCTGTTCATATTTTGTTGCTACAGGAAGCGCATGGAGGAGGATTGATGGGCCATTTTGGTGCTAAAAAGACGGTAGCTGTTTTGGCCACACATTTCTTTTGGCCACAGATGAAGAGAGATGTTGAGCGGTTCGTGGCACGCTGCACCACATGTCAAAAAGCTAAGTCTCGCTTGAATCCACATGGGTTGTATATGCCTCTTCCTGTTCCTTCTATTCCTTGGACAGATATTTCGATGGACTTTGTTTTAGGATTGCCTAGGACCAAGAGGGGAAGGGATAGTATTTTTGTGGTTGTGGATCGATTTTCTAAGATGGCACATTTTATACCATGTCATAAAAGTGATGATGCAACTCATATTGCTGACCTTTTTTTTCCAAGATATTGTTCGTTTGCATGGTATGCCGTCTACTATTGTTTCAGATCGTGACGCCAAATTTTTGAGTCACTTCTGGCGAACTCTATAGAATAAGTTGGGCATAAAATTATTGTTTTCAACAACTTGTCACCCACAAACAGATGGACAAACAGAGGTAGTGAGCCGCACTTTGGGCACCATGCTGAGAGCTGTTTTGAAGAAAAATTTAAAGATATGGGAAGAATGTTTGTCTCATGTGGAGTTTGCTTATAATCGGGTGACACATTCTACCACCAAGGTAAGTCCTTTTCAGGTAGTGTATGATTTTAACCCTCGTGCTCCAATTGATCTTTTGCCTTTACCTACCAATGAAAGAACGCATAGTGATGCTAGTGCACGTGCTGAATTTATTCGTAAGTTACATGAAACCACTAAAGAAAATATTAAAAGATGAATGAAAAGTATAGAATTGCTGGTAGTGAAGGTAGAAAAGAACTTAAACTTGAACCAGGTGATTTAGTATGGTTACATTTGAGAAAAGATAGGTTTCCAGAGCTGCGTAAGTCAAAATTAATGCAAGAGCTGCTGGTCCTTATAAAATTATTGAGAAAATAAATGATAATGCATACAAACTTGAGTTGCCACCCGAGTTCGGGGTTAGTCCTTCTTTCAACATTTCAGATTTGGAGCCGTATTTGGGAGAAGAAGATGACCTTGAGTCGAGGACGACTCCAATTTAAGAGGGGGAGGATGATGAGGACATCACTCCATTGAATGCACAAGATGATCCTCCGCTGGACATTGAAGGTCCAATCATAAGAGCTCCCGCACGATAATTAAATTTACAGGTGAGCTCGTTCTTAAGGAAGTCTTTTTATGATTTTGAGAATAGATTGCTACCTAATGATTATATTGTACTTAGGAATCATGGAGAGGACCAAGGGATGTATAAGGGATGGCTTGGAGGCGTGGAGGACCAGCAAGGGCGCCCAAGTCAAGGTGGAGGCCCAAACCGAGTCGACTTCGAGCCTGTTTCGGAGTCCAAGACTAGTGTGGAGTAAAGTGGACGCCCAGGACGCATCCGGACTCCGTTTTTTATGATCCACCTATGGATGGAAAGATAATTTCATAAGGAAGCTAATGGCATTGGTTTGAGGTCAAAATTCCTTTGGAGTCATCGGAAAACATCAAAACAAGTTAGCGTTCAGAATCTGTTCCGGTGCTGCGTCACCGTTTTTGGTCCGTTGGGCCATGTATCGTTGTTGAGCCCATTAGGGGGCGCGTTCAGGGGTGGCGACGACCCTTAGACCTCTATAACCAGCCGCCACCTCTCTCGTTAGGTTTTGAGGTTTTGCTTAGATTATTCTGTTCACAACAGTTTCGCCGCGCCGTCGGTTTGTGAGACCCCAACTCGTGAGATTAATCATTCATCTGCAATTGGTTGCATTCTTTCGTGTTCTTGCTTGTGTTCTTCGATTAGCAGGCAAAGGACTCAGCCTTCTTGGCGAGGTCAACTGTGCTTCGACGGTCGATAACCAGAGGAGACGTGGTGCTGCGATTGCGGGATTCAGAGCCGAGTTGTTCGGAAGCCAGATCGAATTGTGCCGCGATTCCACCAAATCGAGAGTTATTAGAACCTTTCGAAAGATCGGGAACCCTACTTCACATCAGTGTATACCGTGTGCGGCATGTGTCTGGGATTTACTGATCGAGAGAGGCCGGCTCTATATACCTAGGTTTGATGGATGAACCGCACTTTGCCACGCATTAAGAGATGAGATTTGGCTGATTGCGGCACTCGCAGCCTATCATATATCCATAGCAGATAGTTTGGCTAAGCTGAGCCTAGATTAGCCTCACTTGCGCTTGCGCTGCCGGTACACACGGGTACACAGGTACACTTATGTACCTTGGCTGGGTGGGCAAGCTGGTAGCTCGCGACGCGAGCTCTACGTGGGACGATCGATGGGATTCCCGTGACCTTGAGCCTGGCCGCCTGCCCTCCTAGCTAACACACACCACACCATCATCGGTCTGTCTCGGTCGTCACAGGCGCCGCTAGCTAACTTCGCCTCATGCTTGCCATTGGAGCGTCGCCTCGATCTCTCGCTCACTCGATCGAGCTGGATGGAGCAGCTGCAGACTGGCCGGTCGACGCGCCTACAGCTCACACACCCACAGGAAACAACAGCGCTTGGTAGTTGCTACAGCTGCGCGCGTACCATCGCCCCGCGCTGCACCCATGCATCTTTCATTCATTCATGGATAGATCGGATCAGAAAACAACTTATTCATACTGCTACTGCTGCTGCTGCATGCTGTGTATCCAAGCAGGAGGAATATATACAGTGTTAGTATTTCCAAGCAAAGCAAACAATTCAGCATTTTGTAGGAGGAATCTTACGTGGAGCACAAAGTATAATCAACATGAGGTATATATATGCATGACAGCTGATCGATTAATATGCATGGGATAGACAAAGTGAAAAAGAACAGGAATGAAGTAAAGAGAAAAGGAAAAGAAAAAGACCAGCTACGACACCCTGACAACATGGATCTATGGCCGATCAGAATGTCTTGGACAGATATAATACAATAATAATATACCACCCACACAATGAGTAACAAATACACTATGTAGTAGTTAGAGATGGACATCTAGTCAAGTAATATATCCCCCTTTGCTAGCTCAATTCCTTCGGAATCAGGCCCTTCTTCCAAACTGGAGCTCTCTTCCTTTACCAGTTGGCGCGGCGGTGCGCTATCCATCATCGATCAAGGCAGCATCGCGAACGTCGACATGTCACCCCACGACGGGATTGCCGCGCTCCCATTCCCGCCGCAGTTGTTGTTGTTCGACGTGGCATTGTCGTCGTCGCCGCCGTCGCCGCCGCTGGCTACGGCCGCTGCGGCCGTGTTATTAGCATGATGCGCGGTCGGGGAAGGGAGCACGTAGCAGGAGCTGTCCATGAACCACGACGTCGCCGCCGGAGGCGGGATGCTGCAGGCGTCCACCATGCCGGGCGGTGGTGGTGGTCCCGCGGCCGCCATGTGCAGGAAGGCGCCGCCTACTACATGCGGTGGTGCTGCTGCTCCTGCCGCCGCGCCGCCGTCGACATGGGCGGAGCCCGTGGTCGGCGTGCCCGCCAGGAACATGGTGGCCAGCCGCTGCTGCTGCAGCTTCCAGTGCAGGTCCTGGTTGATGAAGCTCAGCGACTCGATGGACGACGCGATGCTGCTGCTCATGCTCACCGCCGCCGCGCCACCACCGTTCACCGGGTGGCAGGCTCCGCCGCCGGAAGAAACGACGTCCCCCGACGACGGCCACTCCCCGAACGGCACGTACTGGCCGACGACGGCGGCGGGGGCGTGGAGCCGCGGCTGCAGGGCCATCATGCCCGCCTGCTGGTGGTAGTCGGCCGCGGCGCCGCCAATCGGAGACGACGCCGCCACCGGATGAGCGCCACCAAGGAAGCCCAGCCTCGCCGCCGCCTGCTGGTCTGCGGCGGCGGCGGCGGCGGCGGCCTCCGGCGGCAGGTTGAGCGAGAGGCGTGAGGCCGCCGCTGCGGCGGCCACTGCGGCAGTGGAGCGCGAGCGCTTGTTCTTGCGGCACCCGCCGCCGACGGGCACGTTGCGGAGCGCGCCGCCCTTGGTCCAGTACCTGCGGCACGTCTTGCAGAAGTGGCGCGGCTGCGACAGGCTGTAGTTGTTGTAGTAGCAGAACTTGGTGTTGGGGGAGTCGCAGCGCGGGCACCGCAGCCCTTGCTCGGGCGGCGGCGGGGGAGGCTGCTGCTGGCCCTGCTGCGCCGCCTGCGTCTGCGTGGTAGGAGGAGGCGGCGCGGTGCCCCCGCCGGCAGTTGCACTTGCACCGCCGGTGCCGCCCTTCCGTGTCCCGACCGCGTCGTCCCCCGTCGCCACCGCCGTCGCCGACGCCATGTTGCCAACGCACCCCGCACGCAACAAGAAGAAGGTAGCTACAGGCCGACGGGCTGCGATCAAGAGAGCTCGCTTGCTCGCTCTGCTGTCGCCGCCGGCGGCCGGCCCTTGCAGCAGCTCGATCGGGCGTCCTAGCTAGTTAGGCGATGGTACGTGACGAGCAGGCGGCTAGCTATGGTATCAGGTGATTAGGGTGGGCACGCTGGCGTATATAAGGAAGGATTGCAATGCAACGGTGGAGGAGGGTTTCCTGGCTAGGAGGGAAGACGCCGGAGGAGGCTCGGGTTGCTATTGAATGGCATCTCATGTGTGTGTGGGCGGGCATGCCATCCCATCCAAGCATCGCCTCGCACTCGCTGCATGGCATGGGATTAATGAGAGCGTCAAAAGCGACGTCCGCGGATTGGCGCCTGTGATTGCCATCAAGTAGCTAGCTAGCGACGCTGCGAGCTCATGACCACGGACCACCACCTCAGCAGCGAATGCGAAGCTGGCTCGACCTGCAGCCTCTATTGGCCTCGCTCTCTGCAGGCTGCAGGACGACGGACGACGGACGACGGCGCGACTTATTAGTCTCATCAGATCTCCATAGTGGCCGTGGCCGGTCATGATCGGAATCACTGTTGCTGCGGCTGCCCCGCACTGCAGCCAGAAGGTAGATGGGGCCCGAGTAAATTCACCTCCAGAGTGCAGTGCAGGCAAGTGCAGACGCGCCTAGAATCTCCCGTCTTGTTAAGGTAAGAAGATGACAGTACTGTACAGCCTCATAACAACATAGCCTACGTCCTGCACCTCAGCTATAGGTCCCGTACCTAGCTATAGCTACCAGAGCGCTGGAGAGCAGAGAGCAGAGAGGAGAGATCTCGGCCTTGATTAGTGTCTCAGAAATTTTAGTCTCTGTTCATCGCATCAAATATATTATATCGTATGTATAGAGTATTAAATATTAGTAAAATAAATAATTAATTATACAGATTAGTCGTAGATTATGAGATGAATTTTTTAATTCTAGTATGATTAGATAATATTTATAAATACAAATAAAATACTACGATACTTTTTAGGCTAGAAATTTCGGCATCTAAAGGAGACCCTCGTCTCATCAATTGATCAATCAGTGTGCCATCAATGGATGCACTGAGGATGAGGCAGAGCCAGGCCGGCGCGCGGGGATGCAAACCGCGCGGAGACAGGCGGCGTCAGGACAACTCTCTGACACCGCCTCTGACCGGCGGCAGATCGCAACAGTACTGTGCGATATGCACGCTTCTACAGATGTTCTTGTTCATGGGGCCAGCACGGCGGCGCAGCACGCCGTTAATTCGGCCGGTCAGGGCGGGCCAGGGATAGGGCAGTTACTACGAGCTCACTGTCGCGCTCGCCGCCGCGGCATGCTGCATGGACATGGACCCCCGCGCCGCGCCGGTTTTGACTCGCTCTGCCACCGGCAAGTCTCTGGCGCCCGACGCAATGCAACGGTGTGGCGCGCTGCGCTGCCGTCGGTTTTGCTTCGCTCCAGCTCGATCGGCTGCTCGTGACTAGTGGCCTCGGTTCATCGCCGGAATATTCGCTGGGTGGGGACAGACCTGAGCTGTGGGCTTGTGGCCAGCGTCAGCCGTAGCCCCCTCCCGGCCCAACCAAAATGCTCGCTTCGGCCCAGTCTGCTGGTTTGTGGGCCCCTTTCTGTGATTTGGCCCAACCTCTGGTATAATCCTGACCACTCATGGGTGTGTTTAACAAAGCTAGGCTAAACCAGATCTGTCGGGTGCTCAATCATTCAGAGGTGCTCATCGGGGTAAGGTTTACATACATGCGTTTATAGGAGTGAGTGTGCGTACATATTATGAGTGTGTACATTGTACTATGTAATTTTAAAAGAAATAATGCCACTCAATCAAGGATTTAATTTTTGCTTAAAGTTGGAACATGATGGCTCAAACATTAAAAAAAACAATCAATTTACTATATCTCCCACGTACTCCTATTCTTATAGGGCTTGTTTGGCAAATCCAACTCTAAGATCCATACAGGATTTGAACCTTTTATTTATACAGTTTTATAAAATAAGCATTTCCTTTATAGAGTTTAGGCAGCTGCTCCTCCCACTTTTCCATCCATGTCGACCACCACAGCACTGGAAAACATCAGGTAAGCTTCATCTCTGATCGCACGCATCTCCATGGCCGCGTCCCGTATCGACATTCGTTCCTTGGGCTGGTGCTTTGAGCAGGACAAGCCGAGCCGAATGGCCGGAAGCAAGCACTCCCGAATCCTATTTCTTGTGACGCTGTTGTCGTCGGCGTCAGGGTGTAGCCATAGATTCGGGTCCGCTGTTTCCAGTATCCTGTCAGGAAAACCAGCCTCGGAAAACCTGTGCAGGTCCAACGAGTCTCTGAACACGTCATCCGTGGGGCTCCGTCCTGTGAACATCTCAAGCAGCAGTATGCCTAGGCTGTAGACGTCACCGAGGATGGAGACGCCACTGCCTTCCCCGTACTCTGAAAACATTTTGTAAGCCAGTCAGATACTCAGATTCATCATCATGTCAAAGTTGTCAGCAAAACAAAACACAGCAGTTTCAGTTACCTGGAGCGACGTAGCCAACGGAGCCTCTAATTCCAGCTATGCTGTTTGAACTCTGATAGGCTTTGCACGCACTTTCAGACAAGATTCTGGATATGACGAAATCTCCAACACGAGCACCCATGTCTTCCGCGAGAAGGATGTTGCTTGGCTTGAGATCGCAGTGGACGATCGGTGGCCGACAATGGTTATGAAGATAGTCCAGGGCATCCATGATATCGACAGCAATGTCTAACCTTTGGGTTAGGCTTAGCGTATTGTTGGGCTCATTAGGTTTTGGATGAAGCCAAGAACTTAGGTTACCGTTGGGCATAAACTGGAATACCAAGGCTTTGAACTCTTGACCCTGGCGATCGATGCTTGAGCAGCACGTCCAAGGCTCGCTGGGATTGATCCTCCCAGGTTGCTGCTGCTCGCTGATAGCTTAAGGAGCCTGGTGAGATTTCCCACGGATGATGGAACAATGCCAGACAGGTTGTTGCTGTCCAGGTGTAGCTCCGTCAGGTTCTCCAGCTTCCCAATGCTATCTGGAATTACTCCTGAGATGTCAGTATTCACCAGAATAAATGTTCTCAGGCCGACCACATTTCCGATCTCTGAGGGGATGCTGCCGGAGATCGCAAGGTCTCCTAGGTAAAGCAGCTCAACTGTTGTCGAGAGGTTAGCAACTGAAACAGGAAGATCTCCTTTGAAATTGTTGTCACCCAGAGTTAAAATCTTTAGCATGCTGCAGTTGGCCAATGACTCGATGAATTCCCACCCCTCCATCTTGTTCTTCCCTACTACAAGCATGTTACCGTTCAGTTGCAGATTCCCCAGATCCTGCTGCCGCCTCCCAAGATCGCGAGTCACGAAGTCGCTGAATCCGTTCCCGGACAGCTCTAGCTCTCGGAGCTCAGTGAGGTTGGAGATAGAGGAAGGAATCGCCCCACTGAACTGGTTCTCGAACAAGGCCAGAAACTGCAGATGAGGCAGCGCGTTCTGTCCGACGTCGAGGCTCGCCAGCGACGGACACGTGGTACAGCGACGGTGGGAGCTCGCCGCGCAGGCGGTTGTCGCAGAGGTCGACGAACTCGAGGCGCGCCATGCCGCGGCCGAGCTC
This sequence comes from Bothriochloa decipiens, assembly GCA_023333625.1. NCBI lineage: Eukaryota > Viridiplantae > Streptophyta > Magnoliopsida > Poales > Poaceae > Bothriochloa > Bothriochloa decipiens. The sequence goes on along the minus strand of CM041628.1, from coordinate 36,844,057 downwards.
GGGAGGTATCGCGCCCTCGAAGCCGTTGATCCCGAGGCCGAGGTAACGCAGCGACGGCGGGAGCGGGCCCGTGAGGGTGTTGTTGGTCAGCGCCAGCACCTCGAGCCGCGCCAGCGCGCCGCCGACGCCGAGCTCCGCCGGGACGGGGCCGGTGAGCTTGTTGCTGGCGAGGACCAGGCGTGTCAGGCTGGTGCAGGCGGTGAGGTTGCCCGGGACCGCGCCGGACAAGGTGTGTTGACGATAAGGTCCAGCGACTGGAGGCGGCGCAGGCGGCCGAGGCTAGCGGGGATCTCGCCGCGCAGCCAGTTGGAGCTCAGGTCCAGCAGCCGCAGCGACGATAGGTTGCCGAGGGCCGGCGAGAGCGTCCCGGAGAGCCCGAGGGACGGCAGCCTCAGCGCCACCACGCGTCCGCGGCGGCCGCACATGACGCCGTCCCAGGTCCATGGACTGACGGTGGCGCTGCCGTTCCACGACGCGAGAACGGCGCCGTGGCCGCCACTAGTGCTGCTGCTGCTGCCGCCGACGGCCGCGGCCTTGAAGATGAGCAGGGCCGCGGTGTCATCGCTCCCGGCCAGGGCAATGGCCACGGAAGACAAGGACAGCTTCAGGAGGAGGAGCCGGAGGAGCATGGTCGGTGGAGGGATCGCCATGGCAAGCCGTTGCTTTGGAGCTTGGAATGTAACAACACAGCTACTACTTATAGCACGCCGCAGATGCCGTTGGTGCCTGACTGTTTCGATTGCCGGTGTGGCGACGACGCCGTCGATACCTTGACTCGTGCTAGGCGAGGCGGCGGCCTCCGGCCGTTTTCCGGTCGCCGCACGGCGAAGGATGGAGACATATACTGGTATACGAGCCCAAGTGTCGATTTGTTACAAAATTTAAATAAAACATGTTAGTTTCTTCGATTATTTGTTATGTTTATTGTAATATTTTTCATCGTAGATTTGTCACAATATGTATAATTTATTGTTTATTAGAGATTTTAGTATTTTGATCTATATTTGAGCTTCCTCTCTGTATAGATAATTTTAAAATTTATATGTATTTGATCGTCCGTCCCCTTTATATAATTTCTGGCTTCGCCTCTGCGTGGAGTGGACTTTTGACCTGGTGCAGTGCATGTACGATGTACGGAGTGCGTCACTTTCCGGCTGGACGGCGGCGGACGCACACCCCACTCTCGTCTCTCTCGCCAACGGCAATGGTCACTAATCCTGCATCAGCCGTAACCCGTAAGTGCACGCCATGGCTTGTGTCACTGACACGGAGGTCCCTCGCCCCGTAGCCTGCATGTCATTAACCAGGTCTCGGTAACTGGAATCCAGAGCAACAGTGCCGACCCGCGGGGCTCGCTTCAGCTTGCAAGCAGGCTGGCCAAGTTATCTGTCATCTCGGAATAGTAATCATATTTTCTACAGGAAAAAAAATAATTTCTGCAAACTTTGACTAGCAATTATTCAGATTATATATAAAAACAGAACATGAAATTTACATCAAAACATTTGTATTTAAAACTGCCTCTACTATAATATTGATTTCTTTAGTAAATGTAAACATATTGTAAGAAAAATTAAGGGTCAAAAATCTGTTCTGATTGACTATGTAAGAAAATTAAGCAAAGTTTTGCACAACAGTTACGAGAGATGCCTATGTATCAGCAGCCAGATAAGTAGCTCAACAGCTTCCAATTGCAGCAGCTGACAGCCAAGTTTTCCACAACATATAACAACAATGGCCTTTTCTCCTTTGGAGCTGATGCCTGTATCAAACTATGAACATGATGGGGGAAAAAAACTAAGGGAACTAAGCCGTTATCTAAATGTTGACTCCAACTAAATCATTGAGCCCCATGCTTCAACCAATCAGCTGCGAACAAGCTAGTCCACAGGTGAATCACTCTATGGAAGAACAGAACTACAAAGCCAGTCAAGACATTTCTCTACGAAGCACAAAATTGGCCTGAAGAATCGATTGGACCACCAACAAAAAGGGGCAGGCTGCTCCGGTGACCCAGGTACCTGTAGCATGTAATCTATAATGCTTTGGTTACAAGATCTCAGATCTTCATCATTACAATCTTTCTAGCACCTTCTTGTCAGCAGTCATGACCAAGGTGGATGGTCCTGTTCCCTAGTCTCTGGAAGGTGTGGCTTCCACCCTGGTTTCTCGTCCCAGTACATGTCATAATATATGTGACCAATTTCACGGAACTCTACACAGCACCATAGGCCCACATACCTATTCACACGATTTCGGAACTTCTTCTCCACAGCCTGGTTTCAGTAATTTACGTTAAGGTGGAAACTTTTTATCCAGAAAATTAGGCAACATGTACAAGAGCATAGAAGCTTACTGCATCAGTAAAACCACCAAAGGCATCAACCATAGATGAGAATTGTATGATTTTGACATCCTTATATGATGACAGCAAATCTAACATCTGTCAAAAAAGGAAGAAAAGGCACACACTTCAGCATATGTACAAAGAATAGAGCAAAATTTCCTAGCTTCAAGATACAACAGTATTTGCACAGAATGTTGTATTCCTCAGCGGTTCAGTTTTATTTTTCTATTTACTTAGACTGTTGTACTTTGGACTAAACTGAAACCACATAGTGCATGAAAGAAATAACAATTTACCCTTCCTTCAGTACTATTTCTCGGTAAAAGAACGGGTCTGTGCTTATCAGTTTCATCAACTGCAGAGCATCTGGAGCTATGCTCATCACAGAGTTGAACCTCGAGTAACGAATCTTTCACCTAATTGAATGCTCCAAATAAAAAAAATTAGGACACAAGCTCACATCTCTTGTTGCCAAGCATTCAAGGTGAAATGCATATAAAAAAACCGCAAATCACTTGATATTACCTCTTTAGGTAATGATGGATTCTCAAGAAAGGAGTACTCTCTGAAATCAATATGTGGACCAAACTCTTCCTTGGGCAAGTCCTTCAGCATAACATGAATCTGTGCCATGACCCATGAAATATAAGGAAATTTGATTCATAACTGATTTAAAAATATGAGTTCAGAGCTAACTATTCTATTCAGACTCTATAAGGGGTAGGAGGGGGGAGGGGTGATATGGATTGTCAATGCCACTAACCAACTACAGAACCAACCTCATGGGGTGAAGTGACTTGTTATTTGAAGCTGTGGTGGCAGTATGGATATCAGGTTTTATAGGAAAAACAATAGCCTCCATTGTGAAAAGAAAGTTTTCCTTACAGAATTACCTCAAACACATGGTCCATTGGGCAGAGAAAAGGTTGTCTGGTCATTGTTCCCTCTAAAATTCCTGGATGTCCAAACCACATTCTATCAAGCCTGCACCATAATGGAGGCATTACCTAAAAGTACAAACTGCAGTCAGAAAAAAGGCATCAACATGTATGAACACTACAAAAAGCTAGATAGTACTTCAAAAATCTTACTCCGCCGTTCCAAACCATAAGTCGTTCTGGCTTTTCTATGGTCAGATACATAGTAAAAGCTATGTATCTAAAAAAGCCAGAACGACTTACACTTTGGAATGGAGTGAGTACCTAAGTACCTCCAAAAGCAGTAGAAGCTAAAAAAAATGATGATTCTGTCTTGTACTGAACTGGGAGCAAGCATTTTGTGTAAAAAAAATGTTAACATCTAATTTATCACCATAGTACTTCTAAGGCTCTACCTTGCTCATAATATGGAATTTTTGGTGGTAAATGGAATTGAGAAATTTGTATTGATTAAGGAGAGACGGCGCACAATCTCTCAAAAGATAAGGATATAATACTAATCTTTGAAATCAGGCAAGTAAGATTTTTAGAAAGAGAGCAAATTAATGATGTCAATGGAACAGGGGCAAATCAAGTTCAGTCGGATGCTTCCACCTGAAGGTATGTCCATTTACTCCCACAATCATGCAAGTGAATAATTTCAGTTTAAACGAAGCAACTGGACAGAAGCAAAGCATGAAGCATGAAGAAACCAAGTACAGGAAAGAGACATTTCACCTACCAGTGTCCGCTTTAACAAGGACGCAACCGCAAGTGCAGTTCTTATTTGCTTCAGCTGAAAAGTTTCATGCAACTAATTAGATTAAAAGAACATGCAGACACTAATAATGGAAACAAGTGGTAATTTGATCGAATATATATAGAAGATACCTGATAATTAACCAGCTCAAAATGAGACTCAACAGTATGAGCACCGTCTAATAGCAAACTTTTTGGAATGCTAGGTTTAAATGACAAGAAACCTCCTGCAACAGTACAGTAAATTAAGTAGAGAACACTAATAAAATAGTAAAAAGAAGAAACTATAAGAGATTAAGAAGTACTACTAGTACAGAGTCCATTCATGGCACTTGAATAAAACAGTCAGAATAAGTAAGAATCGCTGTTCAAGGCAGTAAAGTACAGTTTGCTTGTGACAGGTATAGACAGTGAATATACCTGGAGAGTCATAATAAGATGGTTGGTCAAAGAAAAGCATTGCCTCTCGCAATCTATGGCGCTTTCCTTCAGTACCCGCATACTGAAAAGTAGTATGAACTGCATATGGTTCCAAATGAAGCTGCTTATACATGCCCTGACAGTCCAAAGAAAATAGATACAGAGCGCCTTGAAATCAGTAGAGCTCTATGAACACAACTAGCAAGGGGAAAAACTACCAAAACAATAAAAACAGAATATCCAAAAAGCTACTCACACTAAAATATAATGAGATACAGCTTATCTAACTAAAGTGTTTTCAAATGCAAAATTTCTAATTAGCAACCACAAACAAAGAAATACTCCTACCTGCACAAAATATGTATGGCCGCTGCAAAATATACTTGCTGGTAGTACTCCCAGCTTCAGTTTCCCATCATAAGAATATACAAGATCACCTCCTTGAACAGGCTGTCCAAATTTTTTGCGTACAAGATCATTAAAAGCATTCTGGTCCCACAACTTATCATCAGATAGGACCAAATCTTTCCAATCTTTTGCCAGCCTTTTAGCAGGTTCAGTGGGTCGCCAATGGAAAATACCAATGTTGAATGCACCAGTAACTGTGAATAAGATAATAGAGATTGGCTGTCATGTTATCAATTACATAGCATTGGAATCTTCAGGTATGTAGTTTTCGAGAAGATGATAAAAAAAAACATTCACTCAAAAGTTGGTGAGCACCAAAGGATCCTGCTTTAGTTACCTAATTTAATAAAATCATAAGGAAATACAAGACTGACATGCCTAAAAAGATGAGGGTGAAGTACAGCATAATAAATTTGAGCATGAAATCATTTTGTTGGACTATGGAGACTGGAGGTACATACAACTAGGTCCATAAGGACCTCCGATACCTCATGTTTTTAAAATTCCTAGGCCAGAAAAAGATTGTAAAGCTAGCTATCAATTGTCCAAATCTACCCAAAAGAATATTGAATGTAACTAATGGTTTCATGAATTTATTTGTTCAATTTAAATTAAATATTACAACACTGAGTAGAGGAGAAGGGCGGCCCTGGTGCAAGCGGTAGAGCTTTACCGCTTGTGACCAAGAGGTCCAGGATTCAAGCCCCAGCCTCTGCACATTTGTGCAGGGATGGCCGCTGGCTATTTTCCCTTCCCCAGACCCCGCAGTGCGAGAGCCTACGGCACAGGGTACGCCAACACTGAGTAGAGGAACCAAAATATAAAAAGATTTATAGTTATAGCATGCTTGAAATGCGTGCATCCATCACTCAATAATGCCAGTGAAACACAAGAGAATGCTGAGCTGCTTAGTTGTCTTCATCTACACAGGACTGCCAAGCAAGAGGGTATGTTCAATAAGATCTACGTTGCAGGTATTTGCTACATGATACTCATGCACATATACTTCAGTACTTCAGAAACTAACTATGAGTTAAAATCTTTCTTCATTGACTGCTCACATTTGAAAATGCACAATGAAGTGTATTTGTACTTAAATGCAAGTTCATTTCAAACTTCCAAGATAAGCAGTACAAGGGAAATGGTGAACACAGCTCATCAACCTCCTAATATACTGCTCAGTTCAGCTACAAATAAGACATAACTTCTTTGGGTCTGATTACTATATTCAGGTGCAGATCACACCATCTCTGCTGTCAACCTCAGGAGTGAATAGAATATGATATGATCTGTGCTTGATTTAGTACTGCTCGCAACAGATATTGGTAACGGACAAACTAGCAACTCAGTAGCAACCAGAAAAGATTCAGAACCCACGCCATATCTGTGGTCAATAATTACCTTCCTTCCAGTTCTCCAGACTGTCGTCGGTGACGGTGGGTATGACCTGATCGCTGGACGTGAGGAGATCCGCGTCGGGGTACCGGGCGAGGTAGGGCAACGGGTTCTTGAGCCACACCATGTCCGTGTCGCACATGAGCAGCTCGTACCCGAAAGGCAGGAGCGCGTTGATGAGCAGCACCTTCTCCCTGCCCATCTTGTGGAAGGCGGGGGAGCCCCAGCCGGCGTCCTCGGTGGCCATCCTGCTTCCCATGTCGAAGACGGGCACGCCCCGGAAGTAGAGCTCCCGGAGCAGCTTGGTGTCCATGGCGCCGACGAGGAGGCTGTGGACGCCGAGGTCGGTGAGGTGGCGCACCCAGGTGAGGATGAAGTCGAGGAAGGCGTAGTTGCCGAAGGTGACGACGATGACGCCGTCGCTGGAGGCGCGCGCGGCGACCATGTCGCGGGTGAGCCGGAACGCGCGCGGGGAGGGCATCCGCGCCCGCCGGGGCGGGGGCTTCCAGATGAGGCGGTTGTACATGGTCTCGGGCTGCGCGGGAGTGGGCGGCGCGGAGAGGTTGGCCCCGGCGACGGCGGCGGCGGCGGCCGCGGCGGCGGGGAGCGGGAGCGCGGGCGCGGAGAGCGAGGAGAAGGAGGAGAGCAGGAAGAAGAGCGCGGAGACCGCGAAGCCGCCGAGGACGGCGCCGTAGATCCCGACGAAGACGGGTTTGGTGGACTCGGCGGAGCACCACGCCGCCATTTCGCCGTCGGGGAACGGGGTCGCCGGAGGCGGAGGCGGAGGCGGAGGCGGGGTCAGCGGGCTGTGGGGGCCGGGGACAATCTGCGCAGGCAGCGAGGGGACAAGGACGACGGCGTGGGTCCCGCTGGGCGGTGGGTGCGCAGTGGGTCCGGTGCGGTGCGACGTCTCGTGCACGGTATGATGTGTGGCGTCCCCGTCCCGTTACGGGAAAACTACGGACGACTACACACTACACAGTGGGTCCCGCTAGTGCTGACACGGCAAGGAAACATTTCGCCCATTTTGTTTTCTTCAGGATTCATCTTGTGTTTTGTTTAGACCAGCATCCGTGCTGTGAAAATGTTCTTTTTGAATCTGTACTGTAAAATATGGACATCTTGCAGTGAAGCTTGAAATAAACTGAAACCAGTACTCATATTTTTTTTCTTTTTACTGCAGTGTTGAAGCATAGCTGTGGGATCAAGTCATTATGTACAAAGAAGAAATTAAATCAATATATCCTTCATTCCTCTCTCACGGGTGCATGACTGAACAGCAAATAAAATACTTGTTTAAAAAATAAGCACCGATACCTCAACATTCACATCGCTCCAGAATCTTTTAGTTCTGCCGTCCGTATTAGGAATCACTTATAGCGTGTGCAGTGATATGCTTGTGCACGTGAGGAACCCACTATGGAAGGAAAAAGAACCAACTGAACACAACGTCCGTGAACATGGATCGATACATGCTAAAAAAAAAGAATATGGATCGACTCCGAGGCCTCGGGAGATGTGTTCAAAGTTTTAGATGTCGGTAAAAATAAATAACTAATTATATAGTTTTGCTGTAAATAATGAGACGAATTTTTTAAGCCTAGTTAATTCATGATTGGACAATAGTTATTAAATACAAATAAAAGTAATATAGTGTTAAAATTAAAAAATTTACACATCTAAACAATGCCCAAGATGAACATTTTACAAAAACATAACTTTTTTTTTCATGGTCGTTGCGACGCACAAAGCAGCAGCTAGCTATAGCTGGTGGGTGGTAGTGACTAGTGAGTGACCACTGGCGCCACCATGCACCGGAAACTCGTGCCTCGTCGTCGTCGCTCGCTGCGCGCGCGTACACGACAGGTAGGCATCGGCCGACAGGCAGACTCGCAGGCGCAGAGCGCACTTGACACGCTGGGATGATGAGATTCCCACCCCATCACCTCGCCGCCGCCGTCGATCTCATCATCCCCGTCGCCGTCCGACACCTCCCGCAACTGTCTGCGTCGCAGTTGCAGGCCTCCGTACTCGTGAGGCAGCGGGCGATGCCAGCGGCCGTGCCGTTGCCCCTCCGCTTGCTGGCACAGCTGTTGGTGAGCACAATATATAGTCCGGGTTTGCTCACTCGTGTCCCGCCGCGCGGCGCCACGGGCGCTCGCCAGCCGTGCGCGACGACCCTTCCTCCGTGGTGCCTCGGCGGTGGCAGCGGCAGGCGGATGTCCGGCCGGTCCCTGCGGCCGCAGGACCGCAACGACACCGAGGCGCGGAGCCAGCCGAGCGCCGAGCAGCCTGGTAGCACGCCACGGCAGGGCGGTGACGCCCATGGAGGCGACGAACTCGTGGTCGGGGTGGGGCACGTCGACGGCGCGGAGCTCGTTGCGCTAGTAGCGGCAAGCAGCGTCTGGTGGATCCATGGATCGGCCGTGCACGAATCGGTGGGGGTGCCCACTGTGCCCACCCACGTACTTCAATTAAGCATTACTTAACTTTGCGTGATAAAAATTGTATACGAATAATAGAAGTAATTCTGATCAAAGGGTTATCCTAATAACAAAACAAAATAATTTCAAAACGAGGTCGTAAGTTCTAAACTGCTACTGAACCGAAGCCTAAGAATTCCACCATGGTAACCGCATAAGCTTGAATAATTTCTGGTCAAATACGAACTAGGCTTAATTAGTTCAAATTTAAGATTTAACTGTCCACCTGTGACACAGAAACGGTACATTTCATTCGCATGATCGCAGCAGATTGATCAGCTGGAAACATTACTGCATGACAAGCCGAGAAGAAACATTTGAATACAAAACATGATATCCCAATTCCAGATTTCCATCCCTCCTGGGCATTGCTAGTTCATTGACTTAATCCCCCTTGCAGCCTTCCTTACTAGGCTGCCATCATGTACGCAGAAACAGCATTAATATTAGCCAGAACAGACTGAATTCTAGTAACAAACTAAACAAAGGGGAGAATGCCATCTCAGGCATCTTGTCAACGAAAATGATACATCAATTAGGCATTCGTCATACACCTGCACGCAGCACATTGTAAAGAAAAATGGTGTATGAACTACGCATTCCAGAGCTTTTGTATATCTCTATCAGCTATTCCAAGCTTGACAAACCTGAATAAATCTTTCTTCAGGTATCCAGATGCTTACATCTACATACACCATGAAACGAATGAAAAATAAATAAGCAACCCATTCTGCAGTCTATCCAGAGTCAACTAAATGTGATAAGGCATTTCAACTGATGACCTTATGCAGTGTCTCGTAAAACAAAACCATGTATTGAATATACAACCAAGCACTTGCGTAAATTCCTTCAAGCTATTCCAAACTTTTGTCTCTAAGATTCCTAATTCCAAACCTTTGCCCTTTTCTTTGGTTATCCGATGCTTAATTCATAATAAGAATGAAAATAAAATGCATAACCTGCTGTCTGCCCACAGTCAACTAAATGTGAAGGTACAGATTGGATTCACACAAATCTGGATATAAGTCATGCTTGGTATGAATGACCACTAGTAGAACAAACTATATTGCTTGTTGGCTATTAATCTGACTCAATTAAAATGTTTATAAGTTCCTCTAATTCCAAATACAAGTATATTGTGACATCGACATCGCCTCTAATATCATTGATTAGCAGTATCTACAAAAGCATTTCATCATAAATGAAAAGAGTTGCATATTATGAACATAATGATGGTCAACAACGATACAAAATGTTGACTTCAAGTATGACAACACACAGCGCTTAATTGTAAATGATATCTTCCACATAAAAACAGGGGTTCACTGCATGAGCCTGTAATAACGCATTAATTCACCTTGGTCTTGCGGCTATCTTTTCCATCATTCTCCTTAGAGGTCAGCTCCCTAACAGTGTTAATCCAGTCAGCGATACAGCAGAATGACATCTTACTATGACTCCTACAAATAAAAAACACATCTACAAGAAGCTCGTAAATAATACATAACGAGAAACCAACAGTAACTGCCCAAGGACATTAAATGATCATACTCATCAATGGTGCCATCCAGCTAGCAGAAAATATTTAACCATGTAAATTCTCCAGAACATCCCACCCATCCAACAGGATCGCAGTGGAAGAGCTTTTTCGGGATATGCATGGGTCCTGCCTCACAGAATCAAAGTTAGTTTCAGAAGTTCTAAAAATAAGCTATTTTTAGAGAACTTTAATTACAGAACAACGATGCATTCAGCTTAATACATAGTAAATTATATCAAATGAACCTGAACATTCATACAAAAGTCAGGAAAAAGCATAACTTTCTTGATCCTGAACCCATAATTTTCAAAACTGGTGTCATTTGACAATGACTTAAATTTCAGAAAAATTAGCAGCTTGCAAAATCAGTCACATGGATTTGGATTTCAGAACAGTAGCAATTGTCCACTAATTTGTTTATCTCAACTTCAGGATACTAATTTGTTTTATCTCAACTGCAGCAGTTCAAGGAGATAGGACTTGTCATTTTTTAAGAAACAAGCAAAATTGCCATCAGCTGCATGTTTTTTTTTAAAAAAAAGGTAACTAGAAGAAGAGATATACCAAATTATATAACTTCAGGAAAAAGCATCTTCCTCAAACACTTCATGGCAGCAACTTGCTCAACCTTTTCGTCAATGGTCATTGAACTTGTGTCTTGTGAGATGAGGATGTTATATGCTTCCATCATCTTTGATTCTTTCTCATGCTTCTTCCCCTCCATCTCAAGCTTCTTTCATTCCAAATCAAGCCTCCTCCCCTCCGTCTCTAGCTTCTTTGACTCTCTATTCGCCTGTGCTGTTAGATGGGCAAGCCTTGTGGTCTCAATCATATCAGAAGACAACTTTGTTGTAGATCTAGCACCTTCATGTGGTTTGCATTAGCTTCTTCTTAAATCTTGCTCAATTTATTAAGCTTTTCCACATCAATTTCGGTTTCCTTAAATTTTCCATCATCACCCTGTCATGGGCAGCCAACAGGCTGCCACTGGCCCAATAGGCCCAAGACGTCAGATGCAGAAGGGCGTCGTAGGGCGCGAGTGTCCTAGTTGGGCCTTAAGCCCGTTAGTGTTAATTAGTGTCTCTCTTAGTTATTTATCTATAGGAATAGTACCGTATTGTCTAGGCACAAGAGGTGTTAGTCCTATGTACCCTTTATAATCAGCCCATGAGGCACAATGGAGAAGAAAAGGAATGAATTATGATAAAACAATTCTAGTCTCCTCCAATCTCTCAAGCTCTTGGCAAAGCATAAGGCTTAGTTATCCCTAAGCTCTTGGCAAAGCATAAGGCCTAGTTATCTCCCAAATATCCATCCACATAACATCTGGTATCTAGAGTCACCGATTCTTCCACAGCCGCTGCCATCCTCTCCATCTCGAAAAAAAAAATTCATCCTGATCCAGCCGATTCCTCATCCGCACCGCCCAGCGACCCTTCCATCTCAAAAAAAAAACAATCAGCCGATTCTCACAAAAAAAAAAAAACTTCTGATCCAGCCAATCCAGCCACAACCCTAATTCGGCCGCACCCACACCCTAACCGCGACGTCCCCATCCGTCGCCCAGCAGCCGCGACGCCTCCATCCGTCGCCCAGCCGCCGCGCCGCCTCCCCGTCACCCACCACGCGCCGCCGCCGTCGACCACGTCGTCGCGGGAATCTCCGTCGCGCCGTCCGCGGCCCATCTCCACCACAGCCGACGCGCCGCCTTCCTCACCACCAAGGCGTCGTCGCGTCTCGTCTGCGCGGGCCGTCGCCAAGCACGTCGCGCCGTCCGCGGGGTTCGCCGAGCCGCCCGCGATCTGCGGGAATCCCCCGCCACCTCGCAGCTTCGATCCAGCCGTCCGCGCGCCTCCTCACCACCAGCAGTCGCCGTCCGATCCGGCAGGCGCGACCTCGGTCTAGATTGACCGCGGTTCACAACCGGCCGACCTCCAGCAGCGGGCGATCTTCTGCCATCTCCATCGAGCAGCCGCATTCAGCCACCACCCCGGCCCTCGATGGATTTCCCACAGTTTGATGGGACCTCTGATCCGGTGGTCTTCATCAACCAGTGCGAACTCTACTTCCGCCGGGAGCGCATCATGGCGGAAGAAAAGGTATGGCTGGTTTCTCGCCATTTGAAAGCTGACGCCCGAGTTTGGTTCCACCAAGTCGAGCAAGATGAATACCCGGCATGGCGTCGCTTCACCGAGCTCCTGCAGCGGCGTTTCAAACCGCCCCCGTGCCCCAACCTGCTTCATCAGGTATCCCTTGGTGTCGACAACTCCCTCCGCATCCTTGCTGATGTTTCTACGCAGCTGGATCGCATCAAGGAGATGCTCAACGCGATGGAGAAGAAGGACCGTGAACGCCGGGTGGCTGTACGCCTCCAGGCCGCAGCACGGGGACTTCTGGTACGCCGCCGAGCGCAGGCTCTTCGTGCAGCAAAAGCATCGGAGGAGCAAGCAGCGGTGCGACTACAAGCTGCCGGGCGAGGTTTCCTTGTCCGACGTGTGGTGCGGAAGATGCGCATGCTCCTCAGCTCCTCGCTGCCGTGTGTGTTCATTCCCTCGGCCTCACCCATACGTCCTGCTGCTCAAATTGAAGGGGAGGTCCAAATATGGGCGCTTCCAGTGCAGCGACCTCGCATCAACATCCAGCATCAGGCATCAAAGGCTATCTCATTCATCCTTGTGCCTGCCGTGGTGCTAGACACATCCAGCGTTAGAGCCGGCTGCTTCACACTCCACCCTTCAGCCTACATGAAGCCAGCAGAGGCGCTCTTCCCATGGGATCCAGGTGGATATAGTTGTATTTTAGTCTTAAATAAGAATGGGAAGCCGAGATGAAAAAGGCTTATTCCTAGGTCGCGTCAGCTATCCAGCTCGAGGACGAGCTGGGTCTCCAAGGGCGGGGGAGATGTCATGGGCAGCCAACAGGCTGCCACTGGCCCAATAGGCCCAAGACGTCAGATGCAGAAGGGCGTCGTAGGGCGCGAGTGTCCTAGTTGGGCCTTAAGCCCGTTAGTGTTAATTAGTGTCTCTCTTAGTTATTTATCTATAGGAATAGTACCGTATTGTCTAGACACAAGAGGTGTTAGTCCTATGTACCCTTTATAATCAGCCCATGAGGCACAATGGAGAAGAAAAGGAATGAATTATGATAAAACAATTCTAGTCTCCCCCAATCTCTCAAGCTCTTGGCAAAGCATAAGGCCTAGTAATCCCTAAGCTCTTGGCAAAGCATAAGGCCTAGTTATCTCCCAAATATCCATCCACATAACACACCCATTGCCTTTGACTTGTGTTTTGCAACAAAAGCGGCCCTTTTTGCTCCCTTTTGTTGTTTTGAAATGAATTTAGCTTCCTTTTGTCCAATTGGTCGCTTTGGCATCTCATCTTCACTGTCAACATTTTGCATGTCTTCTTCGACAGTGTTAGAGGTCAACTGCTGCCCAACCGTGTTAATTCTGTCAGCAGTACAGTAGAATGACATGTTAGTATGACTCTTACAAATGAAAAACATGTATACGAAGCACATACATAATACACTAGTATAGTGCCCGTGCGTTGCCACGGTTTTATTTAAAGGATGCACTTAAAACAAGATGTGAACAATCCATCTCTTAATCTCTACCAAGAAAATATACTTCTGTAATTATGTTCTACTAAAAAATTGCAGTAAGAAAATGCTCCTTGTGACAAAAATAAACAATCAGGTAATCAGACTGTTAAGCTCATTATTAAATTCAAGATATATCAAGTAATATGATCTTATCATTAAATAACCAATAACAAGAGTTGATACAACAAAATAAATTGTGTAGCCTTCTCAAGATATAAATTGTGTAGCGTTTGCCACTGAACATCAGCTCAAGATACAAAGTGTTCGTCACATCAATGTTTCGCCTCTTCTCAGCATCTCAACAATCTCAACAACTTGTTTCAGAGTGAGATCCTGCTGCAAAAGAACTACTGTTAGGCCACTTGAGCAGAGCTATTAGCCATTGAGGCCTACTGCTAAAAGTTAGGCCACTTGAGCAGAGCTATTAACCATTGCGGCCTACTGCTAAAAGAGCAGAGCTACTAAAAGTCATACACAGTTAAATTATTAGGTGAAAAATAAACTGACCCATTATTTTCTTGCATATAAGAACAAAAATAAATGTATATTAGGATAGTTACATGCATAGTTTCAGAGTAAGGTCACACGTCAACAAGAGAAGGCATTTTATAGAGTATAGTAATTCTAATCTGATTATTTCAAGCCCAAATATTTTTTAGCTCCAAAAGTCCCAAGCAGGCTCCAACACTCCTATGTTGGCAAACAGGCAAGACTAACCAAGTTCAGATCCACTAATAACAATGAAAATCTGCATGTTGATCTGAAACCAAAACAAAGGAGCTTCAAGCTGCTGAACTTAAAGAGATGCAAATCACAGAAACTATAGTTCAGCGAAAGGAAATAGAAAAGCAAGGATCTGAGCTCGAAATACTGCGTGCACTTCATATTCAGATAATCAGATCAAGGAAAACATACAGGTTGTTAATAAGAAAACAAATACATAAAAGAATCCCCTAAAATATTGACCAGTGATCAATAAATAAACACCTATTCTGCACTAAAATAAGCATTTTATCAAACACCTAGGCATTTTATGAAACACCTGCACTAAAATAAGCATTTTATCAAACACCTAGGCATTTTATGAAACACCTGAACTGCAAGCAATGGTAGGCTAGCAGTGCAGAGTAACTGAGGACTTCTTCCCTGCAAATCGATGGTAAAAACAATCTCAATCTCTTTACCCGTCTTCCCCATCCCAAATCATCATAATTTCACGTCCCAATCTCATTTATCCTAATCTGGCATCCTTAATCAACACAAATTGAATCCGTGGAACAGCACAACCGCACAGGTGGGCAAAGTTTGGGCTCTGGACAGCAAGCCGAAGTTGATTAATTATCCCTTTTTTATACCTAGACATCATCAGAAGCACAAGCAAACAATCAGCACTGGGGGCATAGATGTGTGTTATAATTGCTGGACAGTTGTGGATAAAAATAACAATAATGCAAACTAAAGTCGATGGATCATTGTTAAAAACCATACAACATACTCTGCAGCAGCTAATGCGGAGTCATTCTTTCGCTCACTCGCTTGCTCTCACGACAACGGATAATCTCAACTGTGTTACCTTCAAGCCTGCACATCCTTGTTGGTAAACAGAACGTGGGTCATGGTCGGCTGGGCAAGTCGGAGAACGAGGATAGCTCATCAATCTGCAGAAGAAGCACACGCCGTTGAAAACTAACACCTCACTTCAGGGGCATAGCCTGCACATCATGAACGCACCTGACACTGCAGCCCTCGGTGTCAATGCCAAAGTCATTGGAAGGGTCCTCGCCATCATCGTAGGCTTGTTTTTCATGCTTCCCTTGACTTTCCCTCAATCAGCTAGTTGCTGCAACATGCAGAAAAAAAAAAAGTTAGGAACTTGAATCAATGTCAGAAATCTAGAAAACATTTATGCATTGAAATGCAGGTTCATGACAGTAGGAATTACTCTTGAACCATATAAATACACAAGCTTAGTTGATGGCAGACAACAGTTTGCAAAAAAAAAAAACAACACTTATACACATCTTGAAAAGAAGGGGACAGTTGGTGGCCATATAAAAAACATACAAATTGATGGCCATATAAAAAAACATTTATACGCATCTTTAGGGTTATTTTACCCACCAGGATTATTGAAGAATAGGACAAAAAAGAAATCTCTTCTTAAAAAATCATGAGCCAAAGTAAAAACCTTGTATCTCAGCACCACAGAGCCTTCTTATACAGGTTACCACATCCTGGCATAACTGTGATTTTGACAACCTGGAAGAAACAGGAAAGTAAGAGGAATCCCATGTGATATTGTCCCAAGCAAAGAATGCTGGTTCAGTTTTGCTCTAAGACACGACATAGCGTACCCAGTGCCATACGCTCAGGGTCTGGGGAAGGAAAAGTAGCCAACAGCCATTCCTACACAAATATACAGAGGCTGGGGCTTAACCCTGGACCTCTTGGTCAGGTAAAGCTCTACCGCTTCTGGCACGAAAGTGAAGTAAAATCGAAATTGGATAGGAGAGGCAGGCAACCATACCTGGGAGACGCGCCCGCGAGGCCGTGCTGGAGCATGCGCGGCCGCGCCTGCGCGGCCGCGGCGGAGACCTCGAGCGCGCCCGCGAGGCCCCCATTGGCGCCGCGCCGCACGCCGCCGCCATCCCGCTTGCTGCCCCTCAGCTAGATCCCGGTGACGAGGAGCAGGGAGCACGGTACGAAGAACGGACCCTGCGGATGTCGTGCCTGGTGGGAGGCGGCCTACCGTCCTATGCCGGTGCCCTCGCCTGCCGGCCTGGCGGACGGTGCCTCTGGTGTCCTTCCCAGGGGCAAGCACACGCAGGGGCAGCCGCCGGCGCGCCGCTGGTGCTCCAAATGGGGCGTCGGCCCTGACGTGACCTCGACGGCGGCGAGCGCCCGTCCTGACGGCGGCTTCTCCTCCCCGGAAGCACGCCCTGGCCGCGGTGTGGGCCCTGGCGTGGCCTCGACGACGGAGGACGCACGGCCTGGCGCGCGTCTCGGAGGCGTCCGCGGCTCGGCGATGGAACGGGGGGCTGCAGGCGGCGTGGGAGAGGAAGCGTTTACAGCGTCTCGGGGGAGAGGGACGGACTCGGGCGCGGGGCCAGAGGGACGGGATGAGCGACGAAGCTTGATCCGAGCGTTTCTGTCCGTTAGATTTGAGCGAGCAAGACAAAGAGAAGATTAGAGTTAATCTCATCCCTTTATTCAAAATTTTTGACGATACTGGGTGTAATTTTTTAGGTACACTTAGTGTAAGTCATGACTGTTAGAGACATATTAGTGTGTTTCTTTAGAATAATTTAAACTAATAAATTATATAGTAGTAGAGATAATGAGAAACAAACAGTAACTGTCTAAGTGCATTAAATGATCATACTCTGCAATGGCGTCATTCGAACTTCTCCCTTCGTCTCTATTTAATTATCGTCGTTGGTGTACGTGTCACAAGTTTAATTCGATTTGTAGAAAATATATGTAACATTTGTATCTTTATATAAATTTGTTAAAAAATTAGATTCAAAAATCTTTCTAATGATACTAATTATGTAATATAAATATTAATATTTTTTGATATATAATTATCGGTAATTGTTTCTTAAAAAGCGCAAGCGATAATTAAAAGGGACGGAGGAGGGAGTAGCAGCAGAAAAAAATTTCATCATGTATCATTTCCAGAACTTCCCACCCATCAACAAGATCGCATTAGAATAACCTTTTCTGGATCTGTGTGGGCCCTGCCTGATGGCCTCACAGATTTCCTTTGTCTCCTTAGCAATGCCCTTAAATCAATAATTTAGAAATTGGTGCCAACAAATCCACATAAACATCACCGTGTTCTTTATATTGATTTACTAAAAAAATGATAAACAAGACGGTATATTGATCCTGATCCATATGTACATTCTCTTTTTTTGCAGGGGTAATCCATATGTACATTCTGAACCAATTTCTTTTTACTTTAGGAGAGCCTCTGAATTTCAGGGTGAAAACAATATTCATTTTGGTGTAGCAAGGAAAAAATACTCCAATGTGGAAGTAGTTATGTGCAGCTCACGAATTTACAACGCAGATCATGAAGGAGAGGACTATTGCCTGAGAAATACTTGTTCTTCAATCCATGGAGGCGTGCTTGTTTCAATGTAAGAAAAAACAAAACAAATACATCTGTCACTAAAGTTCCTTTGTGAATCAAATGCTAGGCCGGGACCTTTTAGAACCACAACGTACATATCTCTAACTTTGGATATAATGAGCACCTAGCTGTTATGCTTGACTCAGCTAATGTGTCTCCGAGATATCATGAGTAGCATTATTGGACTTGCAAACACAAATCTGCTTATTATACATAATTTTTATCCCCACCTGCGATTTCATTCCACAGGTGCCTAGGAAAACCATAGGCGGTGGAAGGCAAGAGCCTTGCACTGTTTTACAAATAAGATTACAGCAGGGGTGGAGGATTTAGATTACATGAGCAAGGAAGATCTTCAGTTTTGCGCTAGCGCGGTTTCTTTCCTAGGAATACGACCGCTCCAAGATCTGACAGCTTCCTTGCATGCCACTTTGAGATGGCCCAGACATGGCGACATTTGGTTGAACACAACGTTGTTCCGATGCTTCCACCATTCCCAGCAGAGGAGGAGGAGGGGGTTCAAAGCTTTCTTGGCGATATGAGGGGGTGGGACTGAGTTCCATAGCTCAAGAACCTTAACAACATTGGAGGGAAGCCACCCGATGCTTGCCCAAAAGCTGTGGGCAAAAGGGCACTCACTGATGATGTGGTCAGTCGTTTCCACGGAGCCATGGCAGATCTCACACACTGCGTCATTGACAATGTGCTTGCGGGCAAGGTTGCACCTGGTGTTGATGCAATCCTTGGTTAAGACCTAGCCGAAGAACTTCACCCTAGGGGGGGGGGGCAAAGTTCTCCCAGACGAAGTGGTATGAGGGGCAGTTGTGATCACCGCGCATGGACGTTTTGTAGATGAGTCCAGACAGCAGGCGGTTCCCCTCGCCGGAGAAGAAGCAGGAGGGTCATCGCCATCTTCGCTTAGGCACACAGTGTGTAGCAAAAGCTGGAGGGTGTCAAGCTCCAGTTGTGCCTGTGAGGTGAGGCGCCGCTGGAAGATGGAGCGCACGTTTGTCGCCAGCACGTCTCGGACCGTGGAAGCCCGGGTGTCAACATGGGAGAACAGGGTGGGGAGCTGCTCAGCAAGAGGAGTGTCCCCCAACCAGCAGTCATGCTAGAAATTCGTGCTACAGCGATCGCCCACGGTCACCTTGGTGATGTGCTGATAAGCTGGCAGCAGTTCACGGAGCGCTGACCAGTTTTGTTCATCGAGGTCGCCCACGTCGCCCAGGCAGAGCCCTCTGGGTGGTGCAGCCTGTGTATGAGCTTGAGCAGCAGGCAGACATTGCGGGTGTCGAGGCGCACAATGCCAAGCCCCCCATCTTCTTTGTCTCTACATACATCCACCCAGGCAAGGAGGCATTGCGCGCCAGAGGCTGTGGGTGTCCCTATCCAAATGAAGGCACGTCGGCGGGCATCAATTGCCTTGATCACGCCGGGAGGTAGGAGCATAGCTCCCATGGCGTAGGTGGGAAGGCCGCTCAGAACGGTGTTGACGAGGACGATGCGGCCTGCCGTTGCTAGGAAGGAGGCCTGCCACCCTGCCAGGTACTTGTCAATCTTGGCAATCATCGGGTCGAAGGCGGAGAGGAGGAGCTTGACGTTGGAGAGGGGAGCCCCAGGTACGTTTGGGGAAAGCTCCCCTCTCGGCACTGGAGCACTTCCATGGCCGCGGCGAGGGTCGACGGTGTGATGTGCATCGGCGTCAAGGTGCTCTTAGAGTAGTTGATGATCAACCCCGTGCACGCCGTGAAGCTATCCAGGATTTGGCGCAGTCGTTGCACACCCTCGACATCCGCCTGCACTAGGATGATCGTGTCATCCGCGTATTGGAGGACCGGGGCCGCTCTGTCCACGAGTTGGTGCTTGATGATGGGGTCGGACTTGATCAGGTAACTGTAAGATGTCGGCAACGAGGATGAAGAGGTAGGGCGACAGAGCATCCTCCTGGCGTACTCCGCGTTTGCAGGTGATCCATAGGCCTGGCACCCCATTGACCACGACCGCCGACTTGGAGGTTTGGAGCAATGTGCGCACCCAGTTCATCCACAGGTCGGGGAAGTCACGCGCGTGGAGGATCTTCAGCAAATTGTCCCAACAAATAGAGTCAAAAGCTTTCGCGAAATCTAGTTTGATGACAAGCGTGGGTGCATTATACATAATTGTTTAGCACTGCCCATTGGATCATCGTTTTTTACCTTTAGCATAGATGCTTTTTCTATTAGTGAAACAAAAGAAAACTTAGATTTTTCCTCCAAAAAAGTTTGATTGATTTAGATAGGTAATTTCAAGGGATTTATTTTTTTTGGGGGGGAGGGGTGGGGGGGGGGGGAAGGGGAATTGGGGCGTTGGTTGGTGTGGGGGGCAAGTAGTGAACTCAGGATAAGGTTGGCCTCAACTTCCAGCGTTGTAAATTATGATATTTTTTTTAAAAAAAGTTACCTGTTACTTCTACTTTTTTGTAATGGGGGCATTTTTCATCTTATTTGACAAAGTGTAAGAGAAACTTACATTCTTGCTATTACACATTCAGCTTGCCTAAAGCTAAAGCATATTTCGATATGGTAAAAAAATTATCATTACTCGTCATACACTAAGATGAGAAATTAAATTGTTTTAACTGCATGCGTGCCGCAAGTGTATGTCCACTTGTAGTAAGATGAAGTACATTTATATTTGTTTTTTCTCTATTCGTAGATTCCATCGATGGACCAACCTGATGTCTGTGTTCTGCCTCGCCTCTTGTTTGTTCATTTCCCACACGTAGACGTGCCACACTTCTTTTTCTGAGAAAGCCGCAGTGGGATGGATGACGCATGCCAGTTTTACCTCCCTGCCATTCAAATGGCTCGTAAGAAAAAAAAGTCCTTAGAAAAGGTAGAAAACAGAAAGTCCTTAGAAAGCAGGTGAAAAAGCCCTTAGCCAGGATATTTTTCGAGTTGTGAGTTTTGACCCATGACGCTAGAGATGATATTTTACCCGTGAAAGCCATAGCTTGGAGATGATATTTTACCCGTGAAAGCCATAGCTTGCTTTGTGTCCTTTTCCCGCGGCTAAAAGATGGAAAAAATCAAGCAGCCCACCAAAGCAACTCGCCCTTGTTACCAGTGAGTAGGCAGTGGCATAGCATATCATCCAGTCCAGAGCCTCCCCTGTCGTTGCCACCTCCCGACCACACACGTCCACCCAGACACCCATCCATCCACCGGATCTTTATATACTCCCGCGGCCTATCGCGGCCACACTCGCACCAGCCTCCCGGAACTATCTCGTCGGCGGTCAGTTGTGCTACAATTTGGCAACAAGCTAGCTAGTGCAAGCACCAAACAGTCAATTGATCAAGAACGACGGCGAACGGATCGATGGCGGCCACGCTCTCTTCCTCCTGCAGCCGGCTGAGCAGCGGCACCGGCGCCGCGGCTATCCACCACCGGCAGCCGGCCCGTGCTGGAGTCGTCATCGTCGCCAGCCGGCGGAGCTCCTCGGTGAGCGTTCGCGCCGCCGCTGCCACGGCTGCGCCGGCTGCCGTAGAGCAGGACAAGGGGTAAGTGCTACTGTAACAAACAAACTAGAGGCTGTCATGCCATCGCTGCTGCTCTTGTAGCTTTGTTGACTGATGCCGGCATGCTGTGCTGTCCGAATTGCAAGGGTGTCGCTGCCGACGTGGGCCGAGTTCGAGCTCGGGCGGGCGCCGGTGTTCTGGAAGACCGCCAACGGCCTGCCGCCCTCGCCGGTGAGTCGAACTGTTGCCGAGTCCATGCCCATGGTGGATGATGTTTATTTTCCATTTTCGATGGGGGATTCGGATCCTGCTTCTGCAAACACTGAAACTGATATGCGCGCGTGTCTGGAATGAATCGGTTTGCAGGGCGAGGGTCTGACCCTGTTCTACAACCCGGCGGCGTCGAAGATGACCCCGAACGACGTGTTCGGCGTGGCGTTCAGCGGCGGCTTCAACCAGCCCATCATGTGCGGCGGCGAGCCGAGGCAGATGACGCTGCAGGTGCGGGGCAAAGCCGACCCGCCCATCTACACCATCAGGATACGCGTGCCGCAGCACGGTGCAAATCCATCTCCATCATCTCTTGCTTTTTCTCACCTTGTTAATTGCTACAAGATTACCGATTGATTGGTTTGATTTGCTCAGCCATAAGCTTGATCTTCTCCTTCACCAACGGGGCCGAGTGGGACGGGCCGTACACGCTCAACTTCAGGGTCCCCAAGCCATGGCAGAACAAGCCACTGAGCTTCTTCAACGAGGTGGGAGATGTTGATGCCGGTGCAGGCATCCATGCATGGACATCAATCGAATCCAAACGACACCAAGGAGCTGACTGTGTGTTGTTGCTATGCATTGCAGGGCCTGGCGGACGAGCTCAACATGGAGGGCGCCTGCGACCGGGCCATCTACCCGGACGAGAACATCGCCATCACCAGCTGCGCCATGGACGGCTACCTCGAGGAGGGGGTGAGTTCTCTTCTCGCCCCTGCTCTGCTCTCTAGTCATCCATTCATGTCGTCGTCACCGTTTGCACTAATATTGTAGGGGAATTCGTGCAAGCTGGACATCGTGAGCGGATGCATGGACCCCGGCTCCGACATGTTCGACCCGCTGGCCACCGTCGACGATGGCTCCTGCCCCCTTGAGTCTGATTCCGAGGAATGAAGGAGGAGCTTCAGTACAATCCTAGGGAGGCAGCGAACGTGATTCACACATCTTATCATCAGTATACAAATGCCTGTCGTTTGTGATCATGTGATACATGAAGCATACCTGTATGTATTTAACCAGAATACCACAGTAAAACCGCATCGGTGACCAAGCAACTTTTGGTACTAGTAGAGTCGTGGATACATGGTATCGATCTTTCCAAACTCTGACAAGCAGGAGCAACATGGAACACGCCATGCTCTGATCTTACTTCATGGTTCCTGCTCAGTTATGCTGTGAAACAATGGAACTTTGGAGCTAAATGAAAGAATGAACATCAACTTGGATGCTACCCAGATGTAGCGCATATAACTCATTAATACGATCGTTTTACGAATCATCAGGGCACACCTCAACCTTTGGCACAAATAACACTGATCACATCCAGACGAAGCATGCACTTGGCTACAGAAGGTATTCACATAAAAAAGTGCAACTGCATTTCTGAAACCGAAACAAACAGGTGCAACCACTGACCATGCTAGCATTACGGTTCCAGAGTTGAAGGCAACCACAGACGTTAAGGTAACATAGCAACATCTCGTCTTGGTTCATTCACTACAGCATCCACTCATAGAGGCAACAAAGACCTGTAGCTACAGGAAAGTCCTGCTGCTCGACATATCCTTTCCAGGCCAAGTAGATCAGCATCTTCAGTTACCAACCTGGCGCTTCCAGGAGTCCTCCACAATGAGCTCGTCTACTCCCCAGTCTTCATAGCTGTTTTAAAACATAGTAATTAACAAGGAAAATATAGTAATAAAACTATTCAAAAAAAAAGTGAGGGCTTTTCATTAGAAAATACTCACCTTCCATCAGGTAAATACCGTCTGATCGTGAAGGGTATCTTGCGCGCTCTCAGCTCCTTCATCGCAATCTAAAGTTGTTCAAACAAATATGGATATTAGGCATAAAAACTAAAAATGATTGTAACCATTGAAAGGTGGTCACTAAGGTTGAATCTGCCTTCTGTTTGATTAACTATTAATTAAGGCTATAAAAGTCCTTTTCTTCAAATGAGTTTAATCCATAGGGAGGTAAAAAGTCAACAATGACAAGCTTCAAGAACACCCCAGTATAGATGGTCCTCCGTACTATCTATGATTCTCTGGCATAGAAGGCTTTCAAAAGTGAAAGCATATAAACGAGATGGAGGGACTGAAGTATAAACTCACAACCACAAATCTTTAAAGATAAAGATTGATTGAAATCACTACATGTAGAGCAGAGAGAAGATTAACCCCAAATCCTCTCTATGAATTAGGCCTAAGTATTGAAAACCCATTCCCAATTTATGGAACCTATGATAAAAGCTAATTAAAAATATTGATTTATTTATCAAGTCAAGAGCAGGGCTTGTTGCAGGGATTAAATTAGAAAGCACAGCTCACTGTAGTAAAGGAAAGTGAGAACTTGTTAAGCTGTAAACCTTGAGCAAATGATTACTTGCATGCAAAATATGCAAACCAGGAGAACCATCTATTTAGGCATGTTCAGAAGTATTGAGGTTCAGAAGTCCATAGCAAGAAGGCATCCATTTATTTTTCTATAGAAAGAAATGCTCCAAACAAAGACGCACTGCTTTTAGTTCTTGAGTTATTCAACTAGAAGACATATATCAGCCTCTGTCTGCTATCTCTAAGATAAGCCCCTTCTACTTCTCAAATACAAGTCTGCATCTATCTCTCTATAAGCTTGAAAATTCTTCAAGTCAATCTGGCTAGCTGAAGCTTCAGCACAGTAGTTATCACTCAGTAGTCTACTAGAAACATGAGAACATGGAGGTGACTACATGGGTACATGCAACAAACCATAATTTTACCAAACATAGCTTGCTTGTGCAAGATAACTAAACACCGAGACACTGCATGTGTTTACACTGGTTTGGGCTTGTGCTGCATAAGGTCTAATGCAAGCAACCAATCACAACCAATATGCAAATGCTAAGACTGATCAATATGTATGAGATATAGAGGGGAATGATACAAAAGAAAGCCATCCAGCAAATCGAAAGTATGCTCGGCTATATCATACAATCAAACTGATCTGCCAATTTTTCCCTTTGTCTAAACAAGAAGTCAAATCAATAGCCACATTATTCAGAAAAGGTAATACCTGTAAATGACACAATAACATCTAAAACTAACAAACAGTACAATTCATCTCAAACTAACAAACCATTGGCGCCCCCCCCCGCCCCCCTGAAAAGCACAAAAAAAAATAAAAAAAAAAAAAACAAAAAAATAAAAAAAAAAAAAAAAACACCCCCCCCCCCCCCCCTCCGCCTCTTACACAAACATAAAAAGGAAATGCAAGCTACCCAATATTCCAGTTGAAAAAAGAACTTGAAAACTCAGTTAGTTTCATTTAGGCTGATTGATTTGATTCATGATACATCACTACAGCATATTAATTTCATTTGCGCAAGATATTGTTATTGAATATTAAATATTTTTGTGATGAACAAATATCCATTGCCCTGTATTCTAATGCACACTAATAATAAGAAATTATCATGGCTAATTATCACACATGACATGCAGAAGTCAATGTTCATGTTAGAAAGCAAAGGTGCCCTCTGAAAATACTGTTTAAATTTTGTTAGAATGAAGAACAAGAAAAAAAAGGCTAATGTTAATCTGAAGAGTTCCAATTTAACACAAACAGACAACAAAAATTAACTTTACCTCAAGAGGGTCAGTTTCTCCCTCAAGCTCAACCATGACTGGAGCATTCATGCTGCAAAAGACTAAAGGTTAGTATTAGGTTGCAACATAGCTATTTTACATGTTCAATACTCTAAGTATTAACCTTATCTGCAAGGCTCGTGTACCCAGGATGCGCGCACGTTCATACTTCGTCATGTATTTTGATGTTTTGCGCTCACCCTTGGCCTTTTCCTGTTCCTTTTCTTCACCCTCTCCAGCTATGACGTCATCAGGGGCATCTTCGTTATTCTCAGGCTCTTCTTCAGCCCCTTCCTGTTCAACAGAAGTACATTGGTTGAATAGGTCATATAAACTCTTCCTATAAAGCATAAATAAAAGTTGAGCACAAGAATAAAGTAACAGTGATGTGTCCGCACCTCAATCTCAGGTTCGGGCTCTTCATCATAGCTGTATAACAAAAAGAACAGTAAGATCGTAAATCCAATGATACAACCATGTGACACTTAGTGTATAAATAAAAATAGACATTTGAGTGATCATAAGAACCACAAAGGAATGGTATTCACTGTTTTTATGTCTACCAATATTAACGAATCTATAACTTATATGTCTAATTTAAATATTTTTTGAACCATCGTCCAATTTAAATATTTACATACAACACCAAGCGAAGTGACTAAAGCAACCTGACAAAAATTCGAGCCAATAATTTATCACCTCTAAGTTCTAACCAACCAACCGCATTATTGTCACAGTTCGAAGGAAGGTGACGCAAATATAGAACAATGGCACCATTAAATTTCCGAAATAGATAACAAACAAAAGGTACATGTATCACTCTTCACTGGAGGGTAGCTGTACGATACCCAAAACTACAAAGGGGAGCTGTTACCCTAACTCACAGATAAACTCGGCTAATCAAGTAACCATCAAAGGTACCTTATATTGCCGAAAATCGATATGAACGGATTCCAACAAGACCGCCCAGCTTTCAACCCTAAACCCGCTCCTCCTCCACCCCCGACTCCCAATCTCTCACGAGCAGGGAGAAATCAATCCCAAGTTCCCAACCGACCCAATTTCTCCCCATAAACCAAGAGAGGAGGTTCGCTCCGTCGAGGCAGAGCGGGGATTAACGGAGATTATGCCTTATCGAAACAAAACCTACCAATAGCTCCGCTAATCTCTGCGTGACCTGGCGAGACAAGCACCAGAGAGGGGAGGAAGGATGAGAGAGAGAGATCTAACCCCATGTCGATATCGTTGTTGTAATCGTCGTCCGCCATGGCTCCGGCCGCGCGAGCGCCGCTGCTCCTGTGGTTTGCTCGCTAGGGTTTTCGCCGTGCGGCGGCGGGGAGGCGAGGAAAGTAGGGGCAGGGAAGCTGGAGGAAAGGGGAGACCAGACTATTAACCGGAGTCCGGACCGAAAGGGGCGATCCTACGCTTCGCGACACAATCTTAACGTTTTATTTACTTTTTTCTTCTTTTATTATTATACTAGCGAAAATATCCGTACGTTATAACGGGCGCATGTCTATTGTATAATTCCTATACCGATAGTAATAAAATATTTTTTATTAAATTTATTAATTATATTTAAGCCAACGTTAAATAAATAAAATAATCATAAGGTCGGTCGCTCTTGGCTTGCTAGTTGATCCGTGGAGATGTATTGAGAAAAGGTGCAAGTGGGTGACATAGCAGCCACAATTAATACCAACTAAAATTTATATTTTATATCACTTCCTCCATCCATTTATCAAAGTCATCTTACCAAAAAAAATCTCCAAGAATCAGAGTCGTTTAAACTAGAACCGCGGTTTTCACCTCATCCCAGGCTCATGCGGCTCCTCCTCATTGGTCGAGTTAATTCAACAGTCACCGGCGGAGTTAAAAGGAAGCAGCTATTAATGGGCAACACTACATGCGCCGCTCCTCCTTGATCATTTGGCCTGACCCTAAAACGACCCCAACAAATGAATAAAGCGGGAGTACGTCTTTTGGTGATTATGTCTTTTGATGATTATGTAACCTAATTAAACAAAAATAATGTTGGTGTTTCGACCCCGGGGGTCAACACCAATGAGTAAATTCGTAATTGCGTGCTCCCTAATCCGGTGGGTGATGCAAGAAGGACACGGCGATTTATCCTGGTTCGGGCAAAGAAGGCCCTACGTCCAGCGGGGGGATAGTTCGTGTTATCTTGCATCGAAGTGCTAATACAGGGGTAAATACAAGCGGGTGTGAGAAGTGTGAGCTTGAGCTCGAGCGTTTCGGGCGCTTAGCTCTCTAATTCACACTGTCTCACGATGTTGTTCTGTGATCTAAAGCCTTAGCGTATGATGCTCTGGATCTCCCCCTTTAGCTAAAGTCCTGGCGCCTCCTTTTATAGGCGAAGGAGGGGCACGGGAGTACATGTTTTTAGGGCTCACGTGGTTGGTGACGTATGACGTTGATGCCGATCGTGTTGGTGCCGTTGTAGAGGTGTACGTCGGCATGGGAGGTCCTGCAGCCGTCGCGTCGGAAGTTGTTGAAGTGTTGACCGGAGTTGTTGAAGTCCCGCTCGAGGGTCAGCGTGACGGAGCCGAGGGGCGACGGTTGAGGCCTTAGGTCGAGTCGAGGGGGTCGAGGCCCATCGGATAAGGCCGAATCCCAGAAAATGCGGGGAATGTGCTGACTTACGCGTCTCGAGGGGGTGCCGGACGGGGCACAGTGCTCGGTATGGTGTAACAGTGAGGTACGATCCGCGGGATTCTGGGGTATGGGCAGTAAAAGTAGGATTCGACTGCCATACTCGTAATTGTTACTGTAACTATGACCATACGGTTAGGAGGGAGCAGGTAAAATGCATTGAATGCGCCTGGATCCGTACGGAGAGTAGGTAGCCGAGGGGTATACTGTGCTCGAGGGCTGCCTATTCACACGGGCGAAGTTCCGTCGTCGAGGACGGGCTTGTTCGCTCGGGCGATGTTCCGTCCTCGAGGATTAGCTCATTCGCTGGGCAAAGTTCCGTCCTCGAGGGGTCGCCCGAATCGCACCCTCGAGCGTACAGTCTCGGTCCACGTGGTAGCCCGTCGAGCAGGCTATGGCTTTGGGCTGTCGACGCCCGTTCGTGGGCCGGCCCAGTATGCCTTAGCTTCTGGGCTTTCGTGCGATAATGAGGGATGTCGTTGGAGGGTTTGCGTTGCTGATTTCGGGGATTAGTCCGGTTAATCGAGGGTTTGGGATACCTCTTTTCCAGGTACCCGACAAATGAATATGGACTATAATTCTCGATGAAAACTAATTAGTAGCTTCATAGACATATCAATGGATGATCATTGGAACTAATTAGTACTTATTGACCTCTATTTATAATAATATAATATAATAACTATGAATAAATATTTACGACAATTGTGTTACTGTAACAATGGGGATATTTACCATGATGTTATAGTAAATCATATAGTAAGTATTTATTATAGTCTTATAAATTAGTATTATATTTATCATGGCTACAAATGAAATTATTCTATAGCCAGCTGTACAAGAGTAGTTCTAAGTCTAGCCATAGATATATCTTAATACTATTATATATAATATATGCAAGATTATTTTAATATATGTAATATTATATTTTTATAGTTATATTTTTTCTTGCTAGATTATTTTAATACACGTAATACCATATTTTTTTAGTTTGATTCATTATTTATATTTTGTTGTCTTGCTAGATTATTCTTATATATACATATACATATACTTATCAATATTATATTTTTATAGTATTTTTGTTTGGCTAGCGGATATGAGTATTTGAAATTATTACGAAGTTAAATAAAAAACTTTGTTTAGCATTATGTAAGTCTTTTTTTTTGACTTACGCCTCATGTGACCCCTTGTGTTGTGGTGGTAGCGTCCTGTAATTGAACAGTGGAGATCAAGGTTCAAGTCCTAATGATAATGATATTTTTGTTCTTTTTGCAGCGGACACGAAACGGAATAAAAAAAATCTAGACATAACCTGGTGACGGACAGAAATTGAAAGAGCGGATAAAAAATGTGTTGGAAACTTTAGAGATTTATTAATAGGTATTATGGTTTCAATTATGGTTTTCTAACCGTAAACATATATGATACAGAGAGGTGAAAGAAAAAAGAGATGGAAAAATTTTGCCTCTTTATAGATAGGTATAGATTCACCTTTTATATTAGAACAAAAATATTCTATTTTTACCATGCTATTTTTTAGCATTCTTTTACCATGCTATAGAGACAGTTGGTCTTGTTCGAGTGAGCTACACCTTGTCAAATATTATCTTTATTAATATCCCAATGATTTTTTACTTTTTAAATCAGTAATCACGTCAACCTCCGGTGTAAAGGAATTACTAAATGACTCATTGTGTATACTGTGGAAATAAATTACTTTTTTTAACTTGTGGAAATAAATTACTAAATGGCTCACCTAAAGCTGGTACGCAACATGAGAGCACAAAAACACATCGATAGATACGTGCTGCTCCGTATATGATATTTGAAATTTTATTAAAATACAGTGTATCCAGGGAAAAAGAGATAATGTTTATTTAAATAAAAATATATGGTTGTTTTCTATATAGATGTTTTCTATATAGAAAGCAATTTATTTACTTGATGTATAAAAAACTGAGAGTTTATTCTTTAATTATAGGAATCGAATTAGATTTTAATATATTAAGAAGATAACGAGGGGTATATGGGTCTATTATTCTCTCTCTTATTTTATCTTAAAATAGTAAGAATACACTGTATTTCAGGACGGAGGAGTATATTAGTCGTACAAATAAATAAAAAATATAAATTATTGAAGCATTCGCTGTAAAGGATGCCGGAAGCTGTACTGAAGTTGAAGTTAGATATTTTTCACGTTGGACACATCATATTGTGGTCCATTCTGCACTTTTTTTCTAAATGAAAAAGTATACGTTGTACGTTGCATTATTTCGTTTGAATTTAGTCATATTAGTATATACTTCTTCCATCCCAAATTTTAAGTTGTTTAAATTTTTTGACGCAAAGTTTGACCACTCGTCTTATTTAAAAAGTTATGTAAATTAATATTTTTTTATCATGGTTTGTTTTATTAATATAAGTTTTCTCAAGAATGACTTAAATTTAACTATATTTGTATAATTTTTTAATAAAATAAGCAGTCAAACTTAAAGCCAAAAAACTCAAACGACTTATAATTTAAGATGGAGGAAGTAATACATATGGATAGAATAGAATAGAAAAATAATATATACATTCTTTTAAAGAGCATTCTGTTTGCTACAAGATCAATCTAGTCAAACCTTGAAGTTACGAAAACATTAACTTTTAAATTGTTCTGCTTAAAAATGTATGCTATACGTGTAAAGTAGTATTGAAAAATTAAATTCATGAGCGGCCCCAGAAGTTGTCAAAGGATATCACTTTAGCCCACATGTTTTGAAAACACATTTTAACTCCTAAATTTTATTTGAGATTACCTACAACGCTCCCATCCAACAAGGTGCGTAGGAAAGTGTTTTCCATCCAAGTAACACAACCAGGGATAAGTGTATAGTGTGTCATCCTTTGGGTACAAATTACCTAAATCCTCAAGTTTAGAGCTCTTCAAATGGCATGCCACTCCTCTAGAGACCGTGCCGCCATGAATATAATCCAAGTATTGTGAAACAAGCCACTTTCGTATCCTAGTGTCTTTGGTGTAGAGAGTGTTTTCACCATCATCAATGAGCAAGTATGTGTAGCTCAGCGAGGAACTAGGTGGTAGAGATGGATCTATGATCGAGGAAGGGATAGTGTGGGTTGCTGGGCTATCGACTATGTGTATTGCTCAATGTGTGGCGACGTAGGCCGTGCAATTATATTGTTGGTTGTTGCCATGATGCTTTTAGCTAGTTGTGCTTGTACTACTGCTCGATGCGAGTGTGCCAATGGCTGTGGAGTGCTAAGCTTGATGACACTCATATGTGCCTGAGTCTCAAGTGAACAATTTTTCCAAAGTTCCAAGGTTACATACTATATTAATTTAATAATCTACATCATTTTCTCACTTAGGATGCATAAAAGGGAGCAAATTAATTAGTTTCCAACCGAGAACATGCAAATTGGTCTTTTATATCTATTAGCCAAACTATCGGAATATGATCAATAACGACGCAAAAGAGATAATAATTTATGAATAGGGGCATTAGCGGGGTACAAGTTTTATCAGATGACATATATGAAAAAAATACTTTTATTCTCCATCACATACCACATCCGTACAAACATGCATACTACAGAATTACACATGCACGACTACTAGTTACCGGTGAGAAATACACATCCAAGATCATACAAGGTCAAATATGTCAAAAAAGAGTTATTGAAATTTCCTACGGCGTCCCCATCCAACTGGGAAAGAGTAATGCATCAAAGTATAATGGCCAGCGTCTCCACCCAAATCCTCAAGTTTTGAGATCTTCAAATGGTAAGCGTAGGCCACCTCTGTGGACTCTATGAGCATAAAGATAATCTCTCTGTACGGATGGAGTGCAAGCATTTTAAGATAAACAAGCCGCTGTTGTATCCCATCTCCCGTCTCGGTGTGGAGAGCACTTTCACCATCATCATCAGAGTCCCATTCTTGTGCGTTGGTGTTGCCGTCTTCAGATCGAAAAGCATTGTGTAAGGTCCATGACGATCTTGGTGAGCTCGGCAGGGCTAGCCCATAAGCACTTCAATGTTTCGGTATCCATTCCATGTGACCACACGGGGAGTTGTCATGGAGGATCCAAACGCAAAGGTGTTGTTCTATCAAAGGATGCAAAGTAAACTCCCTTCTTGACTTCCCTAGATGACTATATCGATCGCCCCTGCTGCATTCTTCAACCTCTCTAGGTGGCTTGATCACCTGGTACGTCATGGTCTGACAGTGGTATTCTGAGTACAAAATCGTTTTGGCAACGAATGCAGAGTGCACCCTGTAACGTCCCGCCTCCTCGAGGCCGGGCCCGCTTATATCTGGCCGCTTATCTAGGATATAGACTGCCCTCACAGACCAACACTAGTCTTTTCTGCGTACTTTGTCCTCACTCGTGCGCACCCGGGAAGACTTCCCGGTCGGTCACCCATCTCTAAATTTCTCCAAGCTAAGCACGCTTAACCTTGGAGTTCTTTAGTGATGAGCTTCCGAAAAAGAAGTTGCAACTTATTGGTATGAGTATCATACTAATCCTATTAAGCCCTGGGCCGGGGTGTTACATACTCACCCCCTTAAGAGACCGACGTCCTCGTCGGTCAACCCCAGGCCTGGAACGTCCCCTTTTGGCTACGTCCGTGTGTCCAGTGCCAGCGCATGTGTCATACTGCGTGACCACTCCGGATCCACACCAGCCATGCACACCATGCCTGCGCAACTGACACACGCGCCCGTGAAACCGCAAGGGTCGGCTCTGATACCATTTGTAACGTCCCGCCTCCTCGAGGCCGGGCCCGCTTACATCTGGCCGCTTATCTAGGATATAGACTGCCGTCACAGACCAACACTAGTCTTTTCTGCATACTTTGTCCTCACTCGTGCGCACCCGGGAAGACTTCCTGGTCGGTCACCCATCCCTAAATTGCTCCAGGCCAAGCATGCTTAACCTCAGAGTTCTTTATTGATGGGCTTCCGAAAAAGAAGTTACAACTTGTTTGTATGAGTATCATACTAATCCTATTAAGCCCTGGGCTGGGGTGTTACACACCCCTCCAGCACGCTGAGTGCAGATGGTCATTTGGCAGATCCATGTCGATGTCGTCGACCGTTCCCGCTGCTCCATCTCGTCGGACCAACGACCTCGCCTCCCACCGCTTCGTCACTGACGAGAAGATGCTGAGGATGAACGGTGACGGTGGCCATTCAGACTGCAAGATGGCCCTGCACGCAGGCTCCTCCTTGTTCACGTGACAGACACAGACCATCGGGATGCAGAACACCTGGTAGTGCGGTGACTCCGCAGGATCGAAGGCGAGATAGTGGTATTCCATGAAGTATCTTGATTTCTCCCAGAGCAGAAACATGGGGCACTTGGGCAGACGCACGACCCGCCCCGTGGCCAGGTTGAGGAGGTTGTCGTGGATGAGGACGAGGCCGTTGCAGTGGTCGTCGATCGAGATGGTACGGCGGGGCATCAGGTAGCCCGTAGCCGGCGACGTCGCGCCGGGGCGCGCAAACAGCTCCGGGTTGTCCCCCTCCACGTTGAGGCAGAGCAGGAGGCCGGCCAGCGACAGTGGGAGGAGGTCGGTGCGGAGCAGCCTGCGGTCGTCGATGAGCGCGCGCCACGCCCCGCACACGCAGCGGCACGCGGCCAGCCCGCGCGGCGGAACACCTCGGCGAGAACGTCGTCGGGGATCACCGTTATTGCTACTGCCGGCATTGGTGGCGCTGCTGCTGCCATCAGGTTCTGCTGCTCGTCGTCACGCTGTTCCATCGGGATCAACTCGTTCGAGAGATCTCTCCGCCTGTCCACGGTGCCGCTCGTTCTGCTGCGGGTGTCTTGAATGACTATTTATGGGCGGGGGATATATACGGTGCTCGATCATGACGTCTTCTTGGAATCGGAAAGCCTATACATCAAAGACTGGACTGCATCAGGAGTTCACGAGTCCGTCTCCGTCTCCGTGTGGGTTCAGGGATCCGAACGCCAGATCGAGACGAGGAGGATTCGATATATATATGCGTGTGTTTGGGCACAAAAAGCAGTGTGCTGGAGCGCGACAAAAGGGAGTTCGCGGCAGCAGGTGGCGAGAGTTCGGGCAAGCTGACAGTTGAGTGTAAGTGAATTGTAAAGCTATATATATATATATATATATATATATATATATATTGAATAGTACGACGAATTTGAATAGTATAACGAATTTAAATAGTGTCGAATTTTAAAATTTAAATTTGAGTTACGAATATTTTGTATTAGTGGTATATTCGTAACATTAATGTTGTATTATTATCAACATAGGGAATATATATATATATGTATGTATGTATGTATGTATGCATGCATGGTATTGGTGCATTGATGAGAATACAGTGTGCTGCCCGCGCCGGTGGTCAAGATGCAACCGACGCGTGCATTGCATGCGGCCAATCGCGATTGGCGTGAACTCGAGCAAGGTTTACATGACACAACAACTCGAGCAAGGTACTCAATTGGAGAGCCCCGCCATCCATGATCCACCAGAGCGACACATTGCAAAAAGAAAGCCTATCGGCCGGCGGCTATCCTCGTCGACACGCGCGCGAGCTCCTCCTGCCGCGTCCGGCGCCTCTCGGTCGGCCGGATCACCAGCGCGGGCTTGGACTTGGACCTCCGCCTCCAGCTTCTTCACACCGCGCAACGGTCGGTGAGCCCACTGTGCATTGCTCATGCTCGAGTGTAGATAGTTTTAGTAAACTTATAGAAAGAAATCATATGCACACTCCGATTGATTCATTGATAGTTGTTTGCCCGTGATATACATAAGATTACTCTAGGCGATACAGCGCCCAAACAAGCCACCGCTTGCTCCACGAAGGCCTTTAGCAACAATAGCTACATATACCGGCCACCAAAATATAGCATGATCCATTTTCTAATGCAGCTGCTTGCTCTAGTTCCTTCAAACAAGCCACCGCTTCAGCATCTTAGGCTGAAAAATAATTTACTGAACCTGCTCCGTCCACTACCACCATAGAGAATTGAGAATTTTCATGTCTTTCGATTCTCATACCTCCGCTTTGGCGTTTGCTTCCCTCTAAGGCAGAACGCTCCCCTACCGATGCATTTTGACATCCCACCTAGCTTTATTTGAACCCAGGATATAAAAGCCCATTTGTACATATCTTTAGGCGGCCCTCTCCACGTTGGCTTGTTAAAAAATGCCGAAGG
The DNA here is from genome assembly GCA_023333625.1 of Bothriochloa decipiens. NCBI lineage: Eukaryota > Viridiplantae > Streptophyta > Magnoliopsida > Poales > Poaceae > Bothriochloa > Bothriochloa decipiens. Next base: position 36,808,762 of record CM041628.1, on the reverse strand, counting down.
CTGCTTGGCCAAATGAAGTACATCTCTCCATGCCTGAAAATGGAACCAAACATCATTAACAACTTCAGATGTGCAGTTCTCAACCTATCACCAGAGTTTACCCTATTATGTACAAACAGGCATATGCAGATTTGACAGAAAATATTCCTTAGGATCTGGGTGCCATCCTGGGAAGTCTTGCCTCTGCACAGAGAGTGGTAAGAATAGGATGATATTTGCATCTTCCAACGAAAATGTATCTGGCACAAATTGTTCATCCCAAACTTCGATCTGTTGTTGGGTTGATCAGTTCAGAGGCTTTATAGAGGATGGATGGACCCCTTGGAGTAATAACCTTTCCTTGTATCCCTTGAGGAATCCATGGATCCCTCCAAATATTAATAGAATTTCCATTCCCAACCCTCCAGATCTTGCTATTCTTAAAAGTTGTACTCCTTTCGGTATACTCAGCCATGTATATGAAATTTCTCCCTTAGGTTTTGGCTCGAGTATGTTCCCCGTTAGGAAATATTTAGCACAAAGAACTTTAGCGCACCTGGACACACCAATAACCACCATGCTTGTCTGGCTAACATGGCTATGTTGAAAACATGCAGGTCTTTGGTAACACCACCACTCTTCTTTGGTTTTCTGATCTTTTTCCATCTCACACAATGGATTTTGTTCACTTTATAATGTTAACTCCACCAATATCATTTGATCATTGATGATATTTTATCACACAATCCTTTTGTTAGATAAAAGCATGACATGGCAATGGCATAGGTCGGCATGGTCTCTGCCACTGCTTTGATCATAGTTTCCTTTCTTGCTTTTCAGAAGATTTTCGAGATACTCTGAACAAGGGGGTGTCTTTTTTAATTTCAAAAAACTTATGGTATCCAATTTTTTCCCCTGATAAAGAAGTCTGCCTGCATGCTTTACGATATACGCAGAAGCCAACCGGTACTAATCTGCCTGCTTTATTAGTACACTTTATCGTGCTGACTCGTGGCCATATTTTATTCGCTAATTAACATGTCTGCACCAGTGCAGACTTCATCACTACGCCATGGCCAGTTTGGCATAAATCAGCAGCCTCCTCTTGCTGCTGGTAGTGGCCCTCAGCTCTCCGGCATCCAGGTGTCACAACCGGGGGAGATAAACGTAAGCAGCAACAAATTATATATGCCTGTACTTCAATGAGTGGTATCAAGTTTTGCAGCATAATTTTTTTCTTAGCAAAATATGTGCTTAGGGACTTTTGTTCAAAATAAATTTGCAGCGTAAATTAACTAAAATGTGTCGACGGTATAGGCTCATTTTATTAGATGTTTTGCTTTTTCTTAATGCAATGTGATATGTAGCTACTCTCGCTCACGGCGTTAATCTTATAGATAATGAAGACAATTAAACCATCCATTTCAGTATACTCTGTAGATTTGGGATCTCATATGTACATACTAGGATTGAAAACAGTGATATGGAATTATGCTAGCCACAACACATACATATTTATATCCTTTCATTTGCAGTACTGTACTAGCTTATTTTCTAATTTGTGTGTGCACACTGGACAGCTTATTTGGGATACCAACCCTGTCTATGACCGTCGACGCTGCCACTGAGTTGTTTCTTGTACAAGTGCTAGAACTAGTTGAAGGTCATTTGCCAGGCACTATCTCTGGTCTTCCACAGTTGTATTTGCATGGAGGGCTATCGCGCTACTTTCTTCCACGACAGGCTGGGATTAATTCAGCTGAGACTCTTAGCCGGCTTGGATGGCAGCAGTACAAAATTGTTGTCTAGGGTGGACAACCTGAACCTCATAGGCTTCGCCAACCAGACCGATCACTGGCTCGCGCTGGAGGACGGCAAGGACCTGATGCCAGGCGCCACGGTGCAGCCGTCTGGAGCTAACTACTCACAGCTTCTAGGCGAAGGGAGCCTCGCGGAGAATCTGGCGAAATTGGCTCTAGGGAGGGCTCCAGCGTTGGCGCTAAGACCTAGCACCGACCACCGTTGACCACCTAAGAAGGTGCCGATCAGTGGCGTCTGCCAAGAGCTATCTTTTCCATTGCCTGACATAACATATATATATACAAGTTCCTACCTATTACAAGGTACAAAGGGGTATGAGTCTCCACATCCCTCAACTACTCCTAGTACTATTCACACATCAGCCCACTACCTGCTGATGGGTTCTACAGTGACTGAAAATGACCTATCACCATGCCCTGCCACACGTTCTAACCCTTGAGTGGTTGACCGACCACCGAAGAGTAGGGTGGCAGCAGATTATGTCCAACAATCTTCCCCTAATCCTGCTGCTAGCCCTTAAACTCCACCATGCCAATCATCTTCCTCAGCTCCTGAAACCGAAGACGCCTGAGTGACTTGGTGAGGATGTCAGCGAGCTGCCGACCAGTGTCGACGAACTCGATGACCAGCTGCCCTCCATCGACGCAATCATGAAGGAAGTGAAACTTCACATCGATGTGCTTGCTTCTGTCATGGAGGAAGGGGTTCTATGCCAGCGCAATCGCTGGCTGGTTGTCCACCTTGAGCGCCAGCGGCCGAGCCTCGACACCAGCGAGCTCGCTCAGCAACCGTCGCAGCCAGACCACCTGGCATGCCGCCGTGGCCACCGCCACGTATTCTGCCTCGCATGTAGATAGGGCCACCATCTTCTGTTTCAGCTACTGCCAGGCGATTGGCGCTTCGCCAAGAAAGACGAGCATGCCCGAGGTGCTCCGCCGTCCATCCACATCGTCTGCCATATCCACGTCGCTGAACGTCGTGAGCCCGCCGCGCTTGGGGAAGACGATTCCCCACTCCGCCATGCCCTAGACGTAGCGCAATAAGCGCTTGACCGCCGTCCAGTGGTCCTCCCGCGGATCCTCCATGAACCTGCTCACATAGCCCACCGCGAACGCGATGTCCGGCCGTGTGTGAGTCAGCCAGCGCAGCCCCCCGACGATGCTTTGGTAGCGCGTAGCATCCACCTTCGCCGCGGTGCTCTACCTCGAGAGCTTGATGCGCTCCTCCATCGGCATGGCCACAGCCTTGCAGCCCGCCATGCCCGCCCGCTCGAGCAGCTTCTGTGCGTAGGCGCGCTGCCTCAGCCTGATGGCGTCCTCCCCCTGCCTCACCTCAATGCTGAGGTAGTAAGACAGGACACCCAGATCGCTCATCCGGAACCACGCGGCCATCTCCTCTTTGAAACCGGCGATGTCCTGAGCCCGCGCGCCGATGACGATGAGGTCGTCCACGTACACTCCGACGATGAGATGCTCCTTCCCCCATCAGCGGGTGTATAGTGCGTGCTCCGTGGCGCATCTCCCGAACCCAAGCTTAGCCATGGTGGCGTCGAGCTTGGTGTTCCATGCCCACGGTGCCCGGCACAGGCCGTAGAGGGCCTTGCACAGCCGCAGCACCTTCTTTTCTGTGTCCTTGACGACGAATCCTGGCGCCTACTTGACATAGACCGTCTCGACCAGGTCCCCGTTGAGGAATGCTGACTTCACGTCGAGGTGGTGAACCTGCCACTCCTTGGTAGCAGCGAGGGCGAGCGGGAGTCGTACTGACTCCATGCGTGCGACGGGGGCAAAGACCTCCTCGAAGTCGACCCCTTCACGCTGCATGAACCCTCGAGTGATGAGGCGCACCTTGTGCTTCACCATGGCCCCTCGCTCGTCCCGCTTCACCTTGAAGACCCACTTGAGTCCGATCGGCCGGCAACCCGCCGGCGGATCGACCAGTTCCCAGGTCTTGTTCTCCTCGATGGCCTTCATCTCCTCCAGCATCTCCTTCCGCCACTCTGCGTCACGCTCCGCAACTGCAAATGTGGTTGGTTCCTCTGCACTCACCAGAAGCAGAGTGTGGTCCTCATGGAGGTTCCGTGTCGTCGGTCCAGGTGCATTCGTGCCGCCGATGATGTTGTCTAGCCGGCGGAACTGCACCTCCTCTCCATCGTGGTAGGCGTCCACGAAATCTGAGACGTTGGATGGAGGAGTCGTATACTCCATGCTTGCCACCGCCGCCATTGTCCTTCGAGCCGGGTGGTCCGCAACGGAGAGGTTCCGTTAGTCGAGACCCCCACACCAGCGGTCGAGGCCGAGGTCGTCCGCAGCGGAGAAGTTCCGTCAGCGGTCGAGGCACCCCCGTCCCAGGGTCGAGGCCGGGGTCGTCCGCAGCTGAGAAGTTCCATCAGCGGTCGAGGCCCACCGTCCCAGGGTCGAGACCGCCCGACCCGTGGTCGGGGTTGAGGCTCCTGGTGCCGCGCTCGAGGCCTCTTGTCCCGTGGTCGGGATCGAGACCCCCCCGAGCACCACTCAAGGCCTCCCGTTCCGTGGTCGGGATCGAGGCCCTTTGGCTCGTAGTGAAATCGCAAGCTGGAGACCCTGCTCCGGCGGACTGGGTGGCTCCGCAGCTCCGGCTGCCACCGGTTCTTCTGCCTCTCCCGCTGCCGACTCCACCACTCCGGCTTCCCCGGTCCCCGACGCCTCCACAGCCTCGCCGTGGCCATGGATCACCATTCACTCCATGACAAACCTTGTCAACTTATTGCACATGCGGATCCTCAGCTTGCAAAGGCCGGGTAGATAGTTGAGCAACCTCCAATCATCTGGATGGACATGGCAATCTGAGATTTCCAAACAGGTTACTGCTGGACTGAAACACATCCTGGCACGTCCTACCACATTCCATGATGATACAATTAAGTCACTAGCCTCTATGACCCATTCCACGGTAGCAGGTGGGCATGGTTTCACCTTCAGCTTGTTGCATCCATGTTTCAGCAACTTGTGCAGGTTGGGGAACATGAACCTTCCCCTAGTATCATCATGGGGTACAAATACTGTAGTGTTCCATATTTCTAGATTGTTCATGTCCTGCAGAGTAAATTTTGTTAACTTCGAAAATGCTGGACTGCCACCACAGAATCCTCATCCAACTTATTGATGCTTTGCAGTGCTCGGAGGGACAGTTCTTGTAAGTTAGGCAACTGACCAAGTGATGGTAGCTTTGTGCATCTTGGCAAATTTAGCAGCACAATTCGGGAAATATTTGCAAGATATGTAGCAGAGCCAGTCCAACTAGGAAATCTGATACCCATGTAGCCTTGGAGAATAAACTGTTCCAAAGTGGTTGGGGGTACAAGCTCCCTGAGCAATGATTCGTCATCCAAAAGATGATCATTAACACTGCCAGTCCAAGATAGAAACAATTTGGAGAGCCTAGACTTAAATGCCAAGTTGACTTTCTTCACTTCTTCTAAACTTGCAACATTTTCAAGAAATTTTATCTCAAGCTCTCCAGGATTTACTCCCTCCAGTTGAACGATGTTGCTAGACATACCACCAGGCATGGTACATACGAAAATTTTTGGCAGTGACAACAAACCATTGGCCAATGATGATTCCTTGATTTGCTCTTCAATGCGAGGAAAGCAGCCTCTCACAACTAAAGACTCAAGATTTGGTAACATGAAAATGGTTTGAGGTAATTTTCTTAGAGAAATGCAACGCGAGATGTCTAATGTGCGGAGCATTTTGAGATTGCCAAGAGATTCAGAAAGAGTAGAAACAGGACATGCTGACAGGTTCAAATATTCAAGGCTGGATAGTTTACATAGGACTCGGAATAGCATGTTGAAGTAGGAGATTAGATCACTGGGGTGCAAGGATGTGGAACATATGAAGCCTTCTAAGCTCAGGTGCTGCAATTTTATGAGATTACCAACAGAATTAGGTAATCTTACAAGAAATGAACAGTGTGATAATTCCAAAAACCTTAGTTCCTTAAGGTCGCCAAAGGATTTTGGTAGCTCTTGCAAAACAGAACAATAAGATAGGTCTAACTTTTCTAAGGATACAAGATTACTGATGGAATCAGGCAAGAAGCGAAGCTTTGAACATCTGGATAGGTGCAGTAGCTGTTGCTTGTGCAGATTTCCCATAGTTTGAGGCAATTCTTCCAGGACACAACCTGAAAGGTTTAGGATCTCTAAATTCACAAGGTCACATATGGAATTAGGTAATGCAGAAAGGCTAGTACAATCTGCTAGGTTCAAGAAAGAGATATTTTAAAGGACTAAAATAAGATATATAAAAACCTTACATGCGTCCTAGGATGTCGCACACATAAATTGACAAATTATAAATAGTACCAAATCAGAGTTTATTACATAGCGCACGAAAAGCAAGACCTTGTCTTTAAGATAACTCCAGATGATGGCTCCACCACAGGGACAAGTCAACTGGTTGACACAAGCTAGTAGTCGTGCCGATAACTCTCACTCCAATCTTGATCTGTTACCCATCTGGGATTTTCTAAGTAATTAAATAAAATAAGTGTAAGTACATACGTACTTAGCAAGCATAGAAGGGATTTATAAAACTCAATAAAGGTTGACATGGTTTAACTGCAAGTAGCTTTTAGTGTATGTCGTATTTTAGCAATTAGCATCAATAAGGTAGTATCATCCCCATAACCACGTGATCACAAGATATAACCGAATAAATGAATTGCATATAAACCATTAAATGAACATAACAATTTTCCTTAGTTTTTCGGGCCACCCGTAACCATGGGCACGGACAATATATTGATTTAAACTCTGATCAGAGGTGTACACTTTCACTGTGAGCCGTGATTTACCCTTTCGCCCGAGGCCCATCGACCTCTTAGCTCACTACCCAGGAAAGCCGGCAGGGTTCATTATGAAGCCTATCAAAGGTTCGTCTAGCTAATTAGGATTGCCAGATCATCAGATGTAGAAACCCCCTTCCAATATGATACATTCCTTCCCGGCTATACTCATAAGGATAGAGGCTGTCCTATACTAAACTCGGCACCCCTAACTAACTAGAAAAGGTCCTCATACTGAGCTAAAGCCAGAGCCATGTAGCCCTCACAGTTGTACGAAAAGTCCCAGCTTTTGCTAAAGGATTACATTCATCTTATATGGTTATCACTTATTCATTACTCCAGCATACATGATCATGGTTAAAGATTTACACTAGCAACATATTACCTAAATGCAACATCCCCAGTTATCAAGGTAAACAAGTATTCAAAACTAGGTAATCCTAACAGGGTAGCAAAGAGACACATGCACATGATTTTAGTGTTTATAGTGAATAGGTAACAAGGATGGTCCCAACTATACTTGCCTTGATCAAAGCTTTCCTGATAAACTTGCTGATCTTGGTTGTTGAAGAACTCTTGGTCTCCAATGAACGGTTCACTCTCTAGATCCGATCAACAATCAGCAACACACAAGCATCGAGCAATCATACACGAGCAAACAAATAGACTTAAATTAGAACAGTACACCATGTCACAAAATAGATTGAACAGAGTTGATAAAACTATTCTACACGTCGACGATCACACAGACGTAAAGGTGACCAAAATTGAAGCTATAACAAGAAAGTTATGAATTTTATAAGATTTCTTTTTATAAAATAATAGATTAAAATAAATCTTGATTTTCAAAAGTTGAAAATAAATCTAACAATGATACTAACATGTAGATTATGAAATTATGAATCCTACGCAACTTGAACGGATCGAATCAGAGCTAAAACAGAGAAGTTATAAGCGTTTGAAAATAGTGGCAAAACTGTAAATAGAGAAAAACGTATTTTTAAAACTGAAAAAGGAAAAATACGTTTCCAGTGAAGGAAACGTATTCTGCGGATACCGCTAAGGACTCTTAATGAATTAGGAAGAAACCCAAGGGGTTTTCTGTAAAACTGCCACGCGAAGGGGTATCGGGCGACCCGGACCGCTGGATCTAAAACCGACGGTCCAGATCAGACCAGGGCGTGAGAGAGGGAGTGACTCGCCGGCGTAGAAGAGACTGGCCCTAGAGATCACGAAACGACACCGAACCTAGACCAAATGAAAGCGGAGCTCATTGCGACCTCACTGGTAAGGAAGATGAGAACCCAAGCGGGCTAAAGACGGTTGGTGACCGCCGACGGCGGTGACGAGCTCACCGGCGTGCACAGACCAAGAGCTACGGGCCACTAAACTACTCGGGATCGGTTCCAAACGAAGGCGGAACTCAAGGCAACCTCACCTGCGGCGAAGATGAAGCTCGGGGTGGACGGAGGCGGGCTAATGCGGTCGACGGCGGACTGCGGCACCCTACGCACGGTCAATTAGCACCGAGTGAGCATCATCGAACAAGAGCAAGGATACTAACGTGTTCACGGGATCAAGGGGAAGCTCGAACTCCTTACAACGGCGAAGACACTACTGCGGTGGTGAATTTTGAGCTCGGGCAGATGGCGTCAATGGCGGCTAGGGTTGCGGCGGCTCGGGATGGCTCGGGCATGGCGCTAGGGTTTGGGCGAGGGTCGAGGTGGCGGCTTGGGCTTGCTATATATAGGGCCGGTTGCTTGGAAGGCACAGTGGACCGAGGCAGAGTTGTGGCGCCGGCGGACTCGGGACAGAGTCCCGGTCGGACTCGAGCTGGGGGAAAGGGGAAGGCGCTGACGTGCGGGCCTCGACTGTCGGCGCACAGAGAAGAGAAGGTGGGCGGCGACCGCGATGGCTTGTTGGGCCTCGGCCTTTCGGCCCAAGAGGGAGGCCGAGCCATTGTACGGACGCGCGCGCGCAGGCGTTGCTGGGTCGGCCCAAAAGAAAAAGTGAGCGGGCCGTGGGGAGGGAGAGGCCCTCGGCCGGGAGGTGGAGCGGGGGCAGGCCGGTCGGCCGGTTGGGCTGCCCGGGCTGAAAAGAAGAAAAGGAGGGAGGAGGGAAAAAGAAAAGTTTTTCTTTTATTCAAACCACTTTTCAACTAGATTTTTAAACTCTTTTGATTTCATTTTCAAATTTTGTCAATACCACACATCACAAAATAAATAATGCACCAGCATGAATGCACAAACATGCTTATTGACCTACTTTTGATTTTATTTTTATAAAAAATATTATTTATCCTATATTAAATGCCCACAAAAATACATAATTAAATCCATTTAGCTACTTTAAAAATCATGCAAATTTTAGGGTGTTACAAGGTCACATATGGAATTAGGTAATGCAGAAAGGCTAGTACAATCTGCTAGGTTCAAGAAAGAGATATTTGTTAGGTTGGAGAAAATATTTGGTAAGTAGGCAAAGTTTCCACAACATGATAAGTCCAGATGTGTCAATTCTTTGAGCTTGCTGATTGTCTCAGGCAACTTCGAAATTTTAGAAGACCAATGGATGCTCAAATAGTGTAGTTTCAGGAGACTAGTAATCCACATGGGAAGATCTTTGTCAGGCAATAGTGAAGCATCAAGGTACGTCAAATGGGCTAACTGACAAATTGGATCTGACAACTTCCTCAATCACATCCCGTTATATCCAAGACATTTAAGTTTTTCGTTGATGAGAATGCATCACCAGGGACTGGGAGGCATGGGGTTTCCTTCCACATTCCACCAGAGTCTCTGAAATGTAGTGACCTTACTTGAAAAGGCAAGGACTTGGAAAGCCTTTTATCATATCTCACCACAACAACATGATGGCAGTTGTTAGTGACTAAGTTGTTTGTCTTTGTACAATCAAGAAAAAGTGTTTCATCACCAGCAACTGATCGTGCCAAGTCATGCACTAAGTCATGCATGATGAGATGTTGTGAAGTTTTGGCATACACATCAGTAACCTACAGAGTAGTAGCATTTGTGTTAGTGTAAGCAATCTCCCGCGTATATGCATGAAAAAATGAACAAGCATGTTTGCTTTAGTGTATGCTCTACTAGCCATGTATTTTGTACATTACAAGATTTACAGTCTTTGACCTTTTACAATAGCTGATAATTTATGTACCACTATGGATGAGTATATGTACTATTTCAATATTATCTCATCATCATAAATAATTTACTAAAACATCAAAGGTATGCAAAAGAGCTCTAAATAATATATTAGTATACACAAACTCACCAAGGAAGATGCTAAGTTTTGAAGAAGAGATGTTGCCAAAATCTCTCTCAAATATTCTCTCAAAAACCTGTTGCAAATTCAAATGATCACTATCAGCACACGTAAGTTGAATTTCCTGGAAACATCAGATTCAACACTGATGTACGGAACAGCACGGAGGAGCATAAGGGGCAACCATTTTCACTGCCTATGGATATGACAAACATGCTTCCTAGAGTGCAGGCGCTTGAAAACGCAGAACCAAAGGCACCTGACAAGTGACAACGGAAAGAAAACAAACAAGGAAGAAAAAGCTCCAGAGCCATCTAATTCTACCAGCTCCACTGTAGATTTAGGTGAATCCCACATCCAGATCCACTCTTTGGTTTGGTGGAACTGTCCCAAACAGGCACTTAAATCCTGTGAATGAGAATCATTGCCTGATTTGATGTAAATTTTCACCTGACATATAGCAGGTCCCATAGATGACATGTACACAGATCAGATTTTTTTTTCTAGTCCATATGCGAGGTGGTGCCACTTGCATCGGACCTTATATTAATCCAATATTCCAATTGCTTTCTCAAGGTATCAGGAGTTCAGGACGAATTAACATGGATATGGAAATGCAGGCAGCAATCAAGGCTAGTTTCTACAAATGTTTTCAAAGAGCTTACCCAAATTAATCGGGATGTTCAACCCGTTTTCTGGATTATATTATTCCGAATTCAGAAAGCATAGTGGATACGGTGTTATCGCACAGCAACACCTCACCTTCCACGACGACGGCGGGGCTTTGTCGAGAGCTGCGGAGATTTCGCGCGCGACGGCCTTGAGCTGGCGCAGCCACACGCGCACCGCCTCCTCGGCCCCGGACCGTCGATCGGCGTCCCTTAGGGCGGCCTCAATCAGAGTAAGGGTGCCCCGCATCTCCTCCAGGTCTTTCTTGCAGCTCCCCCACAGCTTTGCCATCGGGCTCCTGGCGGCCGCCGCGAGACCCCGGATGGCCTGCTTCACGACCGCCGAGACGACCATCCCTTCTATGCCAGCCATGGGCAGCTGCTGATGCTTCTTCGCCTCAACGACTCAACAGGGCGAACCACACTATTTTGACCTACCTCTCTCTGCATTCGTGGCGGCCTTTGCCGTACTTTGCCGTTTGACCAGCAATATCAAGATGGTGCGTACCACGCATGCACGTGTTAGCAGTCCCGATCAAAACCGATTGATAACCGATATTAGTCGTAGCATATTTGTTTTCATATTTAGACTCTGATTTAAATTCGAATACTGTCAACTATGTCGGATAGGATATGATTAGGTATCGACGTTATAATATGAGATTTTAGTATTCGGATACGGTATCGAATATTGAGTATATGGACACAGATACTGACGGATTTAAACCCCTCTAAACAAATTCGGTATCGAATACGGTCGAAAAATATCCGTATCATTTTCATCCATAGTTAGCAGCACTGATTACTCATGATAAATTTGCATTCAAAACCATACAAAGTCAAATATGACAAAAAATATTAAAATTTTCTACGGCGCTCCCATTCGTGTACACGAAAGAGTTTCCTGTCTGAGAGCAACTCCAATAATTTTTTTAAAAATGAATGGCTAAATCTATAATTTAGCCAACATCTAGAATAGAAAACTATGTAAAAATATCGAAAGTACTAACAACCTTTCTATTATGTCAAGGCTAGATAACTAGCGGCACATGCAAACCATATTTAGCATGCGAGATTTTAGAAATAGCTAGTTTGTTATTTTATAAAACAAGATAGCAAAGCTGTTAAAGCTTATTTTTTAAAAAAATATAAAAATAATATACATAACAAGCATAACACGTTCTTTGAAGTTGCTCTAAGTAAAATAACGCTGTAAGTGTGCTATCATTTGGGAGGACCCAAATCCTCAAGTTTAGAGCTCTTCAATGGTACACGTACGCCCTCTTCTGTACTGTTTCTCAAAGACAATCTTTACTCGGAAAGCATTGTATAAGGTCCAGAACGATCTTAATTGTGTAAGGTCCAGAACGATCTTTAATGTTTCAGTACATGACCACACATGAGGAGTCGTCCAAACAATTTGCGGTCAAAGGATGCAAAGTAAACTCCCTTCTCCCATACATTCCCATGAATAAAATAAACTTTTAAAAATAGCCTAGCAATCTTTATCATAGTCGTCCGGGTAAAGGCCACTATAGGAATTACTCCCTCCATCCCTCCGTCCCAAATTAAAAGATGTTTGATCTTTTTGACATCAACTTTAACTATTTATATTATTAAAAAATTTATTAAAAATATTATTTCTTTGACTTGGCTTCCTTTATTAATAGAATTCTTTAAGAATGGCTTAAATTTACATGTTTTTGCGCAAATTCTTTGAATAAGACGAGTCTTCAAAGTTGGGGTTGAAAAAGTCAAACATCTTATAATTTGGAATGAATTAAGTAGTTCACAAATGCAACTTTTTTGACAACACACAAATGCAACTTTAAGTTAACTGTATGTCAAACTATGGCTTTCCTGTTGTTCTTTACTAGGAGAAACCCCACACGTTGCTGCGCGAATCACACTGAAATTATACTATTTATATTTACTAATACAATTGAATAAATATCATAGTATATGTTAGTGAATAATTTTTAGTATTTTGATGTGAACAACTAAATGTATGTTACTAATTGATGTGGTTTGCTAATGTGAATAGCTTAAATCCAATATAATGGAATGTCATAGTGGATGATGACATGGATATTTGGGTGGCGAGATAAAATGTGTTAATGGATTGTTAAATAGATGCTGATTTGGAAACTTTACATGGCAAGAGAAATAGCAAGTTGGGTTTATCTTTATAAGATATATAGATTAACCAAATTTATATAAAACTTGGGTTGCTTTCATGTATATATAAAAAATAGAGTACTGTTCGGTGGACATGAACATTGGCTTATTTCAGTAATCTGCAGTTTTACATTTACGCTGGGCTATCTAAAAATCAAAACTGAAATCCCTTTTTTTGACAAAAAAAAACTGTGGGGAGATCCCCACAGTGCCTTTTATATTTCATTTAAAGAAAGAGAGTACTAATCATACTTACAGAGTTTAACTAAAAGCATCTAGCCATGCATAAAAGGATGATCTAAGATCATCTTTAAATCTTACAGATTGCAGTAGACATTGACTCTTGAAATTAGACCACTAAAGCACTACTGTTGGATCACGTCTAGCAAAAACTTTGTCGTTTTCTAATCTTCCAGAGTTCCCATGCCGCTATGAGGGTGGCTTCAGTGAAGAAAGGTAACTGATGAGTGGCTCTGGCTTGCAAGAATCTGTCCAGGAGGTTCAGGGAGGTGTTCCATGCAATTCCAATTTTAGACCAGCATTCCTGAGCAAAGAACATTCAAAAAATAGATGCTCTATGATCTCCAAACTCCCTGATGGACACATGACACATATTGGGGTTCCTTGGACATCTAGGTGTCTTCTCTGGAGCATATCTTTGGTGTTAAGCCAATCAACCAAGACTAACCATGCAAAAAACTTGATTCGTGGGCTGCATTTGCATTTCCATATCACCTTGAAGATGGAGTGTGCCTCTATTCCTCTGAATGCATGTTCATAAAACCTTTTGGAGCTATATTTGCTACCCCAGATGGGCAACCACCTGTCGACGTCTTCCTCATCGTATTCAAGTGTCTACAACTCACCTTGCAGGTTTTCAAATTCAGTATATGCTTCGTTTGAAAAGGGTAGCATGAAGAGTGAGTCCAAATCTTCAGCTTGCATGACGGCATACACTGAAATTTCTTCAGATTTTGCAAAGGATGCTATCCTTGGGTATTTGCTGCTATAATTTCATCGTTCATCCAGATGTTTCCCCAGAAACAAACTGACTGCCCATTGCCAATTGTACATTTGGATACGCCTCTGAACGGCAGGTTTAATCTTAGAATATCCTTCCACCAAAAGGACCCTGCTTCTCTGGTTGTGTGAGGGACACGATTTGTATAATATTTGTTCCACACCATTCTAACCCATGGGAGATCAGCCTTGTTGTAAAATTTATCTAGGTGTTTTATAAGCAATGCATCATTTTGCAGTCTAAGGTTTGTGATGCCCAGTCCACCTTTGTCCTTTGGTAACATTACATTTTCCCATGCCATTAGGTTACCGCGTCTCTTTTTTTCAGAGTTACCCCTCCAAAGGCATTGCTTTCTTGCTCTGTCAATATTCTCAATCACTCCTTGTGTTAACAAAACTAAAATCCCTTTCAACCTTGTGTTAACAAAACTGTTGCTGACACTGTCGTATTTGCAAACTCGGTTCACATATTTTTTTAACTTGCACCCAGGTTTAAACCTTGATTTGTTTTTGAAGTTTAAACACCCAACTCGGAGTAAGTGATTTGTCCAGAGTGTTACCAAAGTCCCAAGACTCCCAAAAGTTTTAAAGGGCAAAAGCATGTTCAAAGGTCATTGGAACGTGCTGTTCCTGCTGCTCAAACCACGGACCTGGTGCACAGCCTGACAGACGCATTTAGAGCATGAGCATTATCCTTGGACAGGAGAGCAGTAGCGTCACAGTCCTCAACTAGCAGACAACAGATGATCGTCCCAAGTGATGATGATGTCATCATCAATGTTAGGGAAAAGGCCAGTCGTTACCGTCCTCTTGGCAGATGCGGATGGAGATGGAGCCATGGAGAGGTGGGTGTGGCAGGAGAGAACATGGAGATCGTTGTAGTGACAAGTCTTTGCATGGCGTGAGGCAGTTATGGTGAGAGCAGTCCCATCGTCCTATAGGACACTGTGGTGGCAGCAGCCCGGCCCATTGCAAGAGTTGAGTGTTGTAGGAGTAGACCTGCCATCCTAGCGGTCGTGGCGGTGGCGCCCCAAGTCATTAATCAGGGCTTGTGCATACGCAAGGAAAAAGGAAAGAGAAGTCAAGGAAAGATTTTGTCTAATGAAAAAAGGAAGGAAAGAGAAAAGAAACTTTTTACTTGAGCATAGGATCCCCATCTGACCTCAATGGACAGGGATAACCAACATGGAGTTGGAGACTAGAGGTTAGGTATCGAGTTCAATCCACGAGTTCAGACCATTAAGAGAGACCACACTACTGAGATTGAAACTAATACAATCCGATCCATGGTCACTGCTAACCCAGAACCATCTAGCTCACAAGTCTTGTCAGCCCATTTGCCCCCAGACCAAATAGATCCAACAGAAAAAAACAACTACAAGAACAAGTTCTAGTCTAAACCGCTGTTAGATTTTACCTCTACCCCACAATCTTGTATAGTCTAGAGGCAAGGTTATATAAAATTGATGGGTCCCATGTCTCAGTTAGTATCGTGGATCCTTATGGTGTCATTTAGTTCGTTCCTATTGCTATTGCCTTCTCATCTAGGGGTTGGATCGATGGAAAACATATGGAAGAGACAAACGTGTTTTTCCGCACTCATGTCACAGTTGGTAGAAAATAGTTGTAATGGTTGCTATTGTTAAGGGCTTAGAGAGTTGATGCATCATTATGTAGGTCAAATTTTTAGGTAGTATTATTAGGATGAGGGCAATTGTACTGCCTATCCTCATCCATGCAAAAAGGCCCAAGGCCCAATCCACAACATGCATGACCTCCATGTAATTTGTAACCGAAAGGGGATGGAGAGGAAATTGCCTCCTCCCACATTCCCTATTAATAGAGACCAATGTGCAAGGTGGTTCTATCAAAACCTTTTAGTTGTTCCAAACAAACTCTACAAAAACTCTGTTGAGCAACAAAAACACTCAACCACCACTGTATAGATCTAATTTTGTTCCCTAGCTATCGAGCCTCTCTTCTGACCCTCTCATTACAACAAGTGTGACTCTTTAGTGGAAAAGTTAGTTTATCCTAATAGAATTGCTATCTCATCTAGGGGTGGGGTGGAAAACATGGAAGAGATGATCGCGCACCCATATCATAGTTGTTAGAACATCATTGTAATGTTGCTAGTGTTAAGGTCTCAGAGTGTTAGATGCATCATGATGTAGGTAAAATTCTTAGATAGTGTATTGGGCTGAGGAAAATTGTGATTCGTGTAATTTGTAATTGAAAGGGGTGGAGAGGAAAATTGCCTCATTTGCGCTTAGCGACAAAACTCTAGCGCGATGAACTGTATTCTCTTAATTTTTCATCTTATGACACAAGCCATGCCTACCGGTGCGCTCTCCTACTCCCACGTGGCATGCCCCCTCTCCCCCGCCACGATAGTCGAGGCCCCTCTCTCATGCCACGAGATATCTCGGCTAGTCGCCTTCGTCATAATCATCGTCACCGTCGTCGCCGCAGTGCTCTCCGTAGTGGGCACGAAAGCCGCTAGGCTGACGGCATGCGATGTCTTGTTGGAGGCCACCGTCATTGTTCTCATTTGCCTCACGTTCGCTGCTAGAGCGTTGGGGAGCGATTGCTATGGGGCCGTGATGTAGGCAGCTAATCATGGAGGGATTCCGTGCCTCTACATGGTGGCCGCCAAGCCGCGAACGATGGTGTCTGGCATCAGGGCGGAGGACCTGATCATGTGGTACAACACTTGTAGAGGCGATGTGACGATGATGGTCGGCGGCGAGGCGGCAGCGTGTTCAGCACATCCCCACCACCACCCTCCGCTAGAGGTGCAACATCTCTTATTAGCACACGCGGGCACACGCTCGCAATGCGCACTGCAACGCAACGAGCGTAGCACGAGTGAAGTTGACATTGGATTGAGAATATTCTGTTAAGATCTTTTAGTATGTTGCAGCATTATTTCTTTCATAAATGGTGATATGCGCAATTTTTCATGGATCTTCTCATAATTCGTTGCCCAAAGAACTAATAAATCAAAGCTGAATCAAGAAGCTTATGTTTTCTTTTAAAAAAACATCACTGAAAAAATAAACATATTAGATATACACGAGAATGAACTGTATAAAATGATTTTGAAAAAAAAATGAGAGAGAAAAAGCTTCTGTTTAAAAAAGCATCGCTGAAAAAGTAAGCATATTAGATACATACATGAGAATAACCTGTATAAAATGATTTTTAAAAATAATTGAGAGAGAAAGTGCTACAACAAAAAATATCTAATATGTTCATCTACAATAAGGCTGAAACTATATACATGCTTTGTTGTGTCAATTAACACCGACAAGTACAGTACAATATTTCCCTACTTTCAGGCAGCCTAAGCTGCTCTTTCAATGTACACTACTCCCATGACCACTACCCGTACTTAGTCTCCTTCCTTTCTGAAGCTCCGGTGAATTTTTCCATGGTAGAGACACAACTACATGATCAGATAACCTATTTGTCCTGCTTTAGATAGTTGTAAAGGTGGCCAAGCTCAGGCGTTGCCTTCACCCATGATGTAAATGTTGCTTCGCATAGGTAGTATTAATTGTGCATTTGGGAATATGTAGGTAAGACATTGAGTAACATACGATACCTAGCATGGTGTCAAACAGGGCATAGTACATGTCTAATGTTCTGGCCGTGAAGCTTTGGAACATGGACTGATAAAAAGAATAGTCAATGGTGAGAATACAGAAATATGGAGGGATCGGTGGATTATAGATCACTCAAAGACAAAATGTGCATCCAGTTTTTGTGTCGGATTTGCTACAGGATGGAACTTGGAATATTGGGATTCTCAGGAATCATTTTCTTCAGATTGATGCAGAGGCAATCATGAGACAGCCGATTGGCAGAGGGGATTCTGATTTCTGGGCCTGGAACATGGAACGGTCTGGGATTTACACTGGGCGATCGGCTTACAGACTGTTGCATAAGAGGAGATCTGAGAACCTTTTCTCCAATCAGCCTAGTTCGTCAGATGATGGCCCATGGAGAAAGGTTTGGAAACTCGAAGTTCCTCCTAAAGTGCGAGTTTTCTGGTGGAGAGTATTGAATGATTTCTTGCCAACACGCCAAGAATTATGCAGAAGACATGTGGAACCGATCTCATTCTATGAAGTTTGTGGTGATCTAGAGGAATCTATTAAGCATGTTCTTCTTGATTGTATGTTGGCCAAGTTTTTCTGGGACAGACCAAGCAGGTGACAAATATGAAGATCCCTTTACTGAATGCAGCTTCCTGGGCTGTGGACATGATGTCCGATTGTCAGCAACCCAACAGGGATCGCTCACGAACTAGATACAATTTAGCAGGAACTAGTACAATCTAAGGAAGAAGAAGAACAGTAACCAAGCAACTAGGTAAACAGGTAAAGACAATTGATATTTTGGTCCATGCTTTTGCTTGGGGGCCTCCTGTTGCCTTTTGTGGTCACTCGCCAGGTTGTGCAGCGCCATCGCCAGCTGTGTTGGGCTTGGGCCCACATGGCAGGTGCCCACATGGCAGGTAGCTCATGACACCGTTCTATGCCCAAAACGTGGTCAAGCATTAATTATGTGCAGCATGTGGGCATTTTGGATGATGCGCAATAAACGCCGTCACGGTGAGCTCTCAATGTCTTTACCACAGGCGGTCATTTGGGCCAGGGACACGGCCTTCGATCTATGGCAACTGAACCATAAACCGCTGCAACAAGACCAAGACAGAGCAGTCCAAAGGTGGAAAAAGCCGCTGCCTGGATGCCTGAAAATAAATACGGACGCTGCATTCTCTGATGTAAGCAGACAGGGAGCTACTTCATACATCATAAGAGATCACCAAGGAGCCTTTTATGTTGCGCAAGCTAAATGATATGAGCGAGGTTTCGATGCACCCTCCATGGAGGCCATGGCATGTAGAGATAGTCTGATCTACGCAAGCCAATTGGGAGTGCAAGATGTGACTGTTGAAACTGATTGCTTACAGCTGGTGCAGCTGTGGAACAAGAGAGAAGCTTAACGATCGACTATTGATTCGTACTTGAGGGAGATTACTGAGCTCAGTCTTGCTTTCCATGATTTTACTCTTTCTTTTATTAGTAGAAACTGTAATAAAGTAGCACATACTCTAGCAAAGCAAGTATCAGAGTCACACCGCTTGGAGACGTGTCATGTAACTCCTGCGTGAGAGGCTACGGCCGGTTGATAATGAAAGCAAGACAGTCACAAAAAAAACATGTCTAATGTGCGGAGCATTTTGAGATTGCCAAGAGATTCAGATAGAGTAGAAACAGGACGTGCTGACAAGTTGAAGTATTCAAGGTTGGATAGTTTACACAGGAGTCGAAATATAGCTTGTTAAAGTAGGAGACTAGATCACTGGGGTGCAAGGATGTGGAACACATGAAGCCTTCTAAGTTCACATGCTGCAATTTTTTTGAGATTACCAACAGAATTAGGTAATATTCCAAGACTTGAACAGTGTGATAATTCAAAAAACCTTAGTACCTCAAAGTCACCGAAGGATTTTGGTAGCTCTTGCAAAACAGAACAATACGATAGGTCTAAGTTGTCCAAGGACACAAGATTACTGATGGAATCAGGCAAGAAGCGAAGCTTTGAACATTTGGATAGGTACAGTAGCCGTAGCTTGTGAAGATTTCCCATAGTTTGAGGTAATTCTTCCAGGACACAACCTGAAAGGTTTAGGATCTCTAAATTCACAAGGTCACATATGGAATTAGATAATGCAGAAAGGCTAGTACAATCTGCATCTGCTAGGTTCAATAAAGAGGGATCTGTAAGGTTGGAGAAAATATGGTAAGTAGGCAAGGTTTCCACAACATGAAAAGTCCAGATGTGTCAATTCTTTGAGCTTGCTGATTATATCAGGCAACTTCGAAATTTTGGAAGACCCATGGATGCTCCAATAGTGTAGGTTCAGGAGACTAGTAATCCACATGGGAAGATCTTTGTCAGGCAATAGCGAAGAAGCATCAATGTACCTCAAATGGGCTACAACATTCGCGTAAGGAGGTGCATGCATGTTCTTTGTTTTCTTTTTTTTCTTGCATCTCGATACTTTGTGAATTATAATTGTATTGTGAGATGATGTGATGGACCGAGTTTAAGAAACCCATGGGTTTGTGGGTTTGGGTACTACATGCCCATACCCATGCCCACAAATCCGCTGGGTTTAGCATTTGCCCCATTAATGAACCCACAGGTAGAGAACTTGATATGTACCCTTACCCTAATAAAGTAAAAACCCATCAGGTTTTTGGTCATAGGTACATGTTGCCATCTTGATTCCTTGGGACATCTCTTGGCATTTTGACATATTTGACATCCCTTTGAGCTTGAGCATACTTCTCTCCATTCATTCTCTTGATTGATTCAACATCCATGTGAGTTGCGACTTTGGGAGTGTTTCCAAGTGCATTTGCTTGAGTGATTGTATCTAGTGGCACTTGGGATCATTTTGCTATGTTTTTTGTTACTCTTATTGGTTGCCGCCACCTAGACGACTTGGAGCAGCGGTAGAGGTTTGACACGTGTAGGTGATTGTTTGTAGCCGACTCCGGTGACCTTATGAGGGGTTCTTGCTCCTAATCCCCATGGGTAATCGTAAAAGGTGACTAGTGGATTATTGCCCATAGATTGTAGATCCTCATCTTGTGTTGTTTGTGCGGCACTCGGCTGCGGATTAGGTGTGCGATGTCTATTAGCGTGTGAACCTCCAAGTGGGTGAATCGCTACAACGGGTTGTAGCTTGCTCACAAGCAAGTGAACCTCAAAGGAAAAATCATTGAGTCATCTTGTCTCTATGGTTTCTGTAAGTGCAATCAAGCTCATTTGTGGGTTTTGGTAGTTGATGACCACCGAATTAGGGGACTAATGAGATTTATCGAGATGACAAGCAGGATTTCGAGATTGAGGATGATGAACAGGTTGCAGGTACCCCATATTGTAAAAGGATGGCTTGCTGGACTCAAGGAGACTAAATTCATTTTACCTTTGAATCTTGAGTTTAGAAAAAGCCGTACTATTAAGGGGGATCCTAGGACAGTTGGTCAAAGTGTGCAACCAGATGCTCAAAATCTCAGAACATAATCCTCTTTCCCAATCAAAGCAGCCAGCCAAAACTTGATTTCATTTGGGCTGTTTTGGTATGGGCGGCAGCGCCGCTCATTAATGAGCAGCAGTGCTGCTCGAAGATAACCGTTGGGCCTTTGATGGTATTTATATCACCAGGCCCGGCCCACAATGGTCATCTTCTTCCTCCAGCGCTTCATTTCATACTAGTGAATTGCGCGTGCCATGCACGCGGGGCACTGGCCATGCATGCAATTTTTTTTGACAACACATTCCATATAAGGATTGTAAGAGTACAAAATTGTGGAATTGTACATCTCAAAGAATAGAGTAGCTCCCGGGATTTTACATCTCAAAGAACAGAGGAGTAGCTCCGTGATGCTGTGGAACAAGAACATTGACAAAGAATAGATATACGGTACGGTAGCCATCTGATAGCAGAGCTGAAGTAACAGATTGACAGATTGATCAGCGATCTGATAGCAACATTGTAGCACACATCATCAAGTAGGATAAAAAGTTTTAATCTAGGATAACCAGTAGTGCCATAAACGGAGCCATTGCCTCATGCTGATCAATTCCCATATACCTCGAGAAAACCATACTCATAGATTCAAAGCTTTAGAGTCGAGGGATCCTGGTCAGATATCATAAATAGCAAATTAGGAATAGGATGATAGTATATACATGTTATTTCTATGCATGATCAAATTTCAATGGTTTAGATTGCCATATATCTCTGGAAAACAAACTATAATAGAGAATGAAAATAGAGTAAGCACTTAATTTGGTACCGCACTATGAAAAAAACTTTAGGCTGACTCTAGATTCTAACCGAAGATACTACACAATATGGCAGGAGGAATAATCAAATAGACCAAAATATGTCGATATAGCTATTCCTGCTCCTTCACTAATAGCAAAACTTGCAAGGCAATGGTACAACTTACAATAACATGGACCACAAACAATTTTTCTGATCAACCTATAGCAATCCTGCATTCCTGCTCCTTTAGTAATAGCACCATTGCCTTGCAAGTTGCAACCACGGCCTAAACAAAAGAACAGAAGGCAAAGAGAACTGGACATAATACCTTACTTGTTATGATGGTGTAAAGCCCTGGTTTAGCTCATGGTTTGAAGTTGCATCCCAAAACAAAATTTCTGCATCGTGCACAAATATAATATTGAGACCAGATTTGGAGATTGTTGAAAACATGTATCTAAGAGCAAATTCATTAGCAAATTTTGAGGTCATGGTGGAGTCATATGCTCTAATCTTCCATTGTGTTGCCATCACAGACCAAATGAACTGATAATGAAAGAGGGAAAATCTGACCTGACATTTGAGCAGACTTGCTCTTGATGTGGTTAGAGTAAAAGGGCATTGAATCAAACACCTTGTAGGATGTAGCCTTTGTTCATGCACTTCACTACAATAGAGAAGTTCAGAACCACTAAATCACAATGAGCGCTGGTCTGAAACATCAGCTATCAAGCGGGGTAGAAGAGAGGCGGGGAATAGGCGTAAAAACCAAAAGGGAAGGTGGGCATGGGCCATGTGATGAGCAATTAAAGGCTACACACATGGGCAGGCATGACAATACATCTGTACTGCTTTGTTTTCGATCATTGAAAGAGAAGGGAATGTCATACTGTCACAGCAACCGGCACACGAAAGTGTTCAAAGGATCCATACCCAAATAAGATGGACATGTGGCAGCCTGTAGACATACATATGCATCTTCATTTCAACAATTCCTGAAGATATTTGCCTTCAAGGCTTCAACCTAACATTTTCCTGCAACATGCTTCCCATTGGATAGGAACAGTAGTACGCCAGGCCTCCAAACTCTGAATTTATAGACCATATGGTGACATACTAGTAACACAGAAGTTGCATCTTATTTTTCACATATTGTCTAATTTCTGTATAGGGTGTATATGCAATCTATTATTAGGTGACCGTAAAAAGAGTACCTACTGTAAAAAGAGTACATGCTGTAAAATAGCATAATACTCATGTGAACCAACAAATCAAAAATTAAAAAGATCAATAGAAGATTCATTCTATCTCTCAAAGGTGAGCAATTAAATCTACCTTATTGGCAGTTAATAAAGGGATAAAATTACCAATACCAATCACCAGTCAACTCTTCTTACCAATTCTGGCACCACAAATTCATCAATTCTGTATTTCTGTTGTAGCAAAGGTGAACATATATATAGCTGCAGCCTCAATTTTCTATAAAGGAAGGACGATTACCACAACCTAGCACACCAAAAAACAGAGCAAAAAACAATTATATTAGGTACAGTCACATAGACCAGGCATGATAAATGAATGAATCGGCACCAGCTGAAGGCAAACCTGCCAACCCAAACTCAAGAACAAACTGGCTACAAATGTAGACATTTAAGAACCTATAGAATTATCACTTTAGTAGAATTTAATCCAACAGAGCATACAAAGGCACCATACAATTAGCCAACTCTGAAGGCATCATACAGAGCAAAGAATGTGGTTCCTTTTAGCAAATTAGAGGCCGTGCATCCTATCAATAGTATGAACTACTCTACTCGTACTGTAAGCAGAGGAAAGTATGAACTGAGTGTGAACTGAAACCACGAAGAGATACAACAACTATCATGTGTGGGTACGAAGCTACAAAACTACAAAATGGATGTATGTAAACACATAAACCATACAAATAGAAGGTGCCAAGGTGGACAATAACAGATCATGTAAAATAGAATAGTAGGCAACACCGGTGCCATTCTTACTGCCACCATTATCTATTTTTATCATTTTTCCTCATGGCTATGAGAGCTGACCGCTGATAGGCCCATATCTATTTGTATCATCTTTTCCTCATAGCTATTGCTAATAGGCCTCAGCTGCCATGCTTCACTGGTGGCATTCCTAGCACCACCAATCACCAGGATATAAAAGCAACCAATAGTTCTTTGGTAATGTCGATCGCATAGCTTCTGTTAAACGGTAAATTCTTTAAGCTGCACCAAACCAAAGTAACTACCAATTCTGTAAGCCTATTATTAGTGCCTGCAATATTAGGTTCGGTTACTAATATGAGTATAGGATTTTGTGGCAAGCCAAAAATGCTCTATAAATATGAAGAACTATTGTAAATCACGGATAGCTCATACCATCAATCTTAAAGCATTACAATATATAGTGCATTTTGTACCTGATGTTGTATAACACACAACCTTTCACAGTTAAGAAGCTCTTAACCTTTATTAAAAATGAGTAAAGCATGAACTGGGAACCACACAAAAAAGAAAGAATGGAACTTACTAATGGAGATGTATACAGACCAAATGGGATTCTTCCCCAACATGTGCTGACTTCGATGCTTCTGCAAACTCCCCTTCATCTAGTCTTCTTTGGAGTAAGCTGGAGGAGCTGCCTTTGACCGTTGTCATCATGGCAGTCTGCCCATATGTATGGATGTAGAAGCTGCATTGAGCCAACGAATCAACAAATTCAGCATTAATCAGTACAACATTGCAGCAAAATGAAGGCCAAACAAGAAGCATAGCTGAATATGCAGTTCATCTCATCACCTGACATACATCAAAACTTATTGCATCAATTTCAGCTCCATCATAGCAGAAACATGAGCACAAGCAACAGAATCATGGTGGGCATTTTATCAAACACCTTGCAAACAACTATTGTCCCGTTCATACAAACAAAATATGCATAATCAAAATTTCAAAGAATCAGGCCTGCTCTGTTGTTGAAGAATATGGGTACAACATGATTTGTAGCAATGGTGCTCGCCTCTATCGCCATTCCCAATCGTGGCAGAGCATCTAAGGCCTCTTGCCCTATCTCCTGCACATCTTCGGTGGGGGCCAGATGAATCAGGCCACCAGCAAGCAACCATCAGTGCAGGCATAGCAAAACAGAAGAGAAGAGAGAGGGGGAGAGAGGGTATGGAGAAGGTGCTACCAGAAAGGGACACGGTCGCCACCACCTCCGCTCCCGTCAAGCCTTCTCGGGAAGGCAGCCGATGACATGCCTCCTCCGGAGCCCCGCCGCCGCGGCCACCCTCTTCACCTGGTCTTCTACCACCACCATCGCCTATAGTAATAAATCCGAGTTACATCAAAATTAATATGTGCTGAAATGCAATGCTGTGGGTGTGCGAGGACCATACCGACGCAATTGCAGGCACCAGCGCCATCAGACTCTTGCGGTGCGCGCCTGCTGGGCCGACGCGTCTGGCCGGCCTGGCCGGCACCCAGGCCTAGCCAGCACATAGAGAGGGATGCCTGCTCTCACCTCGTGACGTACCTGCTTCCTCTCTTTATCCATGCCATGCCGCACCGTGCCGGATCCACTCGTGCTGGAGCTCGCCGCAACGTCGCATTGAGGTCCGCACAACAACACGGGGGTGGGTGCCTATTGGCCCGACGCGCCGGGTCCCTCGCCCAAGCGAGAATGAGGGAGGACGAGCTCGCCTGACCGCCGCCGCACGAAGCACCGTGCCTGGGAGCGGGAGCACCTGCGCCGGGGGGTGGGGCGTTCACCTGCGCCGCCGCCTCGCCCGCGCCACCGCCGGGCCGGGGGAGCCGCTCTGCCGCATCGCCGCCTCGCCCACGCCACCGTCGTGCCGGGAGGCCGCTAGCCCGCGCCGCCGCCTCGCCTACGTCGCCGCCACGCCTGGGGGCCGCTCGGCCGTGCCGCCGCCTCGCCCGTGCCACCGCCGCGCTGGGGGCGCTCGGCCACGACGCCGCCGTGCCCTGGCCGGGGCCCGCCCTAGCCACCGCCAAGAGGAGGAGAGGGCAGAGGTGGAAATAGAGTTTGGGTTGACCGATATATATTTAGGCTAGGAAGAGGAGTAGCATCGTCGGATCAAGGATCCAAAGGTCAAAAACAATTTGAATGACATGGCCACCCTAGGAGGCGGTTGTGGAAAACGTTAATATTCTTTTTAAATTCAAACAGACCAAAAGCTCTTCCTCTATCTTCCATTGAAGCTCCCACCTCTCTCTAGCTGATCTCTAATTCCAACCATCAAAACTTGAGAGAAAAGGCAACAAAACTCAATCGGAGTGCAGATCCACTGATTCCCAAAGTCTAAGAGTATTTGGTTCACGTTTGGCTGCGGTTCTAGGGTTTGTTACTCTTGGAGCTTGCTCCTAGCCGGCTAGGTGTCGCCTTTGAGCTGCCAACTCGTGTGGCAGCCTTGGGAGGTTTGTAACCTCATACTCATAGCAAAGAAACTTACCCCTCTCTTCAAGAGTTCATTCTTTTGATTTGAGAATGAGGCAAGAGCTAGCCTTTGTGATGAGCTCAATCCTTTTGTGGATACCTCAACAATGTGGACTTAGGAAATCCTTGGTGGTGAGCTGAACCACGAGATAAATAACCGTGTCTCATGTGCTCAAGCTTTACTTTACTATAGTTCACATTGTTGTTGACTTGCTGTTTACGTCTTGGAAGTTAGATCCTTTAATATTCTGAGTTTCTGTGGTGTTAAGTCTTCGAGCTGAACCTGAGCTTCATATCATATTAGTATATTGTTATCTGTATCTAGATCCTTTCTGCAAAGTTTTAGATTCAGTTGAGCTTTATTGTTGTGCGTTAGTGCCGCTCATTCTGAGCGGAAGTGGCGCCCGTGATTCTGATCTCGACTTGAGTTGAATTTTTACAGGCCTATTCACCCCCTCTAGGCCATTTACTATTCCAGAGATCCTACAGTTTCCATTGGTATTCATTGATTGATCTCTTGCTGGCTTGATATACCTATCTCCCTCCCTTGTATTTACATTGATATATACACTTGTGTAGTGGTGGCTATAGTCGACTAGCTAGTGTACTTACTTGTTCACATACTTGTTAGCTTGTTACACTAGTTGTAGTGTAGTGACATATAAATTATTTGCAACACACTTTGTAGTGCTAGCGCAAAAATCACCTTCCACCATTCACTTGTCTAATAATTTGTAAGTGTTTCTGTAGAAATTTTTATAGGCTATTCATCCCCTTCTAGCCATTTAGGGTTTTGCAGCCAGCTAGGTGCAATTGCAAACTACATCCACAACCTAAATGGTGAGTTCACATCTAGCAAAGTTTATAGATGGATGTAGATTGATGGTGGTCGTTCTTGACCTAAACCTATATAAGGGGTTGGTACAAAGAAAATACACACGTGATGACAACCAAAGAGAGAGGAAGAACAACTTGCTATCGAATGTGAAAGGTCGAAGAAGAATTTAGCAAGTTTTTATTTTAATAATTCAGTGAGCGTGAAAACTATCTCTACTCGTGCATGCCACTGGCCACACAATAAATTGTTCTCTCTTTACAACGGATGGGCATATTTCCTAGTTATATATTAAAAAGAGAAAGACCAAACATGGTCACAACAACTCTACTCAAAATGCCTTAGCACCGGAACAACAAACATGGCCATGCCCCAAAGCTAAGGTATATAGTTATCTTTTGCTTGCTCTCACATGATGCCATGATATTCCACATATAGAAGCCATTTTATCAACTCAATTTGTATTCTTTTACTTGAACTAGATTGTTTCCATAATCTTCCAATGCAACAACACACAATTTTGGCCTTTTATTTCAACACTATGTGAAATACCATCAAGCTTCTCTTCTTGAACCTTTGATACACATCTTGTTATGCAATCTTCATATATATATGCAATATACTCAATTTCTTCTTCAACACTTAGCAAACTTGATAGAAATTTAAATATGTTGTCATTAAATTCACCAAAACCCACTAAAGAGATATATAGATGCACTTTCATAGCTACTCCCTAGCTCTACCATGTAGGTGTCAAAACCAAACTATTGGTCCAATGACCCTATCTCCATATGGTCTAATGCGCTACTAACCTCTCCCAACACTTGTGATTCAAATTCTTTGTGAATGGGGTTAACTTCATCTGATCTTTGGGCTTCTTCTAATATACCTTGAGCAAAGTTTGACAAAGTTTGCACCATATCTAACACATTAGACTCACCTAGGTCAAGCAACTAGCTGATACCCTCTAAATAGCAAGGCCAAAGGAAAAACAAAGTCTTATACTACTCTTAGTGTCTCCCAACTCCAAATGACACTTAGAACTAGTCTGTCCTTAACCTTGTCATCCATTCTTTGACAAACAAAATTATTTCCATTGATAGGGCATGAAAATCATTAATTTCCCAAACAATCACCTTTATTGTGACCAAACTCAAATTGTCTGTGCAAAGCACACATCAGTCACAATTATCATATGTAGTCATAATGATGAAACCCACCAGGGGCTTAGATGCTTTCACGCCCAATCCACAAGGGTCATGGACCTCCATTTAATTTGTAAACCAAATAGGGATATGGGAGGCAAATTGCCTCCTTCCACCTCTCCTATAAATGGAAATCAAGGGATAAGAGGTAGGGTCATTCTATCACGATCTCGTAGTCTTTCAAAACAATACTTTGCAAAAACTATCTCGAGCAACCAAAACCCTCAACCACTATACCACTATGTAGATCGATCCTCTTGGTTCCCTAGTTACCAAGCCCCGCTCACTGAATCCTTGATATCACATCTCTCTCTCTCTGTGTGTGTGTGTGTGTGTGACCCTCTCATTATACAAGTGTGACCCTAGCTTTGGCGAGGAAGTTGCTTTTTGAGCTATCCTAATGGATTCTCAAATCTCTCTGAAGGAGGTTTCTCAACCACAAATCAACCAAACTCCCTCTATCACTCAACACTCTCATCTCTCCCTCTTTATAGAAGAAAGAATTAGAAAGATAAAGGAAAGGAAATAAAGAAAGAAAGGAGGAAGGATTTGAATCTCAAGATCATGTCTAGATAGAGAAGAAGATGAAGATTAACTTGTCTCAATCCCTCTCATGTCATTTAGTTTATCCTTTAAACAAGCTAAACCTATTACTAAGATGTGGAAAGAAATATAACTCAATAATTGAGTCACAAAAGTGTGAGTTATGGTTGTTTTTGAGGGATGAGTCATCTAATCACCTTGTGTTTCTTTTTCCCCTTCTAATTGTCCTCCTCGCTTTGGGTGCGCAAGGCGTTGCGTCAAATGATGTGGGATACACTCTTCCACTTGATGCTCATTGTGCACATGTGCCCTGCATTCTTGATTAATTCCCCATGGAGTGGCTGCTGCTAGATTGTCCTGCTAGTAGCTGAGGAGGGAGGAATTCCATGCCTCTGCATGATGGCCATGAGCCCACGGATGCTCATGTCTGGGATCTGGCCGGAGGACATCATCACCTGGCACCAGAGTTGTGGGGAGAATGGTGACTCCAAGCAGTGAGGCGGTAGTGTGCTTAGACAGATCCTCATGCGCTCTAGGACCATGCACGTGTTTAGGGCTCGAACACACGACTTTGTGGTGTAGCTCGTGGTCCACCCATCGTGTTGCAATGCGTTGTGTGTGTGCATACTTGCAAGATGCGCACATGAACAAAGCATTTCATTGACCACCTAATGTGCGCAAATTTAGTATTGCAATTTAGTTTCCTATGCCAATTTATTGTTTGCTAAAATTTGATTGTATTCAATTTTTGTTCCCAATATGTGCAGGCCTTTTAATTTCTAACACGGGTGTATGGCTTCTTGTGCTGTGCAGCAAATGAAGTCGGTTCTAGATAGAACATCTATGAATTTAAATTTTTCTATATATAACTAAATTGTTTCAATGCTTATTGCAATTTATTTGGATTAGATTTGTTATGATTGCATGTTATTTTTAGTTTTGAAGTTTTTAAAAGAAACGTTTTTAGGCTCAATCACCTTGCTTCCTACATATATATGGGATTTCAAATAATCTCCTCTAGCATATTTTTCATCAGTCTGCTACTGATGAGTTCATTCCTAAAAGGTTACAAGATAATTAAATTAATGTAATACAAGAGAGATAGAGCATAGATCGGTGTATATTGAAGTGGAAAGCAAAAAAAAATCATAATGAATACCAATTGACAGAATATTTTTTATCGTGAGGTTCACTTGCTTGCCGGCAAGCTAGTCCTGTTGTAGCAATACACTCACTTGGAGGTTCACGAACTAATAGGCATCAGACGCCTAACCCACACTTGGTTTCCGCACAACGAACATAAGATGAGGATCCACATGCTACGTAATGCACTAGAGAAGCCTTTGGTGCTCCACTGGAGAAGGCACGAGAACCCCTCACAATAAATTGATTAGAACCAGAAATAGTCACCGCTTCTGCTCAATGATCCTCCAAGCTCTGGGCCGACCAGGTGACAACAAAGACTAAAAGTAACAAGTGTTGTCTTAACCCAATGCGCCCAACTAGTGCCAGAAGATGCTAGACCACACTAAGTAATGCACTACAAGCTCTCCAATCTCACTCAAATGGTGAAATCAAGTGTGCTAGTGAGCGGAGTGTGTTTCTCAACCCTCAAGATGTGTGCACAAATGTGGAGTGCCAAGAGAGTAGCCAAGGCCAGCCACACCACATGTTTATAGCCCCACAAGCAAATAGAGTCGTTACCCTAGCAAGGCGGTGCCTCCAACGGTTTCTCCCTTCTCTAGATAATTAGAGCGGTGCTAGTGGATAGGGGTGGCGGTCCCCAAATTTCCTACATCCCAAGAACCTCATCAGCTTCTAGAAAAATAGCGCGGTGCCCGCGACGGTGGCACCGCCCACATCCTGACAGTGTGCACCGGACACGGCGGTGCCCCTGTGACTTTTGTTACTGACCGTGTGTTTGGTTTTCTATCTGCACCATGGATAGCTCAAACACCACTTTGCAAGTGTTGCTAACTACCAAATGTTTTCACAAACATATTTTGAGCCAAGTTAGTGTTTGCAAAATATTTTTCAAAAACATTTTTGCTTGCACACCGAATGTGCACTAGACCTAAATGAAATGCATTGTATTCCAACATTTTGTGGTATTAGATGACCGAATTCCGAAAAGAGCTTCCCTCTTAATAGTATGTCATCTATCCTAAAACCGATCAGACTGTCTCCAAGACCCATTCGTTCTTTGGGTAGCGCTATAGGCAAAGGGTTCGATACCTATTTTATTTTAGTTTTCTCCAACAAAAGACACATAAGACAACCCTTTCTGCAAATGGGTCTTTAGGCGAGCGGATACTTAGATTTGGGCTATGCCTCTCTTGGCACCAAAAATGAGTCTTCCATATATCTACTTTGTTAGAGGCTACTAGTATTGCATTAGAGACCCACTTTAGGTTTGGGTTTCGCAATGGGTCTCTTGTTGAAGACAGTCTCGCATTCTCTATAGTGTCTTGACCATCAAACAAAATCCTTGTTTATAAATTTGTCTTGATCTTCATAAGATTTTTTTTTCTCTTTCTTCTTTTCCATGTTGGAGCACTTGATGAGTTGATGACCATCATCTCATGTGGCCATCTCCATCCTTGAGTGCCACCAAGCTCCACCACTTGGATTGGACCGACCTATCTCAATCATAGACGCTTACAACATAGGGTTAGTCCGAATAGGTTTCTTCGGTTATCCAAAACTGAATTAGGGCTTTCACTTGGTGGCACTGCCAGCGAAGACAAGAAGCGGCTCATGGCGGCAATGGCCATGCCAGCGCATGTTGCGGGTATGTTATCTTGACCTTGGTGGCCAAAGGCTTCCTGTTCGCAGGCATGCATAGCGCTTTGCACGTGCATTGGCTCCTGGTGTGCAGGTGCTATGATTTGACTGTACTGCAGTGCCTGTTCTTTGTTCTATATCAACTAGCACACTGACTGACTGCCTTAGGTTGCTTGGGACCGGTCATATATTGGTTGTTTAAGCTGTTGATGCGCTTGAGAGAGAACCCTTCGGCAGCTGGTGCACAACTGCCCCAACTCCTCCCTCGGGAGGCCACCGAGGCTCCATTTCATGTGATTCTGTTCTCCCCCCCCACACCCCACCCCCCACCCCCCACCCCCCCCCCCCCCCCCGGACTCCAGCTTAATTATGTGACATTGCCTGAATGTTTACCTTGTCTGTTGTTCTAACTCGTGCTAAGCTTCATACTTGCCTGAGTAATGACCCTAGTTGTGCTAAGCTTGTCTGTGTCCTGTTTAGTCGTAGTATTGAGAGTTCTGAAACTTGGCGCTTTCATCCCAACCCTGAAATAATATAGTTCCTGACACATATTGTGTGATCATGTTGCTTTTTTTTTCTTGATATAATACGCGATTGTTGACATTTTTGTGTCTGTGGGATCGTGCTGATTTCCAACGCTGGTGTCAATTAACGCCAACAAGTATATAGTACAATGGCATTGGTGTTTTTATTATTATTATTTTTATCGTTGGCTTGATACGAAGGAGTTCAGTGGAGACCAGCTAAACCTAGAGACCGAGGGTCTGCTCCAGCCAGGTCGATGAACTGAGCTCAGACGAGGAGTAAGTGTTGGGTGTTAACCGGGCGGCGGGTCTGATCTCTCCGACTCTCCCGACGAGTTCGGACGCATTGGCAGCGGGGTATACATACAGCAGATGATGTGCTCACGGCGGAGGACGCATTAGTTGCTTGTTATATTAAAAAGAGAAAAGACCAAAGATGGCCACAACCACCCTGTACAGAGACGTCTTTGCCCCACCAAAGAAGGCCATGACTCAAAGCTAAGGCATATATACACAAATTCGTCAAAAAAAATTAGGAATCCCACAGATTTTTCTCTCCACACAATGAACACGATCCATGTTTTTTCGAAATGACGGCAAAAGCTTTGCCGTGATTTTTATTAGACGAATAAAGGAAAAGACAAGTGCCAGCCACGTTTTTTGACTGAAAACTGGGCCAGAAAAACCATACAATTGAGGAGGATACCCTACTCCACCTACACACTTAGGTACCAAATCAACTCAACTCAACTCGCGCCACAACTGCACCAACTCAACTCAACGCTTGGTCGGATTGGGACATCGACATAAGCCTCTAACCACTTAGACTTGGTCGGATTGGGTCATCAACACGAGCTTGATACTCCAAAAAAACGTCCAGACTCCACTCAACTATGACTACTCAACTGAAAACTGACCACTCAGCATGGTAAAAACTCGACCCAACTGAGCCTACACGAAGAGCAAACAGAAAACACAAACACATAGCAAAGAAGAACAAATAAAAACGAGCCACCAGAAGCACACAGGACCGAGTCGAAGGAAACGAGGCGGCAGAGCGTAGCTGGAGAGCCTCACGACGCCTTCAAGAAGGACTCGACGCCACAGCGCCGACATCGCAAGCTCACAAGGGAAGGTTTTCACCTGCAAATGCAGCCCGGAGGCGAGGTGCAAACGGACGCCTCCTAGGAAGCGACATCCACAGACGCCGTCGTCCATGCTTTCGCAGCGACCTCACCCTCGTTTGACTACTGCCCACCAGAGGAAGCCCAAAATGAGCAGTAGATCGACAGCCCTACCTTGGGCAAGCACCACCTGCCGCACCACCGAGGCACCGCAGGCATGCCCACAACCAGGGCCGACCACGCCACCATAGCGCTGCCGAAGAAGAGCTGCCACCGGCACGCGTCTCCCCCCCACCACCACCATCCGGCCAACAGCCAACCAGCGGCAGTAGCGGGCAGCAGCCGACCCGACAGCCAGCAACAACAGCCAGTGGCCGGCCAGCCAGCCAGCAACGGCAGCGGCCGGCCAGCCCGGCAACCAGCACTGGCCAGCCCCAGCCAGCACCAGGGGGCACCGGCCAGCCATCCATCCCGCCACATCTAGGCCACAGGAGTAGACCCCGCCTCCCTCATGCCGTCCCAGCCGTCCTCCCGACCATGGCGCGGATCCACGTGTGGCGGGGGTGGAACAGACCACCGTGGCGGCAGATCTGGGCACAAGAGCCCTTCAGGAGAGAGAAGGGGAAGCGGGCGGGGAAGAGGGATGGATCCGAAACTCTGGCGAGGGGGGGAGGAGCCGACCCCCGGAGGCGCTGGCTCGCTGTCGACATCGCTGACGCCATCCTCGCCGACGAGTGAGCGGAGCCCTCCGCGCGAGCGAGGGGAAAGCCCCCGCCGCTGTCCTCACGTTCAGTCGGGCTTCCGTCACCCTGCTCTGGCGACGGCGAGGCCGGAGGTGAGTGGGAGGTGGGTGGCAGCGGCTAGGGCTGCCGCCCGCCCAAGTCACCCCGAGGAGGAGCGACGCGGGGGTAGATCTACTAGCCGGAAGTTGATGTGCAATTGAACACGATCCATGTTACCATGTTGATTTATCTCAGGATGAAAAGCGGAATGCTTGCGTCCAAAAGGTCAAAAACTTGTTGCTGTATCACAGCATGGCATGCGATTGAGAGCCTCAGCGTCACCTTAAGCACGAGGGTGGACAGATCAATGCATACGACTCAAATAACAATCCGTACTGACTTCAGATGAATTAACTAAAGTCAACACGGGGGCTTCACAAGAAACAAGCCACCACATTTCTTTGGAGCTTCATCATATTAGCTTAATACAGCTCCTACGAATGACTGCGGAGAACTCGTAAATCAAAGCTGTCAAAAAAGCTTGTTTAAAAAACACACTGCTGAAAAAGCAAGCATATCATATACATAAATGAGAATGAACTGCATAAAATTATTTAAAAAAAATGAGAGAAAATACTACAACAAAAATATCTAATATGTTCATCTACAATAAGCCTGACAATATATACATGCTTGTTGGTGTCAATTAGCACCGACAAGTATATAGTACAATGCCCTACTTTCGGACAGCCTAAGCTGCTCTTCATTGTCCACAACTCCCAGAACCACTGCTTCCTCTCTACCCGTTCTTAGTCTCCTTCCTTTCTGAAGCTCCGGGTGAATTTGTCCAAGGAAGAGACACAACTACATAATCGCGCAACATGAAGATAACCTATTTGTCCAGCTTTAGATTGTCGCAAAGGTGGCCAAGCTCAGGCCTTGCCTTCATCCATGATTTAAATGTTGCTTCACATGATCTAGTGCTGTATAGGTAGGACCTGAAGGTGATCAGAAAGAAGTAACGCCTGCGACACAAGAATTTGATATGAATCAATACCAAGTGAAAAACAAATGAACCTATTTAAGCAGTTATTTGTGAATTTGAGAATATGAGGTAAGACATTGATTAACAGACAATACCTAGAATGGTGCCAGAGTTAAACAAGGCACTGCAGTACATATAAAATTACCATTTAAGTCTTTCTTTCCTATGAGACAGGGATTCTAAAAGAAATCACCTTATCAACATCCTAAGACACATGGCTTGTGGATTTTTTTTTAAAAAAAATAGCATTTTTCACTATTTTGTCCCTTACAAGCACACACATGACCACCAACGTGTTCAATACTCTAGCCAAACATCATGCTGGACTTAACAAACACGTATGTCCTCTTTTCCCTCTGGTTTATTTTCATTTTACGCTTATGTTTTCAGCAAAGTAGTTTGTGAAGCAGGCCATTATAGAGCAAGCACGTTGTGACAAGATGAATACAAGGCCTGATGAAAAGTGTCCTGATCCCAGTCTGTTTTCAATGAATACAGCAGCAATAGAAGTTCTTTCTGATGTTAATAAATTTTAATAGGAGGTAACCATTTCACAAGAAGATTTTAAACGCAGCACCAATGATTCATTATCGTGTGGCTGAGGAAGGGAAGAATTTTCAGTGCCACCGCATGTTCCAGTGGAATGGATGCATGGTTATGAGTGTCTGGAATGTTGCTAGCTAACATTAATTGTTGGGATTCCTGGTAGATTAAAATGATCATATGTACCTGGATATAACTCCTCTAGTCCAAAAAAGGGGAAATGACTAATATTTCTAGTTGCACAGTCAATTGTGTTTTCTTTGGCACTTCTCAAAATCACTGATTTCTCCAGAAGTATAGATCAAAACTAGGCCTATTTCATGGCAATGTATTGCAAGTTGCAACACAAAATGATTGAACACTATCATAGTATGGCTCCTTGAGGTACTGACTAACATATAATGGAAACATGTATGGTGAAGTGTTTGTGCAAAATAACAAGAATCATAATTGTTGGAAGAGAAATCATTTTTATCACGAATTTAAGGTAGAGGAGCACTTATTTTTTCATCAGGTGATACTAATGTGGATACTTTATCTTGAAGAATTATCTATCAAGTGTGCACAAATATAATACATGATGAATAAAAGAGAGGATAATATGCATTCAAAAATGAACATCCTTCAGTTAAAACAAATTAAACACACCTCAAAGCTTTTGTACCCATATCAGTGAGATAAGAGTGTTCCTCATCATCGTCGTCATCATCGTCATGTGAACAATCTTGCAGTGCTTTCCTGTAATGCATAATATCCTCCCGCAAATGACCAGCACCAGAACACCTTTAAGGGGGCAAATGGGAAATTAAGAAAATGCAGAACATTGTTAAGCTATCATCGATGAAACTCAACAAACATGCAGTCAGTCCACAACTGTATTTAATTCGTTCATATAAAAGCACATCTTAAGTCTTAAGTAGCAGAAACAACTCCACAATACCTGTCAATAACTGTGTCAACCTCTTCTTTGCTCTTGGGCCCATGCACCAACACTCTAGTAAGGTTCAATATGTCACGGTAGTCACCCTGCCTAAGTGCTATATCAGTTTTAGTTTTGATGGACACATTTTTTGCAAGAGATGTTGATACAAAGTGTGTTTCTGCTGTTTCTTCCATTACAAACTTTGCATCTGCACCCAGTCCCAGGCAGGTAATGGCCATTGCATAAGCAACACCACCATATCCAGTGTGTGAAATAAAGAGGTAGTACCTAGCAGATCTGTGGAGAAGCAATAGTGAGTCTTTGTATCCTGTAACTGAGCAATGCAACTCGCAAAATTATATAAACTTAAGAATAATAATTAGTGTACGTACTCATTGATTAATGATTGTATAGCATCAACATCAGTAGCTAATGCTTCTCTTTCCCTGGTTAGAGGTATTCTATTGTAGTCGATACAATAGCCCTTGTCTCTCAATGAGCTGTACACTTCGGCTGGTGTCATCACGTCCTCCAGATCTATGTGTTCCCAGTAACCTACCACACTATATTGGTTTGTGGCTGCATTAAATTCTTCTTGATGAAGAAGTAACCGACCACCTAGTTGTTTAACTTCAGAGAGTATATCCTCCTTTAGCCTTGTCTCTATGTTCTCTACCTGCACAGAAGATAGTTTAAGGATTGCCCCAAAAAGAACATATTGATTATTGGATTGGAAGAAAGCCCCTCACCATTGGACCACTAATGCCAACATGCTTCAAAGTATCAACAGGTTGATCTAGTTCTCTCAAAACAAATGGTGATCCCTTGATGTAAACAACCACTTCCTCTCTAAGATCTGCGACAACCACCTTCTGTGCAATGTTTCTTCCGGTTGTGTCTTTAGAGCCAAGATATGACAGAACATCTCTTGCTCCATCAATAGTGGGTGTTGCCATGCTATACACAGGGTATCCATCCACCTGAAGCAAATATTCTAAAATTTGTAACTATCCATTCCATTAATTATCACTTCATTTCTAAAATGAGGTTTAAGATTGGCAATTCCGGTAATTGGATGTCATAGTTTGGCTGTAATAACCATCAATTTATGCTTTCAAAAGAGGCAAGCACAGAGGCAAAGAAGACCATACCCATAATGGGAAACGTCATAGTGGTTACTGTTATAGTGCAGTTTTACGGAAAAGGAATAATTTATTAGTTAACTGGCACATTGAATGCACTATGGATATGAATCTTTTGCCCTTTACTATGACTACATGGAATCATGGATAAAAACATACTGTGCACTAAGTGTCAACAACCTAAGTGTCATAAAAGAACAACAAAGTAACAAATATTAACAC
Source organism: Bothriochloa decipiens (assembly GCA_023333625.1). Lineage (NCBI taxonomy): Eukaryota > Viridiplantae > Streptophyta > Magnoliopsida > Poales > Poaceae > Bothriochloa > Bothriochloa decipiens. The sequence goes on along the minus strand of CM041628.1, from coordinate 36,771,033 downwards.
AAATATGAAACCTAACATAGAGATTCGGTTTCAATTAGGAATTTAGCCATGAGCCAGCTGAAAGACTAATATTAGCACATGTAGTTGACATAAAAGCTAGAAAGATTGAAGAAACAATATATTTTGAGGAGACACGGAGAATAGCATTCCTTTATTCGTAATAAAATACTACAAATGGTGAACTGGTTTCAAATATTTGTCCATCTGAAATTTCATGCCAAAGATATCAGCTAATCTAATTCTAAATCTAATGGGTAAGGAAGTTTAATAAATAACAAAAAGAAACTCAGTTGGTACAACTGGCCAGGATAGGAATAACTACACAATATCATAAGCATTGAATGCAACAAATTTTAGGTAACACAGCAGTACCTTAAAAACATGAGGTGCACCCCGGAAATTCACACTGCTTGACCTCTTCTGTCCAGGAAAGAAATACATTTTGAGTATTGATCCCTTTCCCAGAACAGAACCACTACGAGCTTTGACAATGGTTTCCATTGTTACATCACCTTGTGGAGGTGGATATGTTACTTTCTGCTCATGCTGAAAATAGAAAATAATATGTTTTAGTTCCATCAAAGGTGCAATTTTTTTTCTGAGAATCAAGGAGTGTATTTACCGGCACAGTGAAAAACCGGCCAGGTCGTAGTCTTATGCTCCATTTCATGGTTTGGATCTCAGGCCGCTGCTGCAGCCATCCTTTAAATGAGATCTTTGTTTCTCCTTGTCCACAGAAACCATCAAATGCTTCGCTACCAAGATATGCTGAAAATGCAATTAATTTGAGGTATCTCTCCAAGTATTCAGCGCCACGATTTAATGCAACCCTCCTAACTCTAGGCTCAACATGTTGTTGATTAATTACTCTTGTGTACTTCAAAACAGCTTGCCGAATATTCTGCAAAGCTGAACATCTATCAATAACAGTATCCAAAGTTTGTCTACACTCAATTCCGTTATCAAATAATCTTGTAATTTTTCGCAGCAGAAGGATGTCATTAATTCCAAATCCAGAATTTAGCTTTGTTAAAGTGCGAGGTTTCCATGATTCGGAATTCAAGTGACCGTTGTCATCTGCTGTATCTCCCCCAGTTGAATAAATAGCATCATCTTCATGGCCATATTGACAAATGGGGATTCTAATAGGCCTGCCATGATCAATTCGGAGTTTCAGCAAGCAAGCAATCACAGTTCCTGTAGTTGTTCTGCCCCTGCCCATCTATAATCACCACAAAATCAATAAGTTTTTTGAAAACACACGTAACTCAAGAGTCAATCCAGTAAAGATAGCAGTACCTGGCAATTGAATACAAAAGCAGTGTTCTTGCTAGCAGAAGTGACATTGAAGGCTATAGTGTCAAAGTCTGAACTTTTGGGAGCTTTACCATCAGTAATGGGCACTCGTGCATATTTGATCGGAAGGCCTTCACTCTCCAAGTTTTTGTATACCTCCAATGGAGTCAGAACAGCTTCATTATCTACATTTTCCCATGTGTCGAAGATCTCTCCATCGTCAGTTTCATGAATAACCATTATTGCTCCACCATATCGTTCCGCCTCACGTAAAATGTCCTCCTTCAGCCGAGCCTCCATGCGTTCCACCCTAGCACGATCAATCCCCTGATAACGGGTATCAGTTGGAGCACTAAACCATTTCCCAGAGCATATGACGTATCATATTAAGAAATAGTTCTCTTAAGCATGTTTAGATGTAATTATTAATAGTACACAAAACTACAATATGAACAAATAGGTAAAATTCTTTTCATAGGACCAGAATATGCTGATGTCCTTTTCCAAAGTTTTAAGACCAGTAGTTATACGAACACCTTTGCAGAACGAGGATAACGAGCTTAGGTGTGTATCACATAAATCTATAATCACTTTCAAATCAGGGCAGGCTGTCATAACAAGAGAAAAACAAAGCAATACCCATGCAATACAAACTTTTGAAAAAAAATCTTCTTTTGCAAGCAGAAAAAAAAATGATCTTATTAGCCCAAAAAAGTTACTACCACCGTTCAACAGTAGTCAATGTTTAGGACAAAACAAACTAACTAAAACTATTTTTGTTTTCTTTATACTAAATGCTAACTATACTTGGCTGGATGTAGTACAAGCAAGATATTATTTGTCAAAAAATCCATTGAGGAAACTAGAGATGGTACTTACCGTGTACTCCAACATATTTTTGCACGGTCTTTCCACTTCACGTAGCACAAATGGTTTTCCATTTATGTAGATAACGGGTTCTTCTCTCATATTATGCCACAGTACAGGTCGCCCACCCTTGCTTGTACTGATGCACTGGATAACAGCTCGAATACCATCAACCGTAGGATTTGCAACACCGTAGACTGGAAACCCAGGCATTTCCCGAAAATTTGGTGCACCCTCCACCCTCTCAGGTAAATTAAGGCTGTGGCTGCCTGGGCAGTGGTCACTTTTTAAAACAGTTAAACGCCCAAGGACTTCGCCATTCCTCATGGTAGCCACAACATCCATATCTTGTGGATGCCCATTAGCAGACTCAACAATTTTGGTAAGAGGGGGTTTTGAACTTGAATAACCAAGAGCACCCATTGGATCTCTTCTCAATAGCCTGAACAAAGTTAAATGTCAAGAAATGAGCTTCCTCGTTATGTGGAATGATCATGGAACATGAGGACGGAAGCAGAATAAAATAAGTGATAGCATTAGGTATAGTTTTCCTTTTCAATATGACATTCTTGAAGGCTTCCTTAAAATATGTTTGATGGTAACATTAGAAACAAAATTATATATATGGCACTCTGGAGTATCAGCACTTAGCATATCTTGTGGCTTAGAAAGTAATGCTGTTTGAAATGGCAAACATATATATCAAAAAAAAGAACTAATATATTTACAGTCAATGAAGAGTTTCTGGAGTGCCCTTACTACACAAGATTGACCCAGACTTCCGCACATTCATTTTCCAAAATCCAGTGCACTAAATAATGGTTTAACATGTTTAGTTCATTTAAGAATTACCTGCTTAAATCTGATTAGTGTACCAACTTTCTGCAGCAGGCCACAAGCAACAGATTTATTGTGTTTGAAGCCACAGATACAGATTAAGATTTTTGATGACAAATATGGTGATTCTACAGATTTAGGCCATGAACTAAAGATTTATACACCAAAATCCATGGCGCTGTTTGTATTAATGACCATCATGACACTCATGTTTGACATATGTAACTTTTTACAAAATGGCATAGGAGGATAAATGGGCAAGGTGAGAGTGGAATAAACTATGAGCATTCCACCTATGTGAAGCACCACAAAACAGGAAAGGGTGTTGATTTTCAAGAACTAATCTCAGGAAGGAAACATCATTTGTGCTGCATACACTCTTACAAGCTGTATATACCGGTGACATTTGTATAGTCAAATTGCCATATCTCACCTTCGAAGAATGCTGTACAGTTCAGGCCTCGCTTTCATCCAATCAGAAAAACTAACTTCTACTGATAATGTTGTTTGGTGAGCAGAGCTCACCGAATGCACATAGACAGCAAAGCATATAAGGAAGTAATAACGTTCCAAGTACTCCACAAAGAAGGAAAGTGATGCCTCCCGTTTCAGCTCATCAGGTTGCCGAAGAATGTTATTGCGGTAAGTAGCAATAGCTTCTCTTAGGTTCTGTTCACAATGAAAGGCAAACATAAGCTGGAAATAAACTGCTAGTATTTCTCCAATTAAATTGCTATCATTCAGAGCATAAACTGATATACCTGCATGGAGTCGCATTTGTCAATAACTTTGTCAACTTGCCTTTTGCCTTCAACACCACCCTGCAAACCAAAAAAAAAAAAGGTAGCCACGCCAGAAAATTAATTATGAGAAAAATAAATAAAATTAAACAAAGAAGTAACATATTAAGGTTATTACTTCAAGAACTCGGACTAAGCTCCTAATGACAGCATATTCTCCTCTGAGTATTGCTTCTTCTGAGCTAGGCATATAATCATCGACATCATTTGCAGCATAGAAGACCTTCCCAATAGAGCCTGTCCTTGGGATACCTGCAGCACACAGAAAAGCCCAAACATCTCAAAAGTCCAAGTAAAGGTGTGATTATGAGCACAAAATGCAGCAAGCATATATTAAGATACAATGTGCTTTACATGGAATCAGTTGCCATCATTTTGTAATACTAAAAGACCACACGACAGTTCCCAACACGACTGCCTGTGGTCATGCTACTGTTTCTCAATCAGATGTACACAGATAATAGAATCAGGAACCAGAGTAAATTTTGTTCTCACCTGAAGCACCTATTCGATTTAGGTAAACCAATGTAGCTATAACCATACCAGTAGTTGTCCGTCCCCTCCCCATTTGGCAGTTAAATACAATTTCTGTTTCTATATCAACTTGAGAGATTCGACGTACCTGTTAAATGCAATGAAATTTTATGTTATGCAATAACCTGCTAAAACAGGACAGCTTTGATGTAAAATCAGATTTGTGAACATTTCACAAATTGCAATATCTGAGTGTCTGCATAAAATGGCAACAGATTAACATGAGATAAGGATTTATCACCCTCCAATCTAGTCTTCTCCCGTTGAGTAGAGGCTCTTATCATAGCCAAGTTGTTTGGGAAAGCCATTTACTAGATTATTTCTTGATTGATTCACAAACATGATTAAAGCTACCTTTACTGAGTCATCTAAATAATTTAGGAAACAAGAAGTTAACTAAGATATAGACAAGGACTCAACTAAAAAAATAGGACTTCCTCAATCTAACAAAGTAGGTAAGTGTTAATATGGCTTCCATAACGCTGCAGACACTTTCAGCCTGCAAAATGTGTTCCATATGCTGGAAAACAGTCCAGACCATTTTCAACTTATAAGGATAACTAAATACATAGAAACAGCATGACTTACACACATATCTCAAAGCATCGAGGCAACATGGATCTCTGAAGGTCTAATTTTTACAGAAAAGGAGTAAGAATATATTAGGAGCGGTGGGCAAGTTCAGCAGCAAAATGTAAAACTAACCAGGTTGTCAAAATCTCCTTCCTTTGGTGCTTTTTCATCAGTAATTGGAACACGTTCGTAGTCAACTAGGTACCCTTGATGTTGCAACTCCTCATAGACCTACAGAGGAATCATTTTTTAGGACTAAATATGACAAAAGAATGATACCATAATAAATATGTCATTACCTCAAGTGGAGTCTTAACTGTATCATACACAACTGATTCCCACTGATCCACCATCTGACCACTTGGCAGCTCATCAGTGACTAGTATCTTATTCCCATACCTGCCATCAAATATTCCAGTACGATATACCTCTTAATAGTAATAAGGGAATTAAATACTTTGCATTGCAAGTTTGCAATTAATGTACCTTGAAGCTTCCTGAAGAATATCTTCCTTAAGGCGAAACTCCATTTGTTCTACTCTCTCCCGATTAATTCCCTATATTAGCAGAGATTCAGCATCACTAGTAGTTAAGAAAAAAAAATAAAGAAAAATGAGCAGTGAACTATGGTAACTCCATGTATCCTACTTTGCATTTTTCTGTTTGTCCCATGTTTCACTTTCCTAGGCTGAAAAAACATACCTAGAATAGTCAATATGTTTTCAAGTTCAGACTTAATAACAAGAACATGGCAATATTTTGCAAAATAAAATGAATTTATCTGAATACACATATACCATAGATATAATAAGTTAAGAGTTTCACAAAGCATCAGTTATATAAGAGAACTCACATAAAATCAATCAACGCGGCAAGTGTACAGACTTATCATGATTCCTCTAAAACATAGCAATATATTTGATTTGGTCTGAGTACTAGCATCATAATTTCCATATGGTGGAAGTTTGATAGGACCAATACTTTGTTGTTTATGAGCTTTTTGCATCTCTAAAAAAATCAGTAACACCAATGCAAGAGAAATAACTATGGAAGCCAGAGATGTAAGCTAACCGTGTATTCAAGATTTGAGAAGGGCCTTTCAACATCTCGCAAAACAAAGGGCCGACCATTGATGTAGATAACCTGCATAGTATATTGGAGAAAACAGAAGTTATTGGATGCCATGCCATGAGACAGAGACAGAACACCCTGGTCCAGGGAGATGCTGATCTGCTCAGGAAAAAGGAAAGGCAAAAGTCACTTGAAATCAAAATGCATATTTCTAGAGAGACTCAATCGCTTTTTTAATTTTCTTTGTTGATTTCCTTCTAACAAGCGATGATGGCAACTTGATATTCTATATATTTTCAAAGGTTTTGAAGCTGTCAACATAATGTAATCTAGCCTAGAAATCATCATTCTTACTGGTTCCTCCCGAAGACTATGCCATAGAATCCGAGTTTGCTTTCCTTTCTTGTGTGCTCCGATATGATTTAGCACATTAGCAATCCCTTCCATCATGGGCATTGCAACACCATGAACACGCAGCGACCCAGCCTGAAAAAAAAAATGTGATAAAGAACTTCTTTGTTAACCTTTAAGAAATTGTATAATAAGGAAGAATTTTTTAAGAATGGTAGGAAACCAAGGCTAGGCAGCTTATGGAATTTGATTGGTCCTGATGTAAAAGGTAATTAGAGCAGTGCAAAAGCAATGATCATCCTTATTTAAAGTTTTAGCATTCAGGCCAAGATTATGGCAACAAGTGCTTCACCAAATTGAACATGAAATTTTTATTTGTGCATATTTCTGCATGGAAAAATTTGTGTTTCTTTTTAGCTTTGAGATAAGAATATTGCTGTCCACAGTACCGGTGAGATTTTACTGCAAATAAGGGATGCAATGTAGGAATGTCTAATCCTGGTCTGACTAAAATAAACCATTAATAAGGTGTTTGTTTTGAAGAATCACTCCATTCTAGAGGAGGTAGTGCATCATGAGTCTATTCCTCAAATTTGGTAGAATGACTCCATTTCGCATACTTGTGAGGTATAAGGTGATGATGGACATGGAGTAAATCATTCCTCAAACCAAACACCCTATAAATTTAACACTGGACATTACTAGGTAGTGTTGGAACTGCAATCATTTTGGCTAGAATTTTACATCAAATCATGTACTGATACAATTTTATGCCAAGTGGTGGGTGGTTTTAAGTAACTGCGAAAAAAAAAATATGTGCATATGGTGGCGATTAAAAAAATTAGACAAGGTATGTACAATCAAAATGAGCATGAAGGCCCGAAAACTAAAGCATGCTCCACGAGTCAGAAGCAATGCTCAGATTATGCTTAGACAGATTGTGATTATACGAGGGGAAAAGGCCACGCCTGAAAATCAGGCAGTTAACACAGACGCCGCAAGCAAATCGTTTCTTTTAGACAGAAGAGGGAATGCCGGCGGGGCCGGGGCATTGAAGAAGTTTCCCCGTGGCTCGCAACGGAGGAGTGGCTACTGGTTCTGCGCCATTCCATCCATCCGGAGGAGAGGTGACGTGAGGCGAAGAGTTCGGAAACGCGAGACGTTACTAGGGAGGGGAATCCCGAGGGACGAGAAGAGAATCCATCCTCCGTCGGAGGGAAGGCCTAAAAGCAGCTCACCTGGCGGTAATTGGGCGCGCCGTCGATCTGCGGTGTGAGGCGCTTGTTCTGGCACCCGGGAAAGTGGTCGCTCTTGAGGATGGTCTTCTTCCCCAGCACGGAGCCGCCCCTGCTCCTGATGACCTCCTCGGCGGCCGCGGCGGCCCGCAGGGCCTCCATCTCCCCGGCGTCCATCCCGCTCTGGGTACGGCGGCGCCAAAGGCAGGCGACACCCCACCACCACAGCAGCGGCCGCCTCTGTCCCCTGAATAATTCCGCGCGGGGCGGGCGCCTGGCTCTGTCGCAGGGCCGGGCGCGTGCGACGGCCGAGGAGGAGCGAGCGCGCGGCCGAGGCCGGGGCGGAGGCGGAGGCGGAGGCGGAAGCGGAAGCGGAAGCGGAAGCGGAGGCCAATAGGCGGATGGGGGGCTCGGGCGGAGGCGAAGCGAAAGGAGAGGGCCGGTGCGGCCAGGCAGGCCTTATAGGCACAGGCAGGATAGGCGTGGGCGGCATCCCGTTCCGAGCAGCAGGGCCCAATGCGCTGCAGGCATGGATCTCTCACTGACACCTCAGTCCCAGGCTCTGCGTTCTCGACCAGCGACGGCGTCTTCTCTGTATCTCTGACAATGTGCCCCCGTGCGACTCCAGTTCCTTTTCCTTGGAAGATGATGATGATGCCGTCATGCGTCCTAGGGAGTCATGGCGCTCCGATAATCATCATACACAGGGCATAGTCAGACTCGCGATCAGATGAGGCGTTAAGTGCCCGTTTCCTGGGGGAGTTTTTGTTCTGTTCCTTCCTCCCGGCGTGCCGGGATGAATGCTTACATGAATGTGTGTTAGCTCTCGTGTTCGAGATGCCATGGGTGATTAACAAACTCCACCATGGTTGTTCATATATTTAAGTAATGGGGTTAGCGCCAAGGGCTAAACGAGGTCGGTCGGCGTCGCTGTCACACAAGCAAGCGATTCTCGATCTGATGGTGGGTGGGCTGTGGTGGTCATGCATCAGGACCAGGATCAGGATCGCATGTGTGATCTCGACGGCAGGGGTATCATAAAAACCGGCTTTGCCTCCTGCAACCAGGTAGAATATGGGGCTCGAACGGGACGTGTGACGACGCGATCGGGCGGTGACGCACTGACGCCGACCGTCCCACGCCTTTTGTCGTTCCCGGTCGCGGTCGGCCTGCGGCTGGCCATGACCACGCCCGCAGAGCAAAACTGCAAAAGCAAACGAGGATCACGCGAGCGCGCACAGCCGCGTCTTCTCGGCCACGGCATCCTCCGCGTCCGCGTCGGTTCCCACTTCCACCGCTCCATGGCAGAAGCGCCGGCATATTCCCCGCCAAGCTTCCTCGGCTTTCCACTCGCTCGCTTTTCCCATGTGCCGCCTGCCTCGCGGCTCGTTGCCGCGGATTGGAATCCGCATATCCGACGGACGCCGAGGGGACGCCGTGGCGTGCGCGAGGCATATTCGGCTCGCCCTCGTTCGCGCCTAAACGGTCGGTCTTATCCGACATCCCGCCTCGCGTTCGCGTGCTTCGGTCCACGGGTGGAGTCCAGCCAGCGCTGGCCGCGGCAGTGGCAGGACCCTGTGCGACCCTGTGGCGTGGCCGTGCTTCGGTGTAATATTTATAAATTCAAATAAGTTTATTAAAATATATATAAGATCTTTTTGATGATACTAATTATTTAATATAAATTTTTATATATTTTAATATAAAATTGTCGGAAGTAGTTTTCTAGGCAAGCGAGAATGACATTTTTTTTGGGACGGAGGGAGTAGTGGCTTTCTTAATTAGCTTTTTGTTAGGCTCCTGCGTCGTCAGGTGAAAGCAATCTGTTTTCATGGTAAAAAAAAATGAGAATCAATCTTTTTTATACAAAATTTAGAAGTCCTTTAACATGATGCATGGCTTGGCATAAACTAAATCACCCGCATATACCCTACTTTAATTTCTAGTATATTATATCTAGGTGTCAAGCATTTCGATCACCACATATGATGATGAAATCGCATATGGGCGACTTATGGTGGCAAGCAAGCGGCATAAACCGTACCTTTTGTCAGGAGATAAGAATCAAGAATGTTAGTTGCAAATTTTGACTTTTGACTTTAATAAAATTTGTCACGAACACACCGGCAAGCGGCAGCTGCGGGATGCAAACCTGTAGTGGCAAAATATCACTTTGGCACTACTTCATATACACGGGTGATGACGATTGGGGAAGTAGTATTATTATCAGATACTCCGTTATATGTTGTTGAGGACATGGAGACAACAACGATCGTCAACTGTTTGCAACTCTCACTTGATGATGGCCTACAGCCTCTGTGCGTGGCCGCGCCAAGCTGAGGCCGGGAAAAGGCGACTGTTTCAAGCGGCTTGTATTAATGGCTCCAATTATAATAACAAACCCTCGACAGCAAATGACAAGTCATTTTGATTTAAAATTATATTATTCATTCGAAAATCATCAAAAAATCACATGATCTAGAATATGGTCCCATTGTCAATACTAATACCTTTTTTAAAAGCAATATTGTCAATACTATACTTGTAGAGAACGAATGGGCTGGGTCTAGCTTTGGTATTGACAAACTTTATCATTTGGCCCAGCTAAAGTTTCCTATCGACGAATGAGGCTCCAACTCTTCCTCCAAGAAGAGAATGAGGATCCAACTGGGCACGTTTGTTTGTTTTTTCCCCGTACGTCCGTTGTAGCTTATTTCATCACAACAAAAAATACTGTATTCTTTGTAGAACTTTTTGTTTCCTAAGATTGTACGTTTAAGTAATAAGGCAATGTACCTGAATTGTAGTCTTTCTCGGGCACAGAAAGGGCTAGCGCAGGATTAATTTCAGCACACAGACATGCAACTAAAAACGGCGTTGTCACTACCGAAAACTCATTCTTTGCTGAGTGTCGAAAACCTTATCGAGTGCCAAAACGCGGACACTCGGCAAAGAGTTCCTCTTTGCCAAGTGCCATGGCCGACACTCGGCAAAGATTTTTTTTATTTTTGATTTCAAATTTTTTCTAGTCTTTTTTTTATACAAGCACATGTTTAATTTGGGACATTTTCATAACTTTTTACTATATTTCTTGAATTTATTTTGTTTACTTGTATTTTTCTCGAAAAAGTAATTTTGAACTGCAGGTGCATGAAATAATAAAATTAAACAATTCAAAAAATGATATTCATGTTGGAGAGTGTATTTTGAGGCCATATGCAAAAACTCACCCAAAATTTTAAATGCCTTGTTCACGAAACACGATCATCGAGTTACGGAAGAAGAGTTTTTTAATTATATAAAATGCAAACAAAGTCCGAAAATCACGAAACTTGGCGAGGTGTCATCTCATCGTATGTGGAGGTTGTGGTAAAATATTTAAGAATGTTTCGAGCAAGTTATAATGTCGAATGGCTAAAACCCAGACATCTCCACATGTGATCACTTGTGGTCACATGTGGAGATATATGGGTTTTTTACATCCGACATCAAAACTTGATCGAAACATTCTAAATTTTTTATCTGAAGCTCTTAATGCAATATCATGACACCTCAACAAGTTTGGTGATTTTCGGACTTTGTTTGCATTTTATATAATTAAAAAACACTTCTCCTGCAACTTAATGGTCATGTTTAGTGAATAAGTCGTTTAAAATTTTGTGTAAGTTCCTGAATACGGCCTTAATATACACTCTTCAATATGAATATAATTTTTTGAGTGGATATATTTTATTATTTTATAAACCTACAGTTCAATTTTAGATTATCCAGAAAAATTCAAGTAAATAAAATAAATAAGCAAAATATAGCAAAATGTTATAAAAATATCTCAAATTTGAACATGTGCTTGTAAACAATATACTAAGACAACAAAAATGTTTAAATTCAAAAGAGTTTATCTTCTCATGCTTTTGAATTTGAAAGATTTAAAACAAAAAATAAAAAAAAATAAAAAAAGGCTTTGCCGAGTGCCCTTTCTAAGCCACTCGACAAAGTAGCCGGCCTAATAAGGCCCAGCAGCCCACTCCCCACATCCCATATATAACTAAACCTAACTCTAACCCCCACCCCCACTCCCCACATCCCAGCTGCCGCCAGCCTCCCCCTCTCTCCCCCTCTCTCTCGCCATAGGCCGCCGCCTCCATGGATGGGAGCCTGGGGGCGAGGAGGCGAGGGAGCTTGCGGAAGCCACGATCCTCCTTTTTGCTCCCTCCGCGGCCGATGGAGGCAGCCGGGCACGCGTGCAGGTGAGGCAAGCGAGGCAAGGTGGCCGGGCAAGCCCACGACGAACGGTATCGCGCGGCTCCTGCGCCTACAGTAGGCGGACGGCGCGCGGCGGCCTCGCGAGCGGTGCCGGACGGCGCGCGGCCTTGCCAATCTGGCGGCCCCTCCTCCCTCTTTGGCCGGCCTCGGCCTCTCCGGGTCGGGCGGTGCTCGTGGCCGGCATCGGGCACCTGTGCTGTCGGGGCGGCATGGAGATCGGCGAGGCGTGTGCGGGCGGCCGGCCTCGGCGGCCATGGCGAGGCGGCTCGAGCACGGCCTCGACCTCCCCCGCGCAAGCGACGGTCGGCAGTGCGATGAGGCACGGCGGAGGCGGCTGCCCCCGCGTGCGCGGCCTTGGCCTCACCCAGCGCCGGCGGGCTCCCAGCCCCAGCTCGGCCTCCCCAGCACCGGCGGGGGACGGCGGCACGATGAAGCGCGACGGCCTCCCAGCCCTGGCTCGGCCTCCCACGCGCCGACGGTGGACAGCGGCGCGACGAGGCATGGCGGGGATGGCCCCGGCACGGCGACGTGACGAGGCTCACCGGCGAATGGGCTCGGCGGGTCCAGTAAATGGGCTTGGCTGCCCTTTCTTTTTTTCAGAAAATATTTGCCGAGTGCTGACATAAGGAGGCAAGCAGCGCTTGGGCTCCAGATCTAGTCATAAGGAGGCTTGGTAATGTCTTGTATCTCTCTTTGTGTTCAACGGTATTAATCAATTTGTGTTTCTAGTTCATTGTGTTTATCTTCTAGTTCATCATCTAATTGTCTATATCACTAATTCATTGTGTTCTTATTCTTAATATTCCTCTAGTTTTTGTTTTGTTCATGTTTATGTTCCTCACCATGACTTGTTATAATAATATATTCATAATTATAATGTTCATTGCCTATGTTGGTTATATGTCTAGTTTAGTTGGAGTAGTTTGGTGTTTATGCTCTTGTTAGTATAGCGCTCATCCTGAAGTACAAGGGGTGGGTGGTAGAATTAATGTAGGCATGGTGCCTCGATTAAGTCTATCTGTGAGTGCCCCCTATGTTCCAGGCCATGTGGTAGATCGCGAAGGTGACAACTTTGTTGAGTCCTCTGTAGTCCACTCCCCGAATGTAGGATTGTGTAAGGCCAATAGTTGCGGGGTGACATCTTGCTATGTTCATGACCCACCTTGGCAATGTCTCTTGAGTATGGATATGAGATTATTTTGGCCATGATAGCTAGATGTAATTGCACTAATTGATATAGCTCAATGACCTATAGTTATAATCAACCCTAGGGTTATGTATCTTTATTTCCTAGTTCTTTCTAGAATCACGTCTAAGAAGAAAAATGCTCGGTGAACCTCCTTTGGACATTGTTGAATCATTATCCTTATTTAATATTATTATGATATGATCCCTGTTTTGAGAAGATCTAGTAAACCGCTTATCACAAGTGTAAGTTATAGCTTTATTCTCAATACCTCTATCCTGCCTTCCTAGTGGTGAATTATAAATAACGATACCTGGAACTCTCCTGGGTGAAATGCTACAATGAGAGTATTTATCTATGCGGTTGTGAATAATATTTTCTTTAATTTTATGATGAGTGCTAAGATTATAAATACAACTATATTTCTTACATCGTGTTACAGATGACAACTATATCCTCTGGAAAATTTTTGTATGCTTAGAGATGATGAATAGTTGCTCTGCCATAATTTCTTTAAAGTACTTTGCTTTTAACCTTGCACTCTCCTGAGTTTTGGATAAGATTATTTTGATATGAAGATTTGCTTTGAACCTGAGATTTATGTGTAGCGAATGCTTGACCTAAGTCTAGGTGATTGGGGAGTGTGATATAAGATGGTTTGAGCTGCTGTTTTCCATGTTCCAAGTGATACTAGAGTCCTGGGTATTTATTTCAAAAACTTAAAATTACCATATGATGAGATCATGTATGATGAGAGTTTGAATTTCTACCATAGCCATATAAACATGTTTTATTAGAATAGGAAATATTTTCTTACTGATTTGGCTATTTGTATGCATTGAGTTTAATCTAACCGTATTTGATCCTTCGGAACTTGTCATATGGTTAAAATCAAGATTCACACACACTTTGCACCCCTTGCTACTTCTACCCTGGAAGTACGCACCACCATATAAATCTATTTAGACCTACCTCAAAAATTTGTTTTGCTCCTACACTGGGAGTGAACATCCAAAAAAATATCATACCCATAGGATTTTTCTTTTTTCTAACCCTGTTCCATTATATTTGCTCCCAGGTTATCCATATCATTAGTTTCGCATGTTATTCAAGGTTGTTTCTAGTTTAAAAAAAAAGAGAAAGAAAAGAAAAAAGAGAGAAAGAAAAGGAGAAAGTTTTGCAAGAATCAAAAGTTTCAGTTGTCTATCAAGTTTCAAATGATCTTTAGAAATTTTCAAAGTTCAATAAGTTATCTTTTGCAAAAGGAGCAATGTTTTCACCCTTTCTACCTCCCATAAATATTTTCTGCCACATTAATCATACCTTTGAAACCACACATGCACATGTTGATTTGATTGTATGCCAAGGATCTTTGGATTTTATCCTCTGGATCCATGTGTTAGACTGGGCAACATATGTATTACAAGTAAGCTGTCTCCTGTCCCACCTATGAACTCTAGATCTTCTTATTAATCTAGGGTGAGGAAGAGAGAAGGCATGATGCTACTCTGCCTAAGTCTAAAAATACCACATATACTAGAGGAGAGAAGGCAAACCACCATTATTGCCTTGGTGAGGATCCACAAATACCATAAAATGAGAGGCCTGAAAAGATCATGCATAGGATCTCTGAGTTTTATTTCAAAAATTTTACAAAACCCCAGGATAAAGGTTGATCAAAGAGTGTGGAGAATGGTGCTTAACTTGATTGTTCCGCTTTTTATTTACTCAAGACCCAAGTGAAAGCTATAAGCTCCATGGTCAATGGTAATATGGGTAAGTTTGAAGATTAGAGTAGTTGAGTCTAATCAAAGGGAGAGTTCTTATTTAACCACATAAGTATTTTAAGGTATGAAGGCAATATAGCAACTCCTGATCCAACATCATACATAGTTTTTGCTAAGGGACTAGCAAAAGATAAGCTTGGGGGAACTTGTTGACATCAATTAACTCTAATTTTTAATTGTCAACTAATCCAAGATAAGGCCTTAATTGAAAGATAAAGTAAGGAAGTAGGAATTTATTCTATTGAGTTCCACGAGTTGTGTTGCTCTCACTTGTTTTTGCAGGATATTTAATATTTCATCATAAAAGTATCTCAAGAAAGAAATCTGAGCACACCATTGTGAAGAGCTCATCGAGACGATCGCAACGGACATATCACTTGACATATTTGGAGCACCGGAGAGAAAGTCCTCGATGGTTACAACTCGGAATATTCTAGAAGGCCCTAGAAATCATCATCATCACAAGACCAGGGACTAAACCAACAGAATTCCATAGCTCTGTGAAATTATATTTTCCAGGGACTTATCCAGAAGCTGGGAAAGGAAAGAATTCATCCACGTCATGACTCATTGCGCAAACGGATCGGAAAGAGGCACTAGAAGGACGTAGAAGACACCAGAAGACACGAGATCGAAGCAGAAGCCCAGCGACTGCCAGGTGGGGTCGGCCAGCCTCACATGTCAGGCCAGCCAGCCGGCCTGGCTCCCCTACCAAATGGGCCCTCCTTCGCGTGACGGTCTCCAACCGACCTCTACCATGTATCTTGATCATTGTTTCAAGTCGGTTTGATCCAAGGGCCACGGTTCATCCCACCAGACTATCTAAGCAGGGGCAGACCCCCCTGAGGAGAGCATCTATCATCATAATCATTATTCAGCTCAGGGTCGTCCCTCAAAAGGATAACCTAGAGCATCCACCATCTAGGGCACAACTAGAACATAAGAATAGGAATTAGAGGAGGCAAGCAGCGCTTGGGCTCCAGATCTAGTCATAAGGAGGCTTGGTAATGTCTTGTATCTCTCTTTGTATTCAACGGTATTAATCTATTTGTGTTTCTAGTTCATTGTGTTTATCTTCTAGTTCATCGTCTAATTGTCTAGTTCATCATCTAATTCATTGTGTTCTTATTCATAATATTCCTCTAGTTCTTGTTCTTGTTCATGTTTATGTTCCTCACCATGACTTGTTATAATAATAGATTCATAATTATAATGTTCATTGCCTATGTTGGTTATATTTCTAGTTTAGTTGGAGTAGTTTGGTTTTTATGGTCTTGTTCGTATAGCACTCATCCTGAAGTACAAGGGGTGGGTGGTAGAATTAATGTAGGCATGGTGCCTAGATTAAGTCTATCTGCGAGTGCCCCCTATGTTCTGGGCCATGTGGTAGATCACGAAGGTGACAACTTCGTTGAGTCCTCTGTAGTCCACTCCCCGAATGTAGGATTGTGTAAGGCCAATAGTTGCGGGGTGACGTCTTGCTATGTTCATGACCCACCTTGGCAATGTCTCTTGAGTTTGGATATGAGATTGTTTTGGCCATGATAGCTAGATGTAATTGCACTAATTGATGTAGCTCAATGACCTATAGTTATAATCAACCCTAGGAGTTATGTATCTTTATTTCCTAGTTCTTTCTAGAATCACGCCTAAGAAGGAAAATGCTCGGTGGAACCTCTTTTGGACATTGTTGAATTATTATCCTTATTTAATATTATTATGATATGATCCCTATTTTGAGAAGATCTAGTAGACCGCTTATCACAAGTGTAAGTTATAGCTTTATTCTCAATACCTCCATCCTGCCTTCCTAGTGGTGAATTATAAATAACGATACCTGGAACTTTCCTGGGTGAAATGCTACAACGGGAGTATTTATCTGTGCGGTTGCGGATAACCTTTTGTTTAATTTTATGATGAGTGCTAAGATTGTAAATACAACCATATTTCTTACATCGTGTTAGGGATGACAACTTAACTTAAGCGGTGTAAGGAATGTCAACACTCGGCAAAGAACTCTTTACCATCAAATTCTTTGTCGACAGGTCTTTGCCGAGTGCGGCAATCGACAAAGCCTTTGCCGAGTGCGTAGAAGGCTTGCTGAGTGCTTTTGGCACTTGGCAAAGACCACGAATCCGGTAATGTACCACAAAGGGAAGAGAGTTTTCCATGTATACCATTGTGAAAGTTGCTTCTTCCAGCTGCGCCACTAGAAAGTTGGGTTGGTCATCTGTGCCATTCAGTTAAAATTTGTTTGCCACCCACGCCATTCCGTCCAATCTGAGTGCTAACGTTGTCAAAATATGGTGGAAAAAGTCTGAAATACCCTTGCCTCGCTGGTCAATGCCATCTAATAGAGACAACTACGATATGCAAAATTTAACAGAGGGTTATTTGGAAGATTCACAAGACACATGATACCCTGAATTCATAAGATAAGCACATGAGGGCTAAACTGCAAAGTGACCTTCTTCTTGCTCCCGACATCTTGTTATTCCCCATTCGTCGGTCGGTCATTGCTCGCCCATGCTCGTCCTCCATCGCATCCGTCTGCTCCATCTCGCCCACGTGCCGCGCAGAGGTGGAGCTCGCCTGCGCGCCACCGGGGTGTAGCTCCCCTGCGCGTCGCGGGGCGCCGCTCGCCTGCGCTCCACCGGGGCAGAGCTCGACCGCACGAAGGCTGGGGCGGAGCTCGCCCGCACGATGGCCATTGCAGAGCTGGCCCGCCTGTCGTCGGGGCGTGGCTCGTTCGCGCGCCGCCGGGACGGAGCTCGACCGCGAAGGCCGGGGCGGAGCTCGCCCGCGTGCCGCGGAGGCGGAGCTTGCTCGTGTGAAGGCCGGGGCGTAGCTTGCCCGCGCGCCATCGGGACAGAGCTCGCCCGCGCAGTGGCCATGGCAAAGCTAGCCCGCCCGCCGCCGGGGCCAAGCTCGCCCGTGTCTTGCCACTCGTCACAGCGCTTCGCCGCCATCCTGCAGCTCTGGGAAGAGCTCCCTTGTGGCCGCCGGGGTGCCCAGGCACTTGGAGAGGAGAAAGGAAGAAGAAGGGTATTTTTGACTTCTTCACTGACCGGGCCCACTTGACAAGGCTCTCAAACGGTGAAAATGTAACCGAAGCAAACAAATTTTAACTCAATGACATAAGTGACCGGCTAAAGTTTTAGTGGCGCGACTGGAAGAAGCAACTTTTATAATGGTATACATAGAAAAGACTTCAAAGGGAAAGGGTGACCTGCATTTTCATATCCAGCTCCGTACTCCGTATGTAGCACTAGCACATGCGGTCAGAGCCACCATTTGCATTTGTAATTGTTTATATTATCTGGAAAACTGCATCACTGACTCACCAAAAGGCAATTAGGGAAATGAGTTCAAACGAAAGATAAAAATCAGTTGCTATCTCTCGTCTGTGGCGCTGCTCTGCTTTGCTTGTTCTCAATGTCTAGTGGCGCACATGACACTATGCAGGAAGGTCCAATTTGCAAACCCTGCCTTCAAAACTACGTACTAGTGTAGCCTATACTCGTTAATTAATTAAATAGAGAAGGACAATCATATCGAAGGATTACTATACGTACTTGTTAAACAACGGAATGATGGTACGCTAGTGGTGAGATTTGTCCGTCTAACAAACCTACTGCCACCAACTTGTCGGTGACCCGATAGCTTAACGCTAGCTCTCGAGATCGACATGCCACCAAATTAAGCAAGGCGGCAAATCCACACGTGTTCAGCAGTCATTAGCACGCTAGCTAAAAGTAAACACGGTCGGGATGACCAAAGGTATGGTGTTCCGCACATGTTTTTGCTTGGTTCACCCCTCAGTCAAGCTCTCCGTTGCTTGGCGCCAGCTGCCTGCCTCCTGAGATACGATTTCTTCCTTAATTCGTTTCTCACTAGTGTAAATGCGCGTTCATGCGTGTGGGGTTACACGGCCACGGATTTAGCGCGTCGGATCATGTAGTAAAAGAAATACAAAATATAGAAATCGTATGTATACGATCGATCATAAGGAAATCGATAATCAGATACAGTTTATTCAATACTACAACAACAACATAGCCTTTTGTCCCAAGTAAGTTAGGATAGGCTAGAGATAAAACCCAAAAGAGGCATGAAAACAAAGAACACATAAATTATACAAGAAAAAGATTACGGTTCAGGTACGTTAATTGCTAGTCTCTAAGCGTTCCTATCCATAGTTAAATCCTTAGGGATATTCCACTCCTTAAGGTCTCTCTTAACCGACTTGTCCTAAGTTAGTTTAGGTCGACCTCTACCTCTATTTACATTATCAACCCGCTTTAGAACCCCACTACGCACTGGTGCCTCAGAAGGCCTCCATTGGACATGGCCAAACTATCTCAACCGGTGTTGAATCAATTTTTTCTCAATTGGTGCCACCCCAACCCTATCCCGAATATCGTTGTTCCGGACTCTATCCCTCCTTGTGCGCCCACAACACCATCATAACATATGCATCTCTGCTACACTCAATTGCTGGATATGTCGCCTTTTTGTAGGCCAACATTCAGCACCGTATAACATCGCCGGACGAATCGCTGTCCTATAAAACTTACCTTTTAACTTCTAAAGCACCCTTCTGTCACAGAGGACGCCTGAAGCTTGACGCTATTTCAACCAATCGGCTGAAATTCTATGCCTAACATCTTCATCAATGTCACCATCCTTTTATAGCATCAATCTTAAATACCGAAAAGTATCCTTCTTGGCCACCACTTGCCCATCGAGGCTAACGTCTCCCTCCTCATTCCTAGTCGCGCTGAAATCGCACCTCATTTACTCGGTCTTGGTCCTACTAAGTCTAAACCCTTTCGACTCTAACGTGTGCCTCCATAGTTCTAACTTCCTATTAACCTCTACCCTAGTCTCATCCACTAGCACCACATCATCAGCAAAGAGCATACACCAAGGGATATCACCTTGTATGTCCCTTGTGACCTCATCCATCACCAAAGCAAATAAATAAGGGCTCAATGCCGACCCTTGATGTAGTCCTATTTTAATTGGAAAGTCACTGGTGTCGCCATCACATGTTCGGACACACGTCACCATATCCCTGTACATATCCTTGATGAGGGTGATGTACTTAGTTGGGACTTTGTGCTTTTCCAAGGCCCACCACATGACCTTTCTCGGTACTTTGTCATATGCCTTCTCGAGGTCAATAAAGACCATGTGCAAGTCCTTCTTCTGCTCCCTATACCTCTCCATCAACTGTCGTAATAAGAAAATTGTCTCTATGGTCGACCTACCAGGCATAAACCCAAATTGGTTTTGGGTCACACTTGTCACTCTTCTTAGGTGATGCTCAATAACCCTCTCCCAGAGCTTCATCGTATGGCTCATCAACTTAATCCCACGGTAATTAGTACAACTTTCTCCTCCATTCTTCAGGTATCTTGTTTGACCGGAAAATAAGGTTAAAAAGCTTAGTTAACCATACTATCGCTCTGGCACTTAGGCATCTCCACATCTCAATGGGGATACCATCAGGGCTCATCGCTTTACCTCCCTTCATCCTCTTCTAAGCCTTCCCGATCTCTGCCTCCTGAAATCTCCTCATGAAACGTCTGTTGGTATCGTCAAATGAGTCATCCAACTCCAAGGTAGGACCCTCATTCTCCCTATAAAACAACTTGTCAAAGTACTCTCTCCACCTGTCCTTGATCTCCTCATCCCTCACCAAAAGTTGATCCGTCCCATCCTTGATGCATTTGATTTGGTTGATGTCCCTCGTCTTCCTCTCGCGGATCCTAACCATCCTATAAATGTCCTTCTCCCCTTCCTTCATGCCTAGTCACTGATAAAGGTCATCATACGCCTGACCTTTTGCTACACTCGCCGCTCGTTTTGCAGCCCTCTTCGCTATTTTATTGCCCTCAATGTTGGCTGCACTCTTGTCATGATGGAGGCACTTGAACCACTCCTTCTTCTCCCTAATAGCCCTTTGCACCTCGTCATTCCACCACCAGGTGTCTTTCGCTTCCCGTTTGCCTCCCCTACTCACTCCAAACACATCCGAAGCCACCTTCCGAACACATGTTGCTATCTTTAGCCACTTGTCATCTGCATCTTCTCCTTCTTCCCACGGCCCCTCATCTAGCATCCTCTCCTTAAATGTTTGCGCTGCTTCCCCCCTAAGCTTCCACCATTTTGTTCTCGCAATCTTGGCCCGATTGTCCCGATGGATACGTACCCGAAAGCGAAAATCCGCCACCACGAGCTTGTGTTGAGGGACAACGCACTCCCCAGGTAACACCTTACAATCTAAGCAAGCACGTCTATCCTCCTCCTTGCAAGGATAAAGTCAATCTGACTCAAGTGTTGTCCGCTACGAAAGGTCACTAGATGGGATTCCCTCTTCTTAAAGACGGTGTTCGCTATCAACAAATCGTAGGCCAACGCGAAGTTCAAAACATCCTCCCCCTCTTGATTTCTACTACCATACCCGAAACCCCCATGCACCCGCTCGAAACCTATATTAGTCGCACCCACATGGCCGTTGAGGTCTCCTCCTATAAAGAGTTTCTCACTGATAGGCACAGTACTAACCATGCTATCGAGATCTTCCCAAAATTGCCTCTTGGTGCTCTCGCAAAGACCTACCTGTAGGGCATAGGCACTGATCACATTCAGAGCCAAATCTCCAACTACCAACTAGACTAGGATAATCCAGTCGCCTTGCCTCCATACCTCAACTACTCCATCCTTAAGGCTCCTATCGATCAAGATGCCTACACCATTCCTACCCGATGTTGTCCCTGTGTACCAAAATTTGTAGCCAGTATCCTCCACCTCCTTCGCCTTCTGGCCCTTCCATTTAGTCTCCTGAATGCATAGAATATTTACACGCCTCCTAATTGCTGTATCGACTAGCTCTCTTAACTTACCCATTAGGGACCCTACATTCCAGCTACCTAGACGAATCCTAGTTGGCTCAGCTAGCTTCCTTACCCTTCGCACCCTCGAGGGAAGTGCGAAGACCCTTGCTCATTTTTCACTACACCCGGGCGTGGATGTAGCGCGTCACAAAGGTTGCGACGACCCGACCCTTGCTCATTTATCATCATACCCGGATCACAATACGACACGCCACTAAGGGGATGACGACCTAGCCCTTGCACATTTGACACTACACCCGGGTTTTGATGTAGCGCGTCGCTAAGAGGGTTACGTCCCAACGAATCTCTTGTGGGTTTCATATGGTGGGTGGTAGTCAAGAGTATTTTTATATAGCATATAAGACATGCATGACCTATTTTAGTAATATGGAAAAGTTGTTCTAATTGCTGCAACATCTTTAAAGAAACGCTTGCATTCACAGAAAAGCCTATGGTCTTCCGTGCAATAGCCTGTTAGCCAATCAGCGTAGCAGTGGCCATGCGCCGGACGACGCGGTATCGCTAATTTCCAATGCGGTGTGAATCTGAGGATCATCCTGTCGACAGTTTCATATGCGTCTCTTCAATAACATCGCAGTTGTATGGTGGTCCAGAAGCCCTTGGACCAGTCCTCGTCGCGATCGCTTTCAAGTGATCTCAGAAGGCGTTTTGTGTCTTTGTCAGACTGTATCCCCTCGTTGGATCTATAGACGACCAACGCCAGGAGGTACATAGCAAGTGGGTGGCCTGCGTCAGAAGCCTACCGTAGACGCCAAAAGGGTGTGTGAACGGTGCTGTGGTTGTCCACAAAAACCAGATCGATGCCGCGAAGGAATCTTGCTTCGATGTTTCCTGCATTTGCGAGGTAAGCCATGAGGCGGACGAAGTTGTATTGTCGAGGTACCTGCACCGAAGAACTTGTATGAAGGGCACTTGGACTGCCACCGCCTTCAGGCTGCAAGCGCTGCGTAGCGCCCTGCATGTTCTTCATAGATTAGTGAGGTCTTCAAAATGCATCTTCGAAGTCGGCACCGGCTACTCGCTCGGCAATCTTGGCAGCAACCTCGTGTGGGAGGTCTTGTAGGTTGTTGCAGCCATTGGCGGCCTGGGGAAGAAATTGTTGAAGCGTCATTGATGATCGATGACAGAGTTCGATACTACGGAGGAAGACGAAGGTCTAGGTATAGAAGAGCGTGCGCGATGGGAACACGAAGGGCAGTGGAGCGAGAAGGCGCCATGAATCGAGGCACTTTACTTCCGATGAACAGATGTTCCGTCTTCTCGTTGGGAAGCGTTGTCGGTACAAATCTTGATGCCATGCGCAGGGAGGAGCTGAAACGGTGGCACAACGAGTTCTGATGAAAATCGCGTCATTGGGTAGGAGCTCTCTGTGTTGACTAACTAATTAGGTTTAGTGTATTATTTAGACAGTGAAAGTCCAATAGGACCGTGTTGTAACAACGTAATACTGGGCCATGTGGAAATTGTTGGACCAAGGCTAATTATTTGGGTGTAGTCTGTGAGCTCGTCGGTGTAAGCCTAGTAGCACTGCGATGTAGGTGGACCACTGATTGTTGCGAGGTTGGTCGTGGGTCGGTATGGGCCTCCGATGCCGTCGGTAGATGGCAGTGCTGGGCTGGCGGTTCAACGTTCCATGGAATACTAGCGTTACTGATTACTGATAATAGGTTGTGCTAGGACATCTCTAGATACTTATTTTAGAAAGTCTGTAGACTGAGTGACCAATCTATTTTGCTACAGCAAGGTATCTGCATTAACGAGCTATGGCTACGGACACCAAACAAAGAAAGTCATGCATGAGAGGACATAGCAAACAAACATAACAACGTAGGTTTGAAACATAACAGCATCCATGTGTGTGTGCACCAAGCGACAAGGGTCAAGGTGTGACACACAATACGTCTTTAGTACACAAATAAAGGGTAGTTCAATTAGTACACAAATAAAGGGTGGTTCAAAGAGTTACATGCATAATAGTTTGAGGCAAGCTCATGGCAGTCGACAGTGGCGGTCGTCCAGCGCAGAGTAGGTGTCAGCTCTAGTACGAATCAAATCCATCCATGTCCTCAGGGTCCATAGCCTCTGGGGAATGAACTTGTGAAATAAAGTAAAGAAGCAACGCTCATAAGTAGTTGTAAGAAAAATTGAAACTGAAAGTAACACAGAGCGAAGTTATCACTGGGCACAAAATATGGCCCTTTGAAATGAAACAGAGCCTAGGAGTACTGCTTTGGTATCCATGTATGAACATAACACTGGTAGTGTAGCCAGAGGTTCTAAGTGTAACTGCATCGAATCAGAGAACACTGACTGCAATAAATAAATGAATAGGAAATAGTACTCCTAGGCATTTATTTATGAACTGCGGATACTTCGTCGGCGGCTCCCTCCTTCGTATTCTCCAGGTGCACATGATCTTGTGCCTCGCGTGATGCGAACTGGACCATGAAGTCCTTGTGGAATGGCAAAACATGAAGTGGCTTAGGAATGGGCCCAAACTATTTCTGAAAGGCACGAAAGATGTCCCTGATGGTTGGTGTTGTTGTGTTCGGATCAATATCGATGGCGAGAACAGCGTTCGCCAGCTTTGTCTCCATGGCCTTCATCTCCTCGTCTAGCTAGACGGGAGAAATGAATGGAAGACCTTCCATGCACTCTGCAGGAGCAGTAGCACGAGGCAGTCACTTAGTATGGCAAAACAAAAGCAAAGAACTGAAGAAAAACTTTATGTACTAAAGAGCACATGCGCCGTATGTCTGCACATGGTCGTTGGTCCACAGTCACGGCTTCGATCTGAGCGCACAAAGGGCTGGTTACCAACTAACTAAACAAAGACTCATCGTGGATGCAGGAAATCACTTTGCTTTTTGTAGGAAAAGGGCTCGAGGATGCTACTGCTGAACCTAGTTGAAACCACAGACCTAAGCCCATGAAAATGATAGAATGTAAAGCAGGTTTGGAAATGTTACCAGATCCGATGGTGGGCAGGTCACGCCGGGCTCCAGTGGCTGCCACCGTGTTCAGTCGCTGATTTGGAATGCCAGTGTGCTTGAGCAGATCTATCTTCGAGGGCAAGTGAACGGAAGGAGAAGTGAGAAGAAGGGGAGAGGAGAAAAGGAGTGACAGAGCAAGAAAGGAAGGCCGGTGTGCCATGATTCACTGATACCTCGGTGACCCCGGTGCAGCTGAAAGATGGGGACCACTAGGCGGTTGGACCACCTGTTGGTGTTGCCAAAGCAACTGGATCGAATCTTGAACAACGGACACGAGCAGCTTGAGTATGGTCCTGGTGTTTCTATCTATGAAACACAGGATGCACAAGGCGACTGAAACGGAGGGTCCATTGGCTGCTGGGCCCACACGTTGGTGTGTAGCGGATAGGTCAAAGCATGTTGCGTTGCATTCTAATGGGCGCCACGACGCCAGTGAATCAGAGATCAACAATGGCACGCCCGTCAGGCTTTCTGTCAGGCGTGCCATGGCGAGGATAGACACGGGCATCGTAGACAAGATTACTGACGTGTGGCTAAAGTAGGGTCCTATGTCTATCCGCGGTTTTGGGCCTTTTCGATGGGCTTGCCTTGGTGGACCTAGCCGGCCAGCATGAAACGGCCCAGCCGTAATCCGACGCCGGTGTATAGGTCGAAGAAGATTGCATTTATCATAAATAAAAAGGAGTCAAGAAAGTTCAGCAACACGACTATGATCAGACTCAGATAACAAATCGTTGCATCCTATATCTACCAACAAAAAATAAGAACACACACTTTATATAGAAGGCAGCAACAGTTTGGTAGTTGGAGTGCCATAGTATGTTTGCTACAGATGAAAGGATGAAAATATGCATGCGCCCAAATGGTGTTTGTTCAGATTACATCCAGCCAAAGAAAGGGGCCATGTATCGTATATGCAGAGTTTCTACATTAACAAATCCAATAGTTTCAAATAGAAAACAACCAATCCAGGTAAGCAGTCAATGTATCTAGATTAGAGTTGATGCCACCATCGCAGAAGCAAATCCAAAAGTGAGGAGTGCAGACTCAAAAGCAGAAAAGTCGTAGACCCTCCATGCGATGTAGGTCTGTGAGCTGATCAGAGCAAGAGCTGTGAGCGTGCCGGGCACAACGCGTGGCCTGATCAGGGCAAAAGCATGGCTCAACTTCCTGAGAAATCAAATTATGATGTGTGAGAACAAAATCAGTATGTGGATATGTGTTTTATTCACATAAGCAACAAAGAGACATGAGTAAAAGAAGAAGTTCAAGTCTAGATTAACATATATTTGCAATGCACAGACACATCAATCAACAAAAGAAGTAAGGAAATAATGGTAAGGAATGCTACCTTGCACACACAGCCTACGCTGTAGCGAGACGGGCTGGCCGGTAGCGCTTGACTAATGAGGCGATGCTGTCAGAGCATGAGTCTATCGTTAGCAAAGAGAATAGCAAGTAAATAATGGACATGGTAGCAAATGTCTTCAACAAAATAGAAAAATAGGTAGGGTCGTACTTGTCGGTCTGATCATTGACATGGGCATTGGTAGCATCCACCCCGGGTAGCAGATCATTTAAGCGTCATCCGCAGCAGCACCATTAGTCAGGAATTCAAGTCTTTTGTGAGCGAAAGAAGCACCGTGCTTATCCATGTGTTCTCTATTTCACACATGGGCAGCACGTTAGTTCCTTCCCTTTCCGAACCCCGTTACAGACATGCAGCGTACTTACCCAGAATGTTCTTCCATGGGTGCCTTATCATTAGGCTTCAGAGACGATGTTGGAGTCTGAATTGTAGTGACAAAAAAATCAATAAGGTGAAATCAAGAGTGTTAGGAGGCAATTCTGGTAATGCACAATGGGCATAGGAGCTTACCGATGCAGGGGTTGCTGCAGATGGTGCAGGCAGCTGTAGTAGCGAAGCAGACACAGTAGCACTGTCCGACAAGCTTCCATGACCACCTGAAGAACCACTGGTGCCACTCTAGGTAGGAGCAGGAAGGACCTCATGCTGACCATGCGCTGAGATGATCGAAGTGACCTGAAACATTTTCTCCTGCCTGTAGAAGCTCTACTGAGTCAAATCAACAGCAAAAGTGAAACGATGGGAAACCACCCTGGTAAGATCTACTGGCAACTGATCAGAGGAGCCAGCCAGCGTCATAACCTGCTGGACAAATTTTCCAATGATCTGACGACAAGATCACCAAAGCAAATCATCTCTGCTTCACTAGTACCGTCAACAGCCACGAAGCAGAGCTTGTACCTACTCGACATGAAAACAGAACACAGATTAGACAGCACACAAGAAGCAAATCAAAGTAAAACACTAATGTGTGAGCCTTTACTTGAATCTGAAAGATGTATATGAGCATGAATTGCATGTGTAACCGGATCCATTATGGGAGAACGACTTGCTACATTTGGTGCAGGATGCAATCCACAGGACGTGTTGGTCACAAAGCGACCAATGGTCACGGTGCAGCGATAGCCACCCTCCTGCAATAGGACAACAATGTTTTAAGTAGTTAGCAACAGAAAAGAAAACAAAGCAGCAAGAAACAGCTGACTAGAATGAACTGTATACCGGGTAGTCATATGCATCCATGGCATTGAGCTGGAGAAGAGTCCTGGCTTCAAGCTGGCTAGGCGAACGCATAGGCTTTTCAGACTGGGCAGGAGCAGCGGCCCGGGCTATGTTGATGTTCTGGTCCTGTAAGCTACATCCACATTGCTATAGAATCAGTGCTGTCTTGGATAGTGGGTATCTGAAAATGCATTACAAGAGACACACTTACTTGCTGTAGAATTCTCCAGCTTCTGTAATATGTGGATTGAAATACCAGCGAGTAGCTGTGTTTGCACTCAGATAATAGGTATATGCAGAAGCAAACAAATAGCCAAGACATTCAAAGGGGGTTGCATACTTAGGAAGAATAAGGCAGAGGCTACATCCAAAATCAAAATGGCCAAAATAGTTCACCGAAGGGCATAAAGAAGACTCTACCATGGTACTTCTTCATCAGAACTCCCACAAGGAGGACTACAACTGGTTTCTCTAAAGTCTCTGCATGCACTCCATTGAGAGTGAAAGCGGCAGTGCGTTCTCTCCACAGGCTGACCTTAATTTATGTGTAGCTATATAAAAAGTATATTAGTATAGAACGCTTTGAGTTTAGCGTCCAGCTTGGAAATACACATACCTTAGGTCCCTCAAGATGAGATGACTAGAAAGCGTAGGTTGCGGCTTGTTTGGCAGCTGGACAGTGTAAAAGTCAGATATCTCAGCGAGCACGCCAATAGTGTCTGCAAAAACATACACATGAACAACAACAACAAACGCAAAAAGAGCAAACAACATTACAAATAGTCACACGACATACCAACAAAGTCCCTGGTGTCACCTGCGTGCGCCTTGAGGCTATCAATAGGCGTTAGCCTGTACGCGTAGAATGGCATAGCAGGATTGTCAGCTCTAGCAGCGACCTAGGTATGGCAGGTGAACTCAATCATGTATGCACACTCAACAGGCCTGAAGCTACACTTGGCATTGGAGACCCTGAAGCGGCTGACAATGTAGACACCATACTCATGCATAAAGGGGCTCTTTGACTCGACCTCCGACTGTGGAATCTCAGCATAGATGCTATTGCCCTACAGGAAGCAAGAAACTTTCACATGCTAAAGCAACAAAATACAAGCGCCATACCCAGCAAGCAGTAAAGAAGATTCAGCACTCTATTTGGAGAATACATACCGCATCATCAATAAGAACCATGTCCACATGCTGAATAGGCCCATCGTCAGTGCCGCCACGATACTCCCACTTGCGTGAGACACGAACACAAACGCATGCACGCCTGACGCCCGGCCGCAGATCAGGAAGCAAATCAAACGCCATGAAGCACAGCTGGCCACCACCGCGCAATAACACAAAGTCTAATTCCACAAAACAACATACAACGGTTAAAGATGGGCATTCCTATATAGATTTCACACTGTGTGTAGCCAATGGGCCAGGCAAACAACCTACATTGTGGCTGCATATCATATGGTATAAAGAAACACGGAAACGCTAGCAACACATTCTGAACAAGCTCTACAGTAGCGGCTGCTGAGAATGGTAAACACCGAATCTGCATCCTCACGAGGCAAAGAAAAATACATGTACATAACATGGGGGTCTTTATTAACACATCAAAACAAAATGAATAAATATTCCACACAATCAAAACTGAAAGAACTAAAAAGGAAAACAGCACAAGTGGAAAACAGGAAGTTCTCAAACAAGCAAGCTTAGAGCGGATGCTTCTCTGAGAAAGCATTCTGACCGAACCGCTATATCAGGGGACAACACATGTCGCAGCCCCAGAACTTCCTGAAACACACTGCACCAACCCAGTGGTTCTTGTTGCAACAAAAACAGTAGCTCTTGCAATTCTTCTATACAACATTACGCCCTAAAAATTGTAGTCTACAACAATGAACCCATATAGGGTCTGTAAGAAAGAAATAGCCTGTAAAGCAGCCTGTTCATAGCCATAGGCATCTACGTTCTGGTGAGACGCCCAGAAAAAATAGTCCTGCCCGTATCAACGCCTCGAGCCAAGGGCACCTCAAGCTCGACCCCATACAATGGAGTTCCATTCCCACCGACCTCAAGGACGGGAGACACGTAGGGCAAAGCGCATCTAGCCGCAACAGCATGGAGCAGCGAGAGATAGGAGGCCCCAACAATAAATATGGATAAATGGTAGCCAATACGCTAGCAAAACATAATATGGATCAACAGGGACCCCTTTCCTTCATCGCTGCATGCGCTGACTAAAAGAAGTCAAGAGAAATAAAAGGAAAGGAAACAAAACGAAACAAGATGAAAAAACGAAAAGAAAATTCAAATGGATCATATTGGTTAGAGCCATCATAGCAACAAGAACATATAGACACGCGGAAACCATAGAGAAAGAAGGGACTCGTTACCAAGTGAAGGCGGGCTAGCCAACCCCACGGATCGCTACATCGACCCTGGCTCAGATCTATCGGTGTCCAACCTACAAAGGCAAGTAGATCAAACAAGGAGGGAAGAAGATAAACCGAAAAACGAAGACGACATCTTCCCAAACAAAGAACACCAGCACGAACGAATGTATGAATCATACCCGAACAACTGCCTAGAGCCGGCCAGCAACCTACAGAAGATCAGATTAACACACGGGTCAGATTCCGAACGTCTGAAGCATTCTCTCAAACACGTAAGGCGCGTTCATACGCAGAACACAGCCAGACAAGAACACACTATCACAAACACTCGTAGCCAAGATCGAAGCACATGTAGAACTCCAGAACATCAGACATCCATAGATCTACCACCCCTCCCCCTTGTTCTGCTGAAGAATGGCCAAAGTCTTTGTTGCACAAGCAACCCTAGCGAATGACCCCCTGACAATGTAGCACAACATCCTACCTCAAAAAGTGAAGTAAACAAAAAGGAACTGCGGCTATCCTAACGACCCCACCAGGGAGTATTCACCCGTCGAAAGCAGAAGCGGACAGTGCCTCCCACCGGCCGACCAAATGGATGAAGACCAGGAAGCAGAAAGGGGACGAGGGCAGAGAAGCACAAGCTCACCTGGAGGAGCCAGCGAACAAAACAACAGCCGTAGGAGAGAGGAGCCGACGGAGAAGGCCTTTATCCCACAGCTACCGCGGCCCACCGGAAGAGAGGCCATGCCTTCTAACGACGCATAGCCTTTGTCTAACGACAATTGGTCGAGTCTCCGACAACCGGTCCCGCAGGCGCAGGCTGGCCAACCCTGGCTCGACAACGGCCTGCTCCAACGGGAGCAACTTGCCAACGCATCGCATAGGGCATGGCCCTGCGGCAGACATGTGGGGCATGAACAGGTACGGGCCTAGAGCTCAACGACACCGCATCGCAGCACGCACAGCCGCCGAGGGCGGCCGCGCAGGCGCAACGGTAGAGCGAGAGGCTCGTCTGCGGCGAGTCCAGCTTCCGGGCCCGCAGCCTCAACCCATGGGCGCACCATCTGCATGACACACGGGCCATGCACAAACCGATCCCACACTGCAGTGGGATAGGAGTAATACACAGAACACGCCGGAAGAATCCACGTACGGCGGCCACGCCAAACACCGACCACCGCCCTGCGCACCCACCACATGACAGCTGGGCCAGCCGATGCCCGGGGCCACGAGTTAGCCACCGAAGCACATGAACCCGCACTGCGCCGCATCATGGCTTAGGTAGGAAGCACCCAGCTAGAGATAGGCCGTCCCAACACCTCAATGCGGGAACACCCCACCACCGGTAGGTGGACCAAGAGAGGAGCATCCCTACCCGGAAGCCCCCGCACAGCAGGCGAGCGCAGGGGAGCAAGAGCCGCCCGGCCACCTACAGGCGGGCCAGGAGACACCGGGGCCTCCTGCAGCAGGCGGCGCGGCGCGACGCGGGCCGCCGCAGTACCCCGCCACCGGCCTGTAGGCCCGGCAACGCCGACGCCCCCACCGTCAGCGACCGCAGCGCGTCGCAAGGGCCGGTGCGCGGCGCCCGAGCTCCATCCCGCGGGGGGGCGCGCGAGGGCCGAAAACGTCGATGTGGCCTATCTCCACGCGCGAGAAGCCGTCGCGCTTTGGTACCATTAAATGAGCTAGGCTTGCTGCATAGACGTACATCAGTGTGCGCGTGTCTGCACCAACCAAAAATAATTTCTTGTCTTGGGCAAATATTGAGGATAAGTTTGGGATTACTCCGCTTCTTGTTTTCATCTTGGCTCCATATTTTTCAACCAAAGAGATGCAGCCCTATATATAAACTCTATTTTTAAGAAAGAAGGTGGGATTGTGAAAGCACTTAAAAGAATGCTTAAAAACTCTCTTTATTTTCTTTTACAGAACTGCTTCATGCTGCTGGAGTTTGGTTTAAACAAACCAAAATTTTTTTGACGCAAATACGTACGAAATACACAGGCCTTGGGCTCAGTTTTTCTTCTTCTTTTGCAGCCCATGCCGGCCCAACTCTACTGATTGCGAGAACAGGGCCCGCCGCCACGCCCGCCCACTTGGTAGGTTTTGTTTGGGATCTCACCATTTCTTCCTCGTCTCCGTCTCTACACGGCGCCGCCGCAGCCGCCGCCGCTAGCTGCTGCCGGGAGCCCAAATCTGAACGTAAGCCATGGCGATTGGTTCTCTCATCGCCTCGAGGTTCGCCAGATCTAACCATGCCATCTCTCAGGTGCCACCTCCCCTCCCCCTCTTTCGTATTGCTGGTTGTTCGTGCGTCGATGTTGATCTGATCAATCCGTATGTTCTACCGCGTGGTTTGATCAGGCTCCCAGGGCCCAGCATGCCGCATCTCCTCTATTTTCCGGCCTTGGAGCAGCGGCTCGTGCTTTCAGGTAAATATATAAGTACAAGTTTATTATGTATGCATACATAACCAACGCTAGCTTGTGCTTCTATGTCAGCCATTGCTTGTTGATTGTTGAATTGTATGTATCTACTGCTCTGTGCAGCTCAAGGGCTCTATGGAAGGGAGCATTTGTTGATGCTTTCCTGGCTAGAATAAAGAAGAACAGAGAGAACATGAATGGCAAGAAGATTTGGTCCCGTAGATCTTCTATCTTGCCGGAATTCGTCGGTTCCTCTGTGCTCATTTACAATGGGAAAACTCATGCCCGGTGCAAGATCACTGAAGGGAAGGTTGGCCACAAGTTCGGAGAGTTTGCTTTTACACGGAGACGAAGGC
Source organism: Bothriochloa decipiens (assembly GCA_023333625.1). Lineage (NCBI taxonomy): Eukaryota > Viridiplantae > Streptophyta > Magnoliopsida > Poales > Poaceae > Bothriochloa > Bothriochloa decipiens. The sequence goes on along the minus strand of CM041628.1, from coordinate 36,738,549 downwards.
CCCATCGAGCAATAATAGCAAAGGGAAATCAAGGAAATGGCAAAAGGTAAAAGGAGAAATGTGCATTGGAAGGTAAGGTGATAAATATCATAAGAAATAAATTTAGATGTCAGCTGATACTGAATAAAGTTTACCTGCATTTTAAGTTTTTTTTGGGGTAATATCTGAACTTTTAATTAGTTGCTGGTAGGAAAAAAACATTCAGCTAGCACTAATTTGGGTTCTCTGTCACAATAATCTGGGTTGTTTGTATTTAGCTCGAGCCTAAATGGTGTGAAATGATGGAACACGGAGGAAAAAACAAACCCACATTGCCCACATCCGGCTTTTGGTATTCTTCTAGATCTGATTGGTAGATTTGATCAATGTTCAATCCATCTATGTTTCAAAAATTGTTGTATTAGTTCATTTAGTTTAGATTCCACTCTACTAAAAAATTGATGTATTGATATATTGTAGATAATTTTATTACCTTCCTAGAAAGATAAAGGACCCGAAGATTTGTTGGGTAGATAAGAAGTTATGGCAATCTGAATTCGAACTGTTTTCCTGCACGTTACTCTGTTCCGTTGTACAGTATTCTTGCCTGTTTATCTTGTAGAACAATTTTAACCTCCAGACTTCTGGAGATGATTGAATTATATTTTTGTTAGTTTTAGTCTTTTTCTTTTGTGTATAGATAGCAGATACAAAATTGTGATGTGAATCAGTGGCGGAGGACTCGGTAGGGCAAGGTACGGCGGCCGCCATACCTTGATTCCCCATCAATCCCCTCTCCTAAATCGTTGTCCAGTCATCGTTTCTCCTAATCCATCGGTTTTTTTGGCTTTGCCTTTTGGGCTGGCAAATCCATGCGCACATCGCTTTGCGACGCCCACGCCTATAGCCAGCGTATTCATCTGGCCGCAGCGATGCTTGAGTTCCCGTCTTCTCGAGCAGGCGACTTCTATTATGACCCGTCAGCGACTCCATGCCGTAGGTTCAACGGCCGGCAGGTGGGATTTGAAACTCGAGAGCCAATGTAGTAACTTCTAGGCGGCGAGGCAAGACGAGTAGACGATGCCAAGCCCGGTGGCACTGCAATCTGCACAATCTGCGGCACCATGACGCGCCAAAGCAGATCACGGTGCATGCTAGGATGCAGCACTGCATCAAGCATCATCCCTATAAGCATGAGTTCTTTTAAATCACCTACTACCTCACTTCTTAAGTTATTGTTTGTTTAATATACTTTTTATTGGTTAATTACTGAATTTGGTTGATTAATTTGTGGACCAGTGGAATTAGTTAAGTGAAGATGAATCCTGAATCAGATGAAAAATACATACCATTTTGTTTTTAGTGTACCATGTTTCTATTTCGCCATACCTAGAATTTTTTCCGTCCTCCGCCACTGATGTGAATGTATGTAATAAGCTAGACTGCAGGCCTATAGATTCAGTGATGAAAAATGCCCTCTCTTTCTTTCTTGTATAGCTGCCCTAGATTAGTCCTGCAACCCACCTTGGGCTTGCTTCTCTGTTCTTCTGCTGTTCCTTTGAAGCCCCTTTGTACAGTGTTGTTCTTGTTTCCTTTTGTTTAATAAAAGAAAAAAAATCTTACAGTGGGGGCCTCCCCTTCTGTATCTAAGTATAGGAGCATGTCTTTTATTTATGTGTTTGGCAAGTGTATTAGTGAGCTATGCCTCACGTCAGGGTTGATCTTTGCCGGCAAATCTTTGTCACATGGTTAAGAGATGCTAGCTCAAATTTTTGCTGCTTTTATTGTGGCTGGGTTAAATTGATTTGTCCTTCGTGTGCAATTGAGCTATGAATAGAGTTACATCCCTTGCTAAAGTGAGTGTGTGATCTTTGGCTCTACGTAGGCAAAGGCTGGAACCATCCTTTCCACATGTGTTATCAGCATGCTTTTAGTGTCCATTATGTATATATAGAGTGGTAGCTGTGAAAAGATCGCCGCACCTAAAGCCACAATCTGTACCAGTACCTTTTGATTGCAGTGAGCAACAATGCGCCTATGAAGCAAGCATGAAATGCAATGTGCGGTGTGACATCTTATGCCAGCTAGAAGAGAATGCAGTTGGGATATGTGGCCATAAATATGAGTAACGGTGTTCTCAATTGCTTATGAGATGATTACAGGAGCTTGGTTCACTAAATGTGTCGACGTCGGGACCCGGGGGTGCCCTAAGCCAACGAGTAAACGTGTTCTTCGTGCTCCCTAATCCGGATGGTGATGCAAGATGGATACAAAGATTTATCCTGGTTCGGGCAAAGGAGGCCCTACGTCCAGCGGGGGGAGGAGATTTATATTATCTTGCACCGAAGTGCTTGTACATGGGAGGATACAAGCGAGCGAGTGAGAATCGAGGGGTGTAGAGGGTGAGTTGAGACTTGAGCGTTCCGGGCTCTAGAAGCTCTCTCGGGTGTTCAGTCATTCTTCTTTCGCCGCCCCTTCTAACGTGCCCGGCATCCCCTTTTATAGAGTAAGGAGAGGCACGGGTATACAAGAAGCCTACTTGGTCGTCGCTGATGACGTCGAGGGGGTGATGCCGATCAAGTCGAAGCTGCTGTAGAGGCGTGCGCCGGGCATGGCCTGCTCTGTAGCGATGTGCTCGGAGTCGATGGACGTCCTTCAAGTATGTCACGATGACGCCTGCAGACGGTCGGTGAAAGACCCGCGCCCATACGCGGCATGCGGATCCCTGTGTACGTCGCGTCGGGGGTTGTTGGAGCGTTGACTAGAGGTGTCGAAGTCGGACTCGAGGGGTGGCTTGATGACGCTCGAGGCCCAACCGAGGGGTAGCCACAGAAGTAGTGGTTGGACGGATAAGATCGGACTTAGGGAATCTGAAGCTAGAGGCTGTCGCGTAGCGTGTCGAGGGGGCGTCGAGTGGTGGAACAATGCTCGGCATGGCGTAGCAGTACCAGTCAGTTCGCCGCACGTCTTAGGGATGGACGGTAAAGCGGGATTCGACCGATGTACCCGTTCCCTTTAGTATGCTGTAGCCATACGGTTAGGCGGGAGTGGGTGAGATGCATTAAATGCACTGACTCCTGTACGGGGAGTAGGTAGATTCGGGGGGTAGTAGTAATCGACGGGGGGTCGTCCGCACGGGCGGACTTCCGTCACTCGGGGGTCCCGTCGAGCGAATGGCTGTCTTGGCTTGTGCAACGCTGCTCATGGGCCGGCCCGGCGTAGCTCGGTGTACGTTGGTGGACCCACATCTCTGTTTGTGGGCTTCTCGGATGTTTTTGGGGTTTTATTGTTGGGGGATTAATTCTTTCAGTAGTGGGTTTAGGGTATCCCTTTATTCAGGTACCCGACAAAATGTGTTTTCACTATGATTGCAAAGACCACAGGGCAGTGCTAACTTGTTATTTGCTCAGAAATTTACACCACTGTGTTTATCACCTTTCAGGTAGGCTTAAGGACGGTGGGATGAGGGCATAGTTGATGAACAAGCACTTGAATCACCAGAGTTTATGGTCTGGGCTGCTTTTTCTTAGACCAAATAATTTCAGGCGAATGTTAGCTGATCTTATTTAAAGATTTGCCCATGGACTCTGTTCATCTGTTAATTACTGCTTACTGCTGGTGCAGCGAACAGTAACTGATTTTTAAGTCATGCTTTTATAGATTGTTTTTGGCCAGAATTAGCTACATTTCTGGTAGAATATTTCTTGTTCAAACTGACTGCTGGTAGCAGATTTGAGTACCTCAAGTAGCCGTTTGATAGATGTGCACTCTTCCTCCTTTGCTCTGCCTCATTTGCTAGATGTACACTCTATCTTTACATACTACTCCCTCCGTATATAAATAATATGTCTAAATATATACTCTTCCTGCAATGTCATCCTGAGGTTGTGTCTGAGTGTCTTCATTCATTTCAAGTGCTGTGCATGTAGACGTATAGGTGTCCACATCCAGGGAATCTCAGATGCATGCGGAGGGAAGCTAGAACGACAGAAATAGAGGGACAGAGGGAGTAGTAAAATGCATGTATCAAAAAGTTAAAGTGAATTATAATTTAAAACGAGGGAGTATAATTTATTTACAGTGGAATCATCTTATCTGCCTCTGTTGCGCCAGTTGAACAATTATTAGTGAAAGATTATGGACTGAAATGGAAGTGACCAACACACTTAATTCAACATTGACTGGAACTGGCAGCCAGGTCTGGAAAATTGGAACGAGGACCCAATTTGCCCATCTCCACTGTAGTACAAATACTCCTTGGCTGTAGTCCTTGGGATTTGTGTCAAGCTCTGCTCGATGCTATGACTAGTTCTAGCTGCTGCACCCTGTCCCCTAACGCTTGCTTCGTTCCAAGGCCACTATCCAGTCGTCTCACCTTGCTGAATCAACGCCTGACCACAGGACCACGCGCGCTCGCCGTCATTGCATCTGTGACCATCTCCGGGTCACTGCTGAACTGCAACCCAGCCGCGAAGGCAGCGGAGGAGAAGAAAGTACTGCGAACAGGGCAGCAAAAGAAACAGAGCTAATGGTGGCCGCACACCGCAGCCATCGAGTACAAATGTAGTGCTGACTAATTATAACATCTTTGGTTTTCAAAGGAAGACCAGAGGCCGTATATATGCGTCTAGAAAGTCCACACATATAACAGAAAATAATATATCAGAAAAACATTGTATTATATAGCGAAAACTTAATTATATCAACACTTACAAACATCAGAGTATCGTGAAATTGATGGCTACAACTTCCCTTCAGAGCTCTATTCTTCTCAGGGACAGTTGACTGGAGGCTTCGTATGCCAAACACTTCTAACACTCAACCTCTTTATCCTTCTTAAGAGCAGCACCTTACTACAAACTATAACAAGGGTGAGTTCCATATCAAAACTCAGCAAGTACAGGTGGAAAGTAATGACATGCATAGCTTATACAAGGTACAGCTGAAAGATAGACTGCGGTAGCATTTTAATATAACAATTAAGACTTAACTTATTGCAACCTATTCTCTAATCAACTTGGTTCAAACACCCAACCCTTTATTAAGGTTCAAGTAGCAATTAATGTGTCATTTAACATCTCAGATATAAGCATATATCCCATAAAAATATGAACCTTGAGACTGCCATCTCAAGCAACACAGGACTGCCATCCCGTTCAGAAACAGAGGTATGCCACCTCCTCAAACAACATCACCATGATTTAACAATTTATTCCATTTGGCTAAGTCATGTGAGGATCTGGGCCGCTCGTGACCGTGAGCACGGACGATATATCGATTTTAACTCTGCGCAGAGGTGTGCACGTTCACTCCAAGAAGCAATTCCCATTTGCCCAGGGTCATGACTCCCCAAAACACTTCCAAGGTGAGCGGGCAGGGTTTCACTAAAAGGCTGTTCACTGGGCATAGGCAGTGGCAACCCGCTAGCAATGAGTGCAAGCGTATGGGAGACTTCCCCGTAAGGTCGCCCCCTTCCCGGATCTATAGCCCTCCCATACTAAATACTTGAAAACACCATAGTCAACTACAGTTATAGCTACCCGTTGGTAAGCTGCCCAACCTGCCTATGATAGTCCTGCTAATAAACCAAGCCAGAGCCTATTAGCATGGAGCTGTACGAAAGTCCCAAGTTGCCGCTCCACGATAAGGTCCACAAGGGGGAGGAGATGCGGATACTCTCGTCAACACGAGTCCCACTAGCATTCGTTTCCCCCGTCATCACCGCCACCAACGATGCGAAACAGCATCAACTTCTCCAACGGCCGAAACCAAGAGCCCATGGCTCCAACATCTTTATTAAGAAGCAAGTTTTATCTTCATTAAGCAGGTAAAAGGTGAGGTAGAGCACTAGCAACCTAGTAATCTATCAACTATAAACCCCATAGGTGATATATGGATAGAGTGGCTAGTCATTCCTATGGTTTACCGATTTAAGACACATGCAATAAATTAATTAAAAGTGAATAGGTGCAATATGATCAAAGGTGCCTGCACTTGCCTTAAATCCAAAGATTAGCTGCTCAATAATCTTTAGTCATTCCATCTTGGTCTTCTAGCTTTGGTTGCACTTGTCGGTCCTCAGCTCTTAGTCTTCAGGGTTAACAAACCGCTCTTTGTCTAGTCGCAGCAACCAAGCAACACAAACAGATAAACAAAATAGACAAGAGCATTAAAGAAACATCATATGCTTAAAGATTAATGAAATGTAAAGCAGGGTTAAACCTTAGTCATACTCTATTTTTAAGCAATTATATTATCTAAGCCATTTTAAATATTCATAAATTATCAAACCTAGAACATGCAAGAGCATTAAAGAAACATCATATGCTTAAAGATTAATCCAAGCAGGACATAAATGACAAGACATGCTGATATTAAACATAGAGTATTTATGATTCAAGGTTGAACTAAACAAGCTATTAACGAAAAGGCATTATTGCTGATATAAAACATATTAGTGTTAAAGACCGATGTGAATGTAAACTAAGTCAAACTTTAACATGATCCAACTTACACACATATGAGAACAACTATAAGAAACATAACAGGTTTCAAGGTAAAACTAAATAAGGCATCATTAACAAAGAAGCATTTAAGTTGGTACTTGTCATATTAACATGCATGTATGCAAACTCAAGGTACAAACCTAAATTACTTTTCTACAAGAGAGCACACATTAATTAATAAACAAGATTACTTACATAACACATGATGTGACAAATATTATTGTTAACAAGCAACATACGTTGACATGATCGCAACACAAGGACAACAAAAACATAGCCCTAGGTTGCTTTTATTTAGTTGAACATCAAATAATTATTAAACAAGTGAACAAGATTAAATGACAGACATATGACATCATGAAGATCATTGCTAAAACAAAGCCTAAGGTCGACATGGTCATAGCACAACGAGATCGGAAAATATAAAACCCTAGATTACTTTTAATTAGAAAACCATTATTAAATAATTATTAATCAAATTGCATTCAAATAAAGAAAATTTGTAAACTAGTGACCTGATAAAATTCACCAATACTACGTAGAGCACGACGACACGAATCTAACGCAACTGGAATTGCTCGAATCAGAGTTAAAACGGTAAAACGGTGGAGAGTATACGATCCGTGGCAAAACTGTAAATAACTGCGGGGTGGCAAAACCTTAATTACCATCATCTTCAACCTCAGTCAACTTCTTCATCTCAAACAGGACATGGCCATGGCAGCCATGCTGCTGCTCGCGCCGGGAAAAGGGCAGCCCCTCGGCCGGGACTTGGCCGGCCCGCAGCGGCTGGCTGTGGCCGGCCGGCGGCGGCTGGCTGTGGCCAGCGACGGCTGGCTGTGGCCGGTGGCGCGCGGCTAGGGTTTGTGGGTGGCGGCGCGGCTCCTTCTAGGGTTGCCAAGGGGCTGCAGCGCACGGGGCTGGCCCTCTTTATAGTCGGCGGGGACGGGACGCCGAGCGGCCTGTGGGGCTGAAGCCGCTGGGCTTGGCCTGTTGGGCCGGCTGCGGCTACTGGCTACCTATGGCTGCTGGTGGCCGAGCTGGGCAGCCTAGGGTTGCTTGGCTAGGCCACGTGTGGCCGGCTGCGGCTGGCTGTGCTGCCGCTGGGCTTGGCCCGCAGTGCTGGCTGCACAACCGCTGCTGGTGGCTAGGTTTGGCCACTGCTGGCCAAGCTGCTGCGTGCTGCTCCTTGGCCATGGCTGGCCATGGCTAGCTGGGAGTGGCCAGAGTTGGCCAGGAATGGCCAGAGTGGGCTCAAGGTGGCCGGGGGAGGCTATGGCTGCTTGCGGCCTGCTGCGGCTTGCTGCTAGGCTGGGTCGCAGCCTAGGCTGGCTTGTGGCCGCTGTGGCTAAGCTAGTGCTGGCTGTAGCCGGCCGAAGTTGACAGTGGCCGGCTGAGAGTGGCCACAGGTTTCTATAGCTGGCCGTGGTTGGCCAGAGGAGGCTGGGTGAGGCCAGGGGTGGCCCAAGCTAGGTAGGAGCTGGCCAAAGCAAGTTAGGATGTTTCAGAGGATGGCAAAAGGGTTACTAGACTGGAATGCTACTGATGGCCAAGTTTGGCCACTGTTGGCCGGCTGCCGCTACTGCTGGCCTAACCGGGGTGGCCATGGTCGGCTGGGGCTGGCCATGGTCGGCTGGGGCTGGCCATAACTGGCCAGAGCTGGCTAGTTGAGGTTAGGAGAGGCCAGATTAGGCCAGGATAGGCTGGGGCAAGCCAGGGATGACTGGAGCTAGGTAGGGGATGGTGTTTAGTTAGAGCGGTGGCCAACACTATAGAGAAAAAGAAAATCTCTCTCTCTATATATATATCTATTTATCTATCTATCTATGCAAGAGAAAGGATTTTTTTCAGAAAACATTTTTCCCAAAACCTTCTTGAGCTTGGGTTTTCGAAGCTTTATTTTCAAATTCGAAGAAAACCTAGACGTGACTTGCTCGAGGTTTAGAAATTCTTTTTTTTCACACCAGCAAAACCAAGCAAAGCACCAAGCACAAACCCATCTTTATTAACTTCGTAAAAGTTTTATAAAATCACACTTTTTATTATTTTATAATGATAACAAAAGAATAAAATCTTGGCTAATTTTAAAGAAATTAATAAATTCTTTAATTTATTTAGTGTTTTTGGTTCACAACCCAAAATAGAAATTTTGGGGTGTGACACTAATGAACCTTACAATTTGAGATTTATTGATTATTTATTTCAGTCTCACATTATATCAAAATCCCATGTTTTAGTTCACTGATATAATTGTGATATTTATGATTTCTCTATTTGACAAACTTTTCATTTATCCTTTTCCTTTTTGGCACCATGGACTTTCTGCTACAAATAAGGACATTTATGTCATTTTGCAAGCCATTTACACCGTTACCGCTGAAAATAGATGGTAGTGCCATTTGTGGAAGAAAATTTCAATTTGGTGTCAGATAATGAAGTTCAATTTTTTTAGTGTTAAATATAAAAGACTGGTTTGTTTCAGTGCCAAATAGATAATTCTCAACTTAGTGCTAGCTAAGAATGTTCAAAATTTTGAGTACCAAATACGAAAGATTGATTTGTCTCAGTGGCAAATAGATAATTTTCTAATGGCTTATGTTATGTCTGACAACATTTATAGTGGTATGTCTAAAATCAATGTTGAACATTCGTTTCATCAACTAATAGAATTGTAGCCGTGTATTGCATCGGATGGTGGATTTATATGGGTTTAGACAAAGGTGCCCTATGTCTAGTGGAATGTGTTCATGTTCCTTAGCATAGAGAGCTCAAAGTTTACATTAAAGGTTACATATAGATGAGAGAGGGAGCTCAAGGAGCTAAGGAGCCGAGGGAGGTTGGAGGTGCTCAAAGACCTGCAAGGATTGGGGGTATCTAGAGAGAGGCTCAACCTAAAGCTGGTAATGGGTTGAAAACTGCACCCCACCCACACAAAACCATTTGATGAAAGCGTATGAGCACATATTGCATCTACCATGATTCCTATCTCTCCTAAACTAATCCCATCCAAATCAAAACATCATTTAACACCACACCAATTTAAACCACTGCTAATACCATAATTTCAAACCATTTAAACACATTTTCATTACTTCGGTTTCATACCCATCGGGCCAAACGACCTTGATGAAACCGCACAAACGACCTTGAATCCTTGATGATGCAGAGGGCATTCAGAGGATTCCCCTTGGACAGGACAGGAGTAGCAAAACATACTCCTCATTGCAGTCATCAATCAACAAACAACAAATAATCATCGCAGGTGATGATAATTTCATCATCGACGTTAGGAAAAAGGTCGTTGTTGTCCTCCCGACAGATGGGGATGGAGATGGAGCCATGGAGGTGGGTGTGGTAGGAGAAATGGAGGTTGTTGTAGAGGCGATGTTTGCATGGCGTGAGGCAGGTGTGGCGAGAGCAGTCCTGTCGTCCTAGAGGATGTTGTGATGGTGGCAGCCCCATTACAGGAGGTGGGTATTGCAGGAGCAGTCCTGCCGTCCAGAGGCCATGGCAGTGGTGTCCCCAAGTCATCAATCAGGGTTTGCACATGCGCAAGGAAAGTGGAAAGAGAAGTCAAGGAAAGATTTTGTCTAATGGGAGAAGGAAGGAAAGAGAAAGCAAATAGGATCCCCATCTGACCTTAATGGATAGGTATCACAAATGTGGAGTTGGAGAACAGAGGTTGGGCATCAAGTTCGATCCATGACTTCAAACTATTAAGAGAGACCACATTACTGAGATTGAAACTAATACAACCCAAGCCATGGTCATTGCTAACCTAGAGCCATCCAACTCCCAAGTCTTGTCAGCCCATTTGTCCCCAAACCAAATAGGCCCAACAGGAAAAAAACAAACTACAAGAACCAGTTCTAGCCCAACCAATATTAGGTTTTACCTCTACTCCACCATCTTGTATAGTCGAGAGGCAAGGTTATGCAAAATTGATGGGTCCCATGTCTCGATTAGTATCATGGGCCCTTATGGTGTCATTTAGTTCGTTCCTATTATTGTTGCCATCTCATCTAGAGATGGGGTGGAAAACATGGAAGAGACAATCATGTATGTCCACAACCATGTCACAGTTGGTAGAAAATCACTATAACAGTTGCTAGCGTTAAGGGCTTAGAGAGTGGCTGGATGCATCATGATGTAGGTAAAATTTCTAGATAGTATTGGGATGAGGGCAATTGTGTCTACCATCTTCCATGCAAAAAGGCCTAAGGCCCAATCCACAAGGTGCATGATCTCCATGTAATTTGTAACCAAAAGAGGATGGAGAGGAAAATTGCCCCCTCCCACATCTCCTATAAATAGAGACCAATGGGGAATTTTAGTTGTTCCAATCAAAACTTTGTAAAAACTCCCTTGAGCAGTCAAACCCTCAACAACCACTATCTATAGATCGATCCTTTGTCCTACCTTCGTTGCGTAGCTATCGAGCCTTTCTCTAGATCGATCCTTTGTCCTAGTTCCGTTCCCTAGCTACGAGCCTCTCTGTCCGACCCTCTCATTACAGCAAGTGTGGCCCTTCATGGAGAAGTTACTTTGTGCTAATCGAATTGCCATATCATTTAGGGGTGCAGTGGAAAACATGGAAGAGATGATCGTGTCTGTCCGTACCCAAGTCATATTTGGTAGAACATCATTGTAACGGTTGCTAGTTTTAAGGTCTTAGAGTGTTGATGCATCAGATGTAGGTAAAACTCTCATATAGTATTGACATATATTTGTAATCGAAAGGGGGTGGAGAGGAAAGTTGCCTTCTGCTTGGTGACAAAACTCGAGCGTGGTGAAACGTCTTCTCCCCCACGGCCAATTTTTCATCTAATGGCACAAGCGCCCACCGGTGCGCTCTCTCCTCCTAGGTGGCCACGCCCCCTTTCCCCTCCCAAGACAGCCGAGGCCCCTCTCCCCTTCCACGAGATGTCTTGTCTACTCGCCTTCGTCGCGGTCGCTGTCGTCGCACGGAAGACGCTGGGCCGATGGCGTGCGACGCCCCATTCCACGCCACTGTCATTGTTCTCCTCTGCCCCACGTTCAGTGTTGGAGCCCCAGGGATTGACTGTTGCGGGCCGTGCTGCTCGCGGATCACGATGGAGGGCTTCCATGCCTCTGCATGGTGGCCGCTAGGCCACGGATGAAGGTGTACTACATCGGAGTGGAGGATCTGATCATGAGGTACCGCATCTGTCGAGGCGAGGTGACGGTGACGGTCGACTGTGAGGTAGAGGCGTGCTCAGCAACATCCCCACCACCATCTCCGCTAGATGTACAACATATTCTTACTAGCACGTGGGCGAACGAGCACACACGGGCACGCGCTTGCCATGCGCATTGCGACGCAACAAGGGTAGCACGAGCAACGCCACGATGTCATGCGCTCGAGGACCGCTCGCACGTTTGGGGCTTGAACGCACGACTTCATGGCATGGCTCGCGTCGCAGTGCGCGTGCCGAGCATGCCGCAACAGCCACGCGAACCAAACATTTTTTCGAGCACCGATTGTGTTTCTAAGTTTTGTTCGGTCGATGGGGTCCAATACTCACGTTGATATTTTCCACTTCAGGATTAAGTAACCATAATTGCTGCTCTGTATCTGCTGTTCTTGGTTAGCTGGGTCGCTGAATTGCAGATTGTTGTTAATGAGTTTGCCGGTGAGTCATATTGCTGACTTTGCATTTGCAAATAAGTTGTCACTGTATAATCTGTTGACAATGTATGGTATATTGACCCGTTCTAACAGAGCTACCATTGCACGGTGGTCATATCTGATGACGTCCATGGCGCCGTTTCCCTCCCCAGATGTGTGAGCCGGTTTTTTTGTGCTTTTATTAAAAAAAAGTAAAAATGTTATGTTTATCGAGCCTATTTAATTAATTAAAAAGGATGGGACCGAAAAAGCACTTTTAATTATAGCAGGGGAGTAATTTAAATAGTTTGAGAGTCAACATAGACAATTTCTTGTCTCGGGCAAATACTGAGGGTAAGTTTGGGATTACTCCGCTTCTTGTTTTCATAAATGATCTGGACTGCCTTTTCCCAGACCAAATAATTTGAGGAGAATGTTAGCTCATCTTACTTAAAAGATTTGCCCATGTACTCTGTTCCTCTGTTAATTACTGCTCACTATTGTTGTTATGAGTGAACATTAAACTGATTGTAAGTTATGCTTTAGAGATTTTTTTGCCAGAATTAGCTACATTTCTGGTAGGATATTCCTTGTTCAAACTAACCGCTGCTAGCAGATTTGAGTGCCTCAAGGCTCAAGTAGCCGTTTCATAGATATGCAGTCTTGGTCCTTTGCTCTGACTAATCCTAGGCACGAAATACTGAAAACCGAGAACCGAATCAAAAATACCGAGAATCGAACCGAAAAATGCCAAAACCGAAAAATTCGGTACCAGATTCGGTTCTAACTTCTCAGGTACCGGATTTACCGAGATATTTTCGGGTCTATGCCTCGGTATACCGAAAATACCAAAAATACCGAACTAGCAGTGAGAGGCACATAAAATGTTACTATGTCAGCCCAACAATAGGTCAACAGCCCATCTAAACTCAGCCCAACTCACGTGTAAGTGAAACCCTAGGTCCTCACTCCTCCCCCCGACCCCCTCTCTTTGTCTCAGTCACGAGTCGCGACCCCGACCCGCCCGCTCAATGCCGCGCTTCGTCCTCCGCCGCCGCCGGTCCTCCCACACCGCGCCGGCGCGTGGCTCCTTGGCTTGGCGTCGCAGCAGGCTAGCAGCTGACCCCGATGTCGCAGCGCCGCCAGCCCGTCCGCTCCCGCGCCGGACGCCGCGCTGCGTCCTCCGCCGCCGCCGGTCCGCCCTCACCGCGCCGGCGCGCTGTGCGCCCGCTCCCCGGCCTTGGCGGACGGCGGCTCCTCGGCTCGGCCTCGCCCGACATCGCCTTCGTAGTCTTCCCAGTCTCCACGCCACAGCCGTGCCGTCCCCCACGCAGCGGCCGCGCCGTCGTCGTTCAACCGAGCATCGAAGCCAGCGAAGACTCCGTTCGGTATTTTCGGCATTTACCGAAACCGAATCGAATTTACAGATACCGAAATCCTTCGGTACCGAGGATTCCGAGGAACCGAACGGTACTGCTTTCGTCAGAAACCAAACTACTGCGTTCGTCAGAAACCGAACTAGTATGGGTACCGAGTAACCGAACCGATCAGTTCGGTAGTACCGAATGCCCAGGGTGAGCTCTGACTCGTTTGCCGAAGCAAACAAGTTTTGCCTTTCATCATTTGCCCAAGAACTCCAAGGTTCGTCTGGTAGCCACTTAAATAGCAAAACTTCCTGAGAGCTAAAAACAGAATCAATGTACATTGTACACATCTTTTTGCAGATAGCTAAGATAGTCGGCGTATGTTTGAACGAAACAGAGAATTTCATCACGTCAAGATCAATATACCTTACAATATACAATTAATGTTAGTCAGAGGCTAACTGGGGTCAAATAGCATCTGATCTGCCTCTATTACGCCAGTTGAACTTGATGATCTAACTGGGGTCAAATAGCAGTCAGCAACACACTTAATCCAACAATTGACTGGGAAAGCCAGTCAGAGGTCTGGAAATTGGAGTGAAGGTCCAATTGTAGTACAAACAAGAATTTCCTTCCCAGCTCCGTTCCTCACTTTCTCCCTGCAGGCTGCAGCTGCAGGATGATCATGATGTTTTTTTCTATATTACAGTTATAATCTCATGGTCATTGCCATTCGCAAATCATGGTGCTTTGATTGATTTCGCAACAAACTTCACACATCCGCAGCATATCTACTGAGAGAACGAGCTCACTCAAGAGTCAAGACAGTAAAGTAAATCACGTAATCAAGCTTGTTTCAATCGAATCTTTGGTTTTGTTCTTGTTGAAGAAGGCAGCAGCTGCACCTCGGATCGGAATGCCAATCAGACGGTGGCGCCTAGGGCATGCGCAAAGCACGAAGCAAATGCATCCATGGCGTCCGGCGGCAACACCACCCCGAGCTCGATGCCGCCATCTCCCTCCGGGCTGTCCGCCAGCGCTACCGTCCCGGGCGTCTTCTCCACCGACACCATCTCCACCCTCGCCGGCCGGCCCCACCCGAAGTCCGTGGTTTCGTACACGCCGTGCCTGGGGGACCCGCCCACGGACATGGGCCGCTCCGGGAGCACCGACAGCACCCTGCCCAGCCACCCCTCCGCGCCTTCCAGCACGCCCTGCTCCATCTCCCGGATCGCGCTCCCGATCGCCGCCGCCGCAGCAGCCACGCCGTCCGCCGTTTCGCCAGATAGAAGGTCCGCCGTGGCGGCTTCCACGAAGCAGGGGCGCAGGCAGTTGCCGAAGAATTCGGCGGGCAGTGGCGGCGTCAGCCTGGACCGGCACTCGGCGGAGAAGAGCATGTGGCTGCGCTGGGCGCCCGCGACGCCAGCGGAACCGGACTTGAGGAGGCACACCCACGCCAGGGCCGACGCCGCCACGAAAGACGACGCCTTGACATCTGCCTTTGCCTCCGCGCCCTCCTTGATCCGGTCGATCTGCTCGCGCGGCAGGAGGAACGACGCCATCACCATCGGCGTCTTCTCCTCCTCTTGCTCCTGCTCCTGCGGCGGCGGCGGAGGAGGAGGGGCGAGGCGCGCCATCCCGGCGAGCGTCTTCCCACGCAGGTCGTCGGGGTCGGCGACGACGGACCGGTCTAGCACCGGCGGCGGCGGCAGCACGGCGTCCTGCTCGTTCAAAAGGCCTAGGCGGCAGGCAGCAGCCCAGGTGCGGACGAAGTGCATTGCGGAGGCATCGTCGCACGCAGCGTGGTGGACCGAGACGCCTAGGCAGAGGCCGCGGCCGGGGAAGACGGTGACCTGCACGGCGGCGAGCGCGAACGCTCCGTCGTCCCCGGGCGGCGGCAGCTGCGGCACGAGCGGGCGGATCCCGGCCAGGTCCCTGGGCGACCTGGCGACGAGGCGGTCGAAGTCGTCGGGGCTGTCCGACTCGGCGACGACCATGGTGAGGGCATCTATGCCACGGGTGTACGAGCAGAGGAAGGGCGGGCGGGGCCTGATTGTGCCGGCCAGCGGGTAGAAGCGGCGGAGCGCGAGGGCGAGCGAGCCGCGGAGGAGCGGGAGCGCGGAGGCCGGCTCCGGGTGGCGGAAGAAGAAGAGGCGCTCGACGGGGCCGGTGAAGAGCCAGGCGACGTCGAAGAAGGTGAGAGGGAGCGCGGCCTCTTGTTGCTGAGAATCCCATGGCTCGACGCGGATGCGGTCGAGCACGCGCACTCGCGGCTGGGCAGACGGAGGCGCCATCTGATCCGATCTGGTGCTCGTCCGCTCTGATCTGCTCCGGCGGCCCACACCCGTCGGCGTTTCAGAACTGTACCTGCTGTAGACTTGTGCTACGACTTTAGTGGCCTGTGGTGCCCACTTGCTTGTTGCTTTGGGCCTTTGGCTTTGGCTAGCCAGGCATGTACCTAACGCACTAATGATGGCTGGAGGCTAAACTAATTATTCGTCCAAGCAATGGGTCACGCTAATCTTATTTATTCATTCCATTGTTCCGCTCAACTATACAATAATTGTTTCGTTTGGAAAGAAATGCACAATCACAGTTCACAACATTATGTAATTTGATCCCCATACCTTCAAAATTTGCTGAGTACATCCTGACTTCATGACTAGTGCTATCATAATGGACAAAAAGAAAAAGATACGCATGGGTGTCAATGACCCTTGAAAAATGGTAATTCTCTAAAAATACCGCTCTCCATCCCAAATTATAAGTCATTTCAGTAATATTTGAGAGTCAAAGCATCTCAAGTATCGCATGTTCTAAACCAATTTAGGCAACACTTCATGCATTTAATTGATAACAAATTAGGATAACAAAGTAATAATTGAATGCTATGCTGGTTTAGGTTGCGAGAGTGCTGCCACAATATGTATTAGGAGATGCAACATTTAACTGAGAAGATGAAGCCGAATAGTTGTAGATACATATGTGAGTTCTGGAGTTGAAGGGGCTGCATTACTTGACGAAAAGCATTGGGTGGGTTGCATTTCATCATGTTATAAAGCTCGTGAGGGATGCCCAACCTTTTTGATGTTTCGTATGCCCATGTGGCGTGCGTCGGATGAAGTGCTTAACATTGGTTCATTTATTAGAATCAGACGAAGTGAGGATGAGACGATGCGAGGTGGCATGATGAATGAGGATTTAACTTGGCCTTAGTCTCTGTACTTAGTGACTTGGTGGATGATGGCAGTTACTTTTTTATTAGGCCCTCATGCTTGTCGTTGGATTTATTTATTGGGCATGGCCAGTGGTAAGCTTGGACACGATGGGACACCATGTGCATGCAGCATGAGTGAAATAACAAATGGACGGTGGTTTAATTGCTGCAGCGTGAGTGAATGAACACATGGATGATGGTTTAATTAGCTTGATGACGTGGAGGGAAAGCTGATGACGTGGGGCAACGATATGTTAGCTTTATAGGAGTTTAGGATACTCCTTGAGATCAGTGTCAAGATCCGCTCCATGCTCGCCTCTAACCCTCTCTAGAATTATACTGATGACGATCTGAGGTACTGGAGAAGTGCAGATATCACAACTGACAGAACCTTTTGATGTAAACAGAATTCTGGTGAATTATAATGCCACAAATTTAAACCTTATATAATAATTATTTAATAAATTCAGAAAAAGAAATAAAAAATTATTTAAAAATTTGCTGCCGCGAAAAGTGAGTTGTGTAGCATTGTCAATTTATTCTACAGTACTCAACTCAGCAGATCGCAAGGTTTTCATATATCCTGGTAAAAAAGATCGTTTTGCACATTCTAATGACGGTTTAGCTTCAAGTAAATAACTATCATACATTTTGCACATGCTTGTCCCACCAATTTGAGCACACACATTGCACAGACCCAGAGTATTTGCAAAACTCCACGTTTGAAGTTAAACTGAACTTTCTTACATTTCCTGGTTAATAACTGGATGTCGTGCAATACATGATGGTTTACAAAAATAATGAAATATGGAAACCTTGCGCACACACGGACAAAAAGATGTAAGTCACAACAGACCCAAGGACTTCGCTATATCCTCCAGTCTATGTAGCATCATGTTTGCTTTGAACTGTGACACAAAAATCCGAGTTAACGTAACTACAATTAGATGCGGTACAGCTAGTGTATAAATCAACAATGAGCTCAGCAGCCCACACTGGTCGGCTCTCGGGGGCCTCCTCCCTGCCTACCAGAAAATTACCAAGGTGGAGGTTGGGGATGGCCAGGACACCGACTTCTGGAGAGACCACCGGCTGGGGGACGGGGCGCTTGCTGACCAGTTCCCTGGGCTGCACAGCCACTACGACAACCATGCCGTCACCATGCATGACGTCGTGCGCGTGGACCTCCGGGGCCTGTTCCGGTGCAGGCTGTGAGCTCTGGAACTCGGAGCCGCCGCCGCACGTCGGGAAGAAGGTGCTGGCCCCCCTGATGCTACTTTTATGCTGGGAGATTTGGAAGCACAGGAATGAGGTGGCCCCCCAAAGCCCTTCAAAAAAAATTATAGAATGCAGTCAGCATCGGGCATTACAAAACTGAAAATGCAGCATCTCAAACAAAGCTTCCAATAAAAAAGTAAATCAGTGCACTCACGTCCAGGGAATCTAGAATCAGATAGATTTCTTGAAATGCCTTCATTGTGTAGGTCTAAAATTTTAAATCTCAACCCTACCAAAGCTGGTATGTAATTATGTATTTCCTAAAACACAAGGCATCAATCCACTCCATTTCAAGGCGGCAGAAACGAATGAAGCTTTCCTAAAACAAGGCATCAATCCTCTCCATTTCAAGGCGGCATAAATGAATGAAGCGACTTGTGTCGCCATGAGTTATACACAAAGTTACATTCGGAGCTTCACCTCAAACTCAGCACAGGGCAATTGGCAATGATCATTCTTTGCTTGTGCCAAGGTATGGGGTATAAAATATAGAATGTCATTAGTCCCTTTTCAGGGCTATTCTACAGCAGTCATGTAGCTTTCAATGGTCTCTCATTTGGGCTCAGCTAATTGTGCGTTGCTAGCAGTTATTGCTGACTGCAGTCTACATTTTTTTGAACTGGTGACTGCAGTCTACATAGAATATAACGAAATAGAATCTTCTACATGTTCATGGTTTCTGTGGAGAATTATAATTCTGTACAATCTTGAAAACTAACTCAAGGCAACAACAACAAAAACAAAACCTTGGTTCATCCGAACTGTAGTGCCCATGTAACTAGATGGCTGTCTATCATTTCACACACACTGCAGCTAGTCATAAACTATTGTAAACGCTTTGCCCAGAGGTCAGCAGAGATCTCATTCTCTAGACACCCTTCAAGAAAGTATTCAAATAAATTGCAAGTTTAAACCTACAAGTGCAGCAAAAGGAAAAAAATATTGTAGAGAGGTGACTTGGCCTAAAAAGCTGTTGACTTATAGACATCCTAATTCTAAATCATACCTCAAAAAGGTGCATTATTAATTGCACTTTCAACTTGAAAAATGTTAGAAAAAATGCCTAACATGCTTGAAAATTAACATTTATTGTTCTCAATCAAGCAAACAAAGAGCATTAAAAGTTATAATCGTAAGCATACCCTTTTGTGGCTTTTGGCTCTGTGAATAGCTACTCTTGAGGCTTCATAGCTGGGAATAGAAGAACTTCCTGAGTTTGCATTGAAAGAAAATATATCAGTGATCAGTCAATAATATCCCAGTGAAAGCTAAGGAAGTCAAGAAAGCATTGGACATTCAAATGGAAAGAACTGATGGAAATACTCGAACCTTAATGTTCTGAGAATCTGTTAGCAACATTGTGAGGCGATCAATTCCCAAGCCCCAACCGCCTGTTGGTGGTAGACCATACTCAAGGGCAGTACAGAATGTCTCGTCCAAGGCCATAGCTTCATCATCACCAGATTGACGATCCTGGACATGATACAAAATTAAAGACTATACTACTCACCACTCCTAATAAAGGATAGAGAACAGCAAATTCAAGTCCCAATTAACGCCCAATTGTAAACATAACAGGAAAAGGGTTCATGAACTTTTGTGCTCTTCTTGTCATCCTATCCCTTTCAACATTACATTCTTTTTTGGTTCTATGTGCATGCTTGGACTCAGAAACAAATCGCAGAGATAACTTAGGAATTAGGATGCTTCTAAATGGAATATACAATCCGCAAGGTCACTTAAGTTAAAAATTACCTTTAGTTGTTCCTCAAACCGTTGCCTCTGC
>CM041628.1:36644797-36678790 GCA_023333625.1 Bothriochloa decipiens | reverse complement strand
GCAAGATAAGAGAACGGTTGAGGCTCATTCGCAAAGTATGCAAGCTTTCACGGGCACTTTGTGCACTGAAGTATCCAGACTTGCAAGTTGTGGTGTCCCCAGACTTTGTTCTTATCAGTTCATCCTGCAAGAAATTAAATAATTAGCAAGTCTGTATAGATTGTAGGTTACATGCTTTTGAGTTCTGAGGTAATACCTTTAACTGACGTATCTGATCGCTCAAACCATTAACATCATCTTCTGATATCTCATTTATCACAGGTTTGTTTGGCATTAGCTTTGCTCGCTCACCAAATCTTAGTGTACTTAAGGTTCCAGTTCTGCATCTGCAATGCCCATTGTACTGATCAACACAACAATATGTAATATAAAAGGCATAAAAAGAACACAAGACCAGAACATACCTGTGCTCTGAAGAAATCGAACACAAAAATGTAACCCTGGAGTTCCCACCTAGTGTATCCTTCAGCACATGTGTCAAACGGGATTGCTCATATGGTAAATCAACTTTATGGGACTCTGGAGTTTCTGAAAGAACATTGACTAGTTTCCTGAAATGACAGCATGCAGGTTGTGAGGCTTTGGATTTTCTAAATATTTTGTTTACAGTGGAGTATCTAAATCATACTTTTTTTTCTTAAAAAAGAGGCAATTTGGCATATTGCATTCAGGCCCATAGGACATCAAGACAGGGCAACTAATCTTGGGGCACCAAGAAAAATAAAAAGAAATGATAAACAGCGGCCTGGGTATAACTGAATCAAGTTGATAGATGAAAAAAAATATCAAAGAGGAAATTACAGATTTACATACCCAAGCCTTGAAAGAGACTTCTTAAGATGTCTTTCCTCCTTTGTGGAATGCTTTGCTGCACCATCAAGTTCATCAGTGTCAGGACCAGCAAGGTCAACAAAGGTAATTCTGCTAGTTCTTGAACTGCTAAACCCATTTGATGAACCCTGTAAAGAGAGCAAATCCAAAAGATAAATCAGCAGATGTACGTCCTATAAACATCTGATATATTTCTTACAATAATTCTGACAGTTATTACAATACAAAGAACCTAGAGCTAGCAAAAAAAAAAAAGCATGTAACCTTGCTCCATGCTTCAATAATGCAGGTGAATATCACATGAGAGCGGGAACTTTTCAAGTTCATACTGGTAGTGCCAACTTTTCTGTTTGACAGTCCCTGTAAAGAAAAATAAACTCGGTTATCATGAGAACAAAAATCCAAAGAAGCATCCTATTAACCGAGAGAAGCATCCTTACAAAACAAACTAATAAAAAATAGCCACAATAAAACTACGACTATGGTAAACAGAACACTGATGCAGTAGCTGTTGCTGCTGTTAGAAAATTTAGAGATATGCATGCAATAAATATGAACCGAGCGAGTCTTGATATCAAAGCAAGCTTTTATATTCCAGATGGTGTTACATGCTGGTTACACCAGCGTGATATCTTGGTTTCATTCCAGAACAGTATAGAGACGATCAGGTGAAAAGAATACAGTTCAAATATAATAAAAGAGAAACTGAATGACAAACTTTTGTGTTACTCTCATTGGTGAAATTTGTTCTTATATAAGAACATAATCATAACTTGAAATCGTAATATCTAGAACACATGATGAGCGCTCAAAAGCCTGCTCCATAACTTAAGAAAAATTAATCAACCAATCCAATAATTTAGAAATTTCTTTAATCTTTCTATGTTGCCAACTTGCAAATTCAATAGCAATAATTGTCAGATATACTTGCAAATTCATTGTTCATGCCTAACAAGAGCATCTACTGTCCAGGAACATAGAGAGAACAACATGAATTGGAAGTTATCTTATACCTTCATCATGATCTGGTTGATATCCTCTACTGTTGACACATACTCATCAGTCAGGTTCTCAACATGGATACCATTGCCAGCATTCTCTTTTATCTAAAAGAGGTGAAGTTGGATGAGATATCTGCATAAACCAATAGTAACTGCAATTTCAGGATAGTTTTCTTATTGAAAAATGTACCTGCAGGTCACGCTGAGATGGTTCCAACAGATCATTGATCTGGTCGTTATGTACCTGCAACAAGTTGGAAAAGCAAACCATATATGTTAGTTCTGAAACCATTTTCAAGACACTACAACAAAAACAACAACATAGTCTTTTGTCCCAAGCAAGTTGGGGTAGGCTAGAGATGAAACCCAAAAGAGGCATGAAAACAAAGAACACATAAATGGTACAAGAAAAAGATTACGCTTCAGGCACGTTAATTGCTAGTCTCCAAGCGCTCCTATCCATAGCTAAATCCTTAGGGATATTCCACTCCTTAAGGTCTCTCTTAACCGACTCGTCCCAAGTTAGTTTAGGTCGACCTCTACCTCTCTTTACATTATCGACCCGCTTTAGAACCCCACTACGCCCCGGTGCCTTAGGAGGCCTCCGTTGGACATGGCCAAACCATCTCAACCGGTGTTGAATCAATTTTTCCTCAATTGGTGCCACCCCAACCCTATCCCGAATATCGTCGTTCCAGACTCTATCCCTCCTTGTGTGCCCACAACACCATCGTAACATATGCATCTCTGCTACACTCAATTGCTGGATATGTCGCCTTTTTGTAGGCCAACATTCAGCACCGTATAACATCGCCGGATGAATCGCTGTCCTATAAAACTTACCTTTTAACTTCTGAGGCACCCTTCTGTCACAGAGGACGCCTGAAGCTTGACGCCATTTCAACCAACCGGCTGAAATTCTATGCCTAACATCTTCATCAATGTCACCATCCTTTTGTAGCATCGATCCTAAATACCGAAAAGTATCCTTCTTGGCCACCACTTGCCCATCGAGGCTAACGTCTCCATCCTCATTCCTAGTCGCGCTGAAATCGCACCTCATGTACTCGGTTTTGGTCCTACTAAGTCTAAACCCTTTCGACTCTAACGTGTGCCTCCATAGTTCTAACTTCCTATTAACCTCTGTCCTAGTCTCATCCACTAGCACCACATCATCAGCAAAGAGCATACACCAAGGGATATCACCTTGTATGTCCCTTGTGACCTCATCCATCACCAAAGCAAATAAATAAGGGCTCCATGCCGACCCTTGATGTAGTCCTATTTTAATTGGAAAGTCACTGGTGTCGCCATCACATGTTCGGACACACATCACCACATCCCTGTACATATCCTTGATGAGGGTGATGTACTTAGTTGGGACTTTGTGCTTTTCCAAGGCCCACCACATGACATTTCTCGGTACTTTGTCATATGCCTTCTCGAGGTCAATAAAGACCATGTGCAAGTCCTTCTACTCCCTATACCTCTCCATCAACTGTCGTAATAAGAAAATTGCCTCCATGGTCGACCTACCAGACATAAACCCAAATTGGTTTTAGGTCACACTTGTCACTCTTCTTAGGCGATGCTCGATAACCCTCTCCCAGAGCTTCATCGTATGGCTCATCAACTTAATCCCACGGTAATTAGTACAACTTTGAACATCTCCCTTGTTCTTGAAGATCGATACTAATATACTTCTCCTCCATTCTTCAGACATCTTGTTTGACCGAAAAATGAGGATAAAAAGCTTAGTTAACCATACTATCGCTCTGGCACCTAGGCATCTCCACATCTCAATGGGGATACCATCAGGGCCCATCGCTTTACCTCCCTTCATCCTCTTCAAAGCCTCCCCGATCTCTGCCTCCTGAAATCTCCTCACGAAACGTCTGTTGGTATCATCAAATGAGTCATCCAACTCCAAGGTAGGACCCTCATTCTCCCCATTAAACAACTTGTCAAAGTACTCTCTCCACCTGTCCTTGATCTCCTCATCCCTCACCAAAAGTTGATCCGTCCCATCCTTGATGCATTTGATTTGGTTGATGTCCCTCGTCTTCCTCTCGCGGATCCTAGCCATCCTATAAATGTCCTTCTCTCCTTCCTTCGTGCCTAGTCGCTGATAAAGGTCATCATACGCCTGACCTTTTGCTACACTCACCGCTCGTTTTGCAGCCCTCTTCGCTATTTTATAGCCCTCAATGTTGGCTGCACTCTTGTCATGATGGAGGCGCTTGAACCACTCCTTCTTCTCCCTAATAGCCCTTTGCACCTCGTCATTCCACCACCAGGTGTCTTTCGCTTCCCGTTTGCCTCCCCTACTCACTCCAAACACATCCGAAGCCACCTTCCGAACACATGTTGCCATCTTTAGCCACATGTCATCTGCATCTTCTCCTTCTTCCCACGGCCCCTCATCTAGCATCCTTTCCTTAAATGTTTGCGCTGCTTCCCCCCTAAGCTTCCACCATTTTGTTCTCGCAATCTTGGCCCGATTGTCCCGATGGACACGTACCCGAAAGCGAAAATCCGCCACCACAAGCTTGTGTTGAGGGACAACACACTCCCCAGGTAACACCTTACAATCTAAGCAAGCACGTCTATCCCCCCTCCTTGCAAGGATAAAGTCGATCTGACTCAGGTGTTGTCCGCTACGAAAGGTCACTAGATGGGATTCCCTCTTCTTAAAGACGGTGTTCGCTATCAACAAATCGTAGGCTAACGCGAAGTTCAAAACATCCTCCCCCTCTTGATTTCTACTACCATACCCGAAACCCCCATGCACTCGCTCGAAACCTACATTAGTCGCACCCACATAGCCGTTGAGGTCTCCTCCTATGAAGAATTTCTCGCGGATAGGCACAGTACTAACCATGCTATCGAGATCTTCCTAAAACTGCCTCTTGGTGCTCTCGCAAAGACCTACCTGTGGGCATAGGCACTGATCACATTCAGAGCCAAATCTCCAACTACCAACCGGACTAGGATAATCCGGTCGCCTTGCCTTCGCACCTCAACTACTCCATCCTTAAGGCTCCTATCGATCAAGATGCCTACACCATTCCTACCCGATTTTGTCCCTGTGTACCAAAGTTTGTAGCCAGTATGCTCCACCTCCTTCGCCTTCTGGCCCTTCCATTTAGTCTCCTGAACGCATAGAATATTTACACGCCTCCTAATTGCTGTATCGACTAGCTCTCTTAACTTACCCGTTAGGGACCCTACATTCCAGCTACCATTTTCAAGACACTGTTCAGTTGAAAACAACCAAATTACTGCACACCTCGAGGAACGAACAACGGCATTGGTAACTCGTCTGCTTCTCAGAAGAACTCTCTCGTATCTACACAGGGAAGGAGCAACTTCAAGTCAACAAGATATCACTCACAATTTATTTACCAAAAAATAAAGGACAGGTGAAGAACCTCCTTACTCTTTGGATCCGAGAGAACAGGTTCTGGAAAACCCGAGGAACAACGCCCCGGTCAGCATGGTCAGTGCCACTGTCAACCATGGCGCCGAGAGGGCCCCACATGGTGTACGTCTTCCCAGTGCCACTCTAGTAGCATCAAACACATACAAGCATCAGAGAGTCAGAAACATGAACCGAGGAGCAGAGAACACGAAACGGACTACTTGGATTACTAGTGGTTAGTACCTGGCCATAGCAGACGAGGGAAGTGTTGAATCCGGCAAGAGCGTTCTCGATCATGGGCAATCCCACCAGATCGAACGCATCGGCCTGCAAAACAACCACCAATTCGCAGAATTGGTTCAGAGTCGCGCACGATTGGGCATTCTGCTACTCGGTGTAATAATGTGTTCTAAACCCGCTGGTATACCTGAGAGGCCCTGTCGTCGAGGACGCCATCCACCGGGAAGGACCGGTCGCCGACAGCGACCGCGTCTGGGGCGGTCTTGCGGACGAACCACAGATCCTTACCGTCCACTGGGCGACTCACCGTCGGTCGCACCCTCACCACCACCTGCGCGCATCATTCCCACACATCAGGAACAAACTCACCCTCCCGAGATCTCAAATTGCCACGGTAGGAAGCCAGATCGGGTGAAGCACGGTCGGTACATTGACGGAGGGCTCGTCGTCGGCTGGCGCTGTGGTAGCGGCCGTGGAGCGATCCTCCTCGACGGTGGCCGCTGGCGGAGCCGCAGTCGCAGCAGCCGCTGGCTGCTTGGGGCGCGGCGAGGAGGCGCCCTTGGCGGGCGACGCCCGCGGCGAGGAGGCGAGATTGGGGTGGAGGTTCTCCTGGTCGACGGCAGCGCGCGGGGATGCGCCGCCGCCGGCGAAGGCGGAGAGCGAGCGCGACGCCTGCCGCTTCAGGTTCCGCCGCAGCATCTCCATGTCCTCTAACTGCTGCTGCTGCTGCTGCGTATTACTCCGGCGAGACGCCGATCTGCTAGCGGAATCAAGGGAATCGAGAGGGGAAGGGAGGAGGAGACGAGGAGGAGGAAGAGAACGAAGAATGGAGATATGCGGGGGCGGATGCGCGTGACTGTGCCGTCCGTTGGGAATTTAATTCGAAAACTTTTGAAACGGGGGAGGCGGCGGGGGTGGAAAACGATAGCGCAGCGGTCGGCTCGATCAGACCGGCTGATCCGTGATGGACGGACGTGCGCTGAGCTATGTGGGCTGGAGGTTGGTGTCGTGCGCTGCTGTTCCGCGGCCGCAACTAGCCGTTGGGGAGCGGTGTCCGTGCTAGAAAGGCTGGCGGGCCAGATCGTTTTTATTTCGACTCGATTTCTGTAGCTTTTAAAATCGGGTAAGCCTGAATTACAAAGGCAGCTAGGCTCGATCGTTGTCAAAGATTTTCGGGACTCGAGCAGGGCTTGATTGCCTGAATATACATGCTCAAGCATTCTTGAAAATTTCAGAAACTAAAGAAACAGCTTGTGTAAAAGATCATCTTCGTAAAAAAAAGCTTGTGTAAAAGATCAGCCCTTATAAAATATAAAACCACATTTTGACCGAACAAGTATCTTTTTAGGATATTGTGACACCGTAGGAGATTGAAGTAGATAAAATCCATGTGCACGCTATTTAGAGTTACTCATTATGATGGAGATTTGTAGCATCATTCAAGTAAGTAGAAATTGAGATTGTAGAAACACGAGCGCTTGTGATATAGCTCTTTCATGATCATGACAAAGCAAGGCAACGCTTTTTATGGGTAGGACAGTGAGTCGACAGGCAGTAAATGCAAACTGAGGCATTGTTTAGATGGTGAAAAGTGAAGTTGAAAAGCATTGTAATACTTTTGTTTGTATTTGATAATTATTGTCCAATCACGGACTAACTAGACTTAAAAAACTTATCTCTTAAATAACAGACAAATTATGCAATTAGTAATTTTTTACTCATATTTAATGTTCCATGCATATGTTTAAAATATGATAGAGAGAGAGTAAAAATTTAGAATTTAGAGGAGAACTAAAAGGCCTGAGTTTGAGACCTTAGGATTTTAAATTTCGAATGCTTCAGTAGCGCATTACGTCTAAGATGGTTGTGGTTCAACTAGATCAACCCTCAACGGCCTTGGAACAAGGCAGAGTCGTCACTGGTCGACTAAGGACATTATTATTTTGAATGCCGCCCCAACAGTAATAGTCCACAATGGGAGGAAAGCTTTTTTCTAGCTTTCTAGTCAACTAAATGGTCAATCTCCGTCACAGTTGTACCCGCTCCTTTTCAGTCACAACAAATGCAAGAATAGATCGATGAGAAATGCAATCGCGTGAGGCTGCTGAATTAGA
This sequence comes from Bothriochloa decipiens, assembly GCA_023333625.1. Lineage (NCBI taxonomy): Eukaryota > Viridiplantae > Streptophyta > Magnoliopsida > Poales > Poaceae > Bothriochloa > Bothriochloa decipiens. The sequence continues at coordinate 36,671,183 of CM041628.1, read as the reverse complement.
GGCATTGCTCACAACCTGACGATTGCCTTGCTGGATGAATTCTTAAAACTTTGTAGAGCTATTGAGGCGGTCGAACTAAATCTCAAAGATGATAAAGAGGACACATGGACTCTAGAGAGCTCAAGAGCGTACATCAAGATCAACCTACAAAATCCAATTTGAAGGCCAATGTCTCTCCTATTTTCCTAAATTAATTTAAAAGTCGTAGGCACCTCCAAGGGTGCAAGTTCTTCTTGTGGCTACTACTCTAGGATAAATGGTGGACTTTAGCGAGACTGCAATTATGCGGATGGGAGAGAATAACTACTTCTGTGCTTTGTGCAAAGAAATTTGGAGACAATCCGCTATCCATTTATTGTATGTCCTTGCTCCCACCAGGTTTGGGTTCTAGTATCATCTTAGAGTGATTGTTTGAATATGAACCCAACACAATGTTCTGAAGTAGATCCATGGTTCAACCACAGTTGGACAATCCTAAGGAATGCAAGAGTTTTTAGAGGCAAATAGAGCACGCCCTGCTAGATAAAGGATACTTGTTAACTATGGTCTCTTGTGGGGGTGACTTCTTGAAACCTGCTTTCTTCGTGCAACAAAATGTTATGTTTATGTACTAGTGACCTTGTTTTCTTTATGACTCCCAACAGCTTAGGTTGTCGGGAGTAGCGCCTCTCAAGCATGTAATGACTATTGCTACCCTCTCCTTATTATAAAACAAAGTTGGGCAACTAAATCTTTCAAAAAAATATAGCTACATCTAATTCTAGATCAGTTAATGCCATAACTATAAATAAGGGACCAAGATCTATGAAATAGATAATAGTATTCAAAAATAGGATAGTCCAAGCAAAACCACTTAAAATCTTTACTAAACTATGGCAGACTATTATTGAAGAAAAAATGTGCTATCCATTGAAATAAAGGATAAAGAAAAAAGGGAAATTAATTTCAAATCTATATCTCTCCATTTCTTTATCTAAAGGATAAAGAAAAATGTACTACCCCACTGATGAGATGCCGTGGATCCTATGAAGTTTGTGATCATTTGAGTTAGCTCTTTATGTCCCCAAGAATATAGCATGGGGCCTGGCATAATTTTTGTTTCTCATAGAACTTACATCATATGCGAGTATTTTTATTAGTTGTTCACCGCATCAATTACTAAAGTTGGACTCATTTGCAAGGTTATAAAACTACACATACATGTCACATGAGTATGAATACTAGCATAAAAATACTTCTAACGTCATGCTATTTCACACTTCTCTAATTACATTAATAAACTTTTAGCTTCCGATGCAACGTAGGGGAATGGGCTTAGACAGTTCTTCCTTAAATGAGAAACTACCAATTGGAGGTTGTGTATACTTTTGAAAATTAGAATACTTATAATTCTTTAGAAATTACATTGAGCAATCTAATGATAATGGGCTCATGGGAAAATTAGCTGGATAATATTTCAAAGTAAATCATGGGAGTACTTAAATCATTTCAATTACACTTATCAACATTGCTCCAACCTGCTTTATCAAGAATGTTAGATTCTCACTTATTTATACTGCTTCCTTCATCATTCATATTCAGCTAATACGAGATGTTAGTTTGGTTATGGCTAGCTTTCAGAGAAAGAGTTTGATCTTTCGTAGGAAATCTTGTCTCTTTGTACCGTCCCTTGTATAAGCCAAACACATTGCTTCCGATAATTAGAGGAAATAAGAGAGAAAGTGGTATAATGAAACATAAAATATTCCAAGTCGTAACCTCCAATGTTATTACCCTTCAACCACTTCTTAATAGAGAAATGAACTAAGTGAAGTCAAAGCTTCACAAGAGCATTCCAGTTCAAAAATCTAGTTCCAAATATATAGATATGAAAAATAAAAATATTAGATGAGCGTAAATTTGCAGATGTTAGGTCGCATCATACGCTCCAATTATTATTACCAGTTTGTTCCTACAACCATGCTTCTATAAGTACTGGTTTCACACATATTTTGGCTTCCATGTCAATGATGAACTTATCATCAGGATTATTTCTAAGAAGTACATACATAGTATTATATTGAATGACAAATCCATTGACTTGATTGTTTGCATGAAAAACTGGTGCTAACTTCATTATTTTGGTCTTTCGATATTGTCAAACAAAGATAAAATAGTTATTTGTATTTGCTTGAATATTACTAGCCATGTTATTTGCTTCACAAGATCGTCTTGGAATAAAATTTTGGAGTTTCTAAAAATCTGATTTTGTCTTCAGGGCCACACAAAGAGAAATTGAAAAGTTCATGGACTCAACATTAAACTAAATAGGCACACTACTTTCATGATTAGCCATTCGCAAAACATGATCAAGTGAATACAAATGCTAACATTTTGCTTACAAATGATATTCCTTCCTAACTCTCACACTAAACTATTCTAGTAAGAAGATAAAGTGGAACTAACTACACTTGAGAGCTTCTTTGCTTCTTCCCTGATGTCATGAATGGAGAGGGAAGTATGTCCCTCTATTTATACTACTTTGCATGGCCCATGCATTTGTGTGATCAACCTTGTGAGCCTTTGGATCCAATCGCCTTAGGGACACTCCAAGGAGATTCCTTGCTGGGTGTGTGAGATTGTGTGTCTACTTCAAGGTTAGTTCATCACCTTTCAAGTGGGCCATTCAATGAATTGTATGCTCATATCTTCCACCGTTGAGAGAAAGCACAAGTTGATTCAACGGTTGAGAGTTGATTTGGAGCGCTTCACATGGTCATGGTGACTTGGAGTGATTTGTGGGTCCTACTAGCTCACTTTGCTCGTTTAAGCTTGAATATGCATACAGATACTCAATACAAGTGGAACTAGTTATTTGATAAAATATGCCCAAGATATGCTTACATCCCTTTCACCCAAGTCTATTGATGTCACTTAGATCAATGAACTCAGAAAATTCATTTTAGGTCCCTAAACTTGTCAACCGGAGCACCACAACTATACGTCAACCACGTAGGCATGTTTTGTTGACTGGTCCACGTGGCTGACATGGGCATATGATGTACCGATTGACAAGTTTAGGGAACCAAAAATGCATTTTTGGAGTTCATGGATCTAATTGACACACCCTTATGTTGGCATTTCTTAACGTTGTTGCTAGAATTAGCAACGTCGCTTCAATGATAGTTCTGATTGTTTACAGAACAAGTCCGCAAGCGCACGAAATTATCATTGTAGCACTTCACCTGGGAGTATTCAGGTATCGTTATTTATATTTTTCCCGTAGGAAGGCATGGTGTAAAAGTAACTATATGATAGACCAATGCTCAATACAGGGGTAAATCACGATAGTTTGAAGATAGTGTGACACACATTTAGGCCAACCTCAATGATAAAGGGAAAACAAAGAATGAAAGAATATTCCTAAGCGGAACAGGCATGTTCTAATATAGCCGTGCATAGAACAAGTTAATGATCATACAACATATATGACTAAAATCAGAGTTAAGCATGAGATAGACAGGGAGATCCCGGCAACTAGTGTGCCAGTCGATGGGGACATTTATGAACTCCCACACAACATACGAACGTGGGGGATTCCAAAGGACGGACATGGCTATCACCACCTGCCACCTACCCCTCAACCGTGGCATGCAGTCATATCCGAAGGTTCTCGTACACCCGGGCACCATGCCCGCATATACTAAGGAACAACCCATATCCCCCATGGACTCCCACCCTACGGATGGATGAGCTAGGACATGGGCAAACCTGAAGGTTACAACGAACCGTCATCTCTACTCCGTCATATATATGTGTCGTATGAATGGTTAAGCATAAAGTTGAATATGCTAAGGTTATGATATGCAAACTATATACTAATTCACATATCAAGATTATAACATGAAAACAACTATACTCTAGTTCATACGCTTTGCTATATAAAAGATAGAACTTGAATATGGAAGAACTCTTAAAAGGATTCATACCAATAGTTGCTCTTGTCTTCCAAGGAGACAAGCCCCCCAAGTAGCCTTGCCTTGCACCAAAATACTACTAGACTAAGAATACTACAAGAAGACATAGTGAGGTGGCTCCAAGTGAGGTGTGTAGTGGTGTGTGTATTGGGGGTACCTTGAAACATCCTCAACTTTCTACGAAGAGAAAATACACGGAATGAAGGATATAATGATAGCCTAGGAGGTCAAATCATCAATTATCCAATAACAGTTGATTATAAGGCCATAAGTCAAATAAAAGAGTACAATAGAGGGGTTTACATAAATTATTACATCGCCACATGGCGGAATCATCAGAGTATCTAGCATCCAGAACATCTATGGAAGTAGACGGGATATCGCGGAAGCATCGTCTTGCACCATCTTGAGCGTAGGCACGAGACCGTCTAATCCTTTCGTCCTTCAGGGGCGTCAACAAGCCATCATCCAAACCTAAATTTAAATTTTCAGTACAATTTGTACTAGCCACATCTTCTCCCTATGCTTTGCTTTTGCTATGTAGTTTTTGGTGGATGAAGAGGATATAATCAAAGAGGCCTAATATATGGTTGTGGTTTCCTATGCAAGTAGTGACCAATATTATAAATATAGTTCATCAAGTTTTAACCCATCTCATCCACATATCCAACCCATCCCATCACCATCACACACATCTCACACTCTCGCACTTAGTCGACAGGTCCAACTCCCTCTCGGAGCCTGTCTCAGCGGCTCACAGCCGAAAGGGTAACACCAGGGGGAGAATAGAAGGACTCATCTCACTACTCCCGAGAAGCGTAGGTTGAGAGAAAGGCCATGCCGAGGCAACTGACTATATATAGATTCAAAACTCTACAGAGCATGTACTCCTGTAACTACAAGATCACCATCGTCAGTGGTGCACTCTGCCTAGACTGATTCCGGTTGCTTTCTAACCAGTGCGATGCCATCCTACCACTCAATACTGGGACATCCCGGATAAATACCACCGGCACACTGAGACTGTGGGGCGTAGTTACCCAGGCCACCAAGGTAACTATGCGGCTTTAAGGAGGGTGTGGGTCCCAAACGCCCGTACCTCCCGACACTATCTGCTACAACCTAGTAGTAGTGGCACCGTCCTAGCTAGTCAGACATCCGTCCCCCGCTCATTCAGGGGCGAGCAGTGAGCATGTAGGTCCTAAGGTTCAGGTTCTCAAGAGATATCAGGTCCTAGGGGGATCAGATAGGATTATCTTCTCATAGGACTAAACAGTCAGTGCTAAAACAACACCTCCTACCCGAGGCTTCGCTCTACGAAGGCTCTCACCCCCGGGATCACCATATACCTCATAATGTACCCACCACAGATTCCTCTCATAGAGAGGCCCAGAACACACCCCCGGCAAGACTCGCCCTCAAGGCTCGTTGTAGAATCCTGTCTAATCAACTCAAACCCTCACCACACATCCAAGACACACGCAGCACTCTCCCCGAGTAAAGTGGCACCACGTGCCTTAACCATATACCATACCATACTCTCCATCACGCATCACATCACAGATATAAGCGTAGTAAAAGTAAAGCATCATAAGTAAATAAGCATGCGTCTAGCCTATCAGTGGGTGTGCAGGGGTAAGGTTGCGACAAGGTAAAGGCTCATCAAGTAATTCTACCATGCAACCTATCATCAGGTGATTTCATAAACAAAGCACTAGCAAACTAGATATTATGCCATGCGTAATAGGATTCTACAAGGTTGGGTGGGGTGTGGCACCTGAACAGCTGTCACTCAAGTCCTTGGCATGCTCCTTAGTCCTCCTCCTTGGGCAACTCCTTCGCAGGATCTGAAATCGAAACATAATGGTTAAGGGAGCGACCCTTATAGATCAATCACAAAGAACCAAATGAAATCCAATAACTCCAAATGTAATCATACATAAGCCTATGACGTAGAGCTCATTTTTATAAAAATTTGGACACTTGGTTCATAATTTTCGGAGTCTGTATGAAGAAGTTATGAATTTTCAAAGTTTAAAACATAATCTGAAAAAGAAAAACGGAGAGAGGAAACAGAGCTGACACGTGGCAGCCTGCGATTGGTTGAGCTATACAGAGTGACCGATAGGTGGGACCCAGTCAGCTATCAACTATTGACCAGTCAACAGTCAATGTCGACCGGGCCCGGACTGGGCCTGGATGGGCTCGGGTAGGGCCGGATATGGGCCGGGTTGGCTGCCCGACCCGGACACATGTCACATAGGTGGGTGGCCCACATGACGCTTTGGGTTTCTTACTGGGCTGAGTCTACGGCTGGTGATCCGTGCACCTGGTCCGTGGTGGACCAAGGGCTCAGGGTTCGGTTGCTCTTCTCCTATTGGTCCAGCCGGACTCCTGGTAGACTAGGTGCACAGGGGCAGGGGAAATTTCCCAACTTCTTCACGCGCGGCTGTGGTCCTATCGGACTGCGCCGGCGGCCAGCGGCGCTGCGGCGACGGCCGATTCGGGCGGCTAAGGTTGCAGCTAGGGCACCGCAGAGGCAAGGTGGACGCTATGGCGGGGCTCACACTAGCTCGCAAGGCCTTGGCTCGTCGGCGCACGCGCTTCGGTGGCATCGGCAGCGAGGCCGTGGTGGTGGGGCGATGCAGCGCCTCGGTGGTGGCTTTGGTGTGTGCTACGGACTCACGAGGCGAAGGTGGACGTGGTCGCGGGGTCGCAGTCGGCTTCCAGCGCTCTGGCTCACCGGCGCGCGCGCGGCTGCTGTGCTCGGCGGCATGGCTGCGGCTGTGAGGCGCAAAGGCGCGTGGGAGGCATCATGGGCTTGCGTGTGGACTGCGCACGGCCTAGGCGAACACAGCGGTGGCATTAATTTTTGCCAAAGAGGCCCCTAGCCGACGGCGGCTGTCGGTGACGGCGAAGCCAAATTCATCAGCGGAGCTTGAAATTGTCCACCGTCTTCTCCTCCTTCCTATCATACGGAGCAGCTCGGAGCTCCACACGCTAAGGGCGTAGCTAGCAAGGGCTCAACAGGGGCGTGCGCGTCTGTGAGGTCGCAGCGGCACTCTGCGGCCGGGCGCCATGGCGACCGAGCAGTGGGCAAAGCGCGCTCGCCCTCATTGTTGGTCACCGGGCTCCCAAAAGAGTGCAGGGCTACGTTCTAGGTCACAGTGAACTCAACAGAGTAACTAATGAAGCGAACGGAGGATGGGGAGGCGGGAACGCGGGCAGCACTCTTGGCGGCGGCCATGGCAGAGCAGGGCGACAGAGTTCCTCGCCTGCGCACGGCGGTGCTGTGGCTCATAGTGCGGCTGCGGTTGATGATGCGGCAGCTCGGTGAAGAAGAAGCAGAGCAGCTATGTCGCGGTGCTCAAGCGGGACCTCCTCCTCCGGCACGCGGAGAGCAGCGACGGCGGTAGAGCCCTGGCTCCGGTAGTGGCGTTCTCCTCCCCGCCTCCTTCTACTCCTTCCTCTCCTCTCTAATCGATCTGGTGGGCAGCAAGGTGCTGCAGCGGGCCAGCAAAGGCGACCGGGCATGGGGAAAACCCTAGAGGCTGGAGCACGGCCCCTTTTATAGCCATGGCGGGCGGCCATGGTGTGGGCAGATGGTGGTGATGCGGCCGGGCGCATCGGGCGGTCGCGGCGCAAGCTCGGTTAGGGTTAGGGCACCCGAGGCATGCGGCGTGGAGTGAACGACATCACGAGGCGGTCACGGGCATGAGCGGACGGCATCACACGGCCATGGACATTTTTAGGCCGGTGGATGTGACGGGCGGGTGGCCAGAAGAGCAAAATGGGGCAGCTGACAAGGCGGGGCCAGTGGTCAGCGGCTGCGGGTGCGCGCAGATGCGCGGCGCGAGCAGACGGCCGGCTGGGCCGCTTGCTAGGCCGATTCAGCCATCTGGGCCGCGGGGTGAGCGGTGTGGCGAGGCCGGGTTCTTGCTGGGCCGCGGGGACGCGTGGGCGGGCCGCAGCTTCGGCCGACGTTGCCGTGTGGGAGCGGGGCAGCTTGGCCGGCCTAGTGGCCTTGCTGGGCTGGGCCTATGCGACGCGTGGAGGGCAAGTTGGCCTGGCGGCTTGCTGGCCGAGCTGGGCCGCTTGGGCTGGCAGGCCAGTTGAGCTGCTTTGCCCCTTCTACATTTCCTATTCCTTCCCTTTCTCTTTTCTATTTCTATTTCTTTAGCCACTAAACTAACTATGCTAAGATCTTATTAGTAGGGAGGTTAGTGACCATGATATATACATCATGATAGGTCCCCTAGGGTCTCATGGTGGGTTGGAAGCCAAGCCCAAGGTTAGGAGCATATATATACACATGTGTTATAAGGTTATTTGATTTTATTAGACATCACATAAAATTAAATAAAATGCAAATCAAACTCTTGTAATTTAAATGCAAATGTTTCAACTAACATTGGTGCTACTTGTGCAACTATGGGATGTTTTCCTACATGACACTCACCAACCAAAGGTTATTTTAGAAAAATTTTGTTGGTTGTGATTTTTAGTGTTTGGATTTTTAGGGATGTTACATGCCTCTCCTATCTTCTTATAGTGTGGGATAGGCGGTTCTGAGGCCGAGCATTCAAATCCCCGCAGCGCACCGCCCTCTTGGGCATTCAATGTACTGACATCGTGAGGCTGGGCCCGAACCGACTCCGGAGTGCGCCGGCTGGCCCACCTGGTCCGGCCGGCCCACTTTTGTGGCCAAATCCGCCCAAATTTGGTGGGTTCATAGATCTCCTCGTTAGCTTCGTGTGGCCTGCTGAACTGTCCAAATTGGAGTCGGATGAGTGAGTTATGGCCAATTTACCTGGGCCTACTCCTGCAACCCGAGTTGGAGTTGGACTGATTTTTGGGTTTCCACTTCTTGGGTTCATGTGTGGGCCTAGGCCATGAATATATCGGTGGTTGGCCCACATTTGCAAGGTAGGTAGGCTTCTCTCCTTATTTCTATTTTACGCTTTGTAGGAAAGTGTCTTTTCTTTATAAAATTTTCTGTATTTGGTGCATTTCCTGCAAAGTGTCACAACTTTCGGTACAAGTGGAATTGGGTTAGTAGCAAAGGTATATGTGTATAAAAATATATAATTCTCTCCTTATTGGTTCTAAGTTGGCGGTATAAAATCATCGTTAAGGACCACCAACACCTTATAAGTTCTAGGGCCGTTGGTGTAATTAACTCTTGTCTAAATATACATGCTCAAGCATTCTTGAAAATTTTAGAAACTAGATGGGCTTATATGCCTGATCGTGAAAAAAATTGGAAACTAAAGAAACATCTTTTATAAAGATCAACTCTAAAATATAAAAGCATATTGACCGAAGAAGAATCTTTTTAGACTATTGTGACGATGTAGGAGATTGAAGTAGATAAACCAAGGTGCCTGCTATTTAGAGTTACTCATTGTGATAGAGATTTATAGCATCATTCAAGTAAATAGAAATTGAGATTGTAGAAACATCAACTTGTGATATAGCTCTTTCATGATCTTGACAAAGCAAGGCGCTTATTATGGGTAGGAGATAGAGTTGATAGGCAGACTGACGATTTTCTGCTGTTGATGCTTTTTTTGTAGTGATAAAAAATACTACCATTGTTGATAACCTAGGCTGATAATTTCAAGTGAGCAGGGCGGTAATATGACATGGGCACTGGTGGTGCGGCCAACTGAGTTTGGAGGTCTTGGGATTTGGATTTGGAATGCTTTAGCAGAGTATTACACCTAAGATGGTCAAGATGGACCAACCCTAAGCGGCCTTGGAATGGGACAGAGTTACTAGTCGACTATGAGGACATTATTCTTTTCAATGCCACAAGAACAATAATGGTTCACAATGGGAGGGAAGCTTCCTTCTAGCTTTTTGTTGGGCAACAACTTTGACATACAAACATCCTTTCCAAACTTTGGAGACAAACATTTCATTATAAACATTTGAGATGCTAACATGTGCAGCGAAGATAACATAGATACTTCGCTACGTGTGTTTTCAACTTCGCTTATGTATTTTCGCATGTTTCAAGTTGACTGGCGAAGATGACTTCGCCGTACGTTGGATGCTCAGCGAAGATGACGTGGACACTTCATTGTGGCTATCAAACTTCGCACATATGATTTCACATGTTTCAGGTTACTCGGCGAAGATGACTTCGCTAGACTCTTGATGAGCAGTGAAGCCAACGTGGCAGCTTCACATGAAGAGTCTATGAGGTTCTCAGCTGAGTTAAGAAATCATGATCAAGTCCAAAGTTGCTTAACAAGACAAAAGGAAAAGGGCGAAGTGTGTTTCACCACTTCGCCGATGTGCTTTCTAGCTAAATGTATAGGAGGTTCCATGGCTAATTTTGTAAGATTCCTTGAATGGCGAAGCCAAGGGGGTCTATAAATACCCCCTGGAGTGTAAGTTTTTGGACACAATGAAATACAATTGCAACCAGCATATTGTTTTAACCTCATATACGTGTATGTGATTTCGTTACCCAACATCTGGCGTCGTCCATTTGTATGATCGAAGACACCCACGACCACCACACGGACGCAAAATGGCAAGACTCAGCAAAAAGGCAGCTTCGGCTGGTGACAATTCAAACCAAGACAAAGATCCACTTTTGGAAGATGAGACAGAAACAGAAAACAGACGTGTTCAAGAAGAAGAAACTCAGAACGAAGAAAGAAGACTCAAAGAACTCGAAGATCAACTCATCATCAAGAAAAACAGCTGGAGGAAGCAAGAGTGAAGACAAGAGAAAAGTCTTTAAAGCAAAGAATCGCAGATGCAGAGGCTGAACTAAGAAAGCTCAATGATGAAATAGAAAATGAGAGCGAAGTTATAATTCAAGACCCAAACTCAGCAAGCAAAAACACCAACAACAAAGAGAGCCAAAGTCAAATAGCGACATCGACACATAGTCACCTTTGTCAATCGACATTCAGCTAGCGAAGTGGCCAGCAGGATTTAAATTCAACATTATCCCAACTTACAATGGCATGTCCGACCCAAGACAATTTCTTATGAGTTTTGAAGCAGCAGTAACATCAAGTGGGGGAGATGCAAACACCTTAGCGAAGTCGCTCATATGGCAATAAGAGGACCAGCACAGCACTGGTACTTTTCGCTAAAACCAAGGTCAATCAAATCTTGGGATCAACTTCGCACAACTTTGCTCCTAGATTTCCAATGCCAACAAAGTGTTAAACTCACTAGCGATGATCTTTTCAACATTAAGTAGCAACTAAAAGAACCGTTGAGCCAATATTATAAAAGATTTGTACAAGGAAAAGGTCAAATACCAAACATACCAGACGAAGTCATCATCATAGCAGCAATCAAAGGACTGCGAGCAGGCCAACTCTCATCATACTTCAAAAGGGAAAGACCAACCACAGTTAAAAAACTATACGAAGAAATGAAAAAGTACTGTGAATCCAATGAAGACTACAGAAAAAGAATAGAAGAAGAAAACAGAGAAAGAAACACGTCAAGAGCAAACAACAACTTCTAACACTCAAGAGTGACAAACACAGAGCAAAGACCACTTCAGAGAATCAACCATATCAACAGCACAAGCAAAGTAAACAGCCAAGGTCCAAGCTCAAGCAATCAAAGATATTTCCAAAGCAATAGAAATTACAAGGAAAACTTCTAGCAAAGGGCAAACTATAACAACCAAAGCAGAAACTTTAAAAGGAAAATTTTAAGGTCCGAAGAAATGTAATGTATCATACATGGCAAAGGGGCTGGTCACACATCAAAGATGTGCCCAAGAGTAAAGAAAAGTATTGAAGAAATGCATGAAGAGAACAAAGCAACTTTGCAGCTGAAAGTTATCAATCATCTAGCCCCCCAAAGAACAAGTTACTCGCCAATAACTTAACCTCAGCACATGTTGCCACCACCTCCGCCAATCTATAATTGTCAACCTTTAGCAGCATGCCCACAAAATCAATGGGCCCAAGCCAGCAGCAAAGTTTCCACCCCGAAAGTTCAGTAGCAAATAGCAACCACCAAATTCAATACAACAACAACATGCCCGAAGCGTCAACAAGCAACGGGAATGCAATCATCCCAAGCAAAGGCAGAATTATGATAATCTTTGAAGGAAACAACATGGAGCTTGATACAAGAAATGAAAGAAGAAATTATTTCAGAATAGTAAACTCCATAGCAGTCGAAGGTCCATTCAAGAAAATAAGATGGTCCCACATGCCAATCACATTCTCAGAACAAGATCTCAAACTCAAAGATTACCCTCATATGGACGCAATGGTCATAGAAGCAAACATTGAAGGCTGGGCAGTAACAAAAATTCTAATAGATGGTGGCAGCTCAGCAGATATCATATTCACAAGAACTCTAGATGCAATGCAAATCGACAGAAAAATCTTAGGAAGGGTCGAGCACCCATTAGTTGGCTTTGGCGAAAAGAAAATAAACTCTGTCGGCAGAATTATCTTGCTAGTCTCATTTGGAACAGTGAATAATGTGAGAACAGAGCAAATAGCATTTGATGTTGTCAAAATGCACAGCCAGTACAACGCAATCTTTGGAAGGGGGAAGTTTAAATGCTTTCGAAGCCATAGTAAGCTACCCATACTTACGCATGAAGATGCTAGCAGTCAATGGCATCATAACCATCTTCGGTGATCAAACAGAGGCAAGAAACATAGAAAGAGATGCAAGCCCGGCTTTCAAAAACATCCACGTCATACAAGAAGAAGATGATGATGAGCTTGAAACTGAAAGCACGAAGACACAACAAAAAGCGAAGCCTTACGAAGACATAAAGAAAGTACCAATCGACCCAATGGTGCTAGAAAGATAAGTTATCATCGGCACAAATCTATCAAAAGAAAAAGAAGAAAAGATAATACAAGTCCTGCGAAGTAACAAGGATATCTTCGCCTGGTCTGCACAAGACTTAGGAGGAGTAAGCAGGGATGTCATAGAACACAAGTTAAACATCGACCCAAACTTCAGGCCAAAAAAGCAAAAACTCATAAAGTTATCGGAAGACAGAACACAAGCTGCAAAAGCCGAAGTCCAAAGATTGTTAGATGCAAAAGTCATAAAAAAAGTTCAATTCACAACTTGGCTCACAAACATAGTCATGGTGCAGAAGAAAAACAAAAAGTGGAGAATGTGCATAGACTTCACAGATCTCAACAAAGCATGCCCAAAAGACAACTTTTCATTACCAAGAATAGACGTTTTGGTAGATCAGGCAGCAGAAAGTGAAATGCTCAGTTTTCTTGATTGCTATTCAGGCTACCATCAGATTTGGATAAAAACAAAAGATGAAGAGTACACAAGTTTCATTACACCATTCAGAACTTACTGTTTCCAAAGAATGGCCGAGCGGCTTCGCAATGTAGGAATAACTTTCATCAGAATGACATCCACAGTCCTCAAAGATCAAATACCAAGAAATCTACTTACGTATGTTGATGACTTGGTAGTCAAAAGCAAGAAAAGAGAAGACCATGTTGAAGACTTACAAGAAACCTTCTCAAACCTCAGAAAAACAAATCTAAAGTTGAACCCAGAAAAATGTAAAAGGAATTGACCCGAATCCAGAGAAGGTGAAGGCAATACTGAACATGCAAGTGCCAAGAAACATCAAGGATATCTAAAAGCTGACAGGAAGATTAGCTTCGCTGAACAGATTTATATCCAAATTAGCTGAGCGAAGCCTCCCAATATTTTAAGCACTAAAAGGGAAAAAAGAAAAATTCAACTGGGGGCAAGCACAACAAGAAGCTTTCAAAGAAATAAAGAAGCATCTATCCAACCCCACAACTTTAACAACACCTAAACCAACGGCAGGCTTGCTACTATATGTATCAGCAAACAAAAGTACAGTTAGTGCAGTACTGATACAAGAAGAAGAAAATGAGCACTCAACAAGACAAGTCCCAGTATACTTCGCATCCGAAGCTTTGTCTGGATCAAAAATTTACTATTCATAAATCGAGAAAATTGCATATGCAGTACTTATGGCATCTAGAAAGTTGAAACACTACTTCTAAGCACACAAAATAAGAGTGCCAACAAATCAACTCCTCAAAGAAGTGCTGCAAGGCTGTAAGTCCTCAGGGAGATTAGGAAAATAGGCTGCAGAATTGTATCAATACTTCATCAAATTTGAGAAAAGAACAGCAATCAAATCTCAAGTGTTGGCTGACTTCATAGCAGATTGGACACCTTCAAAGTACAATCAAGAAAGAATGGAGCAACTAGAATGGATAATCTATTGTGACAGCGCTTGGGCCTTCGCCGATGCAGGAGCAGCAGCAGTCATAACCTCACCTTCTGGAATCAAACTCAAATACACAGCAAGACTAGACTTTCAATGCACCAACAACATTGCAGAATATGAGGCAGTATTGTTGGGACTTCGCAAAGCAAGAGCAATGGGAATTCAAAAGCTAATAATCAAGATAGATTCTCAAATTACGGCTGGGCATATAGAGAAAAATTACAAAGCAAGAGATCCAGAACTAGTAAAGTATCTCTAACTATTGAGGGAACAAGAAAAACACTTCCCTGGATTCACAGTGAAAAGTATCTCAAGAAATAATAACACAAATGCAGACAAAATTGCAAAAGCCGCCGCCCAAAAGTTAGAGTTACCACCAGAAGTATTCTTCCAAACTATCACCGAAGCCTCAACAAAAACAAAAGCTGAACAACCGAAAGAAGTACACATCATAAGAAGCGAAGACTGGAGAGCTCTAATTATGGCATTCCTCAAAGGATTTTACGGGCCAGAAAATGAAGTTGATGAAATAAGAATAAAGCAAAAGACTAGAAGTTATAAAATCATCAACGAATAACTGTACAAGGAAGGAGTTTGCCAACCACTACTAAAGTGCATCTCAAGAGAAGATGGGAAAACTTGTTGAAAGAAATACATGAGGGAGTCTACGGATGTCACGCTGGGGCTAGATCAATAGTTGGAAAAGCTTTCAGACAAGGGTTTTTCTGGCCAACTGCCCAAAGTGACAGCAAAGAAATCATTAGGACTTCTCACAATTGTCGAATGGCAGGAAGTAAAGTCAATGCACCAGGAACAAACCTACAACCAATTGAACCAACTTGGCCACTTGCAAGATGGGGAATAGACATAGTTGGAAAACTAACTCCGGCTCAAGGCAATTACTAATACGCAATAGTTGTAGTTGAATATTTCACCAAGTGGATTGAAACGAAGCCAATCACCAACATGTCTTCTTACACAATGAAAAAAATCCTATGGCAAAATATCATATGCAGATTCGAAGTTCCGAGACACATCACTGTAGATAATGGAACCCAGTTTGATAGCGAAGACTTTAGAGAATACTGCCATTCAATGAGAATCAAACTTTGCTTCGCATCAGTAAGACACCCACAGTCTAATGGAGCAGTCGAAAGAGCAAACGGGATAATTTGCACTGGAATTTTAAAGTGCTTAATAGACCTAAAAAAGAAAAAAGGGTCAATGAATTACCAAGAGTAATCTGGTCTCACAACACTTCAAAATCGAGGCCAACAGATTTTTCTCCATTCAAGTTACTTTACAGAGATGAAGCAATGACTCCCGAAGAAATAAAATACGAAGGTCCAAGAACAAATATTCAAATGATCACAGAAGAAGACCAAGCAATAAGCAAAGATTTGCTCGAAGAAAAAAGAAAAAAAGCACTTAAAAATATCAAGAAGTACCAACTTGAAACAAAGAAGTGGTACAACAAGAAAGTCAAGCCAAGAGAGTTAGCACCAGGAGATTTTGTCCTCAAAAGAAAAAGAAATGAAGACACAGTGGGAACATTCCAACAAAAATGGGAAGGGCCTTTCATCATCACAAGAACAAACAAAGAAGGTACGTATCACCTAGCAAATCTGAAAGGTGAAGAACTTAGTCACACTTAGAACATAAAAGCACTTCGTAAATATTACCCGTAGCCAAACTAGAAGAGTAGTTTTACTTTCTGCAAAGTAGAAGTAGAAGTTTTATTCCAAGCAACTTTACAGTTCAAAATGTAATCGAGCTGCACTCTTTTTCCACTCAGGGGAAACCCTTCGCAGGGTGAGTGATTTTTAACGAGGCAGTCTCTTAATAAATCTCATGGAATATAAATGAGAAATTAGTTTCCCTAAGGTTATGTCTCCACATTAAGTACAAAATGCCAAAGAATATATCCAACATATACTCCCATATCGGCATAAATTTTGCAAAACTAAGTTAGCATCAATATTTTATTAAATCTAAAAAATGCTAACTTATCCAACTCAAATAAGTCTAGGGCAAATTTTTTGACTTCATTTCACTAAGGTGAAAATGTTTATAGCTTCTAAGTAAGCGTACACGTCCACTTCGCACAGAAGCGTACACGTTTATTTAAGAGTCGAGAGTGTTGGGAATATGCCCTAGAGCTAACCATGAGATGATGATATTCTGATTGTATCCATGATTAATAAAGTGTTCATTAAATATCCATTATAGACAACTTGTATTGATTGGCAATTATGTGAATTGTTTGTGGAACTCAATTACTTGAATGGTTATTCTAAAGTTGTCCCTAGTCGGCGTTCTTGTGAGAACACACTTGAATATTAGACCAGCACATGTATTAGTTGATGGCTATGTTTCACAAGTCATGGACATGGAGATGTCAAACTAATAATGTGGGCACATGTGAGACATGTAGGCTGGACTGACCCGACATGAGAAAGTCTCTATTCACGTCATACAGCACCAAAGATTGAGTCACTTTCACCGGTTATGACCCGCGGCCTTGCAATTAGTACATGAAAGAGGAATCCATTCGTATTCGACACAGGAGAGAGAAGTCGAGATATCCCGATAGGCTGGCTAGGGAATAAAGACAAGGAAGTGGTTGCGTAGAGGAGTGACCCCTGACGTCCACATTAGGTTCCCTGAATATTCCACTCTGTATCGAGCAGGTAGGAGTACTGAAGGTAGGAGTACTATGGTGATGAATGATTCCTTTCTTGATTCTGTGGTAGCAACTATGAGAGTGGAGAAGATCAAAGTTATGGACTTTCTTAATATGTCTAGGTTTCACGGTATTCTTATGATGAAACATATTATTGCCGGTGGCAGACCAATACCAATACAACTAAGTTTAGTAGTGGATTTCATTTCGTACCTACGTAGGATTCCTTAACTCATCCTCTTATCCATCCTTTCCTGGACTTTCGTAATACGTTATGTCCTTAGACCTGAGATTGTGGTATGTAGTCGAGATGTGAAACGGCCTACTTAGAGACTGTCAAACGCTACTCCATAGCTGGGTAGTTATAAAGTTGGTCTTCGGGTGGTCGGGAAGCATGCTATGAGACATAGACAATCAAGATGGAATTTGCCCCTCTCTACTCGAGAGAGATATCACTGGATCACTCAAGTGATTGGATCAACAAATGCATGGCCGTGCTTGGGTTAAGTGTTAACCCACGAGTTGAACCATATATCAAGTGGCAAAGGGAATAACTTGTATATGGTCGTAATGGTTCGTCTGATATGATCTTTGCGTGCACGTAGGAGTTGTCACGCCTTACTAGAGGCCGCTGTCAACTATTGGACGAGTAGGAGTACTCGGCCCATGTCAATGTGTGCGTGAACTCATGGGGTCGCACGCTTAAGGGGCTGAAAGCTTAATTCAGGTTGGACCCAAATTAGACAAGACTTAGGGTTACTAATGGGCCTCCAACTCGTGAGCTCATTGGGGACGCCTATATAAGCAAGGGGTAGGGCGCGCGGTGAGGGTTACACGCCTTGAACAGCCGCCGTCGCCCTCCCCACGCTCGCGCCTTTTGCTCCTCGCGGACCTAGCAGTCCGGAGGCGCATCGCTTCTTCCCTGTACGTGTGGGATACCTCGGAGGTGCTGCATCTGGAGCACTGGGACGAACCGCGCGAGAGGATTGACGTGACGGATGACCATGCAACTGCACTGCCTACTGCGATGCGTACGACTACATCGAGTCGTCTTCCGCTGCATCCGCGCGTCAAGTGGTAATCCCGTGACCTGTAACTAGCAGTAAATCCTAATTTATGAGGCAAAAAAGTTTTGTTTACTGGCTAGTATAGCACCCTCATAACCCTTCAGAGAGATGATGATAGTTCTCTCGTGCTAGCAGGAATCTGTACCAGGATTCAGATGGATGCGTCGAGCAACCTCTAGCTTACTTTTGGCATAATCCACGTACATTTTTGGTATTGTAATCTGAAAAAAAAATTGTTGCAACTTCATTATAGCATAGACGAACATGCGCAGAGAGTTTCAGGCCAGGTATCCAGCAAAGAAATTTTAGAATGTCCATTAGCTAACCTCACTGTAAACTGCATCAGTAAAATGCTTCTATAAAATTGTGCCTTCACCAACATCATCGACCTAAAGGCAAGCAGACAAGACAACAATGATGGAAGAGGAAACTAGTTTCATAATAGAAGTAGTATATATAGCATAAACATAGCATATGTCTACAAATCATACTTACCAGTTCCCGAATGTGAGCCATGCAGATATTAAACTGAAAAGATAACCAGATGGCAACTCATTAGCACTAAATTAAAATTACCAACAAAAACAGCACAAAAGAAGTGGAAACATGTCTTAACATTTGCAGATACACACGAAACCTACATTGCGTTGCAGTAGGCCATATCCCTTAAACTCAGCTTGGAGTCCTTCAAAGCCTTTTGAAACTCATCTGCTCGCACAAGGAAACATTAATTAAAAAATAATCAGTGATATGTACATAAATTGCACATAGCAGAAGGCAGCCTGCCAACCTTTTGCTTAGAGACTCGCTTCCAAACTTCAAAATAGACCTGATCATAGCCCTTTCGACGATCAAGATCATAGCGCAGGCCCGAAACATACTCCTGTGTCAACAAAAAAAAAAAATGGAGTCGTAAAATGCATCCCACAATAAGCATCACCTGCTACCATTTATAAGTTAAGAGCAGAACAAATGGATCTTACCTCATAGCCAAGAGTAGCTAAAGAAGCAGGCAAATGGCAGAAGCCTGCCGCGGTCTTCATGGCTTGCCGTCTTCCCCTGTAATTATACCTCAGAAACTAAAGGGCAAAGGAGTCATGGTGGTGCCAAACTATGCATATACCCGAACTACATTATTTCTCACTGTTAATCCTTACCTGTTTATGATCTAGAAGCAGAGCGTCTTCAACCCACTGTCACATGGTGAAAACGTTGTCAGTCAATATAATAATTCAGCTGTAGCACATGCTTTTCAACTTGTAGACACACGATGCTTACCTTCATCTTCATTGACAGTTCATCCCAGTACTTGACATAGTCCTCATCAGTTTCGTAGGTGCTAAAAGCTAAGCGGTACTTGTCCCAATTAGCATACTCTCTCAAATCCTGCCATCCAAATAAGAAGCAATATACATGACTTAAAGGAACAATACTATATCCTTCCATTTGTACTCCAACACAATACAAACATGGAAAGATCGAAAATGAGCATTCAACCGTTTGATGTAACTCAACTCAATATATACTTTGTGTGCAGTTTAAATACTGATGATAAAACAGAGGCGATATTAAGTACTCACAGCTCTCGTAGCGACTATGCGCTGGTAGTCATCCAGCTCGGCAAGATTAAAAAACTGGTGATCGTAGGTCCAACCGTAGATGCTAGGACATGGCTCAAAGGGGTTATCCCAATTAGAAACCTCATCAGGGTAATCACTTGACGGCAATGCAGCAGTGGTGACATCCCAGTCGAGACTACCCTCCTTCAACATCTGCACACAGTTCGAACAAAGCTAGGATTGATTTGTGTCACCTATTGACTGTAAATAAGTGGAATTGAAATGAAGTGCAATACAAACATTTAGTGTACGCATAGTAAGCGGCGTACATATTTTTTTCAAAAGCGTGCATTTGCATTTGCACGTTTTCATTAAGTGGAAGCGGGGTACATATAATTATCAAATGTATAGACAGAAGATAGATTATATGAAGTTATGATACATAGTAAGCTTGCCTTGTAGTGTCTGAAGCGAAGAGCACATAGGCGTTGATACACCTCTTCCGTGCCTTTGGCGTCTAACGAGGGTGCAACCTGAACGTAGAAGGGATGCTCGCGCGACTTGAGCTCCTGCCAGCAACGAGAGATCTCCTGCTCGTCGATGTCGTCTTCCGCCGGGAAGACGAACTCTTCCTCCCGTTCTTGCCCCCCTTGATCCTCCTGGACCTGCTCGGGTCGTCGGGTATCACTGCCGTCGTTCATCAGCATCGCATCCGGTGTGTCGTCGGAGGATGAGCCAAGATCGAGAGGACGAGGAGATGGGCTGCCGACGGTCCTGCGCCTCTTGTCCCCCGTCCATATCGTCGAGATGCTTCGTTTGTCCCCAGTCCACATCGTCGAGATGCTTCGTCTCCCGTGGTCGACGACGGCGCCGCTCGGCGCCGCAACAGATCGGACAACGGCAGGGCATGCCATGTTGGGTGGTGGCTATATATGTTGGGCTGGCAGGCAGATTCACGAGAAGCCCGAGTCCGACACTATCCCACCGCCATATATCCGCATCATCTTGGAACAGGTTGATGCCCTTCTCTCTTCATTGTGTGGATTGGAATTCCAAATTGCAGGGCTCATCGAAACGATCAGGGGAATATAAAACAAACGAGCGAGGAAAAGCTAGCCTAACTAAGGATGCCGAAGCGGCGGTCCCACGAGCGTGCCGGCGGCCGTAACCGTAACGCAAGAAGGCCGATGCGGCGGCACCTTTACCTCGTCTTGGACGACTGGTCGTCGGGATACACCATCCGCAAGATTGATCTGCTGCTCGACCCCGTCTCAGATTACACTAGTCGGCAGATCATCACCGGCGGCTTCTTGGGGAAGCAGCGCCTGCCACCAGCCGTCATGCGCCTGGAGGCACCTCGCGGGTCGCCCACGCACTGGGTGGCGGCCGCCGGCTTATCGAAGCTCATGTTCTTGCAGCCGCCGGTCGACGACACCTCAACGACAAAACCTGCGCCTGTTTCCAGGAATTTCGTCCCGGTCGTCGACGTTCGCATGCGGAGCACCAGCTTTCGCCCTCGGCCAACTGACGATCCAATCGACCCCATCTACGTGCCCGTCGCCGGCGGCAGCAGTGACGGTGACGGTGATTGGCGGCTCTTCGCTCTGGACAGCCGCGGCGCCTTCAGCGTGCTCTGTCCGCCGCCGCTTGACGCCGGCCAGGAGGAGAGCTGGTCGTGGCACGCGTTGCCCGATCCTCCGTTCGAGCGCAGGCATGTCGTCTCCTACGCCGGGCACCCAGACGGTGGGCTCGTTGTCAGCACGAAGGCAAACGACGGCTCTGAAACCACCTTCACCTTCGCCATGGCAGGGGCAGAGGGCAAGCCGCCTGAGTGGAGCCGCCATTATATGTCCATGCCGTTCGCTGGCCGGGGGCACTTTGACCCTGTGCTGGATGCCTTCGTTGGGCTCTCCGGAGCTCCGGGCTCGGTTGGCCACCTCTGCTTGGTGTACATGGACAGCTCACAGAAGCTCAGCAAGGAGTAGCTGTTCGGCGAGGACAGCCTCCTGGTGGTGGAGACAAAGGTGAAGGCGTTCACCCCGGTGGAGAGGCAGGTGGGTTCCACCCTGGTGTACATGGGAGGCAGAAGCAATTTTGGCCTGGTGCAGTGCTTCAACCATGGTGAGGCGAATGGCAGCAAGCTGGATGTTGACCAAGATGTTTATGAGAAAGACATGATCGTCGATGAATCGATGGATGACGACCAAGAAGATGTTTCTAGGCACAGTTGCTGTTTGTTTCGTTTAACAGCGTTTTGCCTCAAGTATGACAAGAATGGAGACGTTGGGATTGTCATCCTACGGGTTCAGTACTTCGATGTCCCTGAAGGCCCTCAAGAACCCAGCAGCATTTTGGATGTAAAACAGGCATCGATCTTGTGGTAATAATGTGTTAATCTTATTTGCATGTTTGCCTGGGTCTTTGCCTCTTTGGTACTTAGAATAATGTAGTAATTTGATTAGCTCTTTTCAGCATGTTGCAAGCACTACTACTGTAACAAACTTCTACAGCGAGCAGTTTCGGTTTTCCGCAGCGGGCAAACGCGCACGCTGCGAATGGAAGGTCACGGAAAATGGCCTTCCCATCGCAGCGAGTGCGTTTGCCCGCTGCGGTTAATTGATTTACCGCAGCGGGCACATTAGAACGCCCGTTGTGGTAAATTATTTTGAAAAAACAAAAAAAAGAAAAGAAAGCCCGTATGGGCTTGGATCTAGGCCTCGATGCTGCCGCCGCCGACAAAAACCCTAGCGCCGCTAGGAGGAACCGGTTCGGTGCCCTACAGCCGCTGGTGGAGATGAATCAGGCGCCTCCTGCCTGGATCCACGCCCAATCCACCGGATCTGCAAAAGGAGATGGCGGTGCTGCAGCCGGAATCGACGTCAGAGAAGGGAGGGTGAGGGATCTGCAACGAGGAGAGGAAGACGATGGGAGCCTAGAACACGAACCTGTAGCGCCATCACCACCTTGCTGTAGGGGCACACTGCCGCGGTGCCGCCAGATCCGGCCATAGGGGCCGCGCCGCCGCCAGATTTTGGTGGTGGCTGCTCGGATCCGTTGTTTTCCCCCGTGTGCCGCCATGGAGAGGAAGGGGATGGAGGACGCCCCGCCGCTGCGCCGCTCATCGGTCGTCGTCGGGCCAGGGAGAAGGCCGTCGTCGCGCGCCGTGGAGGCACCCCCGCGCATCCCGCAACCATGAGACGAGCGCCACCGTGGAGGCACCCGGCGCATCCTGCCGCCGTGGAGGGCCCCCGCGCTCCCGCCGTCGCGAGCCGACCCCGTGCATTTCGCCGTCGCGAGGCCATGAGGGGAGGAGAGAGAGCTGGGGTGGGGCGGAGTGGTTCACGTGCGAGAGTGGTTCACACGCGAGGCCATGAGGGGAGGAGAGAGAGCTATCAGGCTGAGGAGCGCGGGGGGAGTGAGATGAGGATGTGGAAACCTAACTTCGCATATTTATATCTAGACAGCTATCGGGCCTCTTCGTGGGCCTGATGGGCTCAGGCCTTTTCCGTGATGGGCCGCATAAGGTGCCCGTTGCGGTAAATCAATTTATCGCAGCGGGCATCTTAAGATGTCCGCCACAGAAAATTGGTTTTTTCCGTGACAGGCGCCTTAAGATGCTCGCTGTGGTAAATCAATTTATAGCAGCGGACAAAACTGCGCACCATGATAAATTAAAAATGCCCGCCGCGGTAAATCCTATGATTTACCGTAGCGGGCAAAAAAAGAGCCCACCACGGAGAGGGTTTGGGCAACGTCACAGAAGTTCAATTCTGTAGTAGTGAAGATTATCTAGTAGTTTTTCGTCACAACTATATGGTCCCGTTTGAATACCTATGGGTTTTTAGAATCTGAATTGTTCAACAGTAGATTTCAGAATCTAGATTCTACATGTAAACAAACTTGCATGTAAGTAACTTCTGCCCGTTTGGATTCTGGATCCACGTTGAGCTGATAGCGGTATAATAATCTTAACCAAGGGATAACATGACACTGAGAATTGGCACTGAAGATTCTTTGTGCAGTTTGACAAGCATGGACTACGATTGGCAGCTAGCGTTCCTTACAATGTTACTCTTACAATGTTATTCGCTCCGTTCTAATTTGTAGTTTATTTGACTTTTTTAACCCTAAGTTTGATCATTCGTCTTATTAAAAAATTATGCAGAATATTATTTCTTTTGTCGTGACTTACTTTATTAACCAAAGGCTTTTAAGAATGACTTAAATTTGACTAGCGCAAAATTTTTGAATAAGACGAGTAATCAAATCTAGAATAAGAAAAATCAAACAAATTATAAATTAGAACAGCTGAATTAGCCATCATCAATATAATAATAATCAAGAATGTTGTGGTTTTTTATTCTAAATACATCATATCTTATAATGTGTGTTAATCTGTTGTTTTCGTTCCTACTTGCATTCACCATCCGCGACACAAGTACGTCCTGTTGAAAATCAATCGTGATCGTCTAGCTGTGAGATCTAGTGGATGGTTTTCCTTCTATATTCTTCAGTATAAACAAGTGATTCGTACTAGAACATGAGCTAGCGAGAGGAACTTAGGGGGAGGAAAGAGAGAGAGGAGTGTAGAGATAATTGACCATCCGGGTTGGAATAGCAGTGGAGTCACGATCTAGTGTCAGCGTCGGTGTCGGGGTGGCGCATTGGTGTCTGTGGTGCTTCTCGTCGTTGGCAGTGCCCCTCTCGGTCAGACTAGATTTAGGACCAGCGAAGTGATGGTAGTGAACCTCGTGCCTTGTGCCCTTGTCCCCCCAATTTATGACATTATGCGATGACGGATGAAAAGTTGCCATCTACAAAGTTATTAACTTTTCAAGGTCTATAACTTTTGTTTTGGTCGTTTCTCCATTTGAAGTCGTTTTGAAAATTTTAAATTTCAAATGTGAAATTTTTAAACATAATTTGCAGTGGATATATGATCTCAAATGAAAAGATTGTCAACTCCAAAGTTCTCCAACGTTTCGAGATATAAAACTTTAGTTTTAATCATTTTTTCATCCGAGGTCATTTGAAAAATTCAAATTTCGCTATGTAATTTTATCGTTCGATGTCCATTTTTATATCGAGGTGGCTTTAGATCCAATCGCCTATGAATAGGGCCGTTTGCAGAGGCGGCTAAACATATGAGAAAATGTGGCAAGTTAATTAACTAACATGTATAGAAACTACCCTGGGTTGTGCATTAGGAGTGCTCTTAGGATCGGATAACATTGCACTTAAGTGATAATAATCTATTGTTATTCAACAGTTTTCGTTGATTGATTACACGACATAAAAAAGGCAACTGAGCAGATAGTTATTCCTCGGTTTCATGATTCTTCCTCGGGTGTCGCTTGCCTTGACATACCCTCATGGTTCAGCCTTATATATATGGTGGTTGAACCGTCCAAGCTGAGAAAAAAAATAGCATTGCATCACATTATTATCATAGAAATTTTCTTCATTTGTTACTTCTGAATACTTTAAAATATTTATCTCAATAAAATAAATAGTATACCTCAGCTGCTCGTCGGCAGAAAGGTGGCGACAAATGCAAGCCATGTCAGATTTTCGCACAGTTGCACAACATTCGGGGCTTGGTTGGACATAATCGGTACCAATCCTGATGGTATTATTGCATTTGCTCTTAACTTCTTCTTTTTCCTCGTAACAATCCTCTTCACCCCACGCTTGACGTGTCACAAGCATGGTAAAACTAAGGAAAAAACCATGAGTTGAAGGATTACTTTTGTATTCATCATGATGACTATGTTAGTGTTTCTAACTCTCCTCTCTCTCTCTCTCTGTCCCTTAGCCTACAACCACACTGCACCACTTCTATTTATAGCTAGCATAGAGCGAGTCTCATGACAAATTAAGTTAATGCCAAAAGTCAGGTTCATAGAGAAACCCTCAATGAATTCTCAAAAAAAAAAAAAAAGAGAAACCATCAATGCTTAGAAATCTTTGAACAAATAAACCCCAAACAAATAAAATATTGCCAAGGGATCCTTTTACCGCCTAGAAAGTCAGATTCATAGAGAAACCATCAATGCTTAGAAATTTTTGAACAAACCCAACAAATAAAATATGAGTGTGGAATAAAAATTAATGTAAAGAATCCTTGCGATTGATAAGGATTAAGGAGTAGTAGACTACAGGGATATGGTTCGTTTATTTTCAATACTTCGGCAGCTCCGACGGCAGCAAGCTTTTGGCCTCACGATGATAGAGGTGGACCGGTCAGCAGCGTTTGCAGTACCAACCAAGTCACCCGTTATTCATGGCTCCACACGCTACTTTGTTGCTGTTGGGCTAAAAACTCTATTAGACCACTCACCGACGCTTATCTTCATCGCTACTGTCTTCCTTCTAAATTATAAAATAATTTTGGCTTTTTAATGTACATAGATTTTACTGTACTCTTGTATATCTACATTACATCTAGATTTTACTATACGCACCCACCCGTTTTTGTTGGTAATTCTTTTTTTCTGCTTCTCTCTGATTTTAATGATGCAATCTCTTACTCCGTCTTTTGCATTTCTCCATCCGGGGCATGCACATTAACAAGGAAATGCCAGTTTGATGGTTTGCTCCTCTTTGTCTTGAAGGACCATTCCGAGACATCAGGTTTGTGAATGTTCTGTGACATCTTCCTTTCCCGTTTTCACCTTTGTGAATGTTCTTGATGTTTTTAATCGCCATCCAGTCGTTGGCACTACCTAAAATTATAATTAGCTTGATGTGAGAGAAATTAAACCAAATAAATAAATAGCCTTATGTGATAAATGATGGGTAGGTGGAGCTGCTGGTACAATATATATATATATATATATATATATATATATATATATATATATATA
>CM041628.1:36511305-36644787 GCA_023333625.1 Bothriochloa decipiens | reverse complement strand
ATATATATATATATATATATATATATATATATATATATATATATATATATTGTATCCTTTATTTGTTAACTGGCGGCGATGCCTGAATTATGTGTTACTGCTGCAAAATGACTACTGATCTCCAAATGACAGAATTTGTTGGATTAATCAAGGTCAATGTCGTCAAAGGCACAGATTTAGCTGTTGGTGGTGTGATGTCAAGTGATCCATATGTCATGATTAATCTAGGCACCAGGTAAGCACATTTCTGTGGGTGGCTATGGCGGTTTAATTTTACAAAGATATTTGTTTTCCTATTCAAATGTGTTTTGGGACTTCCAGCTCAGTCATATTTTCAGTCCATGAAAACAAAGGTGATGAAGAGCACCCTGCATCCTATTCATTTGTTTGACTGTTGAGTGGATTATGATTAATCCCTATTGACTCAATTCCAAGTACATATTCGCTCCAGATGGAATGTTTTGTTCAAACCCTTCACCAACCTTGCCATTCGCAACGGAGATGATGACGCTGTCCTTGGGCCGTTGGCTGGTGATGCTCGAGTTCTCGTGCGCGCTCCTTCGTTGCTGCAACCAGTGGCCAGATGTCCTCCACGTCGGCCTCCCCCATCCGGTCATCGGAGCTATATGTGTCCTTGCTGTTATAGCCAGGTTAAAGAGAACGTCAAGCACGAGATCACACTGAAGCTCCAGAATTTGGAGCGCGGTACGTGAGAGGTCGAGATCAGCCAGTAGCAGTTTCCATCGTGAACTGGACTGGAAGGTTTATTGCACTGCAGAGAGAGAGAGACCTTCACTTCACTGGTTTGTTTGCTCAGTCACCGTGGTGCTAGCTGGAACTGTGGTCCCTCATCACCGTGGAGAAGAGGTGTGCTCCTAGATGATGCAGACTCGTACGCCATTGAGGTCCGGCATCGTCTACCGAAAGGGTAGAGCTGTTTGCTGCAGCAATGGGGTCAAGAGTGATCCGCGCGCCGAGAGAATGATCGACCTGGCGCACACCTCCGGCGCGCATCCTCGTGATCACCACCGGGTGGCGGGTTGTTGCTTCTTGGCTTCTTGCCATCAAGCTAATGCATCGCTTCGCCCTGCATGCTTTCCTCACGGCCAGTGCCGTTACGCACTTACCCTCAGCAGGGATCTTCACCCATCAGGATCATGACGCCATGACTCATCGCGTTGAAGCAAGCTCCTTCGTCCACCCTCCCCCTTCGGAGCTAGCATAGGACGGCAGCGCGAGAAGCGGACGTTCGCGCTCGTCAGGGCCTTGCACGGTTGCACTGATCACAAGACACATGGTGGAAGCCATGTGCGCAAAACGATGGATCTTAAACCAGTTTGGACCGTTGGTCATACATTTTGCAAGTTTAGGGACCCGAAAATAGTATATATGACCTGAGAATATGAGACAAGTTCAAGGACCCCAGTGGATTTCACATTACCAAAACAAAGATACATAGTGGTATGCTTTTTTTTTTAGAAAAAGATTATATAGTCTACATGAACTACTTGGATGTCAAACTACTAATTGTCAACTCTACTCCTTTTGTTCTAAATTATATACATACATTAAATTTACTATTTATCTAGACATAGTTATATCTAATTGCATAACAAAAATAATATATCTAGAAAAGTCAAACCGTCGAATGGAGGGAGTAAAAACAATAAATGATTTAAGATTACGTTACATCAGCCGGAGTTGAATGATTTATTCACATGTCGACTGCTGTGTATTTCACATGTTTAATTCGTTATTAAAGATGCTCAAGGAAGCAGTGATGTCATGATATTGTCCTTCCCCGTATATTCCATACTTTTTAGATTTGATCGAAACCAAATCCCAAGTATGTTTGATTGAAGTTGAAGCACCAACAGAGGCACGGGGCATAATTATTATCATTCTCTGTTAGTACATATCTGACACTTTTGAGGCAGATGCATGACAGGCAAATGTCTCGAGGACGGTTCAACGAAGACGTCTATGTAAGGTTGGCAATGAAAACCACGTAGCGAAAGAAATTACAGCAAATTTCTACTATTACTCAGCTTTATAGCAGGCTATAATAGGGTAGTCATTTGTCGCATACAGCAACGATACATAATACAGAGTGTGCTTCTTATGCCCATGGTGCACAACATACTATACTACTGGGATTAGCCATGGTGCCCAATTTCAATTGCACTGCTCTAAAAGAGAGTTACAGTTTCAAGTCAAAGTGTACTGTCAGGTGTTGAACAGATTAGGTGATAGATAGACAGCACTTGAAAATTTACGATACATTTCAATTTCACTACACTTAATAAAAACGTATACCCAATGTTGAAAGCTCCCACAGAAGATGGGCTCTTGGGAAGTGAATTTCTATGCAGCCTTACCTTTAATTATTAGCCGTGATACACTGCATTAAAATAGAATCATAATTTCAAGGTGAAGTATATTGTTTGGTCTTGAACAGATAAGGAGATAGTCAGCAGTTATGTGTAAGACTATGGAGGAACAGATAAGGAGATAGTCAGCAATTTCTTGTGGCTCATGGGATCTGTACATGAATAGTATCGCCCAAGGTCAAGTAGGTACCACCATTTGTACAGGATAACTTATATTTCATTGTATAATTGCATTCAACTCCATTTTGTGCAAATGATACGTCTGGCTTCATGCTGAATTAATATTTTCCACTTGAGTTGTGTACTCCACCATGGCTGTGTAGTTTTCCTGATTGAACAAAGACCATGGGCCTGTCTAGGTTGAGTTCAAGCTTGTTAAGTCTAACAAGTGGCAACCTATGACTGAGCCTTGTTTAGTTACATGTCTAAACAAGTTATCAGGCCATTTGTTTTTGGATAATCTCTACTGCTGTCATTCCTCTCATTTACTTACTTATGGTCTAGGCTTATTATCCCTTTTTCAATCTGCAGAACCCTGATTATGGTTCACAGGGTGAAGTCACTGAAGTGAGACTTCCTTTTGCAGCTCAAAAGTTGGGAGTCAGAATTGAAAAATAGACTCCCAGGGCCATTGACCTTAGAGGCAAACCATGGCCTATTCTGTTCAGATATGTCTCTCATTCTCTCTTGTATTACACAAGTATCAACACGCATACTAATAGGAGGAGCAAACAAGCACTTACGTCTTCTTCATATGTGCCTTCTCAGCATAGCGTTTCTTGGCGAACCTCTTGCCTTAGGGCACGCACGCAATCATCAACAACAGGGGCACAATGGACAACAAAACAAAATCAAAAGAGGGTAAACATATTGGGTTTTTTAGATAAGACCGCACCTTCCGGGCATCCTTCAAGCGCCTGTGCACCTCGCGCGCCTCGTGCTCGTCGTGGTCCAGGCGCCGGCCATGGCGCTTCTGGTGCAGCTCGATATGGTCTCCCTGCGGCTGCAACCAAACTCGCCGACCCTTCTCCGCACCGCCTCAGAGAATCTGAGACCTCTCCTTGCCCCTAGCTAGCTCCCGATTTGTCTCAGTCTTCCCCGCTCTTCCCCTTTACTCATTACTTTTTAGCGATTCTGTTTGTTTTTTTCTACACATTTCGTGCTGATTTTTCGCCCCTGTGCACGAGCTTACCATGGCGGCGGCGGCGGGCGGCGGGCGGCGGTCGGGTTTTGGGTGGGGGGAGGAGGAAACGGAAACAAAGAGAGCAACCGTAGCCGGGCTTGTATGTGCACTATTGGCGGGCCTTAATGTTTGGGCCTGTTTCACGTGGCCCATATAGAGAGGCAAGCAGCGCATCCTTCGTCATCGCCATTCTCTGCACCGCCACCATCGAACCTGCTGCCGCCATGGCCCGACCTCTGCCACCATCGTCGTTGGAGGGACTCCTTCGCGGGAGGCAGGACCACACCTCCGCCACGTTCGTCTGCATCTGCTTCCATGGGGGCACCATCGCTGGAGAGGGGACTTCATGGAAGTACGTCTGCACCTGTTGCCGCCGGCGCCAAGGCGGCACCATGGCATGGAGGTCGCGCCGACGCGGAAGGTGTCAAGCCACCCCCGACGTCCCGTGCCACGAGCTGAAGGCTGACACCCAGCTTCAGGTGGACCTCGATGCGCAAAGGGCTCCAGCGTGTGCATACATGTTATCTGAATATGTACTATTCAATGTGCACTGCTCTGAATATACATTTCTCTCTGAAATACAATCAACGGCAATGCTCTGAATATGAAATGTGTGTGTGCGCGCGCGCACAATGCATTCCTTTATAACTCAAATATTTGCATAATCTGAACTGGCATCCTTTCGGCACAAAACCTGAAACTCTTTTGCCATTCAGATAGAGTTTTCAAACTAACACAATTATCAAAATATGGCTGAAGTTTTTATATTACAAGGTAATCAGGCCCTCCAATCGATAAAAATTCCATCATCATAACAGTACTGAGCTATAATCACAATTCACGTCATTTTAGATTTGTAATTCAACCAACTATCTGTATACTGCTACTATGAACCCTTGGCAAGTATAATAACAGAATGGAGTTTCAAATTGACATCAAATTGACAAGGTTCAGGCACTCAAATGGACAAACATTCCATCATCACAATCAAAACAGAGCTATAATCTCAATTCATGCCATTTTACATTTTCAGTTCACTCAACTATCTGTCTACTGCTACTTTGAACCTTGCTTCTCAACCTGCTGCTGTTGCCCACCATGGTGGTGCCTTCTTTCTGAGCAATGCACACGCTAGGGTGTACATGGGCCGAGGCGTATGCGGCTTCCTGTTTGTTTCCATGTGCTAGATCAGAAACGGATTACTACCGCTGGATCACCAATGGAGGGCATCGGGCGTTCTACGTCCCAGGACGTAGTAGTTGATGGACATAAGAAAACAAATTCATGGTTATTAATTTTCTCAGAATTGACTGTTGAAATACACAGTTAGCATGCAGAGAATAAAGGAGAAAGCAAACCTATCTTCTTCCAATTTTTTCCCTCACAAGCATAATCTGCATTTTCGCAATGTTTCATCCTGCAGCCACACAAAAAAGGCGATGAGCAAAGAGTTGAGCATTTGCACTGAAAACCAAGATTGAAAATCAAGCATTAGTGCAGAATTAATGGCCTGCCGTGATGGGGCAATGGACGGAAGAGTGATGCAAAGTAATGTAAAATGCAAGTATAAGAAAGGTTGAGATTTATATATATATATTCATATGCAAAGGAAGGAGAAAGGATGGTTAATTGTAACCGGAAACATAGATACATAAGATGGAATTCTATTGAACATACACTGAATGAATTGACTCAAAATGACGTAGAAATGAGTTCAGGGAACATTATGTACCTCTTCTATTTTCCAGTCACCCTTGCCTTACAGGGCACTTGTTTGCCTGACATGTAGGATTTGGTCAGTAATATTAAAAATATGATATCAGTCATGTAATGAGAAACTAACTAGGATCCAGCACATAAAAGGACAAGTTACAATGGATAGATTGCCTATGGTAAAAGCAACATCTATGACAGCACAACCAAGAAATTAATTCTAGTAACCTGGGTTCCTCAGCCATTATTCAAGTATCAGCTTCAACTTATCTTTTCTTTCGACAAGTAGCTTACAATCTGAAACATGCCTTTGCAAAAGTTATTCAACAAATAAAAAAATTGGCTCAGACTATGATGTATCACCATTCACACGACACGAACAATGAAGAGATGCACAACAGCAGCTTGTTGAAGGAAGTGACACTGTTGGTTGTGGTCTGCGAAGCACACACCACCAACCTCAATGTCGTGGAGTCGTGGTCGGTGGCGATGACGTGGAGCAGCACAGCAAACATCATGGCATTGAACCAGAAGACGAACAGAGGGTGGCTCGGCATTGCGTCTAACACCTTCAAGGCATACCTGGAGAGGAGAGCTGGTGTGGGCAACATGGAGCTGGTGGGGGGTCGTCCAAGAGCCCATGGAGACCCTCGAGCTCGAGGAGCCGCGCGACGCCCAACACCTCGAACGCGTGGCACTGGAGGAGGAGCGCCACCGCGGAGCGGTTCTCGGACCAGAGCCATCATGCGCGGCGCGTTGCGCCTGCACGGCGAGGAAGTAGTGCACCATCCGCTCGCAGGCAGCGTTGCAGTCGCGTGCCGGCGCGGGCGGCCTCCGGGTGAGCGGCAGCGCGGCGGACAGGAGGCCCGAAGCGCGTTCGGCGGTGGCATCACCACGCCGGGGACCAGAGCGTGGCGCCGGCAAGGGCGGCATCTCGCTACTAATTGGGCCACATCGTGTACATGGGCTGAGGCTTCGCCGGATTCCTGCCGCAACCGCAACTACGTCCGTGGGTGCTCTCTCGGCTCTCCATTCCGTATTTCCGTTGAGGTGGACCCCACCCTCTTCACCTTGGCTCCGTGCCCGTGCGGCGGGCAGAACGCCGGCCACCAACTTGCTCGTCAAGCTTGCTCCTGCCTCCGCCTATAAAATCCCCTTCGCTGCCCTGTAGCAGTCACGCACGCCACACGGATCAAATTCAAAATCCAGCCCCAAAAGCAACCGCCTCGCCACCCTCCCACCACCCACCCCCAAGCACTGCAGTGCAGCCGCATCGCCTCGCGCTGCTCGCGCCCGCCAGCCATGTCGGCCTCAGGAGAGGCGCCGGAGTCGTTAAGTGCGCGCCAGGAGGCGCCGCAGCGGCTCTGGGTGGCCCTCGTCTCCAAGCCGTTCATCTCCCCCGCCGAGAGCGAGCGTGCCCGCGCGATGCCCACCGCCGAGCTCGACCTCGACGACGCTCCACGGCCCTCCAACCTGGTGCTGCACCCCCGCATCGCCGACTCCGCCTACATCCTCGCCGCCGACCACTTGGGCGGCCTCCTCTTCCGCGCAACCAAGTCTGGCAGCGACGACCCCGCCGACGAGAACGAGATCATGTACCTCTGCAGCAGCAGCAGCACCCGCGCCCACAAGGCCATCACCTTACCCGCGGTCCCCTACTCCGGTCTCGGCGTCGAGGCGCAGCCACGCCGCAGCGTCGGCCTCATCGCCGTCCCGCTCCACCCCGGCGGCCACTACCTGGTTGCGCAGCTCTGCCCGCGGCCGCTCGATGACAAGGTGCTCTGCTTCTCCACCGCGACGCTGAAGTGGTTCCTCAAGCCGCTGCACCACCTCGCGCATCTCTTCCTGCCGCCGCCCTCCTCGGCCTTCCGCGGAGACAACCTGCTCTGCTTCTCCACCGCGACGCCGACGCGCGGGTGGTTCCTTAAGCCGCTGCACACCACCACCGCGGTGCGCATGCGCAACCTCTGCGGCGAGACCGGAGTGCTCGCGCACGCCGGGCACCTCTACTGGCTCGCCCTCGCCTACGGCATCTTCGTCTGCGACGCCTTCGCCGAGACCTCGCACCTGCGCTTCGTCCCGCTGCCCGACGGCTGCCAGGTGTGGGAGGAGGAGGAGCTCTCCGAAATCAACCGCGCAAACGTCGCGCTGCGCCGCCGCGTCGCGCCCAGCGAAGGCCACCTCCGCTACGTCGAGATCCGCGGCCTCTCCTACGACGTGGCCCAGGCGGCCCAGCCGATGAACCCCAGCGTCAGGATGTGGACGCTTGTTGATCCGGAGGCGGAAGAGCCCTGGAGGTTCGAGGACGAGCTCGAGGCTCCCTTCTCTGAGGTCTGGGTGCACCCGTCCTACGTCGACTTCCGGCTGCCGTACATGGAGGTGCCCCATGTCGCGCTCGTGGACACCCGACAACCACCGCGTCGTCTACCTCCTTCAGGGCTCCAAGCTCTGCGGCCTGGACTTGCACGCCAGGCAGGTCGTCTCCTGCGAGGACTGCCCGCCGTTGCTCGACGACCGCGAGATCATGCTCCGGAACTCCCGCCCCATCATCGACGTCTGGGAGTGGTCGCCTCCTACGCCATCTTCTCCAGGAGGTGATACATCGCTCCTTCTTACTCTGATTATTACTGCATGCTCCGATTCATTAGTTAATCGATCTACTTAATGCTTGCTGGAGTTGTGTGTACTGGCATCTGCGCATCATGTTCCGTACTACTTACTAGCATTGTATTGCTTCTTGTTCAATTGACGGATACGCGATTGCATAGGGAAGGGTTATCATGCATGTTGTGCTGTCCAGATTTTGGGAACTTGACAATTGCCAATGCATGATCGCTGTCTGATGGCCACGATTGATTTAAACATAAGCCAATGAATGGAAAAACATACTGGTAGCATTGAATTATGCTTCTTGCTGAATTGACGGAACAATTGCATAGGGAGAGTTTGCATGCATGCATGCATGCTGTGTGCTCTCCAGTAGTACAGTTTTTGGAAATTAAACTCAACATGCGAGATCACGGTCTGACCACCATTGATAAATATATGTTCAGTGCGTTTCTTGATGTTGTTTGAACATTAAAATACAATTTCTGAAACCAAATCAGATATACTAGCAGTTCCGAGATATTGATCATCACTCTAGCAGTTCTGGTAATTCTTCTCTGAACCAAGTTGTCATGCATTGCTGTTTGGCATCGATTGATGTTGCTCACATCTGATTTTACTAGTAAGCATTTATTAATTTGGATAGATCTGGATCGCTAATTGCTTTTGCTTGCTGACCCTGATCAATCGTTGCTGTTTTGCATGCAGAGAACGGGGAGAGGGATCGCTGGGTGATCGAGCACGTTGACTCTTGGCTATAGAGGATGGAGGTGGCGAGCGACGAGGGACCCTCGTCGTCGTCGGGATGAGACAATGATCATCTTCTTCCGAATGTAACGCATCTCCTCTCGCCGGCGGCTTCCATTTGTTTCCCCTGGTGATCACTAGTGTTCTTGCCTGCAGCTTTCTGTCAGGGGACATCTCGTTCGTTCTGAGTAGATTAGTACTAGTAGTATTCTTGAATGGTAAGGAACCACCGTCACATACCAGAATAGATCGCCGTTGTGAACAAACAAGCTTGGCTAGGCTGTAGTTCTAGCAGTCTGCAATATCCGTGCTGTGGTTCTGTCGTCCGAGAGAAGAGAACCTGTGCTCTGCTCTATGATGTGCCTCTGTTGGCTAAGTCGATCTGCATCTGCTAATGCAAATGGAATTCAATTTTGGTCCCTCTTGTCCTGTCCTGGTTGGTTCTTCACATCCCATGCTTGCTTTTTTTTTTTTCTGTTACAAATTCCTAGTTTGCCAAAATGCTATGGTTACATTCACTGCTGTTCTGAACTTCTGACAGTATCACAGTAGCTGTGCTAGTTCAAACGAAAATGCAAATGACTGAACTTCTGAACAAGTCGATCAGCATCTGCTAATGCAAATGGAATTCAGTTGTGCTTCCTCTTGTCCAGTTCAGTCCTGTATTTGGTTGTTCGCATCGCACGCTTTTCTGCTACATAATTTCCCAACTCGCCAAAATGATATGGTTAAATTTACTGACTGTTCTGAACTTCGGGCAGAACACACATCACATCCTCGACGCACAATGTCTAGTGCACGAAGTCCGTTCCATTTCGTCAATTTCGTGTACTATCTAGCCCAGCCATGGTTTGGCCAGGATAAACGACGTCTTGAACAGAGAGCCCGAACACCTCGCTCACGTCCACGGGCGGCGTCCCCGCTCTCCCCCCGCCACCGCCGCCCTGCACTGTCGGCGCAGGCGCGGCCCAGTCGAAGTGATACAGCAATCTGGCCAACGCGAGCTCAACGGTCGGCGCGGCGAAGCCGGCGCCGGGGCACCTCCTCCTCCCGGCGCCGAACGGCGGACCTGAAGTCCTACCGTCCCACCCCCATCCTGCTGTAGCTGTACTCCACCGGTGGTGCGCCGACGCCGGCGCCGCCCACGAACCGCTCCGGCACGAACTCCTCCGCGCGTTCCCACGCCGCGGGGATCCCGGCCGATGGCCCACGCGTTGATCACCACCTGCGTGCTCGCCGGGACACAGTGCCCCAAAAGCTCCGTGTCCTCCGTCGTCTCCCGCGGGACGATCAGGAGCTGGAGCCCGGCGTCCTTGTCCATCTCATTCACCTCCAGCAACGCCATCCAGGTCCAGCCACGCCGTCTGCGGCGGTGGTCCACGATGACCCGCTCGAGCAAGCCGTCGAGCGCCTCGAAGGTGCGCCTCGTCTTGGCTTCCAGTCCGGTCACGGTCAGCATGTCCACCCACCCGAACCACGGCGCGATCTCCAGCATGGGCGACGCGAGGAGCAGCTCCCTGGAAGTCGGCGAGCACGCGCCGCAGCTTCTCGCCGCCCTCATCGCTGTGGAGCCCGTTGTCCCCGTCCAAGAGGAGTAGCAGATGAAGGCCTTAGTAGCAGATGAGGGTGTCACTGAGGTTGACATTGACGGCCCCGCCCGCGCCCGCTCCGTCGCCAGCGCCGACGCGTGCGACCTCCTGCTCTACTCCCGGGCGCGGCGGAACGAGGCGGTGCGGCGCGGGCTGAGGAGCTGGACGGCGCACGCGCGCCGCGCCTGCCTCCAGTACTCGCCGTAGGGCGCGAAGCCCGGGATTCTTCGGACCAGTGCTTCGGCGCGCGCCTGATTCTTCCGTTGACTATTTTCCCGCGCGTTGGTTTCACGGGGGCGATCCGATGCTGTGCGGATGGTGCGTGCAAGGACGACGCACACGGCACGCCCAGCCCACAGCCTGATTCGTAGCAGGCTGGTGTGGATGTTGCAGATTTTTTTTATTTTTTTCTTGTTTCATTTCTATTTTTTTCATTTATTGTTTTTGTTTCCTTTTCTTGTATTTTTTAACACAATTCCTATCTATCAGACGCCTGGTTTATTTGGTCCTGTCCAGGCGACGGTGCTTGTGCACCACTGCAGTAGCTCAGCGCATCAAAAGTTGCATGCAGCGGGCAAATAAACGGCCGTGTCCGCTGGGAACATCTGGAGGAGGGATCGTGGTTTTTGTCTCCTTTTCTTGTTTTTTCTTATTTTTTACACAATTCCTATCTATCAGATGCCTCGTTAAACATCGCCTGGGAGATGAATATTTTTCAGACACTTGTAATTTAGCATCTCCCTTTTTTAATTTATTTGCTTTGGTTTCTGGTGTCTTATGCTTATCTTTATTTTATTTATATTTCTATCTTCCTTTTTTTTTTGTTTATTTCCAATCCAGCAAACGCGATCTGACTAACGAGCACTCTCCGAGACAAAACCAAAACATCAACATTGACAATCTTATGATTTGCTAGAAATGATGAACCATACATCATGCTCTAATGATCAATCCAACTCTTGTAGGCATAGGTAGACAATGTTTTACCTTGTTGTTGAAATCAATTTCTAGTACATCCATAATTTCTAGTACAAATAAAAAGAATGAAAGTAAGAAACCCGTTTGGTGCTATAAAATTTTTCTCCTCACTTTCACCTCACTGTGACTCCCCGCGCTGTAAGAATTTGGAAGGTATGATCTCTATGGCCTCCCCACCTGCGTTCAGATTTGGAAGGTGCGGTCTCCGGTGTCCCCACTTGTCCTCCCACGTCGCCCATTAGAAAGATCATGCGGGCCTCTTGTGATCCTGGCCGTGCGCCTACACCCGCCATATTGCAACTCACGTTCTCTCTTCTGATTTCGTGTTTCCAAAAATAGCCATGCATATCAAAGGGAATTAAATCTTCCACTTCCTTTTCTATAGTCCAAATTTCTTCTATCCAATCTCATGCACCGCTCCTAATCCCACCGTGCCGCCAACACCGCCTTCGCCAGGGACGCGCTGCCATCGTTGCCTCCAATCACGAACACGCCCAGTTCTCGCCCACTAGACCGCCAACGGGCCACCGAGAAGAATAGCTCGACCTCACCTGCCGTTGCCCTCGCCTCGCTGAGAAGAAGGACCGCCGAGGTTCACGCCCACACTTGTCCTCTCCCTCGCGGTCACAAAGTCATGCCGCCACCGCAAGGACGTGCCTATATCCGCAGCAGACGAAGCGCTGACAAAGCAGAAAGACCGTCCAGAGCACGTGCCTTCGTCGCTCCACCGTCGATTTGTGAGTCGTGCGCCGTCAACCAAAAGGCGTACCCCGTCCTCATCTCCAATACTCCCTCCTTGCTGCGACATTGGAGAGGCAGCAGCAAAAGATCCAGATTTGCCCTCACTCCCTTTTGTTCATGATGTTTTGGAATTGTGCAAATGACCGTGGAACTGGATACTGATTGTAACACCCCAGTGTTAGGCTTATTAAATCGCATTGTAATCCATGAGCATAAGCACTATGCATTCATTTTTGTCATTGCATAATGATTGTGGTAATGTTTAAAATTCTAATTCTAAGTCATTAGGTTGGCATGCCACGTTCTTCAAATTTTGTTAAGCAACTTGAGTGGGTCCAAAAATAAAGTTTGTAGTTAATTTAGTTAAACATGTCATGCCTAAAGTTGGGATCGATTTGATCGAGTTTGGCCATCCAATTTTGAGAAATGCGAGTTGTATGTCGAAGGTAATTAGCATGTTGACCTTGCAAGGTTAGCAACTAATTATTCCTTAATCCGTAGCCCTAATGACCATGGGCCGTTAACGAAAAGTGTAGAGCATCAGTTGGTGATCAATTTTGGTTTTTGGCCCATGGCCCAGTTCAGCCCAGATCGGGCCCAAATGGCCAGCCAACCCAGACACTCCTACGCACGCCACGTGTTCGACGAAATGTCGACGAGAACGTCCGCCTAAACGCCAGCGCCGCGTCCACGCGCCCACGTCGCGCGCCTTCGCGAAGTGGACAGCGACGCGTCGCTTCTCTGCCCTCCACCTCGCTCACTCTATTCTCCCTCACTCTCCAGCAACGCCACTCCACTTCCTTCCCCTTTCTTCCCCTCGCACGCGCGACCGCGAACGCCATCGTCGTCATCGCGGCTTGGCCACCGCAGCGTCGCCGTGCCTTACCGCTGCTCCACCGCGCCCAAGCGTGCCAACCACTCTGCCTCACCTTACGCCACACCTCTGCCCCTCTGCTTTTCCTCGTGCGAGCGAACGCGGCCACGGGAACCGCCATCACCGCCGTCGCCCGTGACTACAAGCTCACGCCGTCGCCACGCCTTCCCCAGGCTCAACGAGCACCACACAAGCTTCATGTTCGTCTCCTGCGCGCCGTGGTCACGCTCGCTTGAAGACCGCGCCGCCGGAGCGCCGGTCACCGGACCACCGGCCGACGTAGCCGGGCCGCCACGGGCGAGTCCCGCCTTTGTTGGGACCCTCTGCGGGTGCGCGCGGACCCCGGCATGCCTCACCACCGCTCATCGGAGCCGGAGGCCGCCGCCACGGCCGAAAAACCGCGCCCCCGACCGCCTCCTCTGCTCCAAGCGCTGTCAGGGACCTTGTCCCAGAATTCAGAAAAGCTTAAGGTTCGATCTGCAAAATTGCCAGAGAGGTAGAAATTTAGATCCGGGCTTATGCAATTTCCATAAAGTACAGGGGCCTATCTGCAAAGTGTTTGTCTTATTCGGAATTATGAAAATGATTTCCAGAAATTACTTATAACCTTGTTTAATTCATAACTCGATGAATAATGGTCCAAATGAGGTGATTCAAGTTTGAGTATTTTTCTTATGAGATTATCTATGCATGTGACTAATCTTTGAAAATGCATAATAAATAGAGTATAGCTCAGAAAAATATGGTTCTTGTTTTGTTGGTCTTCTATGTGATGCAGTTGCTGTTAAAAATATAATATGGGTACTTGGATCCGGTGAGTTAAAATTCCTAACCTGGCTTGGTGACCCCCATGAGAGCGAGGCGCTGCTTGGATCCGCGATTCCTGAGTTGTACCAGCGGTGTTCTACAGTTACCTTTAGTGGGGTTTCCCGGAAGAGTGTTAGGAATATTTCCCTAGCTGGGTAGTAATCTATTCGAATCGCCATCGTCTCCTGGACAGTGAGAAGCTTGACGGGCCTATCTCCGTACTTGAA
Source organism: Bothriochloa decipiens (assembly GCA_023333625.1). NCBI lineage: Eukaryota > Viridiplantae > Streptophyta > Magnoliopsida > Poales > Poaceae > Bothriochloa > Bothriochloa decipiens. The sequence continues at coordinate 36,630,931 of CM041628.1, read as the reverse complement.
AACATAAAATTGTTTGAATGGTTAATGATGCTTCACAAGATAGCTGTTGATGAACCTGATATGGTTATGTAATTCTCTTCTCTTTTGTTTGTTTAGCACAGGGGCAAACATAGATGACAGGTTAATGAATATTAACTTGATGCTAATAATAATATGGTTACTCTTCTCACTTAAGGCTTTTTATGCAAAATGAGTAAGCCAACTACACCTATAATAGCCTTGCATAATCCTTGGAGTCTTTATTTCTGGTTTACGACGGGTAAGTCTTGTTGAGTATAATTGAGTACTCAGGGTCTTATTCTGACTTGTTGCAGATCATGAACCTGTTTTGTTGTGGCGATAAGATGGACTAGTATCCCACTACGAGAGGATTAGACTATGGACAAGGTCATCTCTTATAGCTTATCTCAGATGCTTTTGTTGAATTTGACTATAAACTGGCACTATATTTAAAAGAAATGTGAGATGTGAGTGTTTTCAACGTATCTTGCTTTCACTATCCTTTTATTCAAAATGTATTGAAATAATCTTTTGTAAACTTTGATGAATTGAATTTATGTGCGAACTTTATGTAACATGTGGACTGTGGTTACTGAATCAGTACGATCTTGATTGTACGTTGAAAAAATTTGAGATCCCTCGAAATTTTTTGGACTATCGAATTTATATGTGTTCAAGTATGCAAATTAGCGAATTATCAGTTAATTTAATACTTGAGCTCGTATAAATTAGGCGGTTCTGTTACACTGATCTTGAGTAATCATTTTTAGATACGTGAAGGAGATAGTGCGTGTTCAAGAGATGTCCGGAAAATTCACCTTCCCCGCCGCTCTACTCCGAGGAGGTAAGATTAGAGACAATTTTTGTAAATTTGTTTGTCAAGTCAATTTGCTTACAATCAAGAACTGCTTGTTTTCATAGTTAGCTCTGTGCCTCTGTCGAACATTCGATAGATTTTAATGCCGATTTTGTGAGAGGGTCAACGCTTGATTTGTGGTTCATTTGACTTTGAGATTTTGTACTCCGATATATTTGTGTTTTATTTACTTACATTTTTCAAATATGTTATTTAGCAAACACTTGTCCGTCGTGGTCTTTCCACATGGCAGTACTTTAGAAATCTTTGCATGTAGTGGGTTAGCTGGAAAGTGCCGGTCTATTTCCATTTAATTAGACTTGGGAAACTCTACATGACCAATGTGCTGCAAAGTGCATATCGGAGCTTACCAATGTACTTGCAAAGTGGAATGATCAGAGTTGTAGACCATGAATTTAAAGTGGAATGATCAAAGTTCTTTTTTACCTTATAAATAGGAAATCTGTAGTTCTTTTAAATTGTTTTATGCTTTTGTAAGAAAAACACTTGTAATTCAGAACAGGTAGTGAAGATGAACTACTGATAGCTCCTCATCCAAGGAACTGCTCAGCAATTCAGAAACCACTTTCTTCCATGTTTTCAGATAAAGAAGTATATTTTGAGGAAGTTCTCTCTATTTTTGACATATAGAGACAACTTAACATTGTTTTCTAATAGAATGCTACAAACGTACTTATGGAACTATCAAAATCATGTGCCTTTTCAGGGAAAAAGACTTGCAGATATTGAAGATGGACCGTTAATAGATGGTAGCTGCTCATCCAAATAATAAAAAATAACATCAATGTGCACTGAGGCTCTTGCTGTTTCTTACTGCCAACAAGCACAGACACTTAGCTTAGGTTCTGAACTTTGTTATGTGCGCAAATGCCAGGAGTCTAAAAAGATGGACAAAAAAGTTCTAAAAAGAACGCAGAGGGAAAGAAAAATAAGAATGCGCCAAATAAAAAAGGTAAGGCTAAAAAGACCCTAATAGTGGAAGGAATTTTCATGAAGACGATTGTATTTAAGGAGGTTCTAACTCCATAGGCAAGGTAAATAAACATTACAAATACGTTAACGCATGTTTTTTATTCAATTTATATTGTACAAATATTATTTCATTAATGCATAATTGTTGATGTTCCTAGGTATTTTTAGATGGTTTGTCTAACTCTGTATAGAGATGTTATATACACACTACATGCCAACTGGAAAATCATTTGTACGTTTTGAGAATAATTTCGTGTAACACGATTATATTTACTATATTTAAATTTATATATACGGCCGCTTCTGCATGGTCTTCATACAAGTAGTGTTTGTGAGCATGCAAGGATGTGACATTGCGATCTCTGTGACTATGTTAATTCACGAACTTCGCTTTTATGTATTAAATGTTACTTTAATATTATTATTTAATTGCATAATAATATTGTTATCTTGTGATCCGTGTGTTTTCAACACAAATTTGTTATGGAAAGTAATTGAACTGAAATAGAGACGGTAGACTGCACAACATATGGAGGCTTTCCTCTATCGTTTCATCTCCCATGGTGCATTTCAAATAACCTGACGGACTGCAGTAGAAACATGCAGTTTAGTATTATTTATTGATATATACACTTACAAGATAATAAAACAACTATCAAGCAAAAAAATTATTATCAAATGTTCTGATCACCATGCACTCCATCTCCAAAATGCCTAAGCTGGACATCCCATATTCCATTTTTGTGTACTCACTACTCAGACGTCAGACCATAGCGTCTTCACAAAAGTCAATTGTAGTCTTGCCCATTTCTCCAAAACAAAAACAAAATTGTAGTCTTGCCATAAAAAAAAAAGAGTCACTTGTAATCTGGGCCCTCTCCCTTGTTTATACCGCATGACGCATGGGCTGACCTTGAAAGAAAGCAGTCTCCAATTTGTACTGGGCTATCTGGGTTTTTCGGTCCACAGCTCCGAAGGCCCATCATCTGCCAGTCGCATGCCGTGACACACAAAACCCACGGCGGCACGGCCCTCATTCCGCGTCCGCGCCCTCTATATAAAGTCTCCCCGCTCCCCTCCAAGCCCTAGCCGCGTTCCTTCTCTTCGCCCCGCCGCCGCAGCCGCCGCCGCCGCCGCCCTCAGCCGCCGTCGCCATGGGCAGAAGTAAGTTCCGGTGTTCGATTCCGCTCCTTCGTACGATTCTACCGCGATGTTTGTTGCAACCGCTTGTCTGAATAGGGCTCTCCGTTTTCGTCCGGTGCAAATATCGATTTGACTAGATCCACACGAAATAGGGTTGGTACTTTTGATGAATCCGTGGTGCTTACTGCACGGGCTTAGTTTGTATTGTTTGTTTGTGGAATTGATTTGTGGAACTCTCAAAGTTGTGATTGCCTAGTATATATCTGATGAAGATCTGAAGCGCGGGCCTTGCTGCTAATATATTGACCCAGATTTCTTGTGTTCTGGGCGGGTCATATGTTCTTAGTTAACATGCTCATAGTTTAGGATCTGTCTGACTACTGGTAGAACATGGCGTCAATTCGCTGTTCATAATTGGATACTTTTGTTTTGGTTCGGATTAATGCTTGTAAACCTTATACAGAAGCTTTATTCCTGTCAAAATGGCGTGATTAGTAATCGATGCATTTTTAACTACTGGTCGAACATGGCATCAATTGATTTGCTGTTCATAATTAGAAAGCCTTGTTGGCTCGAGTTAATGCTTGTGGACCTTATACTGTGCTTTACCAAAATGGGTTATTAGTTATGTGCTATGGATGTTTAAGGAATACATTTAGTATTCTATTGTATGCTATGAAAAACACTATGGGACCAATCTGATTACACTGCATAGTTTTTAATGAATACATTTAGTATTATATTGTATGTTATGAAAAGACACTATAGGACCCATCTGATTACACTGCATATTCTCATTCTGCGTGGTTCATTGAAGCACTTCTGTACATTATTATTATGTGGAAATTAGTGTTCTGTTTTCCATGTAGTGTGTTTATACTTTTTTGCGCTGAGTATTTTTATTACTGTGGTGCATTATTCTTATGTTAACTGTTTTCTAAAACATTGGTTAGGGCCTGCGAGATGCTATCGCCAGATCAAGAACAAGCCATACCCCAAGTCCAGGTACTGCCGTGGTGTCCCTGACCCCAAGATCAGGATCTACGATGTTGGGATGAAGAAGAAGGGCGTTGATGAGTTCCCCTACTGTGTGCACCTTGTCTCTTGGGAGAAGGAGAATGTCTCCAGTGAGGCTCTTGAGGCTGCCCGTATTGCCTGCAACAAATACATGACCAAGTCTGCAGGAAAGGATGCCTTCCACCTTAGGGTCCGGGTTCACCCATTCCATGTCCTTCGTATTAACAAGATGCTTTCGTGTGCCGGGGCTGATAGGCTCCAGACTGGAATGAGGGGTGCCTTTGGCAAGCCTCAGGGTACCTGTGCTAGGGTGGACATTGGTCAGGTCCTCCTTTCTGTGCGCTGCAAGGACAACAATGCTCCCCATGCCAGTGAAGCTCTGCGTCGCGCCAAGTTCAAGTTCCCTGGCCGCCAAAAGATCATTGAGAGCAGAAAGTGGTGAGTGCATACTAACTTCTTTGATGCTGTGGAACCAAAATGTCATTCTAATAGCTTGCTTAGATTTTTGTATTATTGTTTTTAATTTGAGTTATCTTGTTCAGGGGCTTTACCAAGTTCAGCCGTGCTGACTACCTGAAGTATAAGAGTGAGGGAAGAATTGTTCCTGATGGTGTCAACGCAAAGGTATGGCCACTTACCACATTTCACGTTGATCTATCTGTTTATTTGTTTTGGTACGGTAGATATAATTTCCTTAGATAATGCATGCTCAGCAGATATAAGTTCCTTGGATAAAGCATGGTTTGAAATGTAGCTATTTCATGGCCTCATTTCTGGAAGCACGCTTCTTTAGGATGACATAATAATCTGTGCTTAATCAGAGTTTTTACATCTGAGTTGTTTTCTAATGTTTGCTTTAATCGACATGGTCATGTATGCTTAATCAGAGTTTTACATCTCTGAGCATTCTTATGTTTGTTTGACAGTCATGTGTTCTTGACCACAGTTTTTTCATCTCTGCACATCATTCTAATGTTAGCTCCATCATATCTGAGGGAAGTAGCCAGTGCGCAATCTAATTTCATCTTCTTGTCCTTTTACAGCTCCTCACTAACCACGGCAAACTTGGGAAGCGTGCCCCTGGTCAGGCTTTCCTCGAAGCCGTTGCTTAATTGAAAATGTGAAATCCAGCGGGAATGCGGATCCAGATGTTTTGCTTTAGCCTATCTTATTATTTTGCTTTGTGGAACATGAATTTCAAGTGTCTGGGGTATTACAGTGCCTTATGTGAACCTGCCTATCTTGCGCTGAACATCGTTATGCATGGAAGTAATGATATTTTGTGTCTGTATGCTGAGAATTCAGTGTTTTGCATCTAAATGTATCCTCTTAATATGGTTAATCGCTTTAATTTTATTGGAAATGGTTACACATATCTCTCTTGTTGAAGTGTCAATGAGCAAAGTAGTTTCATTTACGTGCATTTGATTTTGTTTGAATTTACTTGTTTAGTTGAGCTGGGCATAAGTACTGAAATTACTTGTCTTGTTGAGCGGGGATGTAATCGACTCGGGTCTGCACTACTGAAAGATGCTACTATCTTGTGGGCGATATATCTCATTATACGGTCGAATTTCATGTCGCATTCTCCAATACGATCTCGAGACACAAGCGCACGTCCCAGCTGGCCTGCTTTGCATCCGGAGTGCTCACTCTCACGCCGGGGCTGCGCCGTCCGCTCTGACTCTGCTGCCGCCGCCGCCGTGGGTATGCGGAGCGCCACGTTCGCAGGATGCCAAACGGAGGCCGGAGAACAAAGGCTCACTTGACCCTTGGTGGAGTGTCCAATTTGTCGATATACACACTTTTAAAAGAGCGAAGCTTTCGGTACACTTAGGACTATGCATTCTACCGCCGTAAAAAAGCATGCCATCAGAACGTCCAGAACCAATTATAAATAAGAAAACATAACGATAAATCTAAAGGTCACTCGAGTGACCGGACGGAGTTCGTCACTCGAATTTGCTCCTGCTGCCTTCTCTACTCCGGTAAGCTCACCCACTTCTTCTCCAACTCCGGTGGAGTATAGATTGTCCAGCCGGCTGGGGAGAGAAAGGGAAGCCAGGCGGCAGGGATGCAAGCGGGCGGCTTAGCGTGCCTTGGCGGCGGGGGACGGCGGCTAGGCCAGGCTAGGGCGGGGAAGTCTCGCCGGAGACGGGGAAGGAGGCAAAGGGCGGCCGCTGCGGGCCGGTGGTTGGTGGCGGGGGCGGGAGGTGGAAGATGAACAGGGAAAACTCGAGTGGCGCGCGGTCACTCGAGCGACGAGTAGACAGACCCAAACATAACCTTTTGTCTTGACCTGATGAGCAAGTTTCCATAACATCGTCAATATGTTGTTATTTTCTAAATATAGTATATGACACACAACAAACACTTGAAAATTATACTGATAAAATTAAAATTCAGTAATGAATTTTAGTTACTAATAATATTTATGTTTAGTTACGAATTGTTGTCACACGTTGCAACCGTCTCGATCATTTGAAACTCGGGAATATCGCAATAGTCACTACTCTAGGTCTTCTATTGACGTTTGAGGGACCTTTGGAAATTGGGAAACATGAATTTGATATCGATAATTCTTGGATTAGGCCGTCCTAAGCGTCCGACGTGTGGCGCAGTGTGACTCGACCACTCGCTCGTCCTTATTTGCTCGCCCTTATCTTTCTTTTCTTCTTCTCCGCTCGTTCTTTGTTCCTCCGCAGCGCTCTCACTGTCTCACTCGGCTTGGACACTGTCGTTCTTACCCCCACTCACGCGCCTCCACGTTGTAACCACGGGCAACTATCGGCGAGCACGCTGCCTCCCCCCCCCCTCACCCTCTCTCCCCCCATTTTTCTACGACCTCCATGGCGCTGGAGTTGAGGGCGATGGCAGCGGCTTCCGCAAGAAGTGCCATCGCTCCCTTCGTGTCTCCCTCCTCCCTCATCGGCGATACGCATGCCCCCAGAGATGAGGGCTACATCACAACTTTTTCCTGTGAGGTACGTGAGTCCTGGATGCAAGCTCTCCTCCTCCTCCTCCTACTCCTATGGGTCTTATCTAATCTCGTGTGGTGCAATGGTGTTCTCTTGTTGTTGCAACACGTTTTCAGGTGACGTTGCAACAAGCTAGGGTTAGGGCGAGCTCTTGGGTTCAGAACTCACCGTTGTTACGTTGGCTCTATCTAGATGTTGTAGTAGGTTTCAATCGTTATTGCATTTTGAGATGTTGTTTCTGTTGCTTCAATGTGCATGTTGTAGTAGTTTGTAGTGTGTTATTGCAGCAGTTGTTCGAATGTTGTTGTTGTAGTATGTTCATTGTGTTTCAACAGCTTCGACCAAAATGTTTCAAGTGCTACACAACATATTATTGCAGCAGTTTGCCGAGCATTGTTGCAATATCACGTTTGTGGTGTTTTTAGCATTTTTCATCCTTATGATGCAGCTTACATGGAGCCGATGAGATCGGATTCCCATGTGTGTGGAGTGGAGGAAGGGCTTTTGTTTGTTAGGGGGACAAGCGGGATCCATATGGATGGGAGAGGGGGGGTGTCAGATGGCACTAAGTCCCATCGAACATCCTATTAGCGGCACCCATTTGATAAAGGCCCCCACCCACCCCCATCTTGCAAAAAAAATTATGTTCTTTTTTTAAAAAGTCTACAAGTCTCGGGTTTGAATAAGTATATAAAAATATATTAAATTTATGGCGTCATAAGTGTCATTAGATTAATTATAGAATATATTTATAATTAATCTATTTATGAATAATAATGTTGATAATATTTTTCTATGAATCTAACTTAACTTAAGAAAATCTTATTTATTCTGAATCTAGAATGACATTATTTATAGGACCGAGGTAGTAGACTCTATTTCAAATGCAAATATTTTCTCTATTGTTGCGATTTTTATGTGAAATTAGACTTATTTTGATAAATTTTTGTATGTAATCATCTCAATCAGTTTATCTTTACAAAAAGAACACCTAAGCCATGAGAAAAAAACATGCATTATTAAAGGGAATTATTTATTTTTATTTCAATCCTTTTCTATCTTTTATTAAAGCTTCAATATTCGTATTTTAATAACTAAAACAAAATAAATAAACCATGCGAAATGCTCTTGCCGCTGCTAGTACTAGAACTAAAATCCGAAAAGGATTCCAACGCGAAATCAAGGATTTCTATCCAATTACGGCCCAACTTTGTTCTCGGCCCGCTCTGACTCTTCTCGTCCCCGATCTATAAAACGATGGCGTCATATGGTTTCTTCCCACGTTTCGAAAACGGATGGAATCATGGAGTCCTGCGCAATGGACTCGCGAAGCACAACCGCCGCCGCCGCCGCCGCTCCACTGCCCCCGTACCCTGCCGATCTCCTGTCGCTTCCGGATCTCGACCGCCCGCCGGCGGTCCTCGAGATGTGGCAGCTGGAGGCGGTCGCCGCCGCGCTCCCGGCCAAGAAGCGGCGCCTGCGGGAGACCTTCGAGCGCCTGGCCGCCTGCTCCCCGACGCCGCTCCCCTTCCGCTGGGAGGATCTCGACACGTACATCTCCTCGCTCCAGTACTCCGTCACCCTCCGACACCACCAGCTCCGCGAACTCGAAAAGTCCAAGCCTGACCCAGCGCTTGCAGCCCCTGCTCCCGCCGCAATGCCCCTGCTGCTGCCCGGCACAGGCGGCGGCGATGGCGGCCAGGTGCCGGTCCTTAAAAACCCACGTCCTGACCCTGTTCTTCCCATCGTCTGTGCGCTTCCGGCCACAGAGGGCGGCGGCGGCGTCCACGAGCCTCGGGCCCTCGTGAAGTCCAAACCCGTCCAACCTCAGCTTCCTGCGCCAGCTCCCGCCGTCGCCATCTCCGCGCCGGCGGCCACCGGTGTCCATGTCGAGGAGGGAAGGAAAAGGAAGGCGTCTATTCAGGAGGCGGAGGAAGTAAACGTGGCGAAGTGTTCGGCGCATACGCAGGAAGGCCAAGCAACGATGCGGTCGCGAAAGATCCATGAAGATGCACCGGCGAAAAAGACGGCGTCTCCGTCGCACGACAGCAACGGCAAGAAGGAGTTGATGCCGGTTCCTCGTGGCGACGACGCCAATGGACTCTCGGCGGACGCGAACACGGAAGCCACAGTGCAGGTCGATCCCGTCGGCCAGGTCGCCATCGTGCAACCGGAGCTCCCTGGACCTGCCACGGCGCGCGATGCCACGAACCGTGCACGGGCGGCTGGCGTTGTGAACTCCACTAGACTGCAACGAAGTCGTCCGCCCCGCCCCGTTCCAGCCTCTGGCGCCGCAGCGTCCGCGGCGGCTGTTACCGGCGGGGATGATATGGAGCAGAGCAGGAAGCGGAAAGTGCCCAGTCAGGAGGCGGCGGAGCCTGCCAGCAAGAAGGTGCAGACGCAACGCACCGTGCGTGAGGTTGAACGACAAGGAGCTGACGATGCCGACAAGATCGAGGAGAATGCAGCAGCGAAGAAGAAGGCGTCTACGTCGCACGACAACAACGGCAAGGAGTTGACGATGCCGGTTACTCGCGGCGACGACAACAATGGTCTCGCGGCGGAGGCCAACACGGGCACGGACGCCACAGTGCAGGTGGATCCCGTCAGCAAGGTCGCCGTCGTCCTGCAGCCGGAGCTCCCTGAAGCTGCGCCTGCCACGGCGCGCGACGCCTCGCCCGCCACTAACTGTGTGCGTGCTGCTGGCGTCCCGAACTCCACTGGTCTGCAACGAATTCCCCCGCCGCGCCGCGTCGCAGCCTCTGGTGCCGCAGCGTCCGCGGCGGCTGTCAACGGCGGGGATCTGGAGAAGAGCAAGAAGCGGAAGGTGCCCAGTCAGGAGGTGGAGCCTGCCAGCAAGAAGGTGCAGACGCAACACGCCGTGCGTGAGGTTGAACGACGACACGAGCCAAAGGAATCGGTGGTCACCACCAAGAACATCCCCTCTCACGATGGTGGCGAGGCCAAGGCGTGCCTGCGCCGCACGGCCGTCACGGCCACAGTGCAGGTGGATGCAGACCCCATCTGCAATACCAGCGGCACTCGGCAGGATCCCCCTCCCACGATGCCCCACGCCTCCAGCGCCACTAGCTTGTCTGTGCCTCCCAACAATGAGGTGCCCGACGTGGAGATGGAGATAGTGCAACCTGAACAGATGCCGCATGTCCTCAAAGAAGACGCAGCAATGGCTGCCAAGAAGGCACGTCAAGCACAAGTCGCCATCACGTCCGAGGAGGCCGACAAGGTAAGTCCACTTCCTCTAGGCCGTAGCAATGGCTATGCACAGGCTGTCGCTGGCGCGGCTACTGCGATGCCGCAGGTAGCCGCCGCTGCGGGCGCCACCGTGTGTAAAATGTCACCCACCGTGACACGCGACACCCCAAACCTTGTGCAGGCTAGCGCCCCGGCCACGAAGAGCGCTGGCGTCCCCGCTGCCACGCGCGACGCCCCGGCTCCGAAGAGCGCCGGCCGCGTGCCCGCTGCCACACGCGCCACTCGACGTGCACCACCGGCAGCTGGCTCCCAGCAGGACGGCAGTGACGTGAGTCAGCCGTCCCGCGTGAGCGCCGGCGCCGGTACTCAGGCCGTCAGCGCGCGTGATAGCGCCCTTGTACCCCAAGGTTCCTCCGCTGCGAGCGCGGCTCCGGCACGTTGTGGCCTGGGAACCACAAACTGTGTGCCAGCAAGCAGACGGGAACGCACGGCCTCTTCGGAGGCCAGTGCTGCCCCGAATGCCGGCAACAAGCATGTGCTCCAGCAGCAGCACATGCCCAAACGTGAGCCCATTTCTTCACCGAAGAAACAGCAGGAATGGTCTTCCAAAAATCATGGCGGCCGTCCAACCGGTTCTCGACCTGTGCCTGAAGCACAGGACGCTGCTGCTCGGTCGTGGAGCAGGCGGCTCGGCGAGGATGGACTGGCAGCTGCAAAAGGGCTACGGGGAGACGACAGCAACAGAAACCAGGACAGCTTCAAAGGAAAGGGACCCCTGTTTTGCGATAGATGCGGATGCAAGGGCCATCTGGCCGAAAATTGTTACACAGGGAAACAACGCGTGGCCCTCTATCAGATGGCAAAGGCAGAACAGGAGAGGGAGAAGGATCAGCAGATTTGCTACAGGTGCGGATGCAAGGGCCACCTGGCCGAAAATTGTCGCACAGGGAAACACCGCGTGGCCCTCTATCAGAAGGCAAGGGCAGAACAGGCTTCTCAGCAGATTTGCTGCAGGTGTGGATGTACAGGCCATTGGTCTCGCAATTGTCGCACAGCAAAGCACCTGGTCGACCTGTACCAAAAGGATCGAGCGGCCAAGCGTGCTGCAGGACTTCTTGAGGAGTAATGTCAGTGTTTTTGGAGATTTACATATCATAATATTATATGTAGAAGAGTTTAAATAAACAGACAACGCGCTTCTATCAAACGTGGAAGAAGGTCGACCTAAAACAGTCAGTAGCTGAACCATTGTTTGAGGATCAAGTTTGCAATATCTATATGGGTCTTTCAGAACATCCATTGCAAAGTCAGCTATATGTTGTATGTTATCTTCTTTTGATGGTGTGTCTTGTGTCATGTTTGTTGCATAAGCCCCCTCAAATTTAGGGTACCAAATTAGAATTCATGTTGGACTATTGGATCTTCTTTTGAAATATTTGAATTTGAATGCTTGTTTCAATTTATATGAATCTCGTCAATGTGCATTTCAACAAACCTCATCAATATGCTCGGATTTAATCCTTCGGGTCGTGCCTAGTGTGGGCCCATACTGGGCCAGGCCGGGTCAGCACGTTGACCATATATACCCGGCGACGCCCAGAACAAGATCCACGGGGGTATGGGTTCAGTGACGGCGTGAGGGCCGCCATCTCCATCCCGATGGCTAGATCTGGTTGAGAGAGGCTAGATTCGGTGAGTGTGGCGGTGGTGCACGTGTGGATCCAACAAACAAGTGGTGATGCATATGTGTGGATCCGACAGTGGTCGCAGCAGGTTAAGTAGGCCTGTCGATGGGCTCAGCGAGCTCATCTATAGGCTTTTCTCTTTTTTGTTTTTATTATTCTATTTTTCAGAGGCCGTGTTTGCCTGCCTCTTGTTGTTATAGTGCCCTACATATACGCACAACTCAATCTCATGTCTCTAATTGCTACCTAAGGCGTAATAAAAACCCACGACATACAACTTATCATCAAACTAAGCCTATAAGGGATTGGTATTCAATGTTCTACACCTATATATGTTGAAATTTGCATACCGTGACTGCCTCACGGCTACACCTATATGTTGATGAATCATACCAAGAAATATTCATTTCATCCATAAATTAGTAATTAACTAAGCATAACACTAATACTTTGCAAAAATACACATCTATAATTCCTATAAGAACAAAACCCCACTTAGCTATTTACCTCAACATGTAAGATATTCACTTAAGCAATCAAACTAACCCATGCAATTGTAGTGTCCACATTATGAAGTCACTGTATTTCTCTTAACATGCAAGCAGTCCAACTAAGCAATGCATTGTCACACACAAAAAAAATCGCTCCATAAAATTGTAACGTCCACGTCAGCAAGACACATAAGTATTTTGTTTGCCCATGTTATTATGCCACGCGATCCACCAATCCGCATTCTCGCAACAACACACGGGGTATTCTCCTAGTTATATACAACAAATCTACGTGTAAAAATTGCAGGGAGGGAGGATACCTTGCTTTTTAGATCCAAGGATTAAATCCAAGTTTTGAAGGTCAAATAAATTGGGAGATGGAAAGGGAAGGTTTTGTGAGGGAGAAAGAAAGGAGCGGCGGGTAATAAGAATAATGAGGTCCATCTCGGGCAGGCGGCCTCGTGTGTCCCCTACTTCGATGCCAAGGTGGGACACTAAGGCCTCTTGTGCTGAGGTCTGTGCTAAGGACAACAACACCGAGCTCTTGCCACGTTAGCGCCACATTGGAAATCATTTATAGTCATAAATCCAGTTTCAATTTTTATATTTTGAAATTCAAAAAAAAATTGAATTATTTGAATCAACTTGGATGAATAAATTAACAAAACCAAAGTTATAAGATACATTGCATTTTTGAAAAAAAAAATCCGGTACTAATTTCATATTTGTCTGATTTAAAATAATTATTTATAAATTTTAGCGATTTACCTATTATTTTAGAAAACACATATATACTCAAAACCACATTTAAAATTAGATAGCGATTTACCTATTAGTTTCAGAAAATGCATAATCTCAAAAAAAATGCATATATACTCAAAACCACATTCAGAATTAGACAAAGGCCGAAATTAATTCGTGTTACAAGTTATTGAGGAGCCAAGATGCCTGGTTTTAAAGTCTGAGGACTAAATCTACGCTTCAACAAAATTTCAAGGTCCAAAAGTTGATGGTTTTTTTTTCAACAAAGCTTTAGGACCGTAAATTCACTGTAGCAAGACTTTTCGCATGTTCGTCAAAGAATGCATGAGTATTTGGGTTCACAGGAGATGTAAAAGAAAAAGGTTCTTTTAACCTGCTTGTCACAAGAATCAGCTTATCTCCCTCACACAACTAGCCTGGGTGCAAGAGTCGTGGGGCCCATTTATTATTCATGCAATTAGTCCAAATTGCTTGCACATTGTAGAGAGGCACGTACTGTATGAGTTTTCGGACTGAATTGTACAGTAGTCGAGCACGCTTCGCGTGGCTCAAAACCCTTCCATAACGAAGTAGTGATGATTGATTGATGGTATATAAATTTCTCGCGCTCCGGCTGGAATGGAGACTCGTCTACATGCCTCTCGCCCCCGGCGGGTGCTGGTAGCTTGTTACGCCCATCCCACTTGCCACTCGCTGTAAGATTTTTTTCAGTCCTATCCTCAGCCCACACTCATATGATATAGTTAGCTCGTCACTATTAATACGTGTCTACATCGTCTATCTTATAAACTTCTTTTTTTTTTCTCGTCTTACAGTCCGCTTTTGTTCTCCTTTTTCTCCTATCTTTCTTAGCATTTAGTCAGCTTACAACTTGATATTATACTTTAATTATGTTCCACAAATGATTAGATTATTTTTTCCGGTCCTGCAGCTTCTACCCTTGGGATACATTGGATAAAGGCGCGGCAGCCCATTGACGTAAGCCGACCGATGGGCAACGACGATGACACTGCCGGTCCGCCACCGTCGAGCTCGATCCCTTCGCCAGTGAGAGGTATTACTTACTTACTTTCTCCTTAGGACACCGACGACTATGCACACTTCTATATATGTATAATAACTGATTGATTTCTGAAATGGTTGGCATGCCTTTTTCTTCTCGATACATGAAAATCTTTCAATCATTGTCCTCTCTTTGTTTTAAAATGTAAGGTGTTGCTCAAAACGTTGTTTAACTTACATGACCTTAAAAGCATTTGTGTAGGTATAATTATGACCATATGTATTAAGAAAAGTAACTTCATTTATTAACCCAATTGTACCATTTTTTTGCATATCATCTTATCATAACATATACATGTCATGTTTGAGAAACCTTTGTATTAGTAAAAAGTTAAATAAAAATATTATATAACTATGTACTGGCATTGTGAAAATAGAATGAGGGGGAAGTACGATTCAGAGATAAACTAATTGATGATTCACAAAAAAAAAGTTTGAGAATGCATAGTTGGTCCTTATTTGTACTCGACATAAGCAATGGAGAACCCCCCCTTGAAAAATGCAATCAAGTGTGAATTACCACTATTTTAAAGAAAATCATGCTTTTTGGGGATGGGGTGATCATCATATAGCAATGACCTGTATTTTTTGTCACAGTAAGTAACACTGCGACCATATTAATTTTGCTAACTTCTCTGCAGCCAGGTGTATCACCCATGGATATGGCGTATTTCCACAACGGTCGTTGCTGCTGCTCGTTGCTCTAGCGCCCTTGCTATATGCCATCGACGTGACTGATAAGATGTAGGTGTCATATATGCCACATGCATGCCTTCCATGGCCGTGTCAGCAAGTCCTGAATACGTTTATGCGCTTTGCTGATTGATGTATTTCTCTGATTTCCATTGCCAGGATGGAGGGAACTGCAGCTAATTTGGATGAATTGCTAGACATATACATCGGCTGACGCCTGGAACCCATTTATTTTGATGCAATTTGTTTAGTTGAACACTGCTAAGAGGCACGTACGTGATTGCACGGTATTCGGGCAAGCTTCGCGCGTGGCTCAACTAACGGCTCCCTTTCCCGGTGATGATGAGACATAAATTTCCGATTTGTATCCAGGGTGGAAGCTGCCTGCAGGATCGCAATAAAATTAGCAGGATCTGCATCTGCTGAACACAAGCAACCAAGAAGGAATCTGAAACTGTCCTACCTCGTGGGTCGTGGCTCGTGGGGATGCCGTAGCAGGCGGGCGGCAGTTACCAGCGACCGCCGGAGGCGAGAGGCAGACGTGTTTCCTCCTGCTGGAGCGAGCGTGCGGCGGCTGCCTATCACTGCCCAACGACGACGACGACACCGCCACGCCGCCACCTCGAGTTCCCTTCGTCAGTGAGCGGTACTATACTTTGTCCTCTCCCTTTGTCTCTGAGCACATAGATTTATAGCAAGTTTAGAATAGATAGTATAGAGGATATATATATACCATACTACTCTTTGTTGGAGTTGTTGCACAGTTATCTCTGTTGTATGGTAATTGCAAGTTGCAACATTTACTACACCCTCGACTGCAAAAACTCGCATGGGTCAGGGAATTTGGGAGCGGTAATAATAATAAATATGAGAGAACTCGGAAGAAAACAAATAGGTTTGTACACCAGTTATTATAACCATCTAAAGATTGATTTATTTATACACAAATGTTAATGTAGGAATCTTTCTATTTCGAGGCATAGAGTAATTGATTACTTAAACAGTTGGCATGTCTTTTGGTATGCATATATTCTACATTATATAATAATATTGCCCTGCATGGTTAATCGTTTTTCCACTTGAACGTGATAACTGCGTAATAGAGAATAATAATTTTTTTACCCATTGTTTCCTTGTTTTCAAATGCAAGGTGTTGATCAAGCTGCACCTGCCTTCACGATGGCTCCTCGCTGCCTCGTCGTCCCTCTGCTGGCTACCAGGCTGGTCTATGCGTTCGCCATCACCACGGTCACGACCAGGGCGCCTCTGCTGCTATCACCTTCGCTACCAACATGCACGGGGCCTCCGCCATCATCACTGTTGAGAGGGTTTCTGCGCCAGGAGATCGTTGCGATGAAATGAAACGCTCAACGAACTTCAACCTATGGTGCATCAAGGGTGGCATAACCTCAGATAGGTGTTGCAACCTCCCACTTGAGGCGGCTGAGAGCGGTGGCCTAACGTGCCTGTGTGACATTGCAATGGCACCGATGGTGTTGACCTCCAGTTATGGCGCGTTAAGTATTCTGGAAGCTTACGCTTCATGCGGGGGTACACTCCCCGTTGGCTCTGTCAATGAATGTGATTAAAGATTGAGTTGGTCATTAGGATTAGCACGACTCAATGGTGGAGCGTGGGGCTAAATAAGTAGGGCCAAATTGATCAATAAGATCATAGTTAAAATGCATCATATTGTGTCACTTTCCATTAGTTGAACTTGTTTTCACATTGAATGCAGCAGCTTTTGTATAGAAAGAATATAAGTCTACCTAGAATAACAAAGAGAGAATATGACCAGTCTTAGCCTCTTAGTCTAATCTCAAATTCTCAATAGGAGTTTCATATAGAGTTTTATGTATATTAAATATGGGGATGTGTTACTGTAAGGAGCCTGACGCGGGGGGCACGTGGCGGCACAGGAGAGCGGCGGCGCGGCCAGCGGCGGCGGCGACGGCGCAGGTGTGGGGGCGGCGCACGTGGGAGGTAGGGAGAGGAGAGGGGGAGATAAGGGGATAACCCTTTTCTTTATTGATTGACGCAAGACATTTACATCTCCTATATATAGTCAGGCTAGCTTGACTCCTAAGCAAACTAGGAGATCCTCATAATATGGACTCTCCTTTTATAATTTGACCCTTCCTTTCATTGGCCCAACTATTTCTATTTCTAGGAGACCTAATTTAGGAAACCGATTGGATGACGGATGACGGCAGCTTGGGAGTTGCACCCCTTGCCCCTCGTGCGTCAGTGCGCCTAGGGGCGCCTGCTGCCCGTGCCCTGCGGTGAGCGGCGGCTGGGCTCCCTTCTCGGCCCGGAGTTGGCCCGAATTCTTTCACTTTCTCTTGGGCCTGCATTGTACTTGTTACAACGCCTCCCCCTTTTTCACTCGACGCATCCATGTGGCAAAATACGGACCAATTGTCGACGCCGAAGGGAGGCAGTGTTGATGTTGTGGGAAGTTGTTCCAGGAAGCATTCAAGGTAGCCTTCCATTGGGTCATTGTTGGTGATGTTCTCTCTATTGCGAAGCGGCCCAAAGTCGAAGAAATATTGTAGATCACCTATGTTCCCGAAGAGGTGGTAGGTGCAGGCGTCCGTCCCTGGTCCCTTGCGTGGTCCTCCTTGTACTGCCCAGAGGATATGCTTGTAGACTGATGCATATACTTTGAATATAGCCATTACCTTTGGGGGGTTGTCGAAGCAACGGATGTAGTTTCTGGTATTGGATTCGATGATCAATGGTATTTGTCGCCAAATTGTTCTGGTTGTCAGCACTGTTGGGTCAAGGGTCAGGTTGACCATGTCGCCGTATAGGAAGGAGTCAGTGTCCACGGCGTTGGGAAGCAGTCTATGGTGCCTGGTGTCCCTTTCTAGGGTGATCGATGTATTTTCAATCCTGGCAAGTAGATGACCCTCGCTATCAATGAATATTGTGGTGGCTGGTTTCACTGAGTGGTGCTTAGGCCACGATATTGGAAGTAGTATGAATGAAGGCATCCCATTGATTTGGTAAGATGTTAGTTGTTGGTGTCCTCCAAATGCTAGCATTTGAAGTCCTTTCTGATCTTTGGTCATGATGTTGAGGAGATCCTATAGCAGTGGTGTTGTGGCTGGGACGTAGAAACGATTGTTGAAGAAGATGAGTCCATCGTTGAGGTGCCATATGTCTGCTGCTTTGCCATTTGTAATTGTCGATGCGACTGTCTTCAACTCACGTTGCTCCCTAATTGCTTGGCGTAGGTCGTCGAAGATAGGGCGGTTGCGGTTGTTGAAAGAATCCAGTGCACTGGGTAGGCTTTGATGTGCTGGTGACCTCGCTTCTGGACGCCATGGTAATAGAGATGCTGACTGTCCCAACTCTTTGGACGGAGGGTGTTGGTTCTGGATGGCGATGAGGGTGTGGTTGCGGCCTTCTCTGTCGTAAGTCATCGTGTTGTTGTTGAAGTCCCAGACAATATGCCCCAGGCATTTTAGCCAAGGTGCTCCCAAGATGATGTCGATGTCGGGGCTAAGCTCTATGAGGTGCGTGTCGATGGAGAATACGTCGCTGGCGATGCGCACTGGTACATTGAAGGAGGCTGAGCGACATCCCACTTCTCCATTGCCAATGATGATGATGCTGTGGACGCGATGCTCTCTAAGCCCGATCTCTTGTGCAAAGCCGAGGTTGATGAAGGCTCCAGAGTCGACGAGGATGTTGGCACCTGCTCCACTGATGAAACCTTCGAGATACATTGGGAAAGTTCCCTGTACCTCTGAGGTTTGCTTACCGATCAGCATTGTGAGGACGTTGATATTGTTGGTGGATGATGACGGTGTTGGCGTTGCGGATTGTTGACGATGACGGCTCCGGTTGACCTATGAGGGCGCCTGCTCCTGGTCCTGGTGCGTCCCCTTCGCATGGATGGTGACGTTCTGGTTGATGTTGACGACGGTTGGCGTGGTGTGCGTGACCTCCGGTTGAGTCTCCATCTCATGTGACATCGTAGTGTGGTCTTGTCGACGTCCTTGTTCTCCAGCTGTTGGAGACGGGCATTGACGGCGGCGAGCTCTCCATGGAGATTATCCATTTTGCGGAGAGTTTCGACGGCGAAGCTTTAGATAAGCTCCTCGATCTCGGATAACTTGGCCATGGCAGCGGTGTGGGATCGAACTGGTCGTCTGATATCAGGTGTAAGGAGCCTGACGCGGGGGCATGCGGCGGCACGGGAGAGTGGCGGCGCGGCCGCCGGCGGCGGCGGCGTAGGTGGAGGGGGGCAGCGCGCGTGGGAGGTAGGGAGAGGAGAGGGGGAGATAAGGGAATAACCCTTTTCTTTATTGATTGACTCAAGACATTTACATCTCCTATTTATAGTCGGGCTAGCTTGACTCCTAAATAAACTAGGAGATCCTCATAATATGGACTCTCCTTTTACAATTTGACCATTTCTTTTATTGGCCCAACTATTTCTATTTCTAGGAGACCTAATTTAGGAAACCGATTGGATGACGGATGGCGGCGGCTTGGGGGTTGCACCCCTTGCCCCTCGTGCGTCGGTGCGCCTAGGGCGCCTGCTGCCTGCGCCCTGCGGTGACGACGACGGCTGGGCTCCCTTCTCGGCCGGGAGTTGGCCTGCGTTGTACTTGTTACGGTTACTGGACCATTAAATATCTTGATAAACACCAGCTGCAGCTCTAGCATCGCCATACTTTGAAGATGAATCATTCTTCCGTGTGCATTTTTCTGTCAAATTTCTCCGTGTCCTCTTTTCAGATCCTAAGGCTATCTCCAACGATAGAAACCCATACACACCACTCATTTCATCTTTTGGATCATGCACAGTGAAAATATTCTCCCCCAAAACTTGTGGTCTCCAACAGACAACGCATTAAGCCCACCGGCTGAGCGGTTCGGCACCCGCATGCTACACCGCCGCATGCGTGCCATCCGCCTCCCACCTCCGCATGTGCCGCCCGCCTCGTACCTCGCGTCACCGCCAAGCACCGAGTCTCCCTCCCTCCCAAGCCGAGCCGCAGATCTCGCCTCTACATGCGCCGCTCGTCTGCCGTCTCCCACCTCGCCGAGCGCCGAGCCGACCACGCCCTGCCACGGACCCGCCTCTCCGCACTAGCCGCTCCCGTCGCGGGCCCGAGTCGCCATCATCCTTCATAGGCGCGCCTCGTCTCCCGGCGAAGCTTCCCCTGTCTTCGAGCGTGCGTTCCGTATTTGGGTTCTGACAACACACGGGCCAAAAATCGGTGCCGGCTTTCCGTTGGAGCCTGATTTTTTCAAGAAAACAACGCAAAATACGTTAAAATATGTTTGGCTGCCGCAATGGCTACTCGGTTGGAGACGGTCTAAGTCTGCATTCTTTCCCTGCGCTCACCTAAATTTAAAATTGTAAAATGAATTTGGTCGTCATCGGCAAATTTTTCAATCCCATTGGGCCTTGCGTCCTTTAGCCCGGCCCGGCCTGACCAGACGCACCGTCGGGTCCGTTCAGGCCCAGGAGAAAGGTTAAATCTGTTCCGCTCCTCGCCGAGACGCCGCGACTCGCCGCCGAACTCGCGATGGGAACCACCGTGAAATCCGCCGCTGCTCCAGAACCTCAACCCGCGGCACCCTCCCGGCCGATGGACGCGCAGGCCAGCCCTGATCACCCGACTCCAATGGCGATGACGGTGGAGGAGCTGGAGGCAGCCATCGCCGCTCTGCCCAGCAAGAGGGACGCCGTGCGGGAGGCGTTCGATCGCCTCGCCGCCTGCTCCCCTTCGCCGCTCCCCTTCGCCTGGGAGGACCTCGACGGCTACATATCCTCGCTCCAGTCGTCAATCGCGCGGCGGTTTCGCCAGCTCCGTGTTCTCGAGGTCGCCGGCGCTGCACCCGCTGCTGCCGCGTTGGATGGAGCTGGCAGCAATGGGAAGGGAGAGAACCAGGAAGAGGAGGAGGAGGTCGCTGTGGAAGTGGAGGAGGAGGTGGCGGAGCTGGAGAAGGCCGATGAGGACATGCAGGAACCGGACAGCGATAAGATTTGCAATGATGAAAAAGACGGGAAGGAGGCCGGAGAGGTGGAAGTGGAGGAGGTGGCAGAGCTGGAGAAGAAGGCCGATGAGGTGATGCAGGAAGCCAGCTACGATCAAATTTGCAATGATAAAAATGACGGGAAGGAGGCCAGAGAGGAGGTGGCCGAGGAAGGGGAAATTGAGGAGGTAGCCGAGGAAGGGGAAATTGAGGAGGCGTCCAGTGTCATGATTGGCAACGCGATGAAGGATGAGAAGGAGGTAAGGGAGGAGGAGCAGGATCCTGACAAGGCGATGCAGATGGTTGATAAGGGTAATCGGGCTCTTCCATGTAGATCAGATGATTGCACTGTAGCATGCGCAAACATGGATGCAGAGAGGTTGCTCAAGCTCATATGCACCAGCACTGAGCTCAATTCAAAGTTTCTTGCTGCATTTCTCTGTGCTCCAGATGCTGCAGCATTGGCTCTCCATGTAGTTGAGTTATTACTACACAACAAGACATTTGTTAAGACCAACAAGGTCTGGGCGAACTGTGTTGGGCTAGTCCAAATGGTACCTGCAGTTGTTACCAAGCCTTCTGCAGACACGATTGAGCAGGCCAAGCGGGTGGCTAAGGATTGGAAAGAGATGATTGACAATCCAGAGAGTTGCAAGGTCCTTGGCAGCCTACCTTCGTGGGGCCTCCTTTACTTCCTTGTCTCCTATAACATTGTAACTGAGTTTGACACGAAGGAGATCTTCTGTCTCTTTGGTAACATCCCGTGCAAACAGATGAGGAAATCTGCCATTCTCTTAAAGGGTCTTGGCCTCGGTGATAGAATCACAGGTACAACCACATCTTTCAGCATTATTAACTATAATATGTCCTGCACTTTTGCTCAAATTGTGCTAGGAAAACATAATATGTTGGATTTAATATCTGCTCATTACTTAAATTCAGAGTCGTCTTATGGTTTAAGCATTTTATTTTTTACACGGATGACTATGTTATACATGATATTTAAAAATTTGCATACTTTTTCCTCACTTCAAGTCAGAAGTAACAAACTAGCAACCAATGCAAGTCGGTAGCTTAAGATGCACAGAGCGCTAATTAAGTAATCCTAGTTTTCATGATGAAACTATCAATAATCTGAGGCATGGGAGTCAACATTGTATCACTTACCCGTTTCCATGTGCTATTCCCATGTGAACCTATTCTTTGATGCCTGACTGCTGCTTTTATGGACCTAATCCCTGATACCTACTGCTGCCAATTATGCCAGCTTGCCGCGGTGCCACCTTTTGATCTAAATCACATGCAAGAAATTTTCTGAAATCTGGGTCAATTGATATTTTTGTACATTTCATTGACTGAGCCTTCGCATGACATAAATCCAAGTAGTATATTTTGTAATATGATAGTGATGGATATATTTGATTGATGGGTATATTATAGCCTCCTCAGTGAGTATATCACTAGGCACTTGATTTGTTGATTCAGTTTATTGCTGTTTTCCATATTTGCATTATGAGTCATCAGAATGCATGTTCTGAACCATCATTTCTACTCTGACTCCTCAGTGTAAAGTCTGCTTTTTAATGTCTTTCCTGCTTTCATCTTTTTTGTAGAGTTAATGGACTATTTGATCGGAAATGGGCAGCAACTGGATGTTTTCTGGTGGGCACGCAGTTTTCATATGGTAGACAAGTATCTTCCACTTTCTCTTCTGAAGAGATATGTTGAAAAGGCAAAACAGACTGCTATGGAAATATCTCAAAGGAATATGACACAACAGTTGGTATGTGCTAGAAATTGATTTTAGTGGCAGAATATATTTCAAAATTTATTTACATGACTGTGGTTGTTTCACCCAGTTTCACAAGAAAAATTGAGGGAATTTAATGTCTTATGCTTGAGCTATTTGGAGTCGCCTATTTCCTTATAAAGTTTCATTTTGAAACATGTAATTTTCTTATGGGGACAAATGTATATTCATAATTCATCTCAATCTGCTTCATCTCTGCTATATTATTAGTTTACTAGTTTTGCATCTTACTGTGTGCAGTGGGGGGTTATAAGAAAGGAGCTTCATAATCTAAGAAGGGCACATATTTTGGCTAATAAGAAAGACATCCCCAACTCCAATCTCTGCACCAGTATCAGGAAAGAAATCAACATTTTGATAGGTGAGCTTGAAAAAAGGCAGACTTTAGAGAATCCCTTGACAGCCTCAACTTCAAATTCACAGCAGCTGCAAACAAAGAGTATGAAGAAGCTCAAGATAGAGCAGAAGCAGAAGCATCACAAGGGACGAGAAAACCAGGTGCGAGGGCAACTGAGTGAGCTGGCAGAGAAGCTGGAGAAGAAACAAAGGAAGACCGATGAGGAGATATGCGAAGCCAATAGCAATAAGATATGCAATGATGAAAAGGACGGGAAGGAGACCAGAGAGGTGGAAGTGGAGGTGGTGTCAGAGCTGGAGAAGAAGGCCGATGAGGTGATGCAAGAAGCCGACTACGAGGACAGGAAGGAGGCCAGAGAGGAGGGGGTGGAAGAAGGGGAAATTGAGGAGGCGGCCAATGTCATGATTGGCAACGAGATGAAGGATGAGGAGGCAAGGGAGGAGGAGCAGGATCCTGAAAAGGCGATGCAGATGGTTGATCAGGAGGAGCTGAATACCAAAGATGCTTTTAAGGCTTCTCAGGACAAGGAGGAGGAGGATCAGGATACCAACATGGATAAGACAGCGGCCAAGATGGCGTCTTCAGTGCAAGCTTGTGGCAAGAAGCAGAAGCAGGAGCAGGAAGCACAAGAACAGGATGTTCATGACAAGGTGGAAGGTGCCAAAAATGGTACGGACAAGGAGGCAGTGGTAGCCAATGAGGTGTCTTCAGACCGGGGTAATTGGGCTCTTCCATGTAGTTCTGATGATTGCACTGTAGCATGCGCAAACATGGATGCAGAGAGGTTGCTCAAGCTCATATGCACCAACACCGAGCTCAATTCAAAGTTTGTTGTTGCATTTCGCTGCGCTCCAGATGTTGCAGCATTGGCTCTCCATGTAGTTGAGTTATTCCTACACAACAAGATATTTGTTAAGACCAACAAGGTCTGGGCAAACTGTGTTGGCCTAGTTCAAATGGTACCTGCAGTTGTTACCAAGCCTTCTGCAGACACGATTGAGCAGGCCAAGCGGGTGGCCAAGGATTGGAAAGAGATGATTGACAATCCAGAGAGTTGCAAGGTCCTTGGCAGCCTACCCCTAACTTCTTGGTGCCTCCTTTACTTCCTTGTTTCCTATAACATTGTAACTGAGTTTGACACGAAGGAGATCTTCAGTCTGTTTGGTAACATCTCATTAAAACAGAAGAAGAAATCTGCCATGCTCTTAACGGGTCTTGGGCTCGGCAATAGAATCCCAGGTACAACCACATCTTTCGGCATTATTAACTATAATATGTTCTGTACTTTTGCTCAAAGTGTGACAGGGACTCATACTTAAATTCATAGTCGTCTTATGGTTTAAGCATTTTATTTTTTCCTCATGCTTTTTCCTCACTTCAAGTGAGCAGTAGCAATCAATGCAAGTCAGTAGCTTAAGATGCACAGAGGACTAATTAAGTAATCCTAGTTGTAGTCACACAAAAAAAAATCCTAGTTTTCATGATGAAACTAATGTGAGCATGAGAGTCAACATTATATCACTTGCCCATTTTCATGTTCCAATCGCATGTGAACCTATTCTTTGATACCTAATTGCTGCCTTTATGGACCTATTCCTTGATACCTACCTCTTGGTCAAAATCACATGCAAGAATTTTTCTGAAATCTGGCCAAATGACTTGTACATTTCATGTACTGAGCATTAACATGACATAAATCCAAGCAGTCAACTTGTTCGGCTGGCTGACTATGGCTGCGCTTTTTACTGTTGATAGCCTATGAATGTCACCCTGCTATTTGCCTCCTCTCATATCTGTGGGTTTGCTGCTGCTGCTGCAGCTGCAGCTAGCCAACCGAACAAGTTGAGTATAGTTTGTAATCTGATATTGATGGATATATTTGATTGAGTTGGGTATAAACTCTAAGCCCCCTCGGTGAGTATAGTAGTACACACTTGATCTGTTGATGATTTAAGGGATGTTTTGGATACATGAGCTAATTGCTAGCTAGCTAAAAATTAACTAAAATTAGCTCTAGTGCATCCAAACAGGAGGGCTAATAGGTGGGCTAATTCTGTAGCCAAGTCTTCAACTGGTTGTTAGCCAACTAGCTAGCTAACCATAGCTAATTTGGGCTAATTTTGAGTCTCAACTAATAACTAGTAATGTGTATCCATAGAGGCCCTAGGTTCATTGCTGCTTTGCATATTTGCATGCTGAGTCATCAGAATGCATGTTCTGAACCATCATTTCAACTCTGACTCCACCACATCCGCATTGTAAGGTCTGCTTGTTAATATTTTTCCTGCTTTCATCTTTGTTTGTAGATTTAATGGACTATTTGATCGAAAATGGGCAGCAAATGGATGTTTTATGTTTGGCACGAGTTTTTAATATGGTGGACAAGTATCCTCCACTTTCTCTTCTACTTTCTCTTCTGAAGGGATGTATCGAAAAGGCAAAACAGACTGCTATGGATATACCTCAAAAGAATATGACGCGCAAGTTCCAGGTATGTGCTACAAATTGATTTTAGTGGAAGAATATATTTTTAAAATTTATTTACATGACTTTGTGGTTTTTTCACCCAGTTTCATAATAAAAATGAGGAAAATTTAATGTCTTATGCTTGAGCTATTTGGAGTGGCCTATTTCCTTATAAAGTTTCATTTTGAAACATGTAATATTCTTATGGGGGACAAATATATGTTCATAATTCATCTCAATCTGCTTCATCTCTGCTAGATTATTAGTTTAATAGTTTTGCATCTTCCTGTGTGCAGAAGGAGGTTATAATAAAGGAGCTTGATAATCTAAGAAGGGCACATGGTTTGACTAAGAAGGAAGTCACCAACTCCAACCTCTGCACCCGTATCAGGGAAAAAATCAACATTTTGATAGGCCAGTTCGAAAAAAAGAAGCAGAATTTAGAGAATCCCTTGACAGCCTCAACTTCAAATTCACAGCTGCAACAAACAAAGAGTAAGAAGAATCTCAAGATAGAGCAGAAGCAGGAGCATCACAAGGGACCAGAAAACCAGATGCGAGGGCAACTGAGTGAGTTGGCAGAGAAGCTGGAGAAGAAACAAAGGAAGCCCAAACAGGAGCAACAACAGAAAGAAGAAGATAGGCCGGAAGAGAAGAGACAGAAACAAGAAGATGAACCAGAAAAGAAGAAACAGAAACAAGAAGATAAGCCGGAAGAGAAGAAACGGAAACAAGAAGACAAGCCAGAAGAGAAGCAACAACGGAACAAGCAGAAGCATCAGAAACGACTGAGGCAACACCCTCACCAGCTACCAACACAGGGTTATCCTGCAATGTGGAACGCGGCACTGAGAGGCGACTTGGAGTTTCCACCGTATGCCACAATGCATGGAGTCCATCATGGTTACCCTGCCCAGCCAAGCTGGCCTGGAGTTCATTATGCATTGCCGTTCATGCCACAGCTTGGAGCACCTGAGCACATAGGACCTTTTACACCCTTATACCCTCGTCCACAGTTCTATCCCAGGTAGCAGTACCTGCTGTGTTGGGGGATGTTGCTTAGTCGGCCAGTGGAACATGGATTATACGCAGGAGTTCAGTTAGGACTTTAGAGACATAGCCTGGTATATTTTGATTCATTTGTCATATGTAGCATAATATCTAAGTAGTGATAAGCGTTCGTCCCTGCATGCGTTGTGGTAGCACTAATACAGAGGATAAGTAGATAGGCGATTATAACATGTGACATCACCGATACACAACAGTTGTCACGGTGCTAGTCGCGAGAGTTTTGACACACCAAAGTACAATCTAATATCACATCCAATTTAGAGTTTAGGTTAGCTGGCATCGTTGATATGTAGACCGATCATATTGTGCTAACAACCGCTGATGTTTTGCAGAGACTGAATGCAGATCCCTGGTGAGGATCCTTGTAGGTGCTGGTGATTTGCGGTGATCAATAAATATCCATTTTGAGGATCCTTACGAAATGTGGTCAATAAATATCCATTTTGAGGGTTGGTGGTGCTACATGCGCTGGTGATTTGTTGTGCCTCTCGAAATTTAATTTGGATATATGAGTGGACAACTGTTGGTCAGTGTGTGGGTACTTCAATTCTGGATTGGTTTAGTTGATAATTCAGTTTTGGTGTTGATGCTATTCTATCAGTCTTGGTAAATGGTAACTGTACATAGCTCAATGGTGACTGGACGCTGCTAATACATGTAAGGCATAGATTTTGTAGCTACACGGTACAGTTTCTATTACCAATGCAGTGGTCTGTGTAATGGCATATACTCCTACTGCCAAGAGCATCACCTATTGTGCTGTTTTTGGGGTATTCTCTCCATTTCTACATTTCCTAGGAACTTTCACGCTACCTCCCCTTTTTACCTTGTTAGAGTCCAAATGCTACATTCTCCTTTTGTTTGTTCCCATGTATCATAATAGCAGCTATGGTCCCACTTCTTAGGTTTGTTAAATATTACCATGGGAAATAAGCAAATTCCTGTAACCTTCATTTCACCATGCTTTGAGTTTGGTAATAGTCCTAAGCAGTCTAATAGTTTTGCAATAGTTCCAATGTCT
Organism: Bothriochloa decipiens; assembly: GCA_023333625.1. Classification (NCBI taxonomy): domain Eukaryota; kingdom Viridiplantae; phylum Streptophyta; class Magnoliopsida; order Poales; family Poaceae; genus Bothriochloa; species Bothriochloa decipiens. The sequence continues at coordinate 36,603,312 of CM041628.1, read as the reverse complement.
TTGAAGACAGGTAGGTAGGGACTATCAAGTTTTTCATTCTCCATCTATGGACTTTCAGCACTAACAGTACAGTGGTTGCACCAAAAAAAATTATATTATTAACTGACTAGTACTCACTATGTAACATGAGAAAATTCATATGTTGCTTGAGTGGTGAACCACCATAATTTTGATGATGGCATCACCCCTGTACTACGTTAGTGGGTTCTTAGCTACTGTATTTTTTTTATTAGAGAAAATTAAGATCTAGAATGTTGATATGGTGTTCGCAGCAGTCCCAGCATACTTGAACTGCAATGTGATTTTGATTCTGACCTCCACTTGCATGCCATTACATTCTCAATTGAGTGCAGTTCTCCTTTTTACCTTTGGGAATAACTAATTGGCAATTCAAAATATCTTAGTCTTGTTTATAGTGCTACCCAACAAGTGCATGTAGGAGGTTGCAGGGGCAAGGATATATTTTTTTTGTTAGGTCGCTACGCCTTCATGTAGCACATGTTTCTGTACTTAGGTTTAAGAAAAACTAATTCTTTAATATTTTTATAATGCAGCAGTCATGTTCCAAATCTTATTATTTCATAGAAACAATCTTATCTGCCACCAATGGTGCATGGTATTTTCATTTTGTTAATATGTGGAGAAAAGCTAATTCGTTTTGAAACTAAATTCGTTTGCATTTTGTTATTTACACCCTGAGTTTGACTGTCACGGTATCAGGCAGCGTGGCAAATAGGTTTAGGAAAAAAAAAAAAAACCCGTGGTGACAACCTACACGGCTACACCACTAGTATAGTATCCTGAGCAGTGGGCACTGGCTGCAGTTCACGCGGAAAGGGTTCGGGTGGCGCGTGATGTCCAAGTCTGCATTTCGAAAACTTTTTTTTATCAAAATATATAATCCCTCAACAACCACCTCTGCCTCCCCCCAAAAGATAATGTATCCCCTTAGCGCTTTAGAAAAACAAAGATAAAAAAGCTTGTCAGTTTGTTTTTTTATCCTTTTTTCAAAGAAAAGTTATGTGTGAGAAAACTAGAAAAAGTTGTACACAAATATCGTTTTAGAAAATGATAAAGTTTTTGGTAGACATTGTGAAAACTTTATGCAAGATTTAGATTTTTATAAGAAAAGTAAAAAATACAACTAGGATCTTTAAATTTTGGGGGCCTTCCTATAAAAATTCTCAAACTAAAAAAATCGACTATCTGACCTCTAAACTACTATCATAGTGCATAATAGTCTAAACCTTGCTACGCCGGCATCAGCACGGGTGCCACCGTGGCAGCTGGACAATGTGGCTGTGTTAAGTTCTAGAAAAAACATGCCACGTTCTCTTTCTTGCTCCCAAATCCCGGACGGAGACAGGAAGACAACGTTGTCACCACTGCGCTCACGCGCACTCGAGGCCGGCTTAGGGGGGTTATTATTTAGTTGGAGGATTTAAATGATAATGTCCTAAAAGTTTAAGGACTAGGGTGTATTTTACTCTTTTAACAATTACATAAGATATTTTGAGAAACAAATTGTGAATTGAATGCTAGAAATGTGTTCCAAAAACCAAGTCAAATTTTCCATTTTTTTGTTTTTGATTGAGAATCCGTCAATTTTTCCTAAGATGTTATGTTTGATGGTGGCTTACCGTGATTGGTCGTCATTGGAAAAAAAAAAAAACAATCCCATTGGGCCTTCGCCTTGGCCTGGCTCGACGCACCGCCCGCAACCGCAACCTTGAAGGAGGCAGGAGCCAAGTCCGTTCGTCTCCTCGCCGACTCGCCGTCTAACTCACGGGAACCACCACCGTGCAATCCGCCGCCGCTCCAGAACCCCAACCCGCTACACCCTCCTCGCCGATGGCGCAGGCCAGCCCTGGCCACCGGGCTCCAATGGCGATGACGGCGGCGGAGCTGGAGGCAGCCATCGCCGCCCTGCCCGGCAAGAGGGACGCCCTGCGGGAGGCGTTCGACCGCCTCGCCGCCTGCTCCCCCTCGCCGCTCCCCTTCGCCTGGGAGGACCTCGACGGCCACATCTCCTCGCTCCAATCGTCAATCGCGCTGCGGTTTCGCCAGCTCCGTGTGCTCGAGGCCGCCGGCGCTGCACCCGCTGCTGTCGCGTTGGGTGGCACTCGTGGCGATGGGAAGGGAGAAAAACAGGAGGAGGAATTGGAGGAGGAGGAAGAAGAGGAGGAGGTAGTGGAAGAGGATGATGAGGAGGAGGAAGAGGAGGTGATGGTGGAAGTGGAGGAGGAGGAGGAGGAGGCCAATGAGGAGGAAGCCGACAGCGATAAGATTTGCAACCATGAAAAGGTTTGGAAGGAGGCCAGAGAGGTGGAAGTGGAGGAGGAGGTGTCGGAGCTGGAGAAGGCCGATGAGGATATGCAGGAAGCCGACAGCGATAGGATTTGCATTGATGAAAAGGACTGGAAGGAGACCAGAGAGGTGGAAGTGGAGGAAATGGCAGAGGTGGAGAAGAAGGCCGATAAAGAGATGCAAGAAGCCGACTACAATAAAGCTTGCAATGATGAAAAGGACAGGAAGGGGGCCAGAGAAGAGGTGTTGGAGGAAGAGGAAGTTGAGAAGGCAGCCGACGTCAAGATTGGCAATGAGATAAACGATGAGGAGGAGGCAAGGGAGGAGGAGCAGACCTGTAAGGTGAACGAGCAGGATCCTGACAAGGAGATGCAGGTGGTTGATAACGATAAGGATGGGCTGGATTCCATAGATGCTTTTAAGGCTTCTCAGGACAAGGAGGAGGAGTATCAGGATACCAACATGGATGAGACAGAGGCCAAGATGGCGTCTTCAGTGCAGCACAAGGAGGAGGAGGCTTGCGACAAGAAGCAGGAGAAGGAAGCACAAAAACAGGACGTTCCTGAGACGGTGGAAGTTGCCAAAAATGCTACGGACAAGAAAGCAGCTGTAGCCAATGAGGTGTCTTCAAACCGGGGTAATCAGGCTCTTACATGCAGATCCGACATGGATGCACAGAGGTTGGTCGAGCTCATATGCACCAATACTGAGTTCAATTCAGAGTTTCATGCTGCAGCTCGCCGTGCTCCAGATGCTGCAGCACTGGCTCTCCACGTAGTTGAGCTATTCCTACACAACAAGATATTTGTTAAGACCCGGAAGGTCTGGGCAAGCTGTGTTGGGCTAGTTCAAAAGGTACATGTATCTGTTACCAAGGCTTCTGCCGACACGATTGAGCAGGCCAAGCAGGTGGCTAAGGATTGGAAGGTGATGATTGACAATCCAGAGAGTTGCAAGGTCGATGGCAGCCTAGCCTCGTGGGGCCTCCTTAACTTCCTTGTTTCCTATAACATTGTAACTGAGTTTGACACGAAGGAGATCTTCTGTCTCTTTGGTAACATCTCATTAAAACAGAAGAAGAAATCTGCCATGCTCTTAAAGGGTCTTGGGCTCGGCAATAGAATCCCAGGTACAACCACATCTTTCCGCATTATTAACTATAATATGTTCTGCATTTTTTCTCAAACTGTGCTAGGAAAACATAATATGTTGGATCTTTAATATCTGCTCATTACTTAAATTCAGAGTTGTCTTATGGTTTAAGCATTTTATTTTTTACACTTACAGCCTTGTACCACACAGCTCACAGATGACTACAGCAAAAGTACTTATCCTGTTTTATGCATATTTAAAAATTTGCATACATTTTCCTCACACCAACTGAGCAGTAGCAATCAATGCAAGTTGGTAGCTTAAGATGCACAGAGGACTAATTAAGTAATCCTAGTTTAGCAGTTTTCATGATAAAACTATCAATAATCTGAGGCGTGAGAGTCAATGTTATATCACTTAATCGTTTTCCTGTGCTATTCTCATGTGAACCTATTCTTTGATGCTTGACTGCTGACTTTCTGAACCTATTCCTTGATACCTACCTCTACCTGCAATGGTGCCACCTCTTGATCAAAATCACATGGAAGAAGTTTTCTGATATCTGGGTCAAATGACATTTTTGTACATTTCATGGACTGAGCCTTCACATGACATAAATCCAAGAAGTATAGTTTGTAATATGATATTGATGGATATGTTTGATTGTTTTGGGTATATTATAGCCTCCTCAGTGAGTATATCACTATGTACTTGATCTGTTGATGATTTAGTTTGTTGCAGTTTTGCATATTTTCATGCTGAGTCATCAGAATGCATGTTCTGAACCATCATTTCAACTCTTGACTCCACCTCATCTGCAGTGTAAGGTCTACTTGTTAATGTTTGTCCTACTTTCATCTTTTGTTTTATAGAGTTAATGGACTATTTGATCGAAAACGGACAGCAAATGGATGTTTTACCTTTGGCACGCATTTTTAATATGGTGGACAAGTATCCTCCACTTACTCTTCTCAAGGGATATGTCGAAAAGGCAAAACAGACTGCTATGGAAGTATCTCAAAAGAATATGACGCACCAGTTGGTATGTGCTAGAAATTGATTTTAGTGGCAGAATATATTTTTTAAATTTATTTACACGACCATGTGGTTGTTTCACCCAGTTTCATAAGAAAAATTGTGGAAATTTAATGTCTTGTGGTTGAGCTATTTGGAGAGGCCTATTTCCTTATAAAGTTTCATTTTGAAACATGTAGTATTTTTATGGGGGCAAATATATACTCATAATGCATCTCTTCTATATTATTAGTTTAATAGTTCTGCATCTTCCTGTGTGCAGAGGGCGGTTATAATAAAGGAGCTTGATAATCTAAGAAGGGCAAAATTTTTGTCTAAGAAGGAAATCACCAACTCCAATCTCTGCGCCAGTATCAGGGAAGAAATCAACATTTTGTTTGGTGAGCTTGAAAAAAAGAAGCGGAGTTTAGCAGATCCCTTGACAGCCTCAACTTCAAATTCACAGCAGCAACAAACGAAGAGTAAGAAGCAGCTCAGGATAGAGCAGAAGCAGGAGAAGAAACAAGCAAAGCGTCAACAGGAGCAGCAACAGAAACTAGAAGATGTGCCGGAAGAGAAGAAACAGAAACAAGAAGATGAGCCAGATCAGAAGAAACAGAAACAAGAAGATAAGCTGGAAGAGAAGAAACAGAAACAAGAAGATAAGCCGGAAGAGAAGAAACGGAAACAAGAAGAGAAGAAGCCAGAAGAGAAGCAGCAACAGAACAAGCAGAAACATCAGAAATGGTTGTGGCAACACACCCACCAGCTACCAACACAGGGTTATCCTGCAATGTGGAACGCGGCGTTGAGAGGCAACTTGGAGCCTCCACCATATGCCGCAATGCATGGAGTCCATCATGGCTACCCTGCCCAGCCAGGCTGGCCTGGAGTTCATTGTACATCACCGTTCATGCCACAACGAGCACCTGAGTACATAGGACCCTTTACACCCTTGTACCCTCGCCCACAGTTCTATCCCAGGTAGCAGTACCTGTCTGTTGTTGTGTTGGTGGTTGCCCAGTCGCCCAGTGGAACATGGATTATGCGAGGAGTTCAGTTAGGACTTTGGAGAAATAGCCTGGTATAGTTTGGTTCGTTTGTTTGATACTGGAGACTGAAGTTGTTTTTCTTCTAACCTGACAGACTGGCATGTATATATTCTTCTGTGGGTCAGTCTTCTTTAGCGAAGTTCAGTGATCTGAGACTGAGAGACAGCTCCTGTTATATGTACTATGTAGTACTCACTCCGTTCAAATTTTATTTTTTTCTGTCTTTTCTAGATTATTGCATATTTGCTTCTTTGCCTTTCACTGCCGCTCCAGCCTTCTTTACTATACCTTGGTCATCTCTGATCACGTACCCCCATCCTCCTGCTCCATTCATCGAGGAGAATGCTCCATCAGAATTGATTTTCAGAGCTCCTAGCCGTGGTATGCTCCAGCTCCTTGTCTGACCAATCCGGCAATACCAATGGACGCTCATCAGCCCGGTCAGCCACCATGTGCTCGGCCAGCTTTCCTTCTCCCTTCCTCCCTCCATTTATTTCTTTCAGCCAGAGCAGCGTCACGACAGTAGCTTGCTGCTGCACATCAAGTTCAAGATTCTCTCCATCATCTCCAGTGCAGAACACGCACTTGCCAGATCACATATTGTTTCCTCCAACCAGAGCTCCCTCCAAACTTCCTTCACTTCTTTACACTTGCCCGGGCAGCAGTTGGAAGTGGCTGCAGTTGCACATTTCACAAAAGCCTTTGCGGAAGCCGGAAAGGGTTCCCGTCCGGCGTGTGATGACTGGCAGCCGCAGCCAACCCTGCTGGCGACGGATGGTGACTAAATTTGATGGTCTTGATCATAAAAGGAACTACTACTATCTTGAAATTAAGTAAAAATATCAGGTTTTGTTAATCACATAACAATTATGTGCGTTTTATTTTATAATAACTATATATCTACTCCATCTATTTTAAATTGTAGATATTTTATTTTTTCTAGAAACATAACTTCCGCTATGCACTAAAATATACATTGTGAAAGCAATGCATAAAAAAAGACAAAACGTCGTATAATTTGAAATGAAGTGAGTACCTCTCTCTACAAAAGAATATGATTATAGTTGCATTTTTCTTAACGTGTCTAAAATTAGACCAAATATATAAAAAATATTAATATTTATGACACTAAATAACTATAGTATGAAAATATATTTTATAACAAATCTATATTATAGATATTGATAATTTTGTGTTTATAGTTAGTCAAATTCAAGATACTTTTATTTGGTATTGTGCTAGAATTACCTTCTTTTATTGATGTAGGGAAACGGGAAACGATGGTCAAAGCAACGAAGAAATACTCTGTACTCCCTCCGTCCCAAAACAAATGTCATTCTCGCTTCCCGAAAATCAACGTTTTCAAACTGTCGGCAATTATATATTAAAATATATAAATATTTATGCTAAGTAATTAGTATCATCGGAAAGATATTTAAATCTAGTTTTTTAATAAATTTATTTAGAGATATAAGTGTTGTACGTATTTTGTACAAATCTAATCAAAAGTTGATAAAGTTTGACTGACACGCTTTCCATAATATCATCATTTTTGCCGACGATGAGGCGGTGACTACCGAGGTCTCTGCAGGGCAAGGCAAAGAGGCTGAAGGTGAGGAGGAGCTTGATGGGTCTGCACAGTGGGATGGAGAGGAGCAGGAGCAGGATACTGAAGAGGATGAGATGGTTGAAAAGTTGACTAAGAAACAGCGTAGAGGGCGTATGATAGTGGAATTTGTAGAGGCATGTGCGAGAATGGATGCAGTGACGCTGGTCGAGCTGGTGATCTGTGTCAGCGTCAATAAAAAGTTGCTGGTTGCACTGCATCATGCCCCAGATCCGGCGGCCCTTGTCCTTCAAGTGGCCAAGCTACTCCTATCCAGCAAGGACCTCAAGTGCTCCATGGTCTGGGAGAGCTGTATAAGGTTGTTTCGCTGGTTGTCTATGAATTCCGTCAAACATTCTGCAGATACAACAGAGCAGGCCAAGTTGGTGGCAAAGGATTGGAAGGAAATGATCGACAGACTAGAGGGTTGTCGGGAACTTGAGTCGCTGGCTAGGGGCCTTCTCCAGTTCCTCATCTCATATAACATTGTATCTGAATTTGATGTCCATGAGATCATCAGTATTTTTTCTATAGTCCCTCGCAAAGGTCATCAGAAGAAACGAAACCACGCCGACAATGCCAAGCTTTGTGGGGATCTTGGGCTTGCAGACAGGGCAACAGGTATGGAGCTACCTCTGTACTTAGTTATATATTTTTTTCTCAATCTATGTGTTTGATTGTGAAGGCCATGCATATGGTATATGGTGAATTGTCAATAATATTTCATAAACTAGGTTGATTTAAACTGCAGGTCCAAATTTTTTGTCATTTATAGCACCATAACAGCTTGATTACGGAAAACTACATTCCTGCAAGCAGGTTATCCGTCCATAGTGGATATAATGCAGTGTGACTAGTTTTGGAAAGGATTAATATCTGATCATGTCATCCAGAGTTTTCTTATGGTTCAAGCATGTTAGTTTTTTTTTTATCTTCTACTGCATAGCCACATGGTTGAATATTGTAGATGTACACCTAAAAACTAGAGCAAAATACACCACAAGTCCATTACCTTTTTTCTCTGTGTCACGTAGGTCCATTACCTTTAAAAATACAGTTTTGGGTTCATTACCTTTTTTTCTCTGTGTCATTTAGGTCCATTACCTTTAAAAGTACAGTTTAGGTCCATTACCTTTGTTTGGGTTCACCGGAGGGTCCAAATCTGTTTAGAAGCAGGTTGATATCCGACGTGGCTCTTCACGGTGGCTGCCGACCGCACCTGCATTGTTGATTGGGTGCTATTTTTGCTATTTATATTATAAAAAATGAAAAACTATAATAAATAAATAGTGATTCAATCATATTTAAAAATATGTATTATAAAGTAAAAAAATTAAACTATATAAAATAATAATAACAATATAAAAATAAAGGAATATATTTAAATATAATTTTTAGCAACAAATGTAGGATTAAAATTAAATCATATAACAATACTAGATTAAAGTTAATATTGCTATGTGCATATCAAATATTTTATCATGTGCATATTCCTTGTGAATACAGATAACAGTTAAATACATATTTAGAATTAGATAGAAAAATATTACGAAAAGTGGATATTTAATATGAATATCTATATTTAATATATGGAGTATCAGTTTTAGTATCCACGTTAGAAATGGAAGTGAATACGAATATCTATTTTTACTATGACTAATGATATCAGTTTTAGTATTATTAATGATGTGTTCAATAAAACTATTTAAACGCTCTTTGACAAATAATTAATGTGAAAGGATAACATATTTAATATGCACATAACAATATTAACTTTAATTTAGTATTGTTATATCATTTAATTTGAATCCTATATTTGTTGCTAAAAATTATATTTAAATATATTCCTTTATTTTTCTATTATTAATATTATTTTATATAATTTTATTTATTTATTTTATAATACATATTTTTAAATATAATTGAATCATTATTTATTTATTTATTATAGTTTTTTATTTTTATTCATAATATGAATAGCAAAAATAGCACACAACCGATAGTGTAGGTGCGGTCGGCAGCCACCGTAAAGAGCCACGTCGGATGTCAACCTGCTTCTAGACAGATTTGGACCCCAGTGAAACCCAAACAAAGGTAATGGACTTAAAAATGCACTTTTTAAGGTAATGGACCTATATAACATAGAAGAAAAAGGTAATGGACCCAAAAATATAATTTTAAAGGTAATGGACCTATATGATACAGAGAAAAAAGGTAATGGACCTGTGATGTATTTTGCTCTAAAAACTATATAGCCAAATAAAATAAATCATATATGTAGGGAACAAGGGAACTATTCTAGTCCATCTTTTAATTTTGCACTAATCCATGGTATGTAAATTTTCCAAATTTGACTTCCTTGAAATTTTGGTAGCAGATAGTGTAAGTAGCAAAGCTACAAAAGATGCAGACTAAGGACCATTTGACACAACTCATACATGTTTGTTTCACCTGGCACCATGTATCTTTCTTTGCCTAATCGATTAACATGTATTCCTGAGTAATACCAGCTTGATCATGCAAGTGTTTGATCTCTGGCTGCAACACTCCAATACTATGTAACTATTAATAACTAAGATTTAGCAATTATTGAACTATTTAGTGCTGTAAAAGTTTCTAGTCTCCACACACTTTTTGTTTCTGCTTTCTAGACACAGCAGTAACAGCACCGTTGGATCAGCATTGACAGCAGTATCTCAGACACCACTGATCCTTTGGCCCTGACTTTCACATCAAACACCAAATATATTAGTTTTTGAATTCCTAAATTTTCATTAACATAAGTGGTGCTTATTGTTGGACATGTACGTCAGTACGTGGATGTGTATGGTTGCTAAGGGAGGTTTTTGTTGATTCCCGATGTATAGTTTGTCTTTCACTATGTTCAATAGTCAATGTAAGTATCAAAGATCGGTGTAGAATATATATAATATGCATCAAATGATGCAGCAACAACAACAATATAGTCTTTTATCCCAAACAAGTTAGGATAGGCTAGATATGAAACTCAGAGAAGATAAGTCACAGAGTAACACATAAAAGTCATGGTTCAGACACGTAGATGGGTAGTCTTCAAACGCTCCTACTCATAGCTAAATCCTTAGAGATATCCCACTCCTTAAGGTCTCTCTTAACCGACTCGTTCCAAATCAGTTTAGGTCAGTCTCTGCCGCTCTTTACTTTGTCTCTCTTTACTTTATCAAGAACCCCACTACGTATCGACACCTCGAGATATCAAGGGCCTCGGCTCCCGACTGGGTGGCTGGGTGGCCGATCTGTGCACTAACGGAATACGTCGGAGGCAAGAACGACGGCGTGCTTGGACTTGGCCAGGCCTATGACGTAGGCTCTGAAGCCCCCTGGTAGGTCGCTGACGACCTGTCCGGCGGGTTGTCGAGGCATTGCGAATGCTGACGGTGAGCTGGGGAGGCTGCTGCCGCCGTAGCAGCAAGCATGACGGCGACGACGAGGCAGAGGAAAACGTGCGCGGTGGCCATAGCGCTCAGAAGACGACCCGGAAAGCTCGGCAATGCTTGTTGCGGTTGCTAGTTAGCTGCCACACTGCGTCGCACAGCACCTAACTAGCAGCTGGTTATGTAGCGCTGAAAGCTACATGCCATCACACCGAATGGTAGTTTTTATGTCGCCATTGATCTCACGCTTCAAGCAAAGGTGAGATTAGAGAGAGAACAGGAGGGAGATTAGGGATAACTTCATTCTTGATTCATAGCTGAGTTCAACTCTTACATATATAGAAGCTCTGCTCCTCGATCTTGATGCCAGGCATTTACTTAGCTGCCTGCTAGACTTCCCTAATTCCTACTAAAGCCTCTCCTCTTTCTTCTTGTGCCTTGTGAAGGCATTAAGCCTCTTCATCAGCCACAGGGGCCTCTTGGGAGCACGCGCCTTCGCCGGCTGTACCTCGGGTTCGAGGCCGGTGGCTGTAATGGCGGCCCCACATCACACATGAGGCCTTCGTTGAACATATCCAAACCATCTCAAAGATATAGTTGTCATTGTCACTAATGAGGGAAATCCAAGACTTGAGAACCGAGAGTTACTCAAGAAAGCGCCACCAATTATGTTCACCATGTTGTTCTTTGGTGGTATGCCTTCATGAGACTGTTCCTTGAAGGTGTGCTTACATGCTTTCCTTTTCTGCTAGCCTTTCATTTGTCAATACAATCTGTGGAAGAATCTGAATCCTGTGACCAAAATGACAATTTTGTTCATTATTGCATCTCACGTTGTAACTGTCAACTGAAGTGGTAAGTTTATATGGATATACTTGCAAATTTGGATAGAAACTCTAGTTTGCTTAGTATATCAAGTATGTACATCAGTTGATTTTCTGGTCTATAATTGTAATTCATTTTTGTATATTTATTGCTTAGCCATTATTTGAACTTTTCTCACTGTTTTCATAAGCCTATCTTTACATTTTCAGTTTGATTTTGACAGAACTGTAGGCACTCATCTCCATGCCTGTACCTCATTCGCAATACAAGGGTTCGCCTTCTTATTAATGTTTCTTCTTGCCTTCATCTTTTCTGCGGATTTAATTGACTATATGATTGAAAATGGGCAGCATCTCGAAGTTTTTCATGTGTTACAAATTTTAAATTTGGAGGACAAGTATCCTCCATTTTCTCTTCTGAAGGGATACGTTGAGAAGGCCAAGCAGACTTCTTTGGAGCTATTTAGAAAGAATGAAACACACGAGTCCTTGGTATGAACTTCCCCTTGTGACTCTAAAATCAAGTATTTTGCTGACAGGAATTATATGGCGCCCAGGGCAGCGCGGACCCTGGACGTCCAGGCCATTATGTTGTTAAGTCAAGATTTATTCTGATGGAGAGAAATTTGAGGCCACTATTCGTCTGTTGACAGATTTTTTAGGTTTGGAATGCAGACCTCCTCTGGGGTGTTGAGCTCACTCTTTTTGAATGTCTGGTGATCTCCAATAGCTCTGGCGGGTTATAGTTTCAGGTTGGGGTATGAGGTTTTGGTTTTGGGGATCTTGGTGGCCTCCATCTGTAGAGATATGGCTGGGGGTTGCAGGTAGGCCACCAGCACAGTGGGGGGAATCATGAGACGGCGGTTGACAGTGGTTGGGCAAGCATGGAGGCGGGAGGATTGTGCTCGGAATGGTTAATGCTGTCTGTGGTGGAGGACAGTGGAGGAGGTGGAGCAGAATCCATGGTTAGGGAGGGACGGCGTTGTGCATTCTGCACATTGAGGGGTGGTGGTGGGGGGTTGGGGGGATCGAGACAATGACGTCTCTGTTTCCCTCCATCTACGATGAAGGCCAGAATGTCCAAGATGCACATCTTGGTGGACATAGAAACCGGGTTGTTTCAGTGATCACCTTAACTCGTTAATTATAACTTTCTAAGTTACATAGCATTGTGGTTTTAGCTGGCCACAGATTATGAAACAAGTTCTGTTGTAGGTACATATGCATATTGATCCAATACATCTACTTTCTTGTCAAGTATTTTGTTTCTATCTTTTGTTTCCTCCTCACATTTACAATGAAGGAATAAAACACATACACATGCTGCACTAGCGCACTTGCATGGCACATGGGTGTGCCACCTATCTGATTCACACCTACCTCTTGTAAATGGGGAATGTACTCACGCATGTGTACGTAGATATGGTGTCTAGACTTCAATCCACGGTGGAGTCATAAAACTCCATCACACCAAGAGATGGGTACTCAAATTTGTTGTTTGTTAGCTGAATGGTTTTTGCATCTTGCCTATGTGCAAAACTTGGCTATACCAAAGGAAATATGGATTGCACGTCAACTAGCTGAGCAGAAAGTCGCTGATTCTAATCAACGCAGTGCTATCTTGACAGAAATTAGATATTTGATTGGTGCATATGAAAAAAACAAAGATCAGGAAATCCCTCAACGCCCTCAACATGTTCACAGCATCAGCCAACGAATTGTAATAAAAAGAACGAGAAGCGCAAGAAAGAGGAGCTGGAGCCCCATGAGGCACAAGTTGTTGGAAATAGCAGCAACTATAGAATGAGCAAGGAGAGAAACTTGGTTCCTTTGAAGCTAAAAGACATGTTATCACCTACAAGCTTACTTACACATAGGAGGGGTACATGTCCTTTTAGAGGACTATTAAGTCGGTGCTACAGTAGCAGCTACAGTAAGCGACATACTATGCAATCTGTTTACAGCTAAAGGAAAAAACCAAATTGACTATCATTAATAGCTGTTATCTAGTAGGTAGCAGCTCTAAAACTTACTAGCTAAGTAAACAAGATCCTAGAGACATCTAGTACTAGTAATATAATACAAATAATAACACAAGGATTACTGCTAACATTCTCCCCCTAATCCTTGTGCTCATCTTGGATCTTGACCATTTCAATTCTTCTCCTTAATTCTTCAAACTTAGCCTTGCCAAGTGATTTAGTTAAAGATGTCAGCTAGCTGATCTGCAGTAGGCATGAATTCTGCCTTGATGCTCCCTTGTGCAATGCAGTCCTTAATGAAGTAGAACTTGGTCCTTATATGCTTGCTTCTGTCATGGAACACAGGATTCTTGGCAAGAGCAAGTGCAGACTTGTTGTCAACCCTCAGCTCCACTTCAATCCTTCTGTCCAGTAGCTCTGCAAGTAGCCACAGGGCCTGAGTTGTTGCTGTAGTCATTGCCACATATTCAGCTTCTCAACTTGATAGAGCCACAACTCTTTGCTTGATTGACTGCCAACTGATCAGGCAGTTGCCGAGGAAGAAGAGGCTCCCAGTTGTGTTCTTGCTTGAATCAATGTCCCCAGCCAAATCTGAATCACAGTACCCCACAAACCGAGCAGCAGTGGGTGCTCTGGTGAAGTGGAGGCCGAAGTCAATAGTGCCAACAACATACCTCAGTATGTGCTTTACAACTTGCTGGTGCTCCACGGTGGGCCGTTCCAGGAAGCCTCTCACGAAGCCAACGGCGAAAGCAAGGTCTGGCCGCGTGTGGACGAGATAGCGCAGAATGCCAATGAGCCGCCGGTACTGAGTTGAATCGACTTTGGCGGCGGTGCTGTGTTTGTTCAGTCGTAGGCGCTCTTCCATGGCTGTGGCTGCTGGGTTGTAGTCAGCCATGCCGCCCAGCTCCAAGATTCTCTTGGCATAGTGGCTTTGGCACAAGGTGATGCTATCGGCGCCTTGGTGGACCTCGACCCCGAGATTGAAGCTCAAGGGGCCAAGATCACTCATGTCAAAAGTGGTCTGCATCTGCACTTTGAATTCCTCCACAACTTGCTCCCTTGCGCTCGTGATGATCAAATCATCCACGTAGACTCCCACGATCAGAACAGAGCCGTCGGCGCCTCGCCGGTACATTGCAGCTTCATTACAGTACTGCTTGAAGCCCATTTGCTTCAACACTGCATCCAGTTTGGCGTTCCACGCCCTCGGCGCCTGTCGCAGGACATAAAGCGCCTTGCGGAGGCGGTAGACTTTGTTCTCTTCCCCCGGCGATGGTGAACCCAGGCGGCTGCTTGACATAAACTTCCTCCTTGAGCTCACCATTGAGAAATGCGGACTTCACGTCCATGTGGTGGACGCGCCATCCTCCTGAGCTGCCAGCGCGAGCAGCACCCGGATGGACTCCATTCGAGCGACAGGGGCGAAGGCGTCGTCGTAGTCAATTCCCTCCTGCCGGACAAAGCCGCGTGCCACGAGCCGGGCCTTGTGCTTGATCACAGTGCCGCGCTCATTCTTCTTTAGCTTGTACACCCATTTGAGTGAGATGGGGCGATGGCTGGTAGGAAGGTGAACCAGCTCCCATGTCCGGTTGAGCTCGACAGCGCGTAGCTCCTGCTCCATTGCTGCCTGCCAGGCAGGGTCCCCTTTGGCCTCAGCGTAGAAAGCTGGCTCACCGGAGTGGATGAGATGGAGCTCAGCGAAGAGGCGGGTCGCCGGTGGCGGGGTAGGCTGCTTTCCCAGAATGTTGGCGACCGTCCTGCAGCGGAGCGGCTTGTTGTTGTCGTGCCAGGCATCTACTCACTCCTTGTCATCATCCAGTGGAGTGGCGTGCTCAATTTGGGGTCCAATCGACTCCAGCGGCGGGGTTGGTGTAGCGGCCGCCGAAGCAGGGGAAGCAGACGGCAAAGGTGTTCCCGCCATGGCTGCTCCAATCCCCTCCGAAGACGGTGGCGCCAGATGAATTGGCGGTGATGGAGCGGGAGAAGTCATGGAAGACGCCACTAGTGACGCGCCTGACACCTTCTCTACTTCAGCCGGCCAGAAGTACTCGACGGTGAAGTCGCTGCCGGTCGCATCCGGCGTCCTGAGTTCTGGCGTAGCCCAATCCCAGCCGTGTCCTTTATCGAACACGACATCGCAGCTGATCTTGACATGCTGGGTCACTGGATCGAGCACCCAGTAGGCCTTAGCCTCTTTAGCATATCCGATGAACACGCCAGCCTTGCCGCGGTCATAAAGCTTGCTCTGCTGTGCCAACTCCTTGGTGTAGGCGATGCAACCGAACACCTTAAAGTGCGCCACTGTTGGAGTGCGCTCGTTCCATGCCTCATAGGGTGTCTTTCCCTATAGCGCACGCGTCGGCGACCGGTTGAGGATGTGCACGGCCGTCATGACCGCCTCTCCCTAGAACTTCGTCGGAAGCCTCCTCTGCTTTTGCAGCGCACACACCATCACCACGATGGTCTGGTTGCGGCGCTCCACAATGCCATTTTGCTAAGGCGAGTGGGGAGCAGAGTAGTGGCGCTTAATTCCTTCCTCGGCGCAGTAGTTGGCGAAGTCGGTGATGGTGAACTCGCCACCGTTGTCGGTGCAGAGTGCCTTCAGCTTGTAGCCACTCTCCTTCTCGGCCATAGCTTGCACTTTTTTGATGGCGTTGGTTGTGACATCCTTCGTGGGAAGCAGAATGGCCCACATGTTCTGTGTCGTAGCATCCATGAGGAGCAGGAAGTACCGCTTCCGTCCGGGCGTTGCCGGTGTCATCGGGCCGCACAAGTCGCCATGCACCAGCGCGAGCTGCTCCTTGAGCTGCTCCTCGTCTCATCTTGGTGGTGACGCATGTGTCACATAGCTACTCGATGTGGTTGATCAATGGCATCCCACGAACGAGCTCCTCCTTGCCAAGCTTGCAGAGCACATCGAAGTGGAGGTGGCTGAACCGCTTATGCCAGCGCCACGCCTCATCGTCCTTGCGTGCGGCGAGGCAGAACGGTTGCGCTGCATCAAGGTGGAGGATGTAGAGACGGTTGGGTCCACGTCGAACCTTGGCAAGCAGGTCACCGCGGCGGTCCTAGATACACAGCACTCCATGATTGATCTCCACCTTCGAGCCTCCTTCATCAAGCTGCCCAAGACTCATGATTGAGTTGCGCAAGGCGGGGATGTAGTAGATGTCGCGGAGGACACGCTGTTCGGTAGTCTTCCCTTGGAAGATGATTGAGCCAACACCGTGGATCTCCACACGCGACGCATCCCCGAAGTGCACGGTCTTGCGTACGTCGGTGTTAAGGTCGGCAAACAGCTCCCGGCGTCCAGTCATGTGGTGTGTGGCCCTGCTATCGAGGTACCAGCTCCCCAGCTTCTCCTCGTCGGTGGTGGTGTTGAGGAAGGCCTGGTCTCGCGGTTCATGGAGGGTGATTTCGTGCGTGGTGAAGGCGCACGCCAGTATGTCATCATTGATGTCAAGGAAGCCATGGTGGGCATGGAAGAGCGCACCGTATTCCTCCTCTGCTTTCGCGACATGCGCAGCTCCAACGCGCACACCGCCGCGGTCCTGTCCGCGCTCGCCACGGTAGCCGCCACCGCGGTCGCCTCCACGGCTTCCATGGTCGCCACCGCGTTTGCTGCGGTCACCACTAGCACCGTGCTCGCCACGGCTTCCGCCGCGGTCTCCACCGCGCTCTCGTCGTGGCAGGCGGCAGTCGCGTGCCCAGTGGCCGCCACGACCACAGTTGAGGCAGATGTCGTTGCGGTTCGCCCGGCGTTCGCCATCGCCGTCATCTCCTCCACTAGCGCCACCAGCGTCTCGGCTTTTGCTTACGGCCGCCGCGCTCATGCTGGCGGTGGTCCCTGGCTGGCACGCCGCCATCATCACCCTTCTTCTGTTGCGCCCTCCACTGCTCCTCCGTATACATTAGCTTGTCGCCGACTGTTATTGGCTCAGTGGGGGCTGCTCCTCACGGTCGTCGATGGCCTTAAGCCTCCCAGTCACCTCCTCGACGGTGAGCGTGTCGAGGTCAAGGAGGGTCTCGATGGCGATGACGAGTTGGGAGTACTTCGCTGGCATGACGCGCAGGTACTTCTCCACAGCGCGTTTCTCATCGAGGTCCCGATCTCCGTGCAACGCCATCTGCTGCATCAGGGTGGTGAGCCTAATAGCGAAGTCTTCGACTTGCTCACCGGGGCGGAAACTCAAGTTTTCCCAATCACGGCGAAGGTGCTGCAGCGTCGCCCGGCGGACCCTGTCCACGCTGATGCGGGCCGCAATGATAGCATCCCATGCATCCTTCGCGCTCTCCTTGTCGGCGAGGGGAATGCCCATCTCCGGGGGCACGGCCGCGATAATGGCCTCCAGCGCCCGGCGATCTCTACGGTAAAAGACCGGCTCCCCGTCGACGGCGTCCCAGATCTCTCGTGCTTGCATCTTGAGCTTCATCAGCTGGGACCACTCATGGTAGTTGCTCTTCGTTAGCATCGGCCAGGTGGTGCCTGCGCCAGAGTCACGGTAGACGGTGTGGATGATCGGCAGCTCCCGACGGCCTCCACCGCGCCCACGACGGCGCACCGGGGAGGGAGACGGGGCACGGCGCCGCGCCGGGCTGCGCTCCGCGCGCCTCCCGGCGGGACTGCGCGCCCGATCTCCACCTCCGTCAACCTCTCCATCGATCTCTGCTCGAAGCGCCGCTGCAGTGGTTGCCGTGGCTTCTGCCGCTGCAGCGGCCTCCTTAGCCGCCTGGACTGCTGCTGCTGCAGCTGCCTCCGCGGCTGCCAGGCACGCTTCTCGAGCTGCACGATTTGCGGAGGTAGACATGGTGTGGCTCTCTGGATCTCAGACCACCTCAGTATATGGGTCCGCCATTTAATCCCTTTGCCCTTCATCCTCCGTCCTATCCCAGATAGTGTAGGAGTTCTGGCGTGCTGCATCAGTAGCTGAGTGAAACTATGGTGAAAACAGCCCTGTATTGGTTCGTTCTGTAAGTGCTTTTGTGTTCATTTGCTTTATGTGATGACAGTTCTTTGGCAACATGGCGTATGGACAGTTGCCAATCGCTTTGCATCGATCTGTTGAGTGACTTTATGGGGCCAATCACTTTGCATCGATTTGTTGAGTAACTTTATAGTGTGGTCACGTACACATGTTCAGCGAAGCGCTGCAGTGCTTGCAATCAGAAACATATGCACTGTAACAGGAATTAGAGTACTTTCCAGTTACATGAACATTCACAAATACCTGCACGATGAACATAAATCACCGAAAGAGCAAAAGCATGACCAGATACCTGCACGAGGTGAACATGCATGAATCTATTGAGTAAAATGCATCACAGGCCCATAAACTGCACAGTTGTATCAAATAGGTCCATAAACTAAGAAGCTAGATATTTAACCTCTCAAACTTACGATTTGGTTTACTCCAGGTCCATGTACCAAAACCACCATGGTTTTGCTGACCTATCCCACGTCCGAGGAAAGCTTTAATTTGAAGCACAAATTCTTGGTCGTGAACTAGAGCAGAGCATACGCACAGGAGGGCTGCCGAACAACCGGTTGACCGTGTTGCCTCTCGCTCGCTCTCGGTGAGGCTGGGGCATGGACGAGGCGGAGGAGCTCCAATCCAATGGGAAAACCGGTCGACGTGACAGCTGCAGCTGGCAGAGATCGATCGACTCCACAGCAGGGATGGGAAGGGGATCGAGGACGGATCGTAGGAGCCAGGCATCAGGCATGGCCTCGACATACGTCGGAGCAGACGGCCCCAACATGTGCACGCGACGCAGACGTATGTGTGTCCTCGTGTCGCCGCCGTCGCCGTAGACCTCATGCACCTGCATGCCATGCGGTTCATTCAAGCGCGCGCGACGCTCCGATCCGCCATATGCTGCATACATAGTGCGATGCACGCGTGTAAGCTCGCACGCCTCGTCACCCTGCAAAGTGCAAACACACAGCTAGCGTACTCCGTGCTGCCTCTACCCTGCTTAATTAGTTTGTTGCCAACACTGTACACATCCTGGACATCGATCGTCGGCAAAACCAAAAAATGGAATAAAGAAAAAAAACAGGAAGAGAACGATCGAACATATGCATGTAATATGCACAACAAGCAAGTTCCGTTGTCTACCACGAACAGCTAGCAGCACTTGCGTCGCCCTGCAGCCTCTCCCCCTGCACCTCCTCTGCCACGTCCATGCCCCAGCTCCACCGAGAGCGAGCGAGAGGCAACAAGGTCAACCGGTTGTTAAGCGGCCGTGCCGTGCGTGTGATCTGCTTGCTTTAAATTGAAGCTTTTGCCAGGGGGTCTAACTGCGAATTCGGATGTGGGACAGGAATGCCACGTCAGCAAAACCATGGTGGTTTTAAACCTAGAGTGAACCGTTTGAGGGGCCAAATATCTAGCTTCCTAGTTCATGGACCTATTTAACGTAGCTGTGTAAGTTTATGGGCATGTGGTGCATTTAACTTTACCACGAATGCAGGAAGACTGCTTTTCTATAGACGTTCATTATATGCCAGAAAGATCTGTCATACTTCTTCAGGTATTATGGCAAACAACATTTTACGGTCAATGCAAGAATGACATGAATAACTACTAGACAAACTTGAACAGCAATATCCAACATATAAAGTCAACGGTTGTGATTCAGGTTTCAGTAACATATGAATAGTTAGACAAACTTTAAGGTACATATCCAACATATATAAAGTCGATGGTTGTGATTCAGGTTTCAGTAACACAAGCCACCGAGGGTAGCTAAAACTGTGCATAGCATATACACAAGTCACTGTAGGGACTTAAAAGCTTTTTTATGGAAAGCTAAGCAAAACCAATCAGCATCGAACAAATTTCTCTTCTATTTTTTACCATCAGTTTACTACTACAACAGTATCTTCACCGAGTACTACTCTGACATCAATGGTGGAACACTGGCACGTGATGCTGAGAACGATCATCACATGGACCAAAAATACCGAGGTATGGTAGTAGTATAGGAGGCGAACGGAGCTCTTCGAGTTCCTGAAAATGGTTGCCAATGCCGGTTGTCAATTCCTGGCCTGACATATGGAGGTAGAATTGGGCGTTTATTCTGTTGCTGCAGATTCTGCCTGCGCTGTTTCCTCTTGCGATTCTTGTTTGGTCTTTTCCTTTTCCGGTCTTGCCACATTTCCCGGTCCTGCGGCTCTTGTTCATTCTGAATGTGCCGATGCTGCGTCTCTTGTGGCTTCTGCTGTCGGTGCTGTTTCTCTCTTGGTTGTGTCTGTAGCCCATGTGGCTTTGGCTGCTGCTTCTGCTGTTCCACCAGTTGCATTTGTGGCCACTGCTGGTACTCCTCTTGAAAATTCTGCGGCTGATACGAACTTGAAATGGAGGCTGAAACACCTGCTAGACTTTGCTGCTTGTTTGCATACTTGTGTAACAACTGGGTAATTTCTGCCTTGATGCTATTACGCTGAACAGAATCAATATCACACCCATCAACTGCGCTCCATGAAAATATTAGAGCATCAACCTTCTTGGCCATAGCTTGATTCTGCTCAATGGATAATTCAAAGGCGTTAAAACAGTTGAAAGCATTATATGTCTATTTCAGTATTGAAAGTACGATATCTCTGTCATTATGTGGACGCAACATATTATCAAGGAAGAGGTTCTAACACAACTTTCAAAGCAGGAGGGTTAGTATTGCAGTATTACCACTACGTACTAATTTCACTACATTATAAGAATAAAGGCCAATATCTGACCCAAACAGGGCCCAAACCTAGACTGGTGATGGTGCACATCCAAACCTAGCTTAATTCATAAACTGCGCTGCTAAAGATCGAAAACCTTGTTTCAGAAAAGCATGAAAGAATGCTGTATTTTATTTTCCAAATCCAGAACTTCTCAGAGCTAAAAATCCCTACAGGTGTGATAAATGTTCAATTTCATTTTAAGTTGGATTAGCATAACAAGACATCTTTCCAAGAAACAGAACATACCAGAGATTCCAATGTATAGTTTTCCTTGCTTAGTATGTCTTCAGCAGTCTTCTTGGCATTCTCAATATAATCATTCATGATGGCAAGTGGAGGATATTTGTCAGTCAAACTGAAAGTATCTGCCAATCTTATAGCATCGAGTGGCTGCCCATTTTCAATGAAACGATTGATTGAATCTGCAGAAAAATGAGCCTAACATTAGCAACACAGTTGTTAAAGTGATATCCTTCAAGTTCCACAAGGTACGAGTGTAATTAGAAAATCTGATTATAGCATCAGTCTGCAGTATAAAACTATGAATAGTTCAAAAGATCCTACACAAGACACAATAACTGCAAACACAACAATGGAAGAAAAATCAGCAACTCTACATATTTTGTCAGACAGACATAAAACCATCCTACATTAATGTAGAAGGTAGATTCAACTTGCAACCACCAAAGTACTAGACTGACATAAATTATCTAGGACTCGATGCTATGACTAAACAATACGACACATCTAGTAATAAAAAATAAGCCCAGATACTTAAGTGATTAAAATGTCAAATATTCAAAACTACGGCTGAAGAGAAGCTTATGCGATTCAGAAATTCTGATGTCTGAATCACAAGTAAACTACCAGTTTATAACCTACAGGTGAACGAACGTTCATCTACGCACACTGCGTTGCGTCGTAGACTAGGTTAACTACAAGGTATGAGACAAGTAAATTCATCATTGATAGTCGAAGTCGAGGAACACAGTATGTACCAGTCATCTTTCCGATGAGGCCAAGACGCTTGCAGAGCTCAACGCAGGTGTCCTTCACCTGGGGCGCGATTTTGTTGAAGAGACGGATGATCTCATCAGCATCGAACTCCGGGGCAATGCTGTAGGAAGCAATGAAGGTGAGAAGGCCCCATCCGGCCATCCCGCCGATGTCGCTGCCACCCGCACCCGCAGGCCTCGCGAGCACCGTCTCCTTCCAGCGCCCTGCCAGACGCTCTGCCTGCGCCAGCGCGTCGGGCGACGGCGCGGCGAGGCGGGGCGCGCACTCGATCAGCGCGACGCAGTTTGCCCACCACTCGCTCGCGTCGCGCCCCGGCCCAGCTGCGTAGGCCAGGTCCAGGAAGCCGCCGACGGCGCGGACGAGGAGGGCGTGCGGGTCCGGGGCGCCGAGCAGCGCCGGGAGGAACGCGCGGAGGGAGCTCCCGCCGCCGAGGCACAGCAAGTCCATCAGCGCCGAGGGGTCCATGTTCGCGCACGCCGCGGTGACGGCTCGCGTCAGAGTTGATTCTCCGCCTGCGGCGTGCGGATGCTGCTGCCACTCCCCTTCCTCCGCCTCGTCCTCGCGGTCGCGGCCTTCTCTGTCTGCGCTCGCGTTCGCGGCCTCCTCCTCCTCCACCACCACCATCCCGATGTCGCCATCGCCATCGCGTTGGCGGGGAGACTCCACGATTGCGCCCATGACATCCTCCTCCTTCTCGTCGTGTAGCTGCTCTGGAGGAGCCGCATCGATTAGTACCGCCTCCAGCCCCAGAATGTTCCCCGCTTCGTCAGCTTCTCGGTCGGAACGAGAACTGGGTGCCTCCCGGTGCTCCTCCCCGTGTTCCTGGTGCAACGATGCGTTCCGGCCTTCCTCCCCCTCCTCCGCATTGCTACCTTGTCCCTCCTCCGACGCGCCGCGCCCGACGCCGCGTTCCCGGTCCGCCTGCTCCTCCTTGCCCAGGTGTTGGACGTGGTGAGCAGCGGTGGTTGGACCCCTAGCGTCAGCGGCTGCTACACCGGCGATGGCGTCGGCGTGGATGGAGAAGCTGGCGGCGATGGAGGCGAGGTGCGCGTCGAGGGGAAGGGTAGGGGCACCGGGGAGCAGGCGACGAGGCGGTCAAATGTCTCCCGGAGGCGGCGCTTCTTGTCCGCGAGCGCGGCGACGGCCGCCTCGAGCTCGGCCTGCGTCGCCGTCGCCATCGCCGGCGACGGTTGGGTGGGAACTGGACGCGGCGTTGGTTGCAGCGTTGCAGAGCCGGGCTGCATTTCGCTGAAATGATTTCAGTTCGCGTGACTTGGACGACGGCGGCGCCTATTTATATTATAAAAAAAATACAAACGTTCCAGTTGGGATTTAGGAATTGGGTGTTTTCGTGCCGCCGATACGGCTGAAAAATTTTTCCCAAGTTTTTAAGTGTAACAAAAGTTGCACTGCATCGTTGGATTCTCAATGGAAAAGGGTCATTATCCCTGGCTCTATAGAGTTTATCGGCTTAACAAAAACAGTTTCTCATTACGTGGTCTTATGACTCCACTTTTTTTTTCCTACAGCAGAGTTTATCAGGACTCCACTTTTTCGCAGAGTTTATAGAGCTACATCTATTTTTGGCTCAAAAATATAAAAATAAGTTGAAAAACGTGAAACAAAACAGTCGTAAACAGACACTGGACTATGCCTGCTCCCTTTCTCTATAGTATAAACTGTCCCTGCTCTCTTCCATCGGGTTGTTCTATGCCAATTTCTTGATACCATAGAGCTATTTTTTCCCCGCATCATTCAGATGTCAGACCCAGAGCTAACGTTCAACAGACTGCTAAATGATACCACAGCTAAATTTCTGAAGTGGATAAATTTTGATATGTTCATGTTTGGTAAAATATTTCTCGATAACGCATCATGGTAAATAAATGCAACCGAGTATAGCGCATCATGATCAATGAATGCAACTTAAGAGCAGGTAAAAGTAGGTACTGGGACAGGTAAAACGCAAGCCTTCTCATAGTATCATCTTTCAGTAAACAAGAAAACTAAGCACAAAATTTATGTGGGGTTAATTTTGCAACCCCCACTGGGCCATTTCATCTCGACATGATAAAATGAGCGATAACATCTACCGTGCCATCAACTCATACACAGACAAAAATGTTTCACGAATCATCGACACCGGTCATCGGTTCATTATCCTTGGCTTCATCCCCGCCATCTTCATCCTCATCGGCGGCCGTCGCGTCCTCCATCTGATAATCCACCTTGAAATCATAGTCTGCATCCATGTCATTCAGCATGCTGAACTTGTTCGCCTTGCGCCGCTTCTTCTCTGCTTTCCTCTTGCGAGGGTCGAGTATGCCCTTGGCGGTGTATAACTTGTCGTTCTGTGTGCTAGCACTGGCTGCCTTGCTTCCTTCCCAATCATTAACGTCAGACATCTGTTCCTCCCGGCTTTCCTGGACAGGCTCACTTGGTTTCTTGCCATCCTGGTTAGTGCAAAACAAGGTCAAGCACAATGTTCCTAATGCACTCATGTATTGCTTGCAGAAGAGCATATTGGTATGAAATTCTTGCATATGAATTATGTAGTTGAAACAGAACCTACAAATGACTTCTACGAGTGTTTTCACCAGAGAGCAAGCGATACAATTTTATCACGATGCCAGTTTCATTATGCAGTTTACAAGGATTATACATAGATGATCTTAAAAAAATCATGTTAGTCAATACAGCTGAGCCTGAGCCAGCAGCTATGCGAAAACAATCTCACAAAAAACAATTACTTTCAATAGATGCAATGCATCTGACCATCACAAGGAACAAAACACAGGACTAATAGGTAGCAAGAAGGCACAAAATCTACAGTGGCTACCATGTTGACCCACTTAACCCGTGGGAAACCGCTAGAGTTAAGATTATTACCTCTAGCATCTCTTCATCAATCCCTGGTGGAGCATTAGGTGGAATCTCAATATGATGGAACTCCTCAATGGACTTCAAACCACCAATATATGAAGACTCGGCTTTGTAAATTTCATCAACATTGAATTCTTTCCCATATTCTAATATAATCACTGCATCTGAGCCCTCCACAGCATCTCTTTTAGGTGGCAGTGTAAAGTATGGTATTTTTCCTGAAAAAAACAAGACGATCAAGTCACTCATACAAGAATTGACAAAGCTAATCACAAAAACTATCAAACATACCTTCATTCCAGTCATGAAGCACAATTCTCGCAGCAGCTTCAACATCCACTACACCACCCTTTTTCAATTTCCCCCGTATAGTTGCTACTTTCTGAAGGAAATCATCAACTGAACTGAAGTTTGGAACCTTGTACAGAGACAGCAACTTCTCATGTGGGCAAATACTTAGGATGTCCTTAACTAGAAACATCAAAACAGAGAAGCATAGGACATGTCAAGTATTGCACTTCTGGTCACAATAGATCCTAGTTTATTGTCAAATGGTTATAGTATCTACTATCTAAATTCTAAAGAATAAAACAATCATAGGGCTAGAATAAAGAAAAAAAAACTTCAACGGAGCAAACAGAAATGACACAGAAACATGCAAACTAGCGCTTACCAGGAGTGACTGGATCTTCCATTTTCTCAACTCTTTTGCAGTTTCGAAGGGCTATAGACACACCACTGTTGGAAGATTTGAGCATAACAACACCGGGACAATCCAACAACTTCACTTTCTTGTCTAGTTGAACTTCTTGCATTGATCTAGTGACCCCTGGAGTGGAACCGACATTAACCACTCGGGACCTCTTCAGGCTGTTGATTAGACTGCTCTTGCCAACATTAGGAAGTCCAACAATACCCACTGTAATTGCCAGTTTGAGCTGCAAGTCACCAATACAAAACTCAACAAAGGAAGGGGGGAAAGAACTCCATAGGAACACAGACCTAGAAGATAAGTAAAAGAAGGGAATACTAAGCAATAACTGAAGACAGAAAAGAAGGCTACTTGCAAAATTGTCATGATAAGATACAGCACAGGTAAAAATAAGTAAATAACTATGTGCATGAAGTCATTACGGTCAGATGCAAAGTGTAGGGAGCAGCTCTACTTTCAAAATCAAAAGGATTCTATTAATCATGTTCAATAAAAGGTAATATGCACATGAGCAAGGAAAAGGAACGAAGGTTCACTTATTATAATATACTAAAGTAATGAAGCACACAAGATGCTGTAGAACAAGTATAAAACATTCTGATTCATAATCTCCCAACAATAATCAAATTAAAAGTAAGGAGAGACAGATGAGAGATGACCAAAGCTATACATGCATAAACATTATCTGAAAACAATAGGATCATTTACCTCATGGCTTCTGGAATAATTCTTGAGCAATCTGATTAGATTATCAGCACCAAGACAATCACTGCTTTGTGGGATGTTGCTTGTTTTATCTAGCTTTGAAGATTTCCATCCCAGCTTGGTCCTCTGCTCTTGGGTATTGCATTTAAATGCAACTGTTGGCATTTCTTCTCTCAGATATGTAAGCCACTTCTCTACGGCCTCCTTGGGAACAAGATCTAGAATTCACAAGAATCAGAAGTTGAGATGTAGGATGGCATAAACACCATAGAAAAACTTCAAAAATAATAAAAGACTGCATAATACCTATCTTGTTGAGAAGTAGTACAATCCGTTTGCTTGGATCAGCCTTCCTAACCATCTTTTCCATGTCAATGCAACGGGTGCCCAGCGGATCCCTTGCATCAAGAACCTCAAGGATCACATCAGAAGCTTCAATTACTTTCACAAGCTCCTTGTAGAAAGATCTCTCAGAATGATCTGGGACACATTAAACATCTTTAGTCAACAATGTAACTGCATGCAGTAGGGCAACTGGGCAATTAAACCACAAGTGAGAGATGAGAAACTTACCATTGCTCTTTGCCACTGTTGAAGGAGAATTATCCTTTGCTGCATCCTTCGCTGCAAACTCACTGCCCTGTGCAGAAGCTGTGGATGCCAAATTAGCAATGTCCTCATCCTCAACCAATCCTAGCTTCCTCTTCCGAGCCTGAAAAAGGTACAGTCACAATGAATGGTATAGATGTATCTATAAAACTAGACGAAGAACATAAATAGATCTTAACTTCTTAAGGAACACATACTTCATGTGAGAGTGTATGATGCAGACAGAGTGAGCCTAAAATGTGAAGTGTGATGTAAAGACCCAAATAAAGGACAAGCATCCAGCTTGTCTGAGATCAATGACTTCACATGAGAACACAATTATACATATAGCAATATTGGTTCTAACAAGCTTTAGGTTGTAGCAAGGGACAATAAAGCTTGGGACAAAAACTATCATGGCAGTACTCCACATGGCTGACCGGGCTCAATCCAAATAAAGGTATGTTCTGCTTCAATTAGCCTACAATTAGTATCCCTTCTTCTGCTTAATTTCAGTTAGAGCAGGGCTTTCATGACAAATAAACTAATCCTGAGCTGTTGTTTCACATGACACCAGCGGGGATGCCGATCCAGACGGGCAATTCGGCGGCGTCGATCCCGACGGGCGGGTCGGCGGTGTCGATCCCGACGGGCGGGTCGGCGGCGTCGATCCCGACGATTCTCGTGGTAGCGGAGGAGGTATCTTCATCCCCGACATCGCAGGTACTCCCCCTTGCATTCCCCTCGGCGTCATGGCGATTCATGGTCGGAGCGGTGGAGGTTATTGCGACGAGCAATTTCTCGGCGTCGCAGATGAAGAACACCCATCGTACTCACATCTCGGTGAATCCTGCTGATTCCCTCGATACCTCCCCTGAGAATCCGGGTGGAGATGGGGAAAGCGGAGGTGGGATCGGCAGAGGAAAGGGTGGAGATTATGGTTGGCTCTCAAATTATGAGGCATTCCCGGAGTTATCGCTGGAACAACGGCGGAGAGGAAGGACGAAAAAATTCGTTGTCCCAATTGATGCTAGTTCGAAGAAGGTCAAATTCGCAATTGAAAAAGGAGCTCTACCATTTGAGCAAGTATCGCAAACTTCGGTAAAAATTCGAGCAATTCTCATTGAATTTAGATGGGGCGGCCATGGCAATTCCTCGACGACGGCGAAATCTCTGACGACGGGAAAGGCAAATTGTCAGGAAGTGGAGCCGTCAAGTCAACGACGGTGGTTCTGGCTACCGCCGAAGATCCAAATTATTCCAGGGGTGTTGGGGCATATTCCTGGTACCGAGACACGCGGCGAACGGTCGGACCATGGTGAGTGAGAGGTGACTAGGGGCCTCGAATCGAGTCACCACCATATCTCTTCTCTCCCAAAGACGACTGGTTCGATCCCGCATACTACTTTTCCCCATACCCCAAACCCTAGCGGCGGCGGGGAGAAGAAGAATCTCAACAAAATCCTTGGTCACTTTTCGAGAGGAAACGCGGAGAGATCGTACGCTGCTGTTGCTCGAATTGAGCTAGCACGTACGGTAGCGATGGATTGCGGTGGGGGATATTGAGGGAATTACGGCGCCCCGAGAGATGGTTTTGGTGCAGGGCAGCATGGGCGCGGTGGAGGACGCACCGGCGGCCGCAACATGACCTGGGAGCGGATACAGAATCCTCCCACCAAAGATGATGCTGAAGAGAAGCAAGAGCGCAACGAGGATGAGATGTGGGAAGGACCCAAGAAGCAGGAGAAAACTGAGGAAGAACAGTGGGGAGGTAAGAAATCTGGGCTAGAATCTGCTGAGTCATCCCAAGGTAACAAGAACAACTCCTCTGGCCCCCATAATCAAGATAGAATTGCCTGTGAAATCTGTGGATACTACAATCACATCACTAAGGATTGTAGAAGGTTGATTTGTGAGATTTGTGGCATTCAGGGTCACATGGCCTATGATTGTAAGCAGTGTATACCATGGAATGTTGTGCCTGAATTGTGTGCATCCCAATCTGAAGACCAAAGTTTCTTTTTCATTGATGAGGACATTGATCCTAGGATGACTAGAGAAAAGGAAAGCTCTGCTATTATCTCCATTGTATCTGGTCAGGCTACTGCGAGAGATGTAGAGAAGCAATTTGCCAACATCTATGGTGAGAAGTGGAGATGGGTAGCAAAGCCTGCGGGAGATAACAAATACATCATGAGGTTTCCTAATCCTCAAATGATCAAGGAATACAGCTTTTTTCCAGCAATGTCTATGAGGTATGTTGATGCTCAGATGAAAAATGATCAATACAGCTCAAGCTTTGGTGTCAAAGGAGTGCTGCAATAGGCATGGTTCAGGATATGGGGCATTCCATCTGAACAGAGGTTAATCAGGACTTGTGCAAAGGTAAGAAATCTGATTGGGAAGACTATGGCCATTGATGAGAAAACAAGACTCAGGAATGACTTTGTGAGAGCAAAGTTTGCATGTGTTGACATTACAAAGGTCCCCTGCAGTGCTTTTTGCTATCTTGGACTGATCAAGCATGAATTCATTTATGAGAGGGAGGTGGAGGTGGAACCACCAGCCAGAATTCTTCAAAGTGGAGTCAGAGTGACTGAAGGTCACCCTCCACCACCCAAGAAGCTCAAAGCTGATGAAGTTAGCAAGAGCAACCAATCCAAACATGACTCTCAGACAAGTAGACAGAACTCTGCAGGGTTTTCAGGGGAAATCTGGTGCTAACTACAAAAGGGATCCCTCTGTCCATTCTGCTCCACCCAAAATTGGTACCCAGTCTGGTAGTGTAAACAAAGGGAAAAGGGCATCTGACAACATCAAGATAGAGGAAGAGAGGACAGAGAAAATGATCACAACTGAAAACTCTGGAAGCTCAGATTATGATAGTGACTTGGAGAAGAGGCTTAGGAAGATTGATGGATTTGGTGACCTTGGTCAGGGCTCTTCCAAATATGGGGAAGACACTGATGCAAAGCACCTCTGGTTTATGGATACCATAATACCAAATGTGGAATATAAAAGATCTTTGATAGTGAGAAAACAGCTCATGTGGGAAAAAGTTCAGACTTGGCCAGTGACAAAACTATGTTATCTGTTGAGAAGGATACTGCCACTGAAATTGATATCACTGAGGAACCAATCATTAACACCCAAGGCAGTAATGATGATGACTTATATGGCATGAATTATGAACAAGGAAATGATCAAGGTCATCTAGTTCAGGAAGGGAAGATATCTGAGGACAACACCAAGATGGGAGGGAAACAAGAAGAAGCTGGGATTAAAACCAAGCCAATACAAGGACCCAGAAGGTGTGAAAGGCTCCAGAAGGACATCACCCTAACAACAAAGGAAAAGAATGAACAGATGGCCAGGAAGAGAAACTTGGAAGGTAATCACACATCTTCTTCTATGTTTTCTGAGTTAACTATTGATGTTATCAAAGATATTTCTAGTGACATTGGAGTTGATGTTCATAAAACTAGCTTTGGCACTTTCAATTTATTAAAAGACTTAGAGACTGCTAGAAAGAATTTATATAACAAACAACATAACAATATTGTTAATGCTGTTGATGAAGAGACACAGGCTGATGAGGATATAAATGAAAGAATGATTGAGTGGCTTCAGGATGACCTTTCTGAATCAGAAAGTGAAATCCTAGCCATGTCTAAAAAGAAAGGAAAGCTGTCCAAAAGGAGAATCAAATTTGGTTCTTAAAAAAAGAATTACAATGAAGACCAGGAAAATCTTGGCCTGAACAAAAGAAAAGGGAAAGAAGGCAAATTAGTCCTTCAAACCCCTAAACAATCCAAAAAAAAAGAGGAAAAAAATGACATTAGAAGGCCTTATATGGAATTGTAGAGGCCTCAAAAAAAGAGGCATCTCTACATACTTAAAAAATCTCATTATTCAACACAAATTTGACTTTATTGGGTTACAAGAAACCATGGTGGAGGAGTGTGATTTGTCTCTCCTCAAAAAATTTGATGCCCAACAATCTTACCTCTGGGAATGGATTCCTTCCAGAGGCAAGTCTGGTGGAATACTAATAGGAAACAACCTGTCTAATTTTGATGTGGGGGCCCTACATAAAGGAAATTTATGATTCAATTAAATCTTTGGGATTAAACAGATTCAAATGGAATCTGATTGTGGTATATGGACCAGCACATGAAGAGGAGAAAATAGAATTCCTTGCTGAAATGTCTAGATATTGTGATGCAAGCAGTGAACCCTGCTTAATTGGTGGGGATTTTAACATTATCATATATGCAAATGAGAAAAATAATAATAGGGGAATACACAGACACTCTTCCATATTCAACTCTGTGATTCATTTCTTTGAACTCAGAGAACTTATGATGACTGGGGGCAATTATACATGGAGTAATAATCAAGATCCACCCACTCTGGAAAAACTAGACAGAGTGCTAGTATCCATATCATGGGAGGATGCTTTTCCACTTGCTGTTGTCAGAAAGCTTCCAAGGGAAGTATCTGACCACAACCCTCTTCTAATCTCCTCTGGGGCACCTAGACTCAGGGCCTCAATTCAATTTAAATTTGAAACATCTTGGATACAAAACCCAGACTTCTTTCCATTAGTAGAGAAGATTTGGAACAAACCCTGCAGGGCCAAATCTGCCCTGGACAAAATACAACAGAAATTGAAACTTTTCAAGCAATTTTTCAAAGGATGGGGCCAGAATCAGCTGGGAGACATGAGAAAGATGAAAAAAAACTCTCCTAGCTGAATTAACCTCTCTGGAAGAATTAGAAGAACAAGATGATCTATCCACTGAACAAGTTTCTAGAAAACAATGGTTACTGTGTGAGAATATGAAAGTTTTAGAACAAGAAGAGACCTATTGGTTCCAAAGAAGTCATGAAACATGGCTGTTGAAAGGTGACAATAACACTGAATACCTCCACAAATGTGTCAATGGCAGAAAAAGAAAAAACACCATCATATCTCTTGAAAATGAGGGGGTGTGCATTGAGGGAGATGATAATCTCCTCAAACATGCTTCTGATTATTACTCAGAGTTGTTTGGACCAGAAACACAACATGACATACATCTGAAAAAAAAACTCGACCTGCAAGGGGGCAAGCCGCCCCGGGGGGGCCGCCCCCCCCCCCCCCCCCCGGGCATTAAAGTAAAAAGAAAGGCCTTTTCACGCAGGAGAAAACCCCCGAACCCCGGCCCTGCCCTGACACTGGGACCCGTAACCCGTGAGACTCCTACCTGGGCCATACACGGTCCTCAGGCCGACCTGGGCCGGTTCTAAACCAGTGCTTTGGCACACAGGGCCGACGAGGGGATTTTTTTAACCACAGCCTGAAATTCGCTCCCACGGGGATTCGAACTCAGGACTGTGGAGTGCCGCTCGAGTGTCTCAACATGACATACATCTGGATCCAACCATTTGGGAACATTCCTATAAATTGTCAGAAATAGATAATGAGAGACTATGTCAACCTTTCTCTGAATTAGAGATCAAGGAGGCACTATTCCAAATGGAGTCTAATAAAGCTCCTGGACCTGATAAGATACCAATTGAATTTTTCCAAAAGTGTTGGAATATAGTCAAACAGGATGTTATCCAATTATTTACTGATTTCCATGATAATAATGTGGACATTAGTAGACTCAATTATGGAATCATTTCCTTACTTCCTAAAATTAAAGAGGTAAACAAAATACAACAATATAGACCTATTTGCCTACTAAACACATTATACAAGCTAATAACTATGGTTCTTACTATCAGGCTGGAACCATTTGCAGAACAACTCATAAATAAGTCCCAAACTGCATTCCTGAAAGGGAGAAATATTTTGACAGGCATCATGTGTCTCCATGAAATACTTCATGAGACAAAAATCAGAAGAGAATGTGGGATAATTCTGAAGTTGGACTTCGAAAAAGCCTACGATAAAGTAAACTGGAATTTTCTTTCTGAATACATGAAAATGAGGGGTTTCTGTAAACAGTGGATCCAATGGATCAATAAAGTGGTAACTGGCGGGACTGTTGGTATAAAAATGAATGATGCTATTGGCACATACATAAAAAGCTACAAGGGAGTGAGACAAGGTGATCCATTATCACCTATTCTCTTCAATTTTGTAGCAGATTCTCTTACTAAAATGGTTGAAAATGCTCAACAGAGAGGCCTCTTCACTGGTCTTATCAGTCATATTATCCCTAACGGCGTAGCAATTCTTCAATACGCCGACGACACCATAATTTTTCTTAAACATGACATGGTGGGGGCAAGAAATATGAAACTGCTCCTTTACATGTATGAAATGATGGCTGGATTAAAGATTAACTTCTCAAAAAGTGAGATCATTATGATAAATGATGTGGATAACTTTGCTGAACAATACGCAGAAATGTTTAATTGCCAAATTGGACACTTCCCTATTAAATATTTAGGGGTACCTGTGAGTCCAAGTAAACTCCATAGAAGTGATTGGTCTCCATCAGTAGATAAATGCTATAAAAGACTTGATGTTTGGAAGGGTGGTACTATGTCAATTGCAGGTAGAACCACTCTAATATGTTCATGCCTCAACAACTCTCCTATATATCAAATGTCTGTATATAGGTGTCCCAAAACCATAATTGAACAAATAGATAAGATCAGAAGAAAATTCTTCTGGCAGGGAGGAAAAGCAAAAAGAAAATACCACTTGGTCAAATGGATCAAGATCAGCAGAAGCAAGAAAAATGGAGGCTTGGGCATTAAGGATCTGAGTACAATTAACATTTGCCTTTTAGCTAAGTGGTGGTGGAAATTAGAAAATGAAGAGGGCCTTTGGCAAGAGATTGTCAAACACAAATATCTAGTGAATAAAACAATCTTCTCTGTAACACATAAAGGTACTGACCCACAAATTTGGTATGATCTCCTCAAAATTAAAGAGATATATCTCACTGGAAGAGGCATTCAGACAAATGATGGCAGATTAACTAGGTTCTGGCGTGACCCTTGGCTCTATGATAAGCCAATTGCTATGATTACCCCTACCTTATATTCCCTCTGTGAACAAAAAGAAGTGAGTGTAGCTGATGTGAAATCTGGAAACATCAGGTGCACATTTAGGAGATGGCGGACTGATGAGTTGAAGGCTTCTTGGGACAAAATCCTAGAAGACACCCTTAACTATCAACTCAATGAGTCAAAGGATCAAGTAATCTGGAATTATGGCAAGAACAAGAAATTTTCTGTCAAATCTCTATATAATAGCTTAACCAGTCATGAGAGGACTTCTGACTACAAAAAAATTTGGAAAGTAAAGATACATTCAACCAACAACCAAGCCTGTCAGTCCCAAGCAAGTTGGGGTAGGCAAAGGAAAGATACATTCCAAGATTAAAATCTTTATGTGGCTAATAGCAAATGATGCTATCCTAACTAAAGATAATATGAAAAAGAGACAGTGGAAAGGGGACACTAAATGTCAATTCTGTCCCATGGATGGAAACATCAACCATCTGTTCTTCACATGCCCAGTGGCAAAAGTAAGATTGGGGGGGGGGCCCGGCGTTTTATTGCAGTGGTGCTTGGGGCTGATGATATCCCTACCAACTTAAACCAAACCTGGATTTGGTGTGAGAAATGGTTAAGTAATGGCAGGGATTTCCATTTATGGGGCATTTCAGCAATTTGCTGGGCTATTTGGAAAGCGCGCAACAAAGCAAGTTTTGAAGGAAAAAACATTAACAATCCAATAACAATTCTATGTCATGCTGGGGCTCTAATGAAGTATTGGACAGGTCTTTATGATGAGGTCAAGAAAAACATGATGCTGAATGGAGTGGAGACTATGCTAAAGGTGGCAACTGATCTACTGCTTCCCCCTCGTCAACCTGAAGGCCAACGCAGGCGGCTCAAGCAGGATGAAGATCACGAAGAGGAGCAGGAATGAAGACAATCCCAATATTCAGTTGCAAGACTCCTGGAAGAAAGCTGAGATGAACAAGTACCGACCTTGGTTGGAGAAACTGTCTTTTGTCTAGTTTGAATTTGATGTAGGGTACTGACTCTCTCTTAGCAAGCAATTTCTGCTAAGAGGAGGCTTGCCTATTGGTAGTTAAATCCTCTTTCGTTGGTCTTAGGCTCGTTCTGTAGGCTGGTGCTGTGGAGTTGTCACAGACCATGCCCTTTGCATCGCTAACTCAGTCCCTTCGCCCTTCTCTTGTCATGTTTCTACCCTCCATGCAAACTCGGTTGTATTTCCGTTTATCTTAAATGGAAGTGGGGTGATCGCCTCTTATGGGAAAAAAAAAATAAACTAATCCTTCCTCCACCGCATTCTGGCATTCACACTGACCATGACTAGATTGTGTCAAGGCAGACAATCAACACTGACCAATTTATTAGGCTTGCAATGGGACTGAAGGAACAGGAAGGTGGATTGGGGTTGCAATTAAACGGAATGAAGGTTGGATTCGGCTGTAAGACCGAAATACTATTTGCTGCGGACCCAGACTAACAGCAGGCATATAAATATAAAGCACCACAAACGATAGCAGCAGGGCAGACATGACACGACATACCCTCTCCTTGCGCGCCTCCTTCTTGAGCTCGAGCTCCTGGAGCGCCTGCGCGCGCCGGGCCTCGAGCGCCTTGAGCTCCTGCTCCTTGAAGGGCCACTCGTTCGGGATCCCGGGGTCCTTCTCGACCTTCTTCCGCCCGCCGGCCCTGCCCTCCTTCTTGGCCTCCTTGCGCTTCTTGCGGTGGTGCTCCTTCACCTTGCGCAGCACCTTGTGCTTCTGCTTCAGCGTGACGCGCTTGCTCTTGCTCTTCTTGCTCCTCTTCACCATCTTGGTCGACGCTTGTTGGCGGAGGGAGGACGGAAGGAAGGAGCCGGCGGCCCTGAGGTGGAGAGAGGAGGTCGGGGCTCGGAGGAGAGCAGTTAAGGTTTTAGAAGTGCGTGGATACTGGATTAGGGCTACTAAAATGAGCCCACAGAGCGAAGCAGGCCGACCCTAAAGGCCCAAACATCTCAAATCTCTACTCCTAAAAACAGGGAATTTTTTTTAAAATTTTTTTTATAATTTTAATTTTTTGTTTCGACAGAACTAGTCGTCCATAGTGGGCGTTTTTTAAAAAACGTCCACTGTGTGGGCGTTATATGTGACGTGGCACAGGGCCGGCCGCCGCCGGTGCCGGCTTTTGTGGGCGTTTTTTGGTGGCGAGGGGGCCGCCTGCAAAAGTGCGCGCTGTTTTGCGGGCGGGCCTCGGAGCAGCCAAAAAACGCCCACTGTGTGGGCGTTTTTTGCGTGCCAGGGGGCCGCCTGCAAAAGGGCGAGGCTTTGGGCTCTGCCTATATATACCCAGCCACTCTCTTCAGATTTTCATTATATTCACTAAATTTTCCAGAAAAAAAAGAAAGAGGAGAGGAGGGAGGGGAAGGAAGTAAACGGTGAAGCCCTGTCAGTTTGAGACCTCGGCTTTTAGGTAAGTTTCTCATACATTATAAGTCTGTTGCTATGCATTAGTAAAATATAATGTGCACTAGAATTGTTTATTTTTAGTTGACTCTGGGTAGATCTGTGAGTAGTATGTATATTAGATCTATAAATAATGATGTTAGAACATTGCAATTCATGTTAGAAATAATGATGTTTCTTCTATGCTTTAAACAATGGATTGCATGATTTAAAATGTGACGAATATCGTATTTTCTCTGAATAGATATATTTAGGGTTTAGGAATAAAAATGTTTATGCTATGCTTTAAACAATGGATTGCATGATTTGAAATGTGACGAATATCGTATTTTGTCTGAATAGATATGTTTAGGGTTTAGGGTGTAGGGTTTAGGAATAATGATGTTTATGCTATGCTTTAAACAATGGATTGCATGATTTGAAATATGACGAATATCGTATTATCTCTGAATAGATATGCAAAACTTGTGGCGGACGGAGTTTTGAAAAAAACGAGGTCGCCCTAGAGAATTGTATCCCGACGTGTCTAGCAAGGATGCTCCTGTTCCTCCTGCAGTCCCTGTCCCAAATTGTGACTGTGGAGAACCGGCTGATATTGGCCAATCTCGCCATGAGGATACAGCTGCCCACACATGCGGTGGATTCAATGTAAGTAATTGCACCTCTGTCACTGCGTCTTTATTCAATGCTAGTAATTGCAGCTCTTGCATCTCTAACAATGTCGTTAGCAATCATGTTTTGTAGGCCCATGAGCGGTGCTTTTTCTTTCAGTGGATTGACGGTCCAGACAAATTCGACCCAAGGTATCTCCAGTTTGACGAATGGTGGAAAGGGAAGCATAATCCACCCGATCAATTCGAGCGGTGGGTGGCACCTCCCCCTGAGCCCCCTAATGACAGACGAGGAGAAGAAAATAGCACAATTGAGACGGCTTGAATCTCCGCCTCGTTGCAAATGCGGAGATTATTCTGTAATAAGTTTAGATAGGCCTAGCGAGTTTGAATGTCCTAACCCCGCCGGAGTAAGTGCAAACTGTATACGGTCATGGCTTTCTTAGTATTTGTGCATGTACTAACATTTTACATTGTAGGGTGGGTATACCTTGTTGCGGAAGTGTAACTTCAGGGAGTGGCTGTGGGGTCCAAAGAACAAATGGCCCGAGCCGAAGGTGGACAAGAAGAAAAAAGTGGTTACCCCCAAGCCTCCTGTGTTGTGCAAATGTGGTGTCGAAGCGCAGTATGGCCTACTACCATCGGAGCTTGGAATAGGCTATTGGTGCGGCTATATGGTTGATTACGATGAGGTCCTTTTGTTCCACTTGTTGCTCACTTGATATCCAAACTTTTTGTATTTGCTGACTTTAAATTATTTCGTTCAATCACAGAGCCTTAGGAAATGCAAGTGGGAGGTTTTTGCCCATGGTGAAGACCGCAGGGAATACATGAATACACTGAAGCAAAAGAAACTAATGGACCTAAAGTTCAGGTCTGGTACTCCAGCTTGTGGACAACTACATTAAGATGCGGAAGCGAGCGCAGGTTGACTATGCCCGATGATTGTGTGTCCAAACCCCAAGTGCTGCTCGGTGGAAGAAAGACTGTGATGCATGGAAAAAGAAGAGAGAAGAGGAAGCATCCTTGCATGCGAGGGAGAAGATGGAGGAGGCCGAAAAGAGGAGTGCTGATGCGAAGATGAAGCAGAAGATGGCGGAGATGGAGATGCTGATGAACGACGAGGACAAGGAGTATGATGAAGCATTCACCCAAGCCCTCGATGACTTGGAGGCCGCTTACTACAAAAAAAGGAAGAAGAGGAGTATGATGAAGCGTTCACCCAAGCCCTCGATGATTGGGAGGCTGCTTACTACAAAAAAAAGGAAGAAGAGGCCAACGCAGCTGAGCGTAGCCGTACCAATGAGTTTGTGGGAGAGGATAGTGGTTCTGAAGATGAAGACTTGCTTCCCGGTTATGTTTCGGATTATTAGGGCCGTTTTGTTAGATGAATTCGGATTAGTAGCTCATCGCCCTAGCGGACCTATAATTTTGGAATGTATTAGTTGTGTTCGAAAGGGTACGAATAAGGAACCGACGGGGATTTCTAGATATAGTACTCAAAAGAATCGTCACAATACGCCAGGGCCCCGACGGGAAACGAAGAATATAACAAAAGGTAAATTTTGACAAAAGGAAAGTGCATATCATACATCAAGACAGTAATTACATCGTATAGGGTACTACTGTCCCCGAGCCTGTCCCTGCCCCTGCCCCCTACCCCTCTTCGGCCTCCTCGGTCGCACGTGCCCCGACGAGTAGGTGT
The DNA here is from genome assembly GCA_023333625.1 of Bothriochloa decipiens. NCBI lineage: Eukaryota > Viridiplantae > Streptophyta > Magnoliopsida > Poales > Poaceae > Bothriochloa > Bothriochloa decipiens. The sequence continues at coordinate 36,564,596 of CM041628.1, read as the reverse complement.
GGTGATCCGGTGGAACACCTCGAGTCATACGGACGTGCCGCACTGGAGTCATCTGTGATAACTCCTGCGTGTAGGGCGGAGGTGCTCCTGCAAGCTGTGAAGGGCCGATCTCGACCTCCTCGTCGCTGATCGGTGCGTCAGTGGGGGGGTCATTAGGTAGTCAGTAGGTCCGCGACGAGGTGCCGGCTCCCTGGGCTGACGTCGAAGCTGCTCCCTGCGCGGAGATACCCACTCCATGGGGCGAAGGCCAGACTCCCCAGGCTTCTCCCTGAGAGGAGGTACCCACTCCAGGGGGCGAAGGCCAGGCTCCCCAGGCTGCTCCCTGAGCGGAGGAACCCTCACCATGGGCCGACGCGCTGGGTGGAGCATGAGTGAAGTGCCTGAATGCCTCTGCTCCGTGCACCGAGGACCCCGCTCCGGAGGAACGAAGGTACGGCGTAGAGAACGCTGTGAAAGGTGTTGTCGTAAGTCACACAGTCATCCAGATTGAAAAAACATAGGTAGACGAGGTGGGGTACACGGAGTTACCTCTGGTCTGGGGTGCAGGAGGACGTGCTGCGGGTGCCGGTGCAGGAATTCGAGGCGCTGCGTCGGAGGTCCAACAAGTCAGAGCCCTCAGCATGGATCTAAGCGTCGTACGCATCTGCGTGTGCGAGGTGCGCTGCTCGTCCACTGTCAACGCCAAGCCACCCTCCAAGCGGCAGCACACGGAGTCAACCTCCGTGTAAAGTAGTTGTGCACCATTGACCTAATTTCAGTTTTAAGTTAGATGAAAGATATACGTAATGAACTACTGATATATATGAGAGATTCAAGTACTCACGGCGCGGAAGTAATCCTGATCACGGTGCGCAGGGTAAGCGTCACCCACGGCGACGACGTGTGGCTGCTGCTCCGGAGGAACGAAGGTGACACGTGTGCGGGTACGAGGCTGGTACCACCGGAGGTAGTTCATGTACGAGTCCTTGGTGTGGGGGCAGTACTCCTCAACGACGTCCTCTGTAGCAAGCAACCAGTCGTCCACGTATGGCTGTAGACGTGGAACCCATAAGTTGCCGCCGACCTGTCCCCTCCGAGTCAGTCTGAACACAAATTTGAGTAAGACATGTCTATTGCGATTAATTTTTCAAAGTCAGTTGTTAGTAGTACTTACCTGTGAGCATCTGCAGGGACGGTACAAATGATAGGGGCGGGGGACGGCTGCATGAGACTGAACTGGTGCAAAACAGGCCCTGGACAGTGCGGTTCGATGAATATGTCGAACATCATCGGTCGGAGCGTCAGCCAGAAGGCCTGGTCACGTGTGCACAACGTGGACAGCCCAAGGGGAGATTGTGCGTGGATAGCCTCCTGGCTGTAAGGCTCCCAGATCACGTCGGTCAGTTGTATCCTGTCGAAATCCAGCATAAACTCGTTGTACGACCGCGTGACCTACACATGTGCCCATCGTCGCTAAAATATAACAATCAATAGGTTAGAAGGTACGATATGAATTAACTATATACGTCAGCTAGGAACATGAACTTGATGATGGCACCAGACTGTACCCATGGTGGGGAAGTCCTCGGGAGGATGCTGCAAGTATAGGTCATCCTCGTAGGCGGTGTGATCCACCACAGGTCGACCAATCGTGAACCGTTCAGCTGCCCATAGCTGTAGAAGGAGGGGGCAACCAGTGAGCAAAGAACCTGTTTCTATCTTGGTACACGCTTCGCAAAGCCCCCTGTACATCGCCGCCAGTATTGCAGATCCCCAGCTCCACTGTGGCACTGCTCCCTCATCAGCATTAGCGATCGCGCGCGCGTAGGGGATCATGACCTTGTCGACGGCATGTCCCGCACTGCTGGTGAACATGACCCAGCCAAAAAGCCACAACAAGTAGGCCTCCAAGCTCCGTCGCACAGAGTACACATCAGCCTCTGGGTGTAGCTAATCGGACTGAAAAAGATACAGTTAATAAAGTTGAGTAGAACTGCAAATTGATAAAATTCTTTTCAAATAGGCCTTACGGTAAACTGCATGAGCCACTGCTGCGACGGGCCCATGGTCGTGTACGGAGGGAGGCTGCTCATAGCTGGAAGTGCAGGGTGATGCTGCACGTGGCCGAAGCGGGCCATAATGTCATCTCGCCAATCATGAAGTCCATCGACTGGCCCGACGGCATCGCCAGCGAGGGGAATACCAAGCAAGAACGTAACGTCCTGAAGCGTCGGTGCGACCTCCCCGCACGGCAGGTGGAACGTGTGTGTCTCCGACCTCCATCGGTTGACCAGGCCTGCTAGAAGAGACCTATCGAAACTCCACCTCCTCGTCTCATCGGCCTCAGCAGCTCGAGCCTCCGTAAGGCGACACAACGGGAGGAGGCCTGCCTCACGTAACCTGCACATAAAAATTATATGTTATTAACAAGCCATGTGTACTTAATTGGAAGACCTCAAAGAGTCAACGGATACCTGGAACAGAACCGAGGGTCCACTGAAAGTAGACGTCTGGACGGTCGCGGTCGAAGTACGGGCAGAGTGGCGTTCTGCACCGCAATACGGTACGAACGGTGGTGCAGATCGATCCCTCGATCTAGCAGCTCTGGTGTGTCGTCCGCCATCCCTGCATGACATTATCACAATTAACACATATGATACATGCAAACAGAAAGCGAAAAAGTATACAACAATAAATTTAAGGTACAACAAGAAATGATCGAATTTGAAACATAAAGAATACACGTACAACATGTAACTGAAATATATTCAAATACAAGACAGAGATTAAGAACATCACAGAACATTACATCCGCAAGATAGGTTGAAACAACAAGTTTGTTCACTTCAGTTACAACAAAGCAAAAACCGTACATTACATAATCTTAACCAAGCTTACTACACATCACTGCACGATCGAACCATGAGGCACGCGTGCACGCCTTGGCCTGGTGGGCCTAGAAGTTGTCCCTTCCCCTGTTGGCGGGGTACCATCCAATCTGGATCCTGATGGCGGGGCTTCTGCTGTTGTGGGCATGTCTGAGTCCTTCGGGCACTTCTTGTAAGTATGTCCCTCCTTGTCGCATTTGCTGCAACGTTTATACCTTCCACCTGCTTCGGACTCATCCATGGCGTTTTGAATACGTCTTGTCTTTCGATGCCTAGCCTTGTCTCTGATCTTACTTGGGTCTGGAATATAGCTAGGTTGCGGTACTGTACCTGTAAAATTCCCCGCTATGCCAAAACCATAAATTTCATGTGACCATGTATGCAATATGGCTTCCTTGGTGAAATAGGGAGATACAAAAGTACGATCAAGTATTCCACACTCCGAGCTCGCCGTAATAACATGGAAACATGGTTTGTGGTAGAGTCTTGGCTTGTGGCACGTGCATGCGCAATACCCATCCTCCTTAAGTATGCATTCTTGCACAACTCTTGTTCTATATATTCCACGTTTGGCCCTATCAGCACACAAGATTTCAAATCGGTGCTCTCTAGTACCTTGAGTTATAACTCTATGCTCCTTTACCTTCTTACGTTTTTCCTCCAGATAATTTGTCAATATATGTCTGAAGAAAACACCTCGCACTTGCATTGATAGGGCAGCGACTTGGTACTGGTCTCTGAAATATCTGCATGTTCCATGCAGGATGAACTCAACAATGGCAACCAGGGGAAGGTCTCTAACACCACGCATCACCGAGTTGTAAACTTCGACCAAATTAGTTGTCATAATGCCGAACCGCGCTCCGCCAATATTATACAGCAAAGACCACTTCTCCTTAGGCTCATTCTCTATCCAGTGCGAAAATTTTCTCACAGCAGATGTTGATCTCCTTCTGATGTTTGGACCATCTGTGGGCAGCGGTCCTAAGGCCTCTGGACCATCCTCACCAACAGGTGCTGATCGGCTTGAGTGCTCTTCCCTTTGCTTCGTTGTGAGCTCGTCCAACCTCCTCCAAAGCTCGTTGAATTTTTTCTCTTGATTCTGTCCGCACAGCCTCTTAAATAGATCCATCAAGCTCTTGCCCTTAAACTGCTTGTAAAAATTAGCACCCATGTGACGCATACACCACCGTCTTTGAACATCTGGCCAATCTTTACCATATCCCATCTCTGCATCACTGTTCTTCAGATATTCAATTGCCCGAAGAAGGCCAGCGTGACGGTCATGAATTAGGCATACACCAGGCCTCATACCAACAATACTAACCTTCACCTGCTTGAGAAACCAGTACCAACTATCGGTATTCTCGCTCTCCATAAAAGCGAATGCCAGTGGTAGAACTTGATTGTTCTCATCCATGACAATTGCTGTTAGTATCTGACCTCTGTATTTACCTGTCAGAAATATCCCATCAATACAGAGTATTGGATGACAATGCACAAATACCCTGATGCAAGCACCTAGTGCAAAGAAAGCACGTTATAAGACCAATACTGCACGGTCATTCTCCATGGTTAGGTATGTTATAAGATCTGTACATGTCCCTGGATTTCTGGCGGCTATGCATTGAAGAAGAGATGGTAAATTATTATATGAGGCTTTGAATGTGCCAAATCTCATCTCGATAATCTTCTGTTTTGCCCTCCACGTCTTAGCATATAAAATGGTGTATTTGAATTTATCTTCGATATGCCTTATTATTGACCTTGGCTCGTATCCCAGATTATGCACAACATCTGAATACATCTCTGCAGCAATAAATGCAGATGTCATGTTTCTGTGGTACTTCTCTACACCTTTCAAGTGACAGTTGTGCTCAGTGACTATTGACACTTTTCAATAATCCTTTCACTTTCCCTTGAATGCATGCACCCTCCACGGACAACCATCGCTGGATCTCATGCACTTAACTTCATATACACACTTTGTGGACTTTGCTACCCAGAACTCCCTCTGCAGTGATACAGCCCAATGCTTGACTGCCTCCATCAATTCTTCCTTCTCTGCTTACATCGCTCTCTTGATTACCTCATTCTCCTTATACTCCCATGGAACATGGTATCCCTCTAAAATAGCAAGTCCAGAGAAGTCTTCATTAGACCATTGACATGGATTCACATTGCATCCTTCCTCATCAGAAGATTCATCACCCTCCACTTCCTCATTCGCCGCATCTTCGTTTTCCATTGCCTGAACAATGGAGTTGATCCTCTCGCCCTCATCTGCCAAGCCTCTCGGCTCACTAGCTTCTCCTTCTCTTTCTGGTTCCCACACATCCTGTCTCTGTTCTTCTCCTTGCTAAGCACGGTCGTTTTCCTCTTCCATTTCAGCATCAGTCCTAACCATACTTGTACCCTCTACATCTTGCAAGGTTGCATTGTCTTTATCGTGCACCTCCATGAAAATGCTGGGTTCCCAGCCCTGCTACAATGTATTTTCTATGTACCATTTCCATGTTTCGATGCAATCTACCGACATCAATTCCCAGAAGCATTCTTCGTTGCAACGGTTAACTACTACATTTACTTTTATTGTGTTAACCTCTGGGTTGATATGAAATGCCCTCATTAACCAGTTACACACTGACCGAAAATTTCTTTCCGCTGGCCTATCTATCCCATTTAGTGTTGACCCAAATTCAGACAGATCTATACCATACGGGCCATATCTGACAGTGCCACTACCATGGAACAACCGAAACATGACTTTGGTTGACATATCTATTCAGAGAAAATACGATATTCGTCACATTTCAAATCATGCAATCTATTGTTTAAAGCATAGCATAAACATTATTATTCCTAAACCCTACACCCTAAACCCTAAACCCTAAACATATCTATTCAGAGAAAATACGATATTCGTCACATTTCAAATCATGCAATCCATTGTTTAAAGCATAGCATAAACATCATTATTCCTAAACCCTAAATATATCTATTCAGAGAAAATACGATATTCGTCACATTTCAAATCATGCAATCCATTGTTTAAAGCATAGAAGAAACATCATTATTTCTAACATGAACTGCAATGTTCTAACATCATTATTTATAGATCTAATATACATACTACTCACAGATCTACCCAGAGTCAACTAAAAACTAAACAACTCTAGTGCACATTATATTTTACTAATGCATAGCAACAGACTTGTAATGTATGAGAAACTTACCTAAAAGCCGAGGTCTCAAACTGACAGGGCTTCGCCGTTTACTTCCTTCCCCTCCCTCCTCTCCTCTTTCTTTTTTTTCTGGAAAATTTAGTGAATATAATGAAAATCTGAAGAGGGGGGCTGGGTATATATAGGCGGAGCCCAAAAAACGCCCACACAGTGGGCGTTTTTTGGCTGCTCTGAGGCCCGCCCGCAAAACAGCGCGCACTTTTGCAGGCGGCCCCCTCGCCACCAAAAAACGCCCACGCAGTGGGCGTTTTTTGGGCGCCAGGGAGCCGCCCGCAAAAGCCGGCACTGGCGGCGGCCGGCCCTGTGCCATGTCACATATAATGCCCACACAGTGGACGTTTTTTAAAAAACGTCCACTGTGGACGACTAATTCTGTCATATTTCGAAACAAAAAATTAAAATTTAAAAAAATTTTAAAAAAAATTAAAAATAAAAAATTCAAAAACAGGAGACGTCGTTCCCTCCAAACAAAAAAAAAACAGGAGACGTCAACAACCACTTCATCGTGCCTCCCCGTCGGCGTGCCCCGACTCCGCGCATATCCTCCCCGCGCCGACAGGTGGGACCAGGCTCCACGCCCACGCCCACGCCCACGCCCCACCCCGATGATACCGGCGCCTCGCTCCTCCCCCGGCCCGCCCCAGCAACCTGGCGAGGTCCATGGGGTTCTCCAGCACCACGCCACGGCCCAGCAACCTGACCAACGCCGAGATGGACTCGCTGGAGCCCCGCGGCGTGGGCTTCCGCGACGACTGCTACTCCATGGTCTGCGCGCACCTCGGCCACGGCTACCCCTTCGTCACCGCGCTCCTGGCCTACGCCTCCGCCTCATGCCATGCCAATAAGCAAGCCTGCGTCATCAACGCAGCACTCGTCTCCGTCACCACCGACCGCGTCAACTCCAGAGCGGGCCGGCACCGCGTCTACGGCGCCTCGCTGCTCCTCCTCGTGCAGAGTGTGTTCGACACATGGTGGCAATGATGTCCAGTGCACCTCCGAGCAGAGCAGAGATGAAGGTCATGCACGTGACCTGTACCCTGTGCCGGTCAAGTTCGACACGGGGAGGCGCGGCTCCGATGAGATGATGCAGTGGCCCATCGGCCTACATACCAATGCACCTATCGGCCTTGATCCCTCCTCCACTTCTGGTCCTGCCACCGCCACGCTGGGGTCTCGTTCTCAACTCAACTGCCTCCACGACTGGCTTGTCTCTGCACTTCTCAGCAGGCTGACGCGTGGGCCCTCAAGAGGAACAGCACCGGACGAACTTCTGGCTCCCTCCACGCGCCAGGCACCACGATGCCCAGACGTGCAGCGACGCTCCTCCATTCAGCAGACGACAACGCACAAGCTGTCTGTCCCAGCGCTGCTTCTCATCTCATCTCATCTCACGCCAACACATATGCATGTAAGCCCCACCGTTCTCTCTTCTCTCTCCAATTCTGCAGAACGGCGCGGTGGCAACGGAGAGCTTGGGCGCTTGGCCAACGCTCCTGTGCATGTCAGCTTGCAGGCTAAAAATAGCCAACGGATTGGTGCCTCTCACATGCATCCGCTACCAACGGCCCAGGCCAATCCATGGATGACCCTTCAAGCCCATGGTTTGACCTAGAGTAAACTTCGAATGAACCACTTAAAAGTTGAACAATCCATATGATTGATTTCTTTGACGTACAGTTCATGAATCCAACTGAAAATATGAAAAAAAAATCCACAAAATGTTTTTTTTTTCTCAAAATCGAATCAGAGCTTCTAGACGGGTCCCTTAATGCTTACATATAATTTTAACCATGTCAAGTAGTCAGACTCGTTTAAAGTTGGGAACCTCCTGTTGTCAAAAAAAAAAAAAAAAAAAAAAAAGTTGGCAACCTCCGGTTATGGAAGATCAGATCCCAGTCCACTCCATGCATTCTGAGTCGATCAGCTTCATTTTTCACCGCTGCAAGTGGGACGCGAATGAAAGTGTCCCTTTTATCTTTTCTGCTTCCGTGCAATTCTCGAAAAGATAACTACGTGTGTGCCAAAGGACGACAGATATTTCAGAACTTCACCGTCACTGCATTTTCACAGGAGTAGCAAGATACACAACGGCTAGTACTCTCGTAGTGCGATGCCTGAGCTGTTTGGTCCAGACTCCAGATAGCGAGGATTTGGGCGAGCCGATCTTTGCCTCCACCTGGCAGCCGCCCATTGGTCGCCCCAGCTCGCGATATCTAGAGGCGCAGCGGCAGCCAATGGCTTGGGCGCGGACGTGGCGCGCCGCGCGTCCACCAGTCGCGCCCCCGCTCCGTTGAGCCGTCGGCCCGTCGTATAAAGATCTCCTCTCCCACACCGGCCATTCCCATTCCCACCACCACTTCTCAGTTCTCGCTGACCACTGTGCCGCGCCGTGCTCACACACACAGAAAGACGACGATGGCCGCGTCGGCGCTGCACCAGACCACCAGCTTCCTCGGGCAGGCCCTGGTCTCCCGCCCCGCCGGCGTCGATGCCGGCGGCCGCATCACCATGCGCCGCACCGTCAAGAGCGCTCCCCAGAGCATCTGGTACGTACTCGAGACCTCTCTGCTCGGCATTATGTTTACAGCTCGCTAAGATCGAGCAACTGACATGCATGACCTGCTCTGCCATGCAGGTACGGCCCTGACCGCCCGAAGTACCTTGGCCCGTTCTCCGAGCAGACGCCATCATACCTCACCGGCGAGTTCCCCGGCGACTACGGCTGGGACACCGCCGGCCTCTCCGCCGACCCAGAGACGTTCGCGCGGAACCGGGAGCTGGAGGTGATCCACTCGCGGTGGGCGATGCTGGGCGCGCTGGGGTGCGTGTTCCCGGAGATCCTGGCCAAGAACGGCGTCAAGTTTGGAGAGGCGGTGTGGTTCAAGGCCGGGGCGCAGATCTTCTCCGAGGGCGGGCTGGACTACCTGGGCAACCCCAACCTGGTGCACGCGCAGAGCATCCTGGCCATCTGGGCGTGCCAGGTCGTGCTCATGGGCTTCGTCGAGGGCTACCGCGTCGGCGGCGGCCCCCTCGGCGAGGGGCTCGACAAGGTGTACCCCGGCGGCGCGTTTGACCCGCTAGGCCTCGCTGATGACCCCGACACCGCCGCCGAGCTCAAGGTGAAGGAGCTCAAGAACGGCCGCCTCGCCATGTTCTCCATGTTCGGGTTCTTCGTCCAGGCCATCGTCACCGGCAAGGGACCCATCGAGAACCTCTTCGACCACGTCGCCGACCCCGTCGCCAACAACGCCTGGGCCTACGCCACCAACTTCGTCCCCGGCAACTAAACTGATCGGCGACCGAGCAGCCGTCCGTCCGTCGAGTGAACAGTGTGGTGTTCCGAGTGTCGTCGTAGGCCGGCGTGTAGTAGTTGCACGCGCCGGCGTACGAGAGATCTATGTAAACTAAGCACGGACGACGACGCATGTATCATCAGTGGATGAATCTGTCTATCGATGGCCTGTACCATATTCATTTTTCAATCAATCATCGTGTCACTCCGTCATTGCTGGCATTATTCGATCGTGCGTCTTTGCGGCAGAGGAGACTCTCCCCCATGGCGCATTGCCATGTCCAAGGATCTTAAGAAACAACCGGCCACTTCAGTGATTATTGTCACCTTATGCACATGCCCAGCGTATTGACTATGCCGCGCGGAACGACGATTCCTACATTTCCAATACATGCAATTCAAAGTACCAAACATGTGGGGAAAACTTCTCCACTCCCCTATTGCAAGTAATCTATATCAATGTCGTTCTCTTTTGGAGATCTTAGATACCCCGGTCCTCTCCAAACACTTCAAAAAACACTCTATCAAACCTTCTATGGAAAACTTTCTAAGACTATCTATGACAATACTTTCACCAAAACAAATGTATTAAACATAAAATCAACCGGCACTTCATGACTAATCGTCATGAATGGTACTCCATGACTAACCGCCACCACCTCTACCAAGCAGCCATCGATCCAGCACATCCAGGGTCCAGCCAGCAGCTCTTCCACTGCCGTTGGCTCGACGACCTCGTCTCCACCGGGATACGACATTGAGCTGCATCTCATACCTCCGGCGATGGCACAACAATGATTCTTCCTCAATGGCTCTTCCTCAACGGCTCCGTCGTCCCACCTTCAACCGACGCCTAGCGCGGTCCTTCCATCCGGGTGTATGCGCTTCGTCGCCTCTACGGCCCCTCGTCGGCGAACTCGTCGTCGCCATCGCCTCCGTTCCAGATGCTGTTCTTATTCGGTCTTTGGACCTCGCTATAATTTGGTCCTCAGAAGAGGACCTTGGTGTAAAATGGTTGCTTAATATAATATAATCTTTGCAGTTGTCAAAAAAAATGCTGCTGCAGTAATCTTTACTTTGCAAACATGAATATGAAAATAAATAGAGGACTAGACATGCTAAATTTGAGGGACAAATAAAAAAAAAGCAAATGTGGATGTAGGTTGGATTTTCAGAAAACCTCCGACAACCACTTTCTCTGTTCAAATGACTGTAATGACACTCAGGTACAGATCCACCCATTACTACTGGAAAACCTATCTTTGCCAAGTATCTAGGGCTTTGTCGACTGCCAGACCTCGGGCAGTCGCCAAAGGCCCTCTTTGCCGAATAAAAAAATAAAAAAGCTTTGCCGAGTGCCAAGACTCAGGCACTCGGCAAAGTAGCTGCCCGATAAGGCCTAGCAGCCCACGCTGAATCCCATATATTTTAAACCTAACCCTAAACCCCACCCCCACTCCCCACACCCAGCCGCCGCCCGCCTCTCTCCCACTCTCTCTCGCCACCATTTCTCCCACCCTCTCTCTCTCGCCGGTGGCACCCGGCAGCACGTTGCGGCCCTCGGCGCCCCCCCGCGGCCCCTGGCGGTGCGCGGCGCGGGGCGCGTCGGCCTGCGGCCCCCGGTGTGGTAGAACCTCCTAAATTATATGGCCCACATGCACCTGTCATTGTTCCAAAGACTTCTGACAGCCATGCATGTGTTTCAGATAACTTAGAAAGCCCTGTCGGGTGCCCTCAAAGGACCCCGATTAAACCACATTTTACACTCATACCAGGATCAACAAAGGAGTAATTGCAACATTACAATATTTATTATAAAATATATATCAGAGTGCGGAAGAATAATAAAATCAAATTTACAAAATATATGAATAAGTTAAATTTTTACAAACTTAACTTCAATTGCGGAAGCAGAGTAGAACTGCAGAAGACATCTTAGGTAGAGCACCTAAGTCGGGAGAGGACAACCAGATCACATCGAGCCCACCGACATGAACTGATTAGCAACACCAATCAGCACCTGCAACAGGGGTTCAACAAACCCTGAGTACAAAAGTACTTAACAAGACTGACCCAACAAAAAGAGAGGTGAATACTCAGGAATGCGGGCTGGTGGGAGAAGGTAAGGCTTATAGAAATTTTCGCAAAAAGCTCTTGTGGATCAAGTTTTAACTTAACATTGATTATAACAGAAAGATAGAGTTGTTTTGCTCTAGCTCAACATTAACAAACAACTTCATTTTGATACCTTATCATTATTCAAATTGTTACTACGATGATGAACACCAACCGAGTCTTCTTCTCTGAGAAGCAACGGCGATTCGAATCTATTTTTATACCCAGCTGGGACCTAGATCTCTATATATATGAGGCTCCAATCAAAATGCATACCAGACCATACGATATACGTGAGGCTCCGACCAACACGTACATCGACCACACGATACACATGGGACTTTCGACCCATAGTGTATCGATATACGTGGGACTCAAACCCACAGTATACCACACCATTGTATGTGTATTTTATAGTCTCGATATCACCAGATCACCATCGAACGGGACCTAGGGCATCAATAGATGGAAACACTACAGAGGGACTCCATTCCCAATGCAAGTTACCCGTCCGGACTCGATTTATTAACTATCATCATGATTTCACAAACAAAGCCATTCTCATCTTTTTCATTCTTTTACTTTTTGAGAACCTAACTAATTAAGCAGGGCTAAGCATTACTATTCATTTTCTAAAAACAGGTAACAAGGAATATGGGAATAAGACAGGTAATGCAATTGGTGGGTTATCACTCAACTCCTAGTACTTAATGCAACATTTCATAACTAAAGCGATAAATCTTTTATAAAATTAAGGAAGGGTTTAAATGCATCCGGGACTTGCCTTCGTTGCAGAGAAGTTAGATTTCAAATGTCAGATTTGACATCAACTCCGTGGATCGACGATACCGGCACCATTATGGATGACTTCAACACCATTGGTGGATGACATTTTTCCGAAGCTTGTTCACCATGATTCAACTCACTTTCGAAAACTACATGTAATGGAATGATGTATGCTTTAGCATGATGAAATGTATGACATGATGCACGGCAATGCATTGGTGAAAGTATAACAAAATTAATTAACTAACTAATTATAAATCATTTTAAAATCATTACACAAGATAAATATAAAACTTCACATATTCTAAAATCACATAGTTATATTAGGTGTTAAAATGACATAACAACATCGTACAAAGGTAAAGGAACCATATTTTCTATTTATACATTTTTATTATAATTATAAACTATTTATAAAACAATAAATAAGATAAATCAAAAGATTAAGCATACTGCATCCAATGACCATAATATTTTTACTACAGCACACACATGGCATAAAAAACATGTCATAAAAATTTCAAGCAAAACGGAGCTACACAGCATGATATATGAATTTCCTTCTTTTTAAATATTAAATAAAGGCATAAAACATAGCTAATTATTTTTCTTTAAAACATGGCATGTTTCATATTTTTAATAAAAAACTAGGCATCACAAGGAACACAACAAAATTTGGTTCACCAAAAATGGAGTTACCAAACTCCAGATATAAATTTCTAAAGTTTAAGAAAAACTGCTACAAACAGATCCTCGGGGCACTATTTACCTGAGTCACAGATTCTGCACTTAGGCCCCTGTAGTTTCTCCAATTCTTGTCTGATGTCCTTGACGTGAATTGAAAACAGAGAAGAGCATCGAGGCAGTGATTTCCGGCGATGGGGTGACTTCCCGGAGGCGATGGAGCTGTGGGAAAGCATCCTGGAGCTCTTTCGCACCTTTTGATTGTCGAAGCTTGGCCTAAGATGGACCGTGGCAGCCCGACCACGTGAGCCAGCGACTCGGTGACGGAGTGGCACGGTGGCAGCGCTCTTCGGCAGCCGCTAGGTTTAGCGAGTGTGCAGGAGAGCTGAAGTGCATCAAAGAGATGCCAGTTGTTCAGAAGATGGAGGAACACCACCACCGGTGTGGCCTGGCCACGACGAGCTACTCGTGGCGGCCATGGCTGCACGGCTGTTGCGAGAACCGACGGTGAGGGCGATTCCGGCGGAAAGAAGAGAGTTGAGAGGGTCAGCGAGGATCACAAGGGCTAGACGATGCTGTGGTCACGAGCTATTGGACGAAGATGAAGCGGTGGCAGCCAATTTGGACGGCGCACGAAGCTTGGCCGGTGACGAATAGAGGGAGAGGAGAGGGAAAAGAAGGGACGGTGTCCGCGTCATGTAGAAAAAGACAAGGACGCAAAGTCCAACTTCGCGAGCTCCAGTTCGAGCTCGGCCACGTGCTCGTTGTGCTGTCCCATGCATGCGAAGTGCCGAGAAGAAAGACACGGCGACGTCGGCGAGCAGAGAGGAGAAAGAGAGAAAACTCGTCGGGTTACTGTTTCACAAAATTATAGAACTACCACTCACCGAAAATTGCAAATTACTCTAATATTTTGAATAGAAATTGAAAAACTTCAAATCTATGGAATGTTCAGAATTTCATGTCCTATACTTTTGGAAAAATAAATAACTTCAAATTATGGCAAGAAATTATATTTTTAAATCAAATTTTGAAAAGAGAGTAAAAAGGGAATAAACCCCTAGAAAAAATATTTTAAAAATCTTTTGATTTTGCTAAACAACTTGAAAATATTCAAATCTATGAAATGCTCAACTTTTCAAACCAAACATTTTTAATAGACAAAGTTTTCCCAAAATATGCATAATTTTTGAAATATGGATTTAAAATTAAAAAGGGGCAAATGCAGGAAAACTGTATTTTCAAATTCATTTGAAATTATTTTTGGAAACTTGAAAAACTTTGAATACCAAAATTGTAGCTCTTGTTAAGATCTACAAACCATATTTTGAGAGTATCTCAAAATTCCTTATAGATTTTAAAATATAGAAAAAGGATAAAACAAGGTTTTGAAAATAGTTTTTGAATTAGCAATCAACTCATCATTTCATGTATAAAACAAAGCACCACATAAAAGACATTATTAAAACATGAATGCGTTTATGCCATGATGCTCAATAATTATGCTTGATAATACACTTGATTATAATTTTAATTGCTTACTAACATCTGGGATGTTACAATCTTACCCCCTTAAAGAAATCTCGTCCTGAGATTTCAGAGCAACAAAATCCCATGGGGTAAACAATGGGAAAGGAAATGTGTCAAGTAAATCAACTTGACAGAAGTTCATTAAACAACAAGGAGCAATTCAAGAGTTACAACCAAGATATGCAAGAGGTTGCAACTAACAAGGTATTTAGGCTTTCAATGAAGTTTAAGTAAAGATTCACAGGATAGGTTCAAAGAATAGGGTACGTTAGTTGCGAAGCTATAGTAGCTCATGCCCACAAACCTCTATACCTGCGCGCACCTAGTAGAAACTTGTGTGCCCGGGTCACACAAGAGACTCTAGGTTCCGTCGTGGCACCAGGGTTACGAAGCACGGCACCTCTATAGGGCACAACAGGAGTAACCCACATTTCAAAACATTGAGCCAATAACAAAGATCAGAAGTTGGTCGCCATCACAAGGTATTTAGGAACTCAAAAGACAACTTTGAATCCCTAGAAAGTGTTCAAGGAGTAAGAACATAAACTATGAGCGATAATGGTTCAGGAGCACCGACTATGATACCAGTGTGTGCCCTGGTAAAAATTCATGTGATCGCAAATCACAGGAGATCCCAGGTTGACACGGCACCATAGTCACGGGTCGAGACACCACTACAGAACACAATCAAAGTAACTCTCGGACAGTATTCGTCGGATATCAAGGTCAAGAGAGTAACATGAACAAAGAATGAAAACACCCTTATTGTAAACTATAAAGGATCATGATCATAGACTTGGGTAACGGTGAACGCCCAGTTGTATTTCCTTATGGTCGCAAGCCACAGGAGACTCCAGGCTTCAACGATGTTTCCAAGTCAAGGATCATGACACCTTAGGGGACACAATTAAAGTGATATTCGAGAGAGACATTCGTCGTCAACAACGTCAAGGAGGTAGCATGTGTCGAAGTTGAAAAGAATTAAGACGTGACACATACTTAACAAAAGAATCAAGGATTCGTACTAGGTTTGAGTTTTTAAGGTAATAGTGTATATCAAGGTATATTCCATAAATCTCCCAAAGATTAGAAACTTATGGAATAAAAGATCATCGATTGGTAAACAAAACCTGGTATATGACAAGATTCATCAATAGAACAGCCACAAAGAACATTAGTTGTTCCCAAAATAAAAGGAGGGAATTGTAAGTATCAATATACTATCATGTTATGCATGATATGCGATATGCTCGTCCTAAACATCCTTTCAACGTTAGAAACACTTCATCTTCACCAGGTTAGTGATATATATATAGGGATTTATATTATACACTATCTTCATTACACCAAATCGATTGTTGAATCACTTTAATAAAGCTTTGTTGGTGAAGTTGACTCTCCTCTTGACCTTCTGTGGTAGAACCTCCTAAATCATATGACCCAGATGCATTATTATTGTCTAAATAGACTCCAAATAACCATGAATGTGTTCCATATGACTTAACAGTCTGTCGGGTAAATCCCGAATCATCCACGATTCTTCGAGCAGGATCAATCATTATAAAGAGACATTGCAGTATTACAACAATTTTATACAAATAAAATACATCAGAGTAAAACGGTGGAAGAGTTACAACATCAAAAGTTTACAAACCCTTTAGTTTCAAAACTTACAAACCATAAGTTTAAATATTACAAACCATAGCAGTAGTGGAGTAGCGATAAATAACTTTATTACAATACCAGGCGATAAGCTCTGCCCAAGAGCCAAACATCCTACTCGTCGTCACTCTCCGCAACGACTGTCATGCAACAGGGTGCAAAGCAATCCTGCGCATGGGGCTCACCTGCAACAAGGGTTCAACAAACCCTGAGTACAAAAGTACTCAACTAGACTGACCCGACGAAAAAGAGGGGTGAAGACTCAAAAATGCTGGCTAGAGGGACAAGGTAAGGCTTGCAAAAGACAAGAATTTTTACAGAAAAGCTTGACACAAAGTAAAGTTGTCTTGCTCTAGATCACGATTACCAACCAACTCCATTCTTAAACCTTAATCATTAATCAAGTTGTTACTACGATGATGAACACCGATCGAGTCTTCTTCTCCGAGAAGCAATGGTGATTTGAATCCATTTTTATACCCAGCTGGGACCTAGATCATGATATGCATAAGGCTCCAACCAAAATGCATACCAGACCACAGATATACCGGGATAACAACCGCAGCCATATATCACCACATGATACACGTGAGCACTTGGACCCAGTGTATCGATATACGTGGGAACTTAAACCCATGGTATACCACACTATGACATATGTGGGGACTCTAGCCTGCTATATATCACTCCATGACATACCTGGGCTCTAACCCTCAGTAGATCACTTCATGCATGTGGATTTTCTAATTTCTCGATGTCACCAGATCATCATCGACACGGGACCTAGGGCATCAACGGACAGAAACACTACAGAGGGACTCACTTCATGCATGTAGACGGTCTCGAACTCTGGATCAACACCCAACTCCTGAGTCTGCTCTTCCTTGGAATCTGGTGCGACAACGTTAAACTCTCCGTTAATGGAGACTACACGATAACATGATATGATTCGACATGATGGAATAATAAACATGATGCTTGATGAATGCATGACCAAATTAAAGCTTGAGTACAACTTTCCTTCACGATAAAGTTGCAAGCCACACAACTTACTAAGTTTATTAGGTTAACTATGTCATTAGTGAAGTTCATTAATCACATGAAATAACGTTGATTAAACCCTAATGACATAATTAAGATAAGCGCAAACAATTAATTAAAGTACCAAAGGTCATTAGGTCTAATGACCCAAGGTCATCAAGCAAATTCCAAAGTCAAACAACCCTATAATGATTAATCATGATTAAAGGGGTTAATTAATCAATTAAAAGCATAAAATAAAGACATAAAATTAAAGTTATCTAACTAAGCTCAAAATTTTATTGTTAATAGCTCTTGGTCTAATTAGATGGCAAAACAATTTTCAAAAATAAAAGCCAATTATTTTATTTATTAAAAATCATTGAAGATGCATTTTTCAATTAAAAGAGATAATTTTAACTTATGCAAAAATTATTCAAATTTGGCATTTCATATTTTTTCTAGGTAGAGGACATCATAGATAACCTACACAAAAATTTTTAGAATTTTTGGAGCTATACATGAATTACTATGATTTTCTAAAGAAAATAGCATTTAAATCATTTTCTAAAAATAGAAAATGAAAAGGAAAATCCTTCTCCGACGTTGACCGGCGGCGGCCGGATTTTGACCGGTGATATCTCGCCGGCGGCGAGGTTTTCGGTTACAAGGTTTGGCCCTACAGGCTCAACTCGATACGAGGAACAAGATGAGCTAGCTAGACGGCCGAACGGAGCAGCAGAGCTACCTCGCCGGCGGCCATGGCGTCACGGCGGGGCGCGGAGATGACGGCAAAACCCACCGGAGGCTTCTCTGGTGAGAACGAGCGCACGAGCATACTCAAGACCTCAACACAAACACGAAGGACTAGAAAATGAAGTCGTTCTAGTCTTCTAACGCAAGCGGCTACGCGCGCGGCGGCAACATCAGAGCGGAGCTCCGGCGAGCTCGGCGACCGGTGGCCACAGCGCGACTTGGGCCAAAATAACGACACAGGCATGACAAGAACCTCACCCTAGTGATGGTGCACACACTATCTGGCTTGGAGGTGGACCGAGGAGAGCTGCAGACGACGGCGCTGATGGCGGCGGCGGCGCTCCGGTGGCAAGGACAGCTTTTCGGTGATCCCTGTGCACCAACGAACTGCCAAAGGTGCGCATAAGGAGCAGTAGAAGATGAAAAGAATAATAGGGAGGTTAATGAGAATATATAACCTACCCTGGTGGCGGTGGCCGGTGAAAGAGCTCGCGGCGGCTCGAGTGCCGGTCGCGAGGAAGACGACCGCACGCGGGCAACTCGGGCGGGGAGAGCGAGCACGAGCTAACTCAAACTGATCACAAGGATGGGGCGGGCTGCTGGCAAGAGCAATTGAGCAACGGTGGATCGACGGCAACGAATTTTGACGGCGGAGGACGGTCGTCGGCGGTCGCAGTAGGGGGAAAAGAAGAAGAAAAGAGACGGCGGCCGACCTATTTATAGGCCAATGGCGACGCACGGCCAGACGACACGACAACGATGAAGTTTCAGGTGTCGGGGGCGAGCTGGCGGCGGGGCAGGCTGGTATGGGCGACGGTGGACGGCGGCGCGGCTTGAAAAGCCGGCCATGGCGGCAGTTCATAGGTCCCGGCACTGTAGCAGAGGGTGGCACTCAGTAAAATTTGCAAATTACTCCAGATTTCACATAAGAACTTAAAAATCTCCAAAAATAAAGTTTAGATAACTTTTCAAGAGCTACATCTTTCATTTAACAAACATTTTGAATTCTGCTTAATTTTTGAAATATGAATTCAAATTCAAAAGGGGAATAAAACCCTAGAAATAGATATTTGAAATTACTTTTGATTTTTAAATAAAACTTGAAATTATTCAAAACTATAAAATGTTCAACTTTTCAAGCCAAACATTTTTAATATATAAAGTTTTCCCAAATTATGTATAATTTTTGAATTATGGTTTTAAAATCAAAGGGGGACAAATGCTGGAAAACTGTATTTTCAAATTCATTTGAAATTCTTTTTGGAAACATGAAAAACTTTGAACACCAACTTTGTAGCTCTTGTCAAGATCTACAAACTATATTTTGAGAGTATCTCCAAATTCTATATATATTTTTAATTATATAAAAGGGGATAAAACAAGGTTTTGAAATAAAGGGTTTTTGAAACTAAATTCAAACTCGCTTTGGTTTCTAAATTAATTGGTTGGTCATTAGTGATCACAAACATCATACAAGGACGGGTGGCACTCGATAAAATTTGCAAATTACTCCAGATTTCACATAAGAACTTGAAAATCTCTAAAAATAAAGTTTAGATAAATTTTCAAGAGCTACATCTTTTATTTAACAAACATTTTGAAATTCTGCTTAATTTTTGAAATATGAAATCAAATTCAAAAGAGGAATAAAACCCTAGAAATAGATATTTGAAATTACTTTTAATTTTTAAATAAAACTTGAAATTATTCAAAACTATGAAATGTTCAACTTTCAAACCAAACACTTTTAGTATATAAAGTTTTCCCAAATTATGTATAATTTTTGAATTATGGTTTTAAAATCAAAGGGGGACAAATGCTGAAAAACTGTATTTTCAAATTCATTTGAAATTCTTTTTGGAAACATAAAAACTTTGAATACCAACTTTATAGCTCTTGTCAAGATCTACAAACTATATTTTGAGATTATCTCCAAATTCTATATAGATTTTTAATTATACAAAAGGGGATAAAACAAGGTTTTGAAATAAAGGGTTTTTGAAACTGAATTCAAACTCGATTTGGTTTCTAAATTAATTGGTTGGTCATTAATGATCACAAACATCATACAAGGACATTTTTAAGTCAATGACCCAATAGTACCCTTGGTTGACCAAATTGACTTTTGAAAATCAATTTTATATCTTTCCAATTTGATATTTCAATTTCAATTGCAAGGCTCGGAAATAAGCTTTGAAATCCAAATTCAACTTCAAATGTGGAAATCATTTTTAAAGGTTGGATTTAGATTTATACACTATGCTTGACACTAGTGTAAACACGGTTTACACCTCAAGTACATCGAGTATAAACTAAGTATTTGAGATGCCATTCGAAAGTAGGGTTCTATGATTCCATATAACATAACATTTCAGAAGCGCAATCAACCTATGAACTGTAAACTTGTTTTAGTTGATGCACATCAAGGTTAACCTAATCATGAATGCTTTGCAATGCATATAATGACATGGCATGTTTTAATTTATATAACACCAGAGGTGTTACACCTTCCATAGAAGAGTTGAAGAACTTCTTGAAACCTTTTAACTTGAATCATCGAAAAGTCTTCATCAAGTCTTCCAGCAAGAAAGAAGATAAAGGAAAGATTATTTTTAATTATTTACTTTCAAAAACTTTTATATTATAAATTCATTTTGAATTTTTCAAATGTAATGTTGGAGCTATACATGAATTACTATGATTTTTCAAAGAAAACAGCATTTAAATCATTTTCTGAAATAAATAAAAGAAAAAGGAAAATCGGCTCCCGACGTTGACCGGCGGTAGGGCGACCTTGACCGACGATATCTCGCCGGCGGCGAGGTCTCCGGCCACAAGGTTTGGCCCTACAGGCTCAGACCAACACGGCGAGTCGATTGAGGTAGCTAATGTAGCGGCGGGGCGATGGCGGCGCACTAGCCGACGGCCATGGCGGCACGGCAGCGCAGCGGCGCGGCTGCCGAGCTCACCGGAGCTTCTCTGGCGACGGCAAGCACACGGGCACACATGGGGCATTCACACGAACGCAATGGGCAACAAAATAGAGCCGTTCCCGGCCCCTAGTCCCGACGGCTACGCGTGCGACGGCGCTGGCAAGGTCACGCCGGCGGCGAGGTACGGTGACCGACGGCCACAGCGCGATAAAGAAGAAATTGAGGGCACAAATAGATGTAGGAGCTCACCACGGGCATGGTGCGCACGTTGGTCGGCTCGGAAGCAGGCTGAGTCGAGCTGTAGTCGGCGGCGGTAATGGCGGTAGCGATGCTCTGGTGGCAGGACGGCGTCACGGTGGTCTCTGTGCACCAGAGAGCGAACAAAGGTGCGCATGAGGGCAGGGGAAGACAGAGAACACGATAGGGAGGTTAAAGAAGATAAGTGAGCAACCTCGGCGGCGGTGGACTGTGGCGATTCCACGGCGGCTTTGCGGCCGGCCGTGAAGAAGATGACGTCATGCAGACGGCTCAGGCGGTGAGAGCGGGTACGAACTGGCTTAGAAGAAGCGCAAGGTCAAGGCGGAGCTTCAGGCAAGATGAAGCGGGCAGAGATGGAGCGACGGTGGCGAATTTGGGCGACGGAGTGAGGTCGTCGGCAGTGAGCAGAAAGAAGAAAAGAAGAGAAACGGCGATGGCCGACCGGTATTTAAAGGCCATCGACGACGCATGGGCGGGCAACACGTCGACAATGAAGCTTCAAGCGTCCGGGGGCGAGCTGGCGGCCGTGGCAGGGCGGTATGGCGCCGGTGGGCAGCGGCGCGACGTGAAAAGCCGACGATGGCGGCTGCTCATAGGCCCTGTTACTGTAGCAGAGGGTATTATTTTTGAAAATTTACAGTTACTCCAAAAATTACATAGGAACTTGAAAATCTCCAAAAATATCATTTGCATAACTTTTTAAGAGCTACCTTTTTCATTTAACAAGTCTTTTCAAATTCTACATAGATTTTGAAATATGAAATCAAATTCAAAAGGGGAATAAAACCCTAGAAACAAATTTTTGAAATTACTTTTTGATTTTTAAATAAAACTTGAAAATCTTGAAAACTATGAAATACTCAGCTTTTCAAACCAAACATTTTTCATATATAAAGTTTTCCCAAATTATGCATAATTTTTGAATTATGCTTTTAGAATCAAAAGAGGATAATTGCTGATCTTGATAAGAGCTACAATTATGGTATTCAAAGTTTTTCAAGTTTCCAAAAAGAATTTTAAATCAACTTGAAAATACAGTTTTTCGGCATTTGCCCCTTTTTTATTTTAAATTCATATTTCAAAAATTATGCATATTTTGGGAAAACTTTATATACGAAAAATGTTTGGATTAAAAAGTTGAGCATTATATAGTTTTGAAGATTTTCAAGTTTTATTGAAAATTCAAAAGTAATTTCGAATATTTGTTTCTAGGATTTTATTTTCCTTTTTGAATTTAAATTCATCTTCAAAATCTAGGATTCATTTAAAAATTCTTATTAGATAGGTATAGCTCTTAAAAAGTTATGCAAATGATATTTTGAGATATTTTCAAGTTATTTAGAAAAATCAAAAGATATTTAAAATATTTGTTTATAGAGTTTTGTCCCTTTTTGTCCCCTTTTCAAATTTGCTTTCAAAACTTAATGTTCCTTGCTGATTTCGAAAAACTTTATTTTGAGAAAAGTGTAGAGCATGAAATTCTAATCATTCCATAGATTGGGAGTTTTTCAAGTTTTATTCAAAATTTGAGAGTAATTTGTAAAATTTTACCAGTGGCAATTCTATAATTTCTTCAAATCGCGAAATACAACTCCTGCTTCGCCACCATCGGCCTTCGACAAGCTTCCAGGCACACCTGGGGCCGCCAGCTCGCCTCTCGCGTGTGAAGCTTCGCCGCCTGCGTGTCGCCCGCCCGCGCCTCGCCTCTTTCCTTTAAATAACGGAGCCGATCGCCATCTTCTTCTTTTTCATTTCTTGGCTGTCACGGTCGTCCTCTTGCTCGTCGGCGCCGCGGCTGTCCCCGCCACTCCCATCCGCCTCATGCCGAGCCAGCACCGCCACCAGCTTCGCCGCACCCTGCCGCTCCCTCTACTCCCTTTGCCAGCTGAAGCCGGTGCCTGCACATCATCGGTGCCGGCGTAGCTTCTGTCGCCGTCGGCCGTTGCCATGACCACGCCTCCACGGGTCGCCTCATGCCAAGCCAAGACAACCCATGAGCGCGTGACCACCTCCCGATGCTCTTGCACCGCTCAGCTGCCGCCGATGAGCACCCCGTCGCCGTTACCACCATGCCCAGCCATCTCCTCTGTTTCCAATTCACGCCAAGGGCATCGCGCAGCAATTCAACTAAAGACAGGGACCTAACTGCATCAGCCATGACTCGGATGAATAGTGACCCGAGGACCTATTGGTAAATATTTTCTAAATCTTTGAAAAATCATATCTGGAGTTTGGTAACTCCTTGTTGGTGAACCAAATTTTGTTGTGTTCCTTGTGATGCCTAGTTTTTATTAAAAATATGAAACATTCCATGTTTTGTAGAAAAATAATTAGCTATGTTTTATGCCTTTATTTTATGATAGAAAGGAAGGAAATTCATATCTCATGCTATGTGACTCCTTTTGACTTGAAATTTTTATGACATATTTTTGATGCCATGTGTGTATTGTAGTAAAAGTATTGTGGTCATTGGATACAGTATGCTTTATCTTTTGATTTATCTTGTTTGTTGCTTATTAAATAGTTTATAATTATAATAGAAATGTATAAATGGAAAATATAGTTCCTTTACCTTTGTATGATGCTGTTATGTCATGTTAACACCTAATATGGCTATATGATTTTAGAATATGTGGAGTTTTATATTTATCTTGTGTAATGCTTTTAAAATGGTCTATAATTAGTTAGTTAATTAATCTTGTTATGCTTTCACCAATGCATTGCCGTGCAACATGTCATGAGTTCATCATGCTAAAGCATGCAGCATTCCATTACGTGTAGTTTTCAGAAATGAGTTGAATCATGGTGAACAAGCTTCGGAAAAATGTCATCCACCAATGGTGTTGAAGTCATCCATAAAGGTGCCGGTATCGTTGATCCACGGAGTTGAAGTCAAATCTGACATTTGGAATCTAACCTCTCTACAACGAAGGCAAGCCCCGAATACATTTAAACCCTTCCTTGATTTTATAAAAGTTTTATCGCTTCAGTTATAAAATATTGCATTAAGTAATAGGAGTTGAGTGAAAACCTACCAATTGTATTACCTGTCTTACTTTCATATTCCTTGTTACCTGTTATTTGGTAAATGCGTAGTAATGCTTAGCCCTACTTAATTAGCTAGGTTTTAAAAAAAAGTAAAAGAATGAAAAAGATGAGGATGGCTTTATCTGTGGAAACATGATGATAGTTAATAAATCGAGTCCGGACGGGTAACTTGCATTGGGAATGGAGTCCCTCTGTAGTATTTCTGTCCGTTGATGCCCTAGGTCTCATGTCGATGATGATCTGGTGATATCGAGAAATTAGAAAATCCACATGCATGAAGTGATCTACTGAGGGTTAGAGCCCAGGTATGTCATGGAGTGATATATAGCGGGCTAGAGTCCCCACATATGTCATAGTGTGGTATACCGTGGGTTTAAGTTCCTACGTATATCGGTACACTGGGTCCAAGTGCTCACGTGTATCATGTGGTGATATATGGCTGCGGTTGTTATCCTGGTATATCTATGGTCTGGTATGTATTTTGGTTGGAGCCTCATGCATATCGAGATCTAGGTCCCAGCTGGGTATGAAAATAGATTTGAATCGCCGTTGCTTCTCGGAGAAGAAGACTCGATCGGTGTTCATCATCGTAGTAACAACTTGAATGATGATAAGGTATAAAAATGAAGTTGGTTGGTAATCTTGAGCTAGAGCAAGATAAATTTTACTTTCTGTTATATCTAATGATGAGTTAAAATTTGATTCACAAGAGCTTTTCTGCAAAAAGTCCTTGCTTCTTGCGAGCCTTACCTTGTCTCTCTGGCCTGCATTCCTAAGTCTTCACCCCTCTTTTTCGTCGGGTTAGTCTTGTTAAGTACTTTTATACTCAGGGTTTTTTGAACCCCCTGTTGCAGGTGCTAATTGGTGTTCAAATCAAGTTCATGTCGGTGGGCTCGATGTGATCTGATTGTCCTCTCCCGACTTAGGTGCTTCATCTAAGTTGTCTTCTGTAGTTCTACTCTGCTCCGCAGTTGAAGTTAAGTTTGTAAAAAGTTAACTTATTCATATATTTTGTAAATTTAATTTTATTATTCTTCCACACTCTGATATATATATTTTGTAACAAATGTTGTAATATTGGAGCTACTCCTTTGTTGATCCTGGTATGAGTTGTAAAACGTGGTTTAATCGAGGTCCAAACTGTGGCAGAACCTCCTAAATTATATGGCCCATACGCACCTGTCATTGTCCCAAAGACTTCTGACAGCTATGCATGTGTTCCAGATAACTTATAAAACCCTGTCGGGTGCCCTCAAAGGACCCCGATTAAACCATATTTTACACTCATACAGGATCAACAAAGGAGTAGCTGCAACATTACAACATTTATTATAAAATATATATCAGAGTGCGGAAGAATAATAAAATTAAATTTACAAAATATATGAATAAGTTAAATTTTTACAAACTTAACTTCAATTGCGGAAGAAGAGTAGAACTATAGAAGATAACTTAGGTAGAGCACCTAAGTCAGGAGAGGACAACCAGATCACATCGAGCCCATCGACATGAACTGATTAGCAACACCAATCAGCACCTGCAACAGGGGTTCAACAAACCCTGAGTACAAAAGTACTCAACAAGACTGACCCGACGAAAAGAGAGGTGAAGACTCAGGAATGCAGGCTGGTGGGATGAGGTAAGGCTTATAGGAATTTTCGCAAAAAGCTCTTGTGGATCAAGTTTTAACTTAACATTGATTATAACAGAAAGATAAAGTTGTTTTGCTCTAGCTCAACATTACAAACAACTTTATTTTGATATCTTATCAAAATATATTATGTAAAAATACAGCTCCTTGGCGACATGACAAAGGGAAAGAGAAAGAGCTAATACATGTTGTTGTAACTGGTGCTGTAAAGAACCTCCTCTAAGGTTTGCCATCCTCGTAATTCATTCTTGCAACTTACCTCAAATTTTGTTATGAATACCTTTATTGTTGCTTCGTTAGTATCTAATGAAGGGCAGTGTTCTATTTCTGAAATTCCATTTAGCTTTGATAAGTAGATATGTGACTAAAAAGTCTGGTAATGTATTGGCTATTGAGTTGTTTCCTTTGGTTCTTAACAGTAGATGTTTGTGTGTTCTTTCTACTCTATTTGGGTGAACTTTGTACTGTGCTTTTCTTGTATCTTTAGGTTTTGATGAAACTGGCTAGTGTTTGAAATTGTCTGTATAATGCTAAACTGGAATTCTTGAAATGTTGCTGTTTTTTTAGCCAAATTTGTTAGCAAGATTTGTTTTTATTTGGCTTCATATAAAACCCAGGTGAAGCTAGTCATATGCCTTTGGATAGAAGTTCTACAAATTAGACATTCATGATCATTAGACATGCGGTGATTTGATTTTCAATTGGCCTTGGTGCCCATGTGCAATAATGGCTCTGCTGTTGGTTTCCTCTGGACCCAAATTTTGCACCTATATTTTTCTGTCTTTGTACAAATCATACTGAAGTTATTTCCTGACTCCTGAGTTTTGTCATGTAATGGAAGCTCTGCACACTAGGTTCATCTTGATAGACTGGCTGCGTGATATAGGGTAAACCTAGTTTTTTCCCCTTTAAACATAATAATGAATTCGTCATGGGCTATCCTTGTCATTAGTGGGGCTTAGATGATGAAGAATGTATTTTTGGGCAGCAGTAGTGCGAAGTTGACCACGTTCCTAAGGTGTTACGGTGGCATTGTTGTTTTATTCTTACCATATCTGTTTACATGGAATTTCACTTTCGCTTTGTGCAAGCAAATTGAAGTTATACCTAAGCTAGAATGGCAATTCTGTGAATCATATTCAAGGTTGTTAGACAGGCTAGATGATTTTTGTTATGCTAAAATGTTTCTTCTGTCGCTCAAACAATATTATCAATTAAATATGACTTGCTGTTTTATAGACCATATACATGTAGAAGGGTATAAATGTGGACAACAGGAGCAGAGGATGATAAATCATGCCTCAGTGCTGGGATGGGGTTGGTTAAAATACAGGGAATTCTCTTTTTGTGCATGTGTGTTGTAGAACATTTTTGTTTTATAATATTTTTGAATTGGAAAAGGTTTGCAGCACTAGCACCAGATGACCAGTATCTCTGATGCTTGTTGAAGATATATGTATTATTATAGCATTATTAAGTTTCTTTGGCAGCTTTAAAGATAGGTTTGTGCAGGAACATTTTCTAATGTCTTGGTTCAGAATGTTTGATGTATCGCAGTTGTCCCTTGATTTTCAGCCCGCTAAAGATATAGACTGATATTTTGTACCCAAAATCCACTTCCACTGTACTAATTTGTATGAGTTGTTTTTGCCTTCGCCGTGCTAATGGGTAGTGGCACTAATCTCCTCATTGCATTTCAGGCGACCTATACGGCAATCATCAAAGAAGATTGGGTTTGAGGAACTGTATACACCATGAAAGAGAAGGACGGTGCTGCATTTATGTGACTTTGGGCATTAACTGTTACTTCGGGCTTCTAGGTTATTGTTTGACGGCCTCGCTGGTTGAGGGAAAAGGTTCTAAATTTTCTCCTTTGTATCCTCCAGTGAAGAGCTCGGGGATGCGGGTGTAGAATTTTTGCAAAAAGCATTCTGATGCTGCTTTGTTGTAGTGGGGATTGTGGTTTCTAAATTCTAAAGCTGCTAGCAGACTATGAAACTCCAAGGACCTTCTCCAGTGCATATTTAGGAGTTCTGAACTGAGATTAGATTGGATTATGAAGCTCTTTCTTTTCTTTTCTTTTCTTTTTTTAAAAAATAAATAAAACTATGGTCTTTTAGAAAACTATAATGCCCTAAACCAAACTTCCAAACATGTTTTCATTTTTATCAAAAGAAGTGCATTAAAAATATGCATTCACTCGCGTTATAGGCCGTATATTCTGATATTGGTCGATGGGTTGCTATTGAAAGAAAGTAAATTAAGTGGTAGTGTGGACTTGGACCCTTCAGATGTTGTCAACACAGCTTTCTTCTTCTGGCGAAGGAGAAGCAGAAGGCCCGAATGAGGAGATCGAAGCCCAGCCCGGCCTTCAGTGGCCCAAGCGAGCACTAAAGCCGAAAACGATATGCTGGCTCAGAATGGGTGAACGCGGCTGTCAGGAGCCGGAAGCAAAGTGGCAATCACTAAATCCCAAGAAACGATTCAAAAAAAAAAAATCTCAACAAACGAAATGCATTGGTCTGGACTATTGGATTGGACTCAAAAATAACCTACTACTAAAATTAACTAGAGCACTTGCATGCAAAGCCACTAGGCCAATCTCATGGAGAGTTTCATTACGTCGTTTTCAAGACTATCATGTCATCTTAAAAGAACTGAAACTCAGATAAAATACACACTCTCAATGCAAAGTTTTATCACATAGTTTCATAGATATTTGATTCTATGACTTATAGAGAGTCGTTAATTATGCCGAGATAGTTTCATTCCCATGACATTTATTTTCTCCCTCTTCTTAAATACGTTATCATATTATCAAAAATACCTATGTGGCAACCTATGTGGAAACTCATATGGAAGTTCCACTGAGATTGGCTAATTAGCACGATTATGATTTATGACTTGTGAGGTGGTGGGGCTGGTCAACTAGCTTCGACAAATTAATTAACAACGGTGTATCTAGTGGTGGGACGATTGACTTACGGTAGTACGGTAGAATTGAAGCGGAGACACACAGGAGGACGGACTTGTTTGGATGGCATTGGATTTACCTCAATTTATATATGTTGGGTGGATTTGTGTGGAATCTTTTGAGATTAAGTTCCACTCTAATCTAGCAACATACGTAGATTGATATGAATCTGACCACATCCAAACACGACCAGAGTATTGTGGGTAGGTTAAAGATATTGCATATATATAAATAATGTGCATGTTTTATTTTTTAACCGAAATTTTAATAACTACTAGCTCATTAGCTAGGCCTCCATGACATGCATTGTGAACAGTAGCTACGTGCACGCCCATTTCCATGATTTCTTGTCGTTAACACTTTGTAATAATCTAACGTTCACAGCATGACAGGCACATAGACGCTCCATGCACGGATATATGAATGCATGGTCAAGGAAAGTGCCGCGCATCATCAACACTTGTATTCTGAACATTTATCTACATGCACCCCATTTTCATTATTGCTCGTCGTTAACACTTGTAACGGCAAGATCGAGTTCGTTATTTAATTTATATATGACCAAAACAGGACAAGCACGTAGACACGCTCCATGCACGGATGAATGCATGGTCAAACAAAGTGCCGCGCCATCGTCGATCTCTGTCAACAATTGAACGTCCAGCGCATGTGCGTATATACGAAGGACGACGACATACATATCGTCCTGCCTCGATCTCACTCTTCCAAACCTAATGCGCCATCAACTACAGGTTCATCGGATATATGCACGCTAGCTATCGCTTCAATTCGTTCTCTCTCTCTCTCTCACCTAATGCGCCACGAGGAACATACAATGCAGGAAGAAGCTAGCAGAGAGAGAATTGGGCAGCTTGCGGAGTGTCCTTACGTGTGTGTATATATATATATAATTCATGAGTTACTATTCACGTCGCTATTTAAATTCAGCAGTTACTATTCAAATTTATGGTACTATTCAAAATACTGAGCACTATTTAAATTCGGAATATAAATAGTGCACGAGCACTTCACTGAGTGAGTGGCTCAGGCACTTTAAAAATTCGTAACTATTCACAGCACTATTTTAACTACTATGCAAGATATTTGTGGGTGTAGCGTGCGTGTATGATTAACGAAATATAAAAGTAACGTGCGCGTGATTATATGTGTATGCAGAGTATACAGAATTAATATTCTCAGGATCTTGGCAAGGCTGGCGAGACCAAACTTTCAGCCGGTCGTGTGACTATGCTTGTGTCTGTCCTACTCGGTACTCACCGTATGCATCACCTAGCTTGCTATAAAACCAGGCTAACCTGTTCTTCTCCCTCGCTATCCCCAGCCATGAACACACAGGACTCAGGCCCTATCGTCTCCCCAGACAGTTCCACCCGAAGGGAATACTTCTCTACGGACACAGGGTTCTCTAAAACGCCGCTACATGGGCTAACACGAGAACAACTCAACGCAAAGGTTTCTCCTCTAGGGTCTCTAGCATAGAGACATCGTCCCATATGAACAAGTTTAAAGGACAACGGGATTAAAACAGAAAAGCTTAATCCATTTTCACAAGACAAGCTTACATATGGCTTTTTCTTTCGAGAAACCCCAAGCACTTAGTATAAACCTTAATTACCTTATAAGCACAAAAAATCGGTGATCTTCCTTATTCTCTAATTTACAACACTAGTGGAATGGTACACTAGTAGTGGGGTGTTACTATTATAGTGGATGATTTCTCAGAGTGTTTCTGAGATCATGGCTTCATGGTGTATTATGGAAGTGGAGTGGTGAGTGGAGTGTGCGGGTGAGGGTGTGGATTCTTCGGTCTGAGGGGAGATGCTGAATGCAGACGCTCGACGTCTCCTTTTAAAGACCCAAAGGAGCCTTCGGGAGTGTCCGCCGTGGTTATCAAGATGTTCTTCGCACTTATCCTCTGAGGGATGAGAGTCCCTCACGGCCACGTCTTCTAGACAACTGGATGGTCTTCAATTATTTGCCTTTGAGATTATCTTCTGGCACTGTTGCATGACAATGACTTCGTCTTCGATAATTGATGCTTTTCTCTGATGGATAGGGGACTTTCAGAATATTTTATTCTATTCACTGTATATTTCTTTTACACTGGCTACTGCGCTGACTGTTTTCACTTAAAAATAGGATATGGATATGGTCTTTCACGTCCGAATAATTGATGTTATAAACATCAATTATAATACTCTGCCACGTGTATTGAATTAAGCGATATACACGTACCTCACGCTACACACGGTGCCACACGCGCAGGCACATTAAAAAGCTGAGACGCATCACAATATATAGTAGGCGTGCGTGTAGGACCAAGGAGAGATAATGTGAATGGTGGACCCATGCATGGATGTTCCATCGATATCCATCCATCCATCCAATTGGCATTGCATGAATGCATGTACAGGAAATGAAAATGCAAGCAAATTTTCCTAGGTACTCTCGCTAGCTCTCCCCCACTAGCTAGGACACATCCTCCTCGAGCCATGAACAAAACCATCCATCACCTTTCACTTTTTCACTTTTTAAAAAGCAAATAATTAATGGGCTTTTTTAGGGTTACACTTTACTGTACCAGCTACTGTATGTGTGTCATTTCTCTTCTTTGTGTAGTAGCAAGGACGCATATATATACTATATGCATGCAAGACGCGACGTGCTTCCATTGCGGCTTTTGCCATCGATCAAAACCAGGAACCACATGCACAAATTGACGCATCAAGACTAGAGTAATATCCTACTGGTATGTATAGGCCATGTTCGGTGATCACTTTTCCGTGCCTACAATCTGCAGAGATTGACGAAGAATTGTTTCTGTGGCCGATGACTCGATTGACGTTGTTTTGTTCCGAGAGAGAAACATTGTATTAAAACGAAAAACCCCTTTAAACGCAGAAATTTTGTACAAATCAGTCTGTATCCTAATTAATATGACCGAGTTTAATAAAGCTTCCGGTAGGGGCCTCAGCCCCTCCAGTTCCGTCAAAAATTAATATGGCCGAGCTCCATTTAAGTTCCTATGGAACGTAACAATTCATGGAAAACTCCAATAATGGTTCATGCAATCGTAATGCATCTATTCCCAACTATATTAAGAATTGCATTCAGATCGATCATCGATGATGGGAGCACAGATCTTGTACTACGTAGCAACAAATGAATCTTGCATAGCAGAGCTGAGCATGCAGTCAAATAAATTAAGTTGTCGACAGACAGAAAGAAAGATGCATGTAGATGCAGCCATCAATCCCTTCTTTGTTTCCCTTTCGATTTCTCGTCCGCTAGCAGGTGTTGTGGCTTGCCCTGCCCGGGAGACTGTGCCAGCCGTCGTGCCCGGCCACCGCCGTGAAAGCAAGTCGAAAAAGAAGACCACGGGCGGCGCAGCGGTCGTCGTAGGCAGCATTCACTTTGGCAACAAGGACGGCGTTTTAGGGAGCCAACCCCCGATCCGCGACACCGGCCAGAAGAGCAGAGGCAACAATGCAGGTGCACCCACGCGCGCGCATGCCACTCGCGTCCACCGGCTCCGCGACAACGCAAGAACGTCGATAGATGCTACTAGCTGCAGGCAGGCTTGTATGGACCCGGCCTTAAACTACTGCCATCAGCCTTTAGCTTCCCTTCTAGTTCTAGCTGCTGCACGGCTGATGCCCGCCCTATCACCAATCTTCTTTTCTCTCTGTAATAAGCTAGCTCTCCCATGATCCCATCAATCGATCTGCTTTTAAAAATCACTGGCTCCCATCAACCTGCTTAAATTATTGCCGCGCCACACAAGTCGATCTCCCATATATACATTCTCTCTCAATCGAATGTCAAGGTGACCGTGTTTTAACTTTTTTTTTTTATTACAACACAAGATGGTCATATATGTTATTCTGATACTCTCTCTCTCTCTCTCTCTCTCTCTCTCTCTCTGCTATCTCTCCTGCCTGCAAATAGTCTCTATTTTTTTTGGAACTAAATAGTCTCTAGTCGTACGTCCATGGTGAACCCATCCCATGCGTGTCTCCACACGCGCGAAGGCTTCACCTGGGAATAATGGAAGCGACAGGAGCGGTATAATATTGGGGCATGGAAAGATTAGGTGCGTACTGTCAGGATCGTAGCAAGGAATTAGCAGTACATATGCATATGCGTATACACTATTGGCTGTCAAGGATAATTAAATAAAAAGTTCAACACTGTATATGTGTGTCGCATCCCATGTACGGAGTAGAATATGCCCGGCAGTCCCGTTCCACAACAAACTAGAGATCGTCACAAGACTCCAACTGATCAGTTTGGATGATATGTTAATATAGGTATAGGGCCAGATTAGATAAGGCTCGGCTACCAAGCTTCTAGGTTAACTACACATGGTATTAGTAAACTCAACTCGCCACTACATGTTTGGAGCAAGGATACTCTTCACTGGACAAAAGATAAATGGACCTATCTAGAAAATAATTAGTCAAGAAAAATATGTGAGGATTGTTTGGCATGCTTATTATGGGTTTCCAACATATCTCCATGAAATTCCGAGTTTCAAAACATACTTCTTCAGGCCTCAATATAATCCACAACTAAATAGTAACGGAAATTCCTTTTTATTTATTTTAGAAGCATAGGATGCTAATACCATCAAGCATCTATAAAATCATTACTCCCATTCGTCGCAAAAAGAATCTCCAAAAAATCTCAACTCAAAAATTACTTTTACAACTGCTCCACAGGGAATCGACAACCACAAACAAAGGTTCAGATTACCCATTCGTTGCAAAAGAGGAACTCCGAAAATTCTCAACTCAACAATGACATTGACAACAGATCCAGGGAATCGACAACCATAAACAAACGTTCTAATTTGTCTTTTTCTTCTTGTTTGACATGGTAGAAATATTGTTCTTGAAGAGATTATTTTTTGGATGATTGATGATATATTTTGATAGCAAATAAGTCAATATCAGCAGAATGATTTGTTGACTTCTTTTATATCTAGCCGTCAAAATTCCTCCAACCATTGTAATGAGGTTCATTTTGAAAGTCATAGGAGCCATGGAACACACTATATATTTTCTTAGCCAACTAGATTTTTGGAGGGATTTTTTAATAGCAAATAGTTTTCTACGTTGTACAAATATTTTTCCTCAAATAAGAAAAGGTATTTTATTCTAATTCAAGTAATTCATGAGACATATTTATGAAATAACCAACACTTTTCCTTTTTTATGCATTTTTGGCTATCTATTCTTTGTTGCTATTTTTTTTCACTCTCAAGGTTGTTCACATTAGACTACAAAAATCCTAGGCCACTTGAAGATAGAAATATCAAAGAAGAGTATAATCGTCGACCATTTGAGAAAATGGTCGGTACTTAAATATCATGTAGCGTCATGACAGTTGGCAGGCTAGACAAGGATGGTTATGAGCAAATTTCCGTCATTGAATCCCAAAATAAAACCCAAGAAAATATGGGCATATACACATCAAATTGAGGACTTGAACTTGTTATATGGATAGGCTCCACCACAAGAAATCCAACATTCTAATTGTTAGAATCGATAATCCAATTATAATAAGCCAACTTTGATTCTAATAGGCCCTTTCTTATTTTCCTAAAATGTGGCAACCAAAGAAGACTAGTTTTCACTTCTGGTAGTGAAGCATTTGTTACTTTCTGAGAATATCTCAATTACTGTCCTAAGTATCCGACGACAGAGGTCTTTGATGACGGTGCATAATGGCTGTGTTTACCTGGCCGTGACTTTCCTGAATTAACCAAAAGTTCAAACTTCAAAGCAGCACGCCGTCTCAGCGTTACTACACAGCGTGCAATCAGCACTCCCATCGTTTCAAATCTATGGACGCACCAGTCAAAGACCCAAAGAAGTAACGTTCAACGCAGACTTTCTGCTCCCAGACCCTCCAACACATTCACACAGCCAAACGAAGACAACGGCTCATGGAGCGCACAGTTGCACACCTGAAAGCGCGGCCGTGCATGGCGCAGTTGCTACGAACAGCACGCACTACAGGTCTACAGCTCCAACGACGCCATTTGGACGGAGAGGGAGGAGCAGCGAGCAGCAGGGCATGGCAAGGGAAAGAGAGAAAAGGTGACAGACAAACAGAGGCGCAATCATGGCCAGCCCGCACAACGGCACACGGCGATTCCCACCCACAGCAACGGAACAAGCGCAAGCGTCCACAGCCCCATTTCCTTGGACTCGCCCCGCCCCCTTATTCTCTCACCTGCACGCCTCCCACTTCCTTTCTCGAACGACGTGACATTCCCTTACCTCCTCCCAGATTCTCTCTCATACCAGCAGTGGAGTATTGTTCCTTGTTTTTCAATCAGCCCATAAACATACAACAGGCATAGTAGCACCACATAATGAAAGCGCAACTTGCAAGACGACCACAAAGACGACGCCCTGCGCCGTGACAAAACTTTGCGGCTTATAAGTACGCACATGCCCAAGACCACCACCCTTCAAGCAGCAAAACCCCACACACCGAGAGCGAAGTAGACAGACACTTTGAGATTTTACACACGAACACGTAACTGAAACTCGGAGGAGCTTGTTCCTGAGCTGAGTGAGCTCCACCCTTCTCCTCATCATCATGGGGGTGCAGAGCAGCGAAGGCCAGGTGATGTTCTCTTCCATCGCCCTGCTGCAGCAGAGGTTCAGGGAGCTGGAGAGGATCAGGGAGAAGCGGGAGGAGAGGCTTCTCCACGTGCTCGCCCCGCGCCCTGCGGCCACCACCACCTTCCCGAGGGAGATGCCCGTCAAGTGGTTCTTCCACCCGGAGCTGCTCTACCCGTGCAGGCCGCTGCGTGACACCACTGTTTCCGCAGCCTCCTTGTTCCCGGCCGTGCCAACCACTGCCTGTGAATGCAAAAGCTTCCAGCTCCACGGCGACAGCGACCCCATCGCGGTGGAGCTGTGGCCCAGTAAGACCTACAACTACAAACATGTCTCTGGTGAAGTCGACGTCGACACCTCCCTGCACCTCTAGACTGCTACTGCTACTCTTCTGCTACTGAAAAATGTTGCAATGCCTCAAACTGCTGTTAACCTCTGGTGTTGCTCTCGCAGTTTTTTTTTTTTTTGGTAGCCTACTACTATGTTGTTCTCCTCTTCTTCTGTTGTAACAAGGGGTATTAGGACGGGTGATGGTGTGCTGTAATTATTACCAGTAGTACGATGGTCTTGGAGTTCCTTCATTGTCACCTCTTGGCACTAGAACTGCTTGCATCTTCAAACAAGTCACTGTTATCATCCGAGTAGGAGAGTACCTCTGCAGGGCAGCCATTCTCTGTTACATCTGGATACTCATCACCGGAGGAATAATCAGAGCCCTGCTTCTTCCGTTTGACGATCTTCTTGGACTTGGAGATCAGGCGGTTCACACCCTTGTTGTCAACACCAACACATTCACTGCTTATTGGCTTAAATAGGACTTTGCCCACCTTCCTTGCATTAGCTTCCACTATCTGTGAGCAAAGAGAGACCAGGTAAGGATAGTAAAAACAACTACAGAAGGTTATTTAATTCTGCAACAAAGAATGAAATTTTGGGTGAACTGTAAAACAGAAACTATGGATTCCCAGGGCTGCAGCAATTCAATTAAAGTGCAACGAAGACTTCAGGAAAATGGAGTTGCACCAACTAATAAAGGTTGAGTACCAATACCAACACAATTTCACTGAAATAACCTTATAACCCACAGTATGAGTTCTGAATTGACAATTGAGTAGTAGCTTTTCTTATCTATTAGTTTTTGTATACTTTCTTTTTCTAGCTTCAAATTAATTAAAACAAGTACAAATGAAGAGTAGTATTAGCACCACATAAGGGGTGTGTGGACATGTTACAGCAACCTTCTGAGTATTGCTGTCTTTTTTTATGCACACACAAATCAGTCTGTAACCATGAACTCTGTAATGTTGCTAACAGCTAGATGTAGTTAAAATAAAGCTTGTTTGTTATCCAAAAAAAAGGCATGTAGAGGTGATCGTGGATAGTTGTTTTTTATCAGTTGTTTCTTACTTCTTATTGTACGATAAGACCAAAAGCATCTCGAAATTTATATAGTACTCCGTACAAGATATCCTATAAAATGATCTATGAACCAAATGCTCTGTATGGAAAATTGATTCTAATGAAAGTTATTTAACAAAAAAGGTGGCATGGTATTGCATCGACAAAGAAAATTGAAGCTTTTGGTGGTGTCTTTCAGCTTTCAAGTAATGGCAAGGAAAATTCATAATAGTTATCTATACTAGTAAGTTCTTAGAGGAAGACTTCTAGTGATAACAAGATAGTCGCACAATAATAATTGACCTGGTACTTGTTTCAAAAATAATTGACCTGGTAGTAGAACTCTTGAGCAAATAGAGTACACAAGGAGTTGTAACAATTACCTCAAGTTCGTAAGCTTGAGTTTTTTCTCTATCATCTTGGCGATCAGAACCTTCCTCCTGATATTCACCGTTTGCTTCTCTGTAATCCTTTTCAAGAATCACAAGCATTTTCCCACCTTCTTCTGGAATATAGCCAAAAGATGCACAGACAAAACCAGACACCGTCTCATACTGATGCCCCTGCCAAAATATATCGTCCAAGTGTCTCATAATATCAGCCCAATCTACGAGAAACATGACAGAAATACACAGCACCATATAATGATGACTGCCAAGGGGTATATTTAGGGCCTGTTTGGTTCCAATGGGGCTAGGGACTAGGGACTAATTTTTAGTCCCTTGTAGTCCCTAAATTGCCAAACATAGGGACTATTAGTCCCTAGTCCACTAGTCTCTCTTGAGGGGCTAATTGGGACTAGTGGTCCATGTGTAGTCCCTAGTCCTATGAACCAAACAGGGCCTTAAAAACATAACATTTTGTGAGTATTTTGTTGACCTAAATATTAAATGTCCAGTTTCCACCAAACAATAGATATAATAGCGTTATATCTGTATAGGTTCTGTGAACAGACATCTCTAAATGATGGAACTCACATTTCGATGATCATTATACAGTCCACTCCAACATATACACATGTCCAAGGGATTGCATAACAACTGTAGAGAAAGCTAAGAGCAAACGAGAAACAATACCTCTGGTATTTTGATACCAAGCTCTTCGGATAGGTGATCTATCGATGTATTTGCATCAACATCAAATGTTCCATCTCCCCGCCTTACTATATAGCCTGTTTTCTTCTGGATTTCCTCCTGAAAGGGTGAAAAACAGAGTAGCAGAAAAAATTGAGAGACTGCCTAAGTAAATGACAAATAGCAACTAGCTTGTTACATGGAAAAATCCTTTGCTTTGCCTAGGCTACTGAAAATAGGAGTGAAGCAGCTGCTTCCAGAACTTGGGGAAGCACTGAGGCAGATCTAATCTCTCCAGTTGTCAAAACCAAGCTAATGGAACTTCAGTTTGAGTTAGCCAGATAATCTTCAAGAGTTCAGTTAATTTCCCACCATACTATACGTATAACTATAGATTCAGGACACTGGATAGTTCCCAGCTGATCTGGTTCTGGGCTTCTCCACTTCTGGCTTATGAACCCTGCTTCTGTTATGGCCATGCCCACAATAATTCTAAATTCGAAGAAATAAATACCAAGAGCACACAAGTTGATAAACAAATACAAAACTCTTTGGAAGTCCACAAATAAAACAGTCCTCACCGAATGTCTCTTTTCAGTTTTTGTTCTCATTTGAGACACCTTGAAACAAGATTGTTGGCATTAATATTGGTTTTAAAAAATACAAATATAATTTAAGATTACATTCCTACAAGGATCCAGCATACTAAGAATGCAATATCTGTATTTTTAGTGTAAATAACTATATTAGTGTTTTCACCCTGGTTTTGTAGTGGTAAAGTTAACCTGAATATATTGGATAATAATTGCATTAGGTAAGGGCTAACCCTATAAGGGTAGCTATATAGTGTCATACATGGGCCTCATGGGCTTAGCCTCATGGGCCTAATATTCTCATACTCTAGCAGCCCCCCGCAGTCTGAACTTCCGGCGCAGCGGAGTTACAGACTGGACATGACATGAAAAGAAGCACACACACGAGCCCCCTCACAGACGCAACTAGCCACCGGTGACGTTGAGGCTGGAGTAGAACTCGGTGAAGACCGAGGACGGGAGGCCCTTGATGAAGATGTCGGCAAACTGGGAAGTGGTCGGGACGTGGAGGACCCGAACATCGCCGATGGCGACTCGATCACGGACAAAGTGAAGGT
The DNA here is from genome assembly GCA_023333625.1 of Bothriochloa decipiens. NCBI lineage: Eukaryota > Viridiplantae > Streptophyta > Magnoliopsida > Poales > Poaceae > Bothriochloa > Bothriochloa decipiens. The sequence goes on along the minus strand of CM041628.1, from coordinate 36,525,498 downwards.
CGATCTCCACATGCTTGGTCCTCTGGTGCTGAACAGGGTTGGTGGAGAGGTACACAGCACTGACGTTGTCGCAGTAGACCAGCGTGCTCCTGGAGAGAGGGCTGTGGAGCTCGGTGAGGAGCTGCCGGAGCCAGGAAGCCTCCGCGACGCCGTTAGCGACAGCGCGGTACTCCGCCTCGGCACTAGAGCGGGAGACCACCGGCTGACGCTTGGACGACCAGGACACCAGGTTGCCGCCCAGGAAGACAGCGTAGCCGGAGGTGGAGCGCCGAGTGTCCGGACACCCGGCCCAGTCAGCGTCAGTGTAGACGACGAGCTCGGAGGAGGAAGACCGGTCAAGGAGCAAGCCGTAGTCGACAGTGCCGCGGAGGTAGCGGAGGAGGCGCTTGAGGGCAATGAGGTGGGGCTCTCGGGGATCATGCATGTGAAGGCAAATCTGCTGCACTGCATAGGTGATATCCGGCCTGGTGAAGGTAAGGTACTGAAGTGCACCTGCGAGACTCCGATATGCCGTGGGGTCTGCCACTGGGTTGCCCTCGGCCTCTGACAGCTTGCCCTTTATGTCAACTGGAGTGGAGTAGGGCTTGCAGTTAGTCATCCCAGCTCGCTCCAGGATATCGAGAGTGTACTACCGCTGGTGAAGAAGAAGACCGGTGGGACGAGGCTCAACAGTGACCCCGAGGAAGTGGTGGAGCACCCCAAGATCCTTCACAGGAAACTCCTGCTGAAGAGAGCTGATGATGCGGCTGAGTAGTGACGAACTGGAGGTTGTGAGGACAATGTCATCAACATATAGCAGCAGGTAGGCAGTCTCAGCTCCACGGTGATAGACAAACAGAGACGTATCTGACTTGGCCTCCACAAAGCCTAGTGTCACCAGGAACGCAGCAAACCGAGAGTGCAACGCCCGCGGGGCCTGCTTAAGGCCGTAGAGAGATCTGTTGAGCCGACAGACCATGTCAGGATGAGAAGAGTCAACGAACCCCGCGGGCTGGCTGCAGTAAACTGTCTCATTGAGAGTCCCGTGCAGAAAGGCATTCTTGACGTCCAGCTGATGCACAGGCCAAGAGCGAGCGAGAGCCAGTGAGAGTACTGTGCGGACGGTGGCCGGCTTCACCACTGGGCTGAAAGTCTCATCATAGTCAACACCAGGCCGCTGAGTAAAACCCCGGAGAACCCAGCGAGCCTTGTACCTCTCAAGGGTACCATCAGCCCGCCGCTTGTGCGTCCAGATCCACTTGCCGGTAACAACATTGGAGCCAGGCGGACGGGGCACCAGATCCCATGTCTGGTTGGCGAGGAGAGCCGCGTACTCCTCTTCCATCGCGCGGCGCCAGTGAGGGTCCGACAAGGCGTCGCGAACGGAAGAGGGTACAGGAGAGACCTGCGTGTCGCCGGGCATCGCCGCAAGAGCCCAGGACCGCAGGGTACCCGCTGCGTGCCACGTCACCATAGGGTGAACATGCCACGGGTGGCGGTGAAGGAGCGGTGGGTGGTACACCGGCGGCACGACACGGGTGGCCGAAGGCGACGGCAGTGTAGGCGTCGCCGATGGAGAAGAGACCACCGGTGGTGACGGAGGCGCCGGGTCCGCCCGTGCACGGCGCTAGTAGACAAGGGTCGGCTGGGCAAACCGCGCCGAGGGTGTAGGAACCGGCGTCCCCGGCCCGTGTCAGGTGGAGGAGCAGGGGCCGCACCGGAGGGTGGCGCTCCCGGACCCGTGCAGGGCACAGTGTCAAGAGCAGCAGGTGCCGGGTCCGCCCGCGCACGGCGCTGGTAGACAAGCACCGGCTAGGCAAACCGCGTCGGGGGTGCAGGAAGCGGCGTCCCCGGCCCCGTGTCAGGCGGAGGAGCAGGGGCCGCACCGGAGGGTGGCACTCCCGGACCCGTGCAGGGCACAGGGTCAGGAGCAGCACTGGTGTGCGGCGAGCCGGGGCACAGGCCCGGCTAAGGGCACGGTGGAGCAGTACCTACAGGGGAAAACGGCAAAGGTGGCTGGACCATCGTGTCAGTGGGAAACAGAGAGGCGAGGTCAGGGTCAGGGGTTGTAGGTGGTGTGGTGGTGGTGGAGAAGGGGAAGACAGACTCATCAAACACCACATGGCGAGAGATGAGGACCCGACGAGACGTGAGGTCATAGCACCGGTAACCCTTGTGATCTGGGGAATACCCGAGGAAAACACACAGTGTCGAACGGGGAGCCAGCTTATGGGGGGTGGTGGCAGTGGTGTTAGGGTAACACGCACACCCGAAGACACGAAGGTGGTCATAACAAGGAGGGATACCGAAGAGAGCGTGGTGCGGTGTAGGAGCGGGGCAGGCAGCGGAAGGAAGACGGTTAAGGAGGTAGGTAGAGGTGTGAAGACTCTCTGCCCAGAAGCGAGCAAGAAGGGACGCCTGGAGTAGAAGGGTGCGCATGATGTCGTTCGTGGTGCGAATCATGCGCTCAGCCTTGCCGTTCTAGGAGGAGATACAAGGGCAAGACATACGTAACTGGACACCGTGAGAGAGGAAGAAGGCACGGGAGGTGGAGTTATCGAACTCACGACCATTGTCACACTGGACGGCCTTGATGGTAAGGCCAAATCGAGTAGACACCCAGGCGAAAAAATGGAAAATAGTGGGAAAAGCCTCAGACTTTGCACGCAAGGGAAAAGTCCACGAATAATGAGAAAAATCATCAACCACCACCAAATAGTATTTATACCCAGAAATACTCATGACAGGAGAAGTCCATAGGTCGCAATGTACAAGGTCAAAAACATGAGCCGCATGTGAAGAAGTGTAAAAAGGAAGACGAACATGGCGGCCCAGCTGGCACGCATGACACAAGGGCTCATCGTGAGCTCGAGTACAACGAATGTCGGAGCTACGACTAAACTGCATCAGAGCATCACGTCCAGGATGGCCGAGACGGCGGTGCCAAGTAGTGGAGGAAGGCATCACGGCGAAAACAGCTGACAAAAAGGCCGGCGAAGAGGAGGAAAAGGACGCCGGAAACCGAAGGGTGTAGAGGGGCCCCGAGCTGTCACAGCGGAGCAGAGGACGCCGGGTAGCCAAATCCTTCACAGTAAGACCAAAAGAGTCAAACTCAACAGAACAGGAATTGTCAGCTGTAAAACGACGAATAGAAAGGAGGTTGTGGACCATAGAAGGAGCAACAAGAACATCATGAAGACGAAACGAGCCATGAACGCTGGCGGCTCCCACGGACGTGACAGGAAGACACGACCCATTTGCGACCATGATGGACGAAGGGAGTGAGGAAGAAGGAGGGCGAACAGAAGAGAGTATACCGGGGTTGGGAGTGGTGTGGTAAGTAGCTCCAGAGTCAGCGACCCACTCTGGCCCAGTAGGGGGTGTCAGGGCCATGGTGCTGTAGGAGGTGGCCAAGGCCGCCGGGTCCCAACCGACCGGCCCAGGCGAGGCACTGGGAGGTGGAGCCCACGTGGACGTAGAGTAGGTGCTGCCCACGGGGTCGCTGAGTGGAACCCTGGAGGAGCACCAGCGAACAGGGCCGCCGGCGGGCGAGGCTCACCGCCGGGAGCCTGGAAGGGCCACATGGAGATGCGCCCCGACCACGGGTTGTGGAAGGTGGGCCAGGGTGCACCCCGTGGAGGTGTCGGTGTGTTCCCACGGGCACCACCGCCACGGCCTCCCCCGCGGCGATGGCGGCCACCACCGCCACGGTCCCCCCACCCCCGCTCGGCCCGGGAGGAGGACCAAGAAGAGACGACGGCGACGGAGTGGGCGGACGCGATGGGGGAGTAGCGGCGAGTGCAGTCGAGGAAGACGAGGACCCCGGCGCGGAGACCGCCACGGCCTGAACTCCCTGCTAGAGCTCCTCCATGACAAGATCGTCACGGACCTGCAGGAAGGTAGGGAAGGGTCGCTGACGAGTGATCCACGTCCGGAGGTGAGCGTAGCGGACACTGAGCCCGCGGAGGACGTTGAGGACCAGGATACGGTCCTCCACAGGCCAGCCAAGGTCGCCAAGAGAGTCTGCCATGCCCTTCATCTTGCGGCAGAAGTCGCTGACGGAGAGGTCACCCTGGACGAAGGTCCGGAAACTCGCATCGAGACGCAGAGCCCGGGCCTCGGCGTTGCCCAGAAACTGGCCCTCGAGCGCCAACCAGGCCCCACGAGCACTCGGAGTGTTGCGGACGAGATCGTGGAGGTCCAGGGAGATCATCCCCAGAATCCAAGAGAGAACGATGCCGTCGAGGCGCAGCCACGAGGCGGTCGGGACCGCGCCCACGGCGTTGAGGAGGACGTGGTCGTCGAGGGCGTAGCAGCGGAGGGTGAGGAGGACCAGGTCCCGTCAGCGGGCGTAGGAGGGCGACTCCGGCTCGAGGACGACCGGAACCAGGAGTCGGATGTTCTGGACACCCTCGGCCTGGTAGTGAAGCTGGGCCACGAGTGGGTCGGCCGGATCATGCCAGAGGACCGCAGTGGACACGCGGTGACCCGCCGAGCCGGAGGAAGCGGCCCCGCCGTCGTGGGAAGCAGGAGCGGTGAGGAGCTGCTCCGCGTCGGCGATCTGCTGAGCCAGGGCAGCGGACGCATCGCGCTCGCGCTCCCAAGCGAGGGCGGCCTCCCGCAGACGAGCTTGCCCCGCCGCGTACTCAGCCCCGGCAGCAGCGAGGGAGGTGGTGAGGACGGAGGTGGCGCTCGGGGAACCAGCGCCCGCGTCCTGGGGGTACCGCCCGCCGGGAGGACGGCCGCGGGAGGGGTGCCGGCCGGGTCAGCAGGGACCGGGTCAGCGTCCCCTGCCCCGGCGCCCGCCCCAGCCCCTGCGTCGCATGGCGGCGTCTGCGGGGGGGGGTGCAAATCCCGCCCGCGCCAGGGCCTCCCGCCGCGCTGCGCCTGGGCGGTGCTGGCGGCCGGCGGCGGCGGCTTGCGCCTAGCTGGTGCCAGAGAGGAGGGGGAAGGTACCGAAGTATGTAGGTCCAGGAGGGGGAGAGGGCCGGCCGGCCATGGCTGCTCCGGCGGCGGCGGCGGCACACCGGCGAGCAGCAGCAGGCGGCGGCGGGGAGGAGGAGGGAGGGAGGAACCTAGTCTGATACCATGTTATTGGATAATAATTGCATTAGGTAAGGGCTAACCCTAGAAGGGTAGCTATATAGTGTCATACATGGGCCTCATGGGCTTAGCCTCATGGGCTTAATATTCTCATACTCTAGCACACAGGAAACTGGTTTAGGGTCTCATCGGAATGGAAAATTCTTCTAGAAACACAGGAATAAGAAAAAAGTAGGAACAAACTACCCTGCTAAGGAATTATATAGGAATTTCACATGACTCGGTTCATTTTTCATAGGAAAAAAGCAGGAAAAAATCCAGCTTTCCAAAGGGGTCCTGAACATTGGGATGGAGCACAGGTAAAACACAGGAAATTGGAGGGAGTGACACAAAGGAAACTTTCCATGAGGTTCAACCTCTTGGTAAAATTTCTCCAAAATTCCTACGAAACAAGCCATTCCATAGGAATTTCATAGCATTTGTAAGAACCCAACCCTTCGAACCAAAGAAGTTCACATGAATTTTTTCCATAGGATCTCTAGAATTCCTCCATTTTTCCTTTATTCCAAAGGGGGGCTATTTCTTTTACCCTTGCTCCTGATGCTTATAAAAAGTGGCAGAGACAACAACTAAAAAGATGTCCAACAGAAAAATAAGACCATATGATTTGCCTGTCTTTTTGTGGCATGGCTCAGTATGTTTGCCCCACTAAATTTCCTAAGTTCAAATGCTAGCATATCATTATTTATTACCAAGATATGAAAAGTCAGTTCTGTCATAAGAACGATAGTTACAAGGCAAAAAGGGAATAATAAGCCAAACGAAAGGGGAAATAATTTTGAAAAGAAATGGAAAATAATAGCATGCATATATATGGCACTGAACACCCACTTACGATATTTGAAATAAAAAAATCCAAAAATAATCACCTTGGAATCATTCTCGTCAAAGATTTCACCAACTATTTCTTCCACTACATCTTCTAGTGTTACAATCTGCATTTTTTTGTGCCAAAAGTCAGAGAGTAATTCCCAATGTCTCATACTCTCATGCAGTGATAAACATATGAAATTACAAACTGTTCTGATAAACATTTTCTGAACACAACAGGACTTAGTTGCTGCAAGTAATGGCAGATATCGCTACAAGAAAGGGTAATTGCTTGAAGGCTCTACTTGCCAGGGGTATGTGTAAGACAAAGGAAGCTCATGGGTAGCTTTGTCCAATCATTTGCAACTTTTACCAATGAGCATCAGTAATGAGAAAAACCGCTTAAAAAGTTATCCTTTCAGCAGCAAACATAATCAAAACATGTTCATTGCTCATCAACTACTTCTGGAAACAGAAACTGTTGAACAAACTGTGAGCATAACTACTTCCTAAGAAACAATCTCTAAACTTGTGGAAAGTCATAATCTCTGCTGCATGGAGCATAACTGATCTCTATGTATGAGGTATATCTTAAAAGGAAACAAACCATGCACTACAGGGACTGCTACTGCAACAGATGAAAAGTGCCACATTGCTGCAGTTAAGTAAGCTGCGCAGCAAGATCACTTGAAGCATCACATCACATGCTTGTGCTAAAAACATGATAATCGTGGAATGAAAGCCTGTAGTGATGCCAATAAATGGCCATCAAAATGTCACCATGTACTGACTAGCATTCATCAATGATTAGCCAAACTAACTAGCATGTTTGGAAGTTACAACTCCAAATTGATTGGAGTAAACAATGTTGAACCTCATTATGTGCCATAAGTCAAAATGGTCTCAATCGAGCAACGCCTTAGATGAAATACATAACAAGAATCACTAAAGAGTACCAAACTGTGTCCAGTTTGTAAACGCATAAAGTATAAAAAATGGGTTTCATAGGGACATACACCAATAGTTCCACCATATTCATTGAGGACCACTGCCATATGAACCTGCCTGATACGGAACTCTCTTAATAGGTTCCAAACAGACATTGAATCTGCCAGATGAAACAGATCATATCATATGTTACATCCATGATGCATAGATGGGAGAAAACATGTGGCAGAAATAATTAATTGTTGTGGAAAAACATCCAACCCTATAACTACTGACAGATGCCTTCTTTTAGTTCATCATGATACTTGTATCAAACAATGTTACTAAAAATTACCTGGAACAAAGTATGTAGGCATATGTGCGATTTTCTTAACAGTGATTTCATTCAACTTCTCAACCTTCAAAAGAAAAATACACCTTTTACCTTCGGATTAGAGAAGCATCATGTGGAGAAACTAAGACTCACTGTGATTAAGTTTTACATTAAATGGTAAACAAGAGACAAACCTCTTCAACATATTCAAGCATGTCCATTGCATATGCAATTCCAACAATATTATCTATGCGCTCCTCAAATACAGGAACTCTGGAAATAATAAATAGCAGCAGATGTCATCGATTAAACTTGAAAATACACGTGGCAATAATAGTTGACAATACCTAGAGTACTGATGAGTTTCCCACAAGTTTTTGAAATCAATAAGTGTTGCAATAGCATCAATTGCAACTACGTCCACCAAAGGCGTCATTACTTCCCTCACCTGTGTATCTTTAATTTCCAGGACATTCTCGATCATATCCTGTTAAAAGACTCAGGTGTTGACTTTAGCTGATCAAGTATAAAAGTGTCCTGAACAAGCAGGCACGGACTAGGAATTCATAATAGTGTAACACAGCTATAGGTTCTAGGGCCTAGAATGTAGGCACTCTTGTGTATATGTGCGAGTGGGTTATGCTATCACAAAATTACAGATTTAAGAAGTTTTATCACAGAATTATAGATTTAGTGTGTCCTTGTTTTTGCAAAACTAAAGCTACACATTTAGTATTTCTATGTATTGCAAAGTACTGATTTCATCAGCAAAAATCTGTAATTTGTGTCAAATTGACACGATAAATCTGTAATTTTAGATAGCTCAAACAATCTATCAGTACTTGTGTATTTCCATGTTACAGTCTGACCTATCCACTTAACCCAATTCTTACGATGATTCTGAGGGAAAACTATGCAGAATGAATACCTGTGATCGAGAATAAAGAATTCAAAAGTTGCCTGCGGGGGCTTTAACAAATGGGATCGCTTCCTAAAGATCAATGGGATTGCTATGGAAAGGTTCTGCAAAATACCTAAAGGATAACAGTAGCCAAAGTGTGCTGATAAACTATCAAGAGGCAAAATCCTAGTCTGCAACAGTATAATCTAACTCAAACGGCCACACTGCTTTTCAAATTCTGGATATATGTGATGAGATGGTGTACAAACATTGAATTAGCAGTTAAAATCATGCGGAAATGTTAGTTACTATTTTCCTGAAACTTCGTTAATTCGCTCTTTATTTATGGAAGTATTCAGCTTTCGATATGATATAAAAATTGTAAGTAAAGGCTTGCGTAGATTGCACAGGATAACAAACTCTTGCTGTGAGGTACACAGTAACATAAAGAATGAAGAAGAAAATGTCAGCACAATATATAGGCATACTAGATTTTCTAACCTGTTCATCTTCTGCAATTGCACCACTCAACTCTGCTCCTCGTAACATTAACTTCAGTTCATCTTCAGTAACATATGGTTCACTGAGGAAAGAAGTGTATATGATGAACAAGATTCAGAAGTGGGTCGCCAGAAATGTAAACCCACCATTGTCATGTATTAAGATTTTGTCAAGAATTTAAATATGAAAAAAATAAAAACTAAATCTTATCCATATAGGAATCTCAATTGTATATTGATTAAACATATACAAATGTAGTAAACTAACAGACATAGCAAATCAATGTACTTGCATACTGGATTTTGTAAAAATGTAAAAAAATTAACATACAGATGTGTATTGGATTAAAACATCAGATACTAAATTCAATTTGTAATCTAAATTATACAGAAAGCAATCAATAAGTTTCAAGCAAATTCAAACTAGAATTAGATTAAAAATTATAGACTAGCGCACAATAAACTAGATTATAGCAATTCTTGGAATAGTGTCATACAGTCATCTATTGACTAAAAATCTAGTCATTACACTATTTTACTAATTACAGAAATTTTTGAAAGTATAACTAGCACCCAATAAAGTAGATTCAACACATACTCAAATTAATCCAATCTAGTCCATATACCATCTCATTTGTACTTGAATTCTAGTACTATACAAGTTCAATTCAATTTTTAAAAGAAAACAGGTGAAGATTTTATTTTGGCAGAAACTCAATCAGTGTGTTTCCCTGTTTTTTTTTTCTCGAATGACGCAAGAGAGCTGCATGCCATTTTATCAAGTAAAAGATACAGACGGAAGAAGCTAGAGTTGCCCACCTGAGCAGAACGCACGCACACCTAGAAACTCAATCCTTGCCCTTCCCTGGTTATATCCACTAAGCAGAGCAAGCCATATGCTCTTAAAAAAAAGGGGTTTTGTGTGGTTCTTGTAGCTTGAATTAATTTATTGTTTGTGTATTCTTCTTGAAAGCATATCAGATATAATCTGTGACTAATATGAGCTTATTGAGTTGGAATATTTTCGAAGCAGTTTATCATTTAGTTGATCAAGAACTAGAGTATTATGCATACTCTTACAGTCTTACCTTCTCCCTTTCAGGCCTAGCATCTTGAGCATTCCCATAGACAGAAAAGTAACAATCCGCCCAACTGGATAGAGGATCAGCGAAAGCCATGCGACCGGTCTGATATATCGCAACAAATGCACAATGTTCAGTACTCAAAATAAACATGTTTGACTAAGTTATATTGATATCTCTCACCTTACCACAAACCTAGCGACCTCAGTGGCATTATGGACTGCAACACTTTTAGGAGTGATTTCTGTAAGAAGTAAGATGGCGACCTAAAAAATGGTGGTCCATAGTTAGATTAAAGAATACTTGCACAAGAGCAGAAGGCCAGTATGAGACAGGAGACATACTGTCATGACACCTGTTGCTGCACTAACACCTGCTTCACCAAACATTGCTGTTGCTGCCTCAGTAACAATTGCTGTTGCACCAATGTTGACCACACTATTTCATACAAATCATGCCCGAGGTTAGGGTTTAGGGTTATTAAAACTAAATTGCAATGAGTGATGCACAACTTAGAAATGCCATGGATTACGTTGTGCCAATGAGAATAGTTGTCAGGAAACGAGTGACGTCATTTCGGAGCATTTTGAAAACACCATTCTCAGGTTCCTTCTCAGCTAGTTCACGAACCTAATGAAAAGGAAAAAATAAAACAGCAAAGTCTCAGCATATAGATATTAGCTCTCAGCATACAGTCAGTTACTAGTACCACTACTAAGCAAGATTTCAAAACACATATCTAAAAATTCCCTAGGTGGGCGGAAGGGTGTGATGCCTCAATGCCTGAATAGAGAGGCTAGCTTAGCTATTGGGCGCTAGGCAGATCACTAGAAAATTAGGCCTTGATGTGGCAATTTCCAAACAATATTAGAAAAGTAAACAAATGCAAAGGGGGAAAGGTATGCAACCTATTACAAAATACAGTGTTGCTATTTCTACGATCCTTGCTAGTATTTGAACATCAAGCATCATTCAATTGAAAATTTTTTCCCATGAATCAAACTTCAATCCCATGTGTGATGTTATGGAAAGACTCTGGCAACAACCTCTAATACTTTAGCCATTTCAATGTACTAATATGTGTGCAAATGCTTGAACCCACAATCGTAAGTGTCAGTGAACTTAAATCCTTAGCTCAACTCTGGAGGAAAAAATGCACTAAACCTAGGGCTTCATTATTCCTGTGCTTGCAAATAAACCTCTACTAAAAATAAAATGGAAGTTCAACATGAGAATAACCAAATCCAGCCATCAATTGATATTGATCACCAATGTTGGGATCATGTTCAAAGCTATGAATTCTGAACCAGAAATACCTATCCAGTTGATGAGACTAGTGTGAAGGGAGATTATATATAAAGTCAGCAAGACTGGTAATCGAATACCATTGTCATTAGTTCCAGTTTCAAAATTGTAAACACTTTCCTTGCATAGATTCCCTGCCCAATTCTCCTACAGATCAACAGTATGTCACTAAAGCCGTAAAGCGCATGTGCACGCTGATCATTATATCTGAAGCCCCTTGCTGTTTTCAGCTTGTCAATCAGTGATGCCTGCTGCTCAGCCTCTATCCGACAAAAAAGAAAGGAAGGAGCAATAATGTTTTCCCCAAGTCTTTCAGCGCAACTCCCAGCAGTGAAATCGCTTCTCAAATACAAACTGCTGCTGTTGATTACATCATCAACAAGCGAGACAAATTTATCACATCACTGCTGAAGCAGTATGCGCATGACAACCACCACATCCTGGACTGACCCACACATGCCACCACCCAACCCAACAGAGCTAGTGTGTATCTGTTTGCTTTGTTCATACAAATACTCATTATCCTAACTTGATTGCATAGCCACCCATGTAGAATGGGTATAGTTTTTTTTTTTTTTTGAAATGGTAGAATGGGTATAGTAGTTGATACAAGGTACCCATAAGACACTCACCCCATCTCTATTGGTTGCAGCATCCCCTCTTAGCAGCAACACTGCACCAATACCAATCTGATCATCTACTTATCCAAAATCTTCCAATATCCTACCTCGTAGCTCAGTGGACCAAACTGATTGCAAAACTGGAAGCATAGTCCATTTCGCGTACGCACAGTAATTGCTATGGCAACAACAGAAGTGTAAGAAAATGGGTCTCCGGAGACTTGCTGCACGCACCTTCCAAGGCCAGAGCGTCGTGATAGAAGTTTCCGCCATGGAGAAGAACGCAGATAGTCCGAGCAGCGCGGCCAGAACCAGTCCCTGCTCCCTGAGCAGCTGCAGAATCTGCAGCACCCTGGGCCAGCCCCCGCTCAGGGCCATCCCTCCAATCCCCGCGGCCGCCTCCACCGCCCCCGTCGCCGCAGCCCCCGCTCCTCCTCCCGCCGCGGCCGCCGCCCCCACAGCCATCGCCCGGCGGCACCACGCCGCCGCAATAGCCCCGCACGCCACCGCCACAGCTACTCGGCTCACGGCCGCGGCCGCCGCTCCCACCCAGCCATCATCCTCCTCCACCTGCGGCGGGGGAGCGGCGGGCAGCGCGAGGGCGGAGGCGGAGACGGGGCCCAGAGGACGAGGGCTCGCGCTGGCGCGGCATCGGGGAGGGAGCGGTGTGGACGGGGAGCAGGCCGCGCGGCGGAAGGGGGGCTTGGCGGGCGCGCGGAGGGACTGGAGCTGGAACCGCGGCAGCCTGCCGCTGCCCAGCAGCAGCGAGGTCGCGGCGGGCATGGCGCTCGTCGACTGGCCGGAGTGGCGGCGGGGCTAGGCGAGGAGGGCGGTGGTGAGAGAGCGGGTAGGTGGTTGCGCGAGGTGAGGAGGACGACGAGGTAGAAGGGGGGAGGATACCACCACCATGGGAAGGGAAGGATGGAGGTGGGGCGGCCGGTGCGTGCGCGCACGGGCAGCAGCTGGCCAGGCCAAGACAACTGCGCGGGTGGGCCCCACCAGCTGCTCTCCACTTGAATCAACGCCCACTCTGAACCAGATATCGCTGCCCGGCGGCCGGCGCCAGCCGAATCGGAATCGCCACTTACGACCACGCCCAAATTCCAACTCCAATTCCAACACGAAAGAGAATTGGAAGAGAATCGGGTCAAGTTTTGGGCTAGCTGCTTCATTGGGCTTCGATTTTTGTTCGAAATCGTTCGAGATGGACTTTTTCCCTTTATTTTCTCAGGGTCTTGGAAAGGAATGAACTGCAGGTGGGCTTTTTTAGGGAGCCAACGGAGAGAAGCTTTTCGGGCTTTTCCAGGCTCGCTGTCCACTGTCCTTATTCCGTTATTCGGTTTCCTCATTCATCAAAAAAAAAAAAACGTTATTCCGTGAGTGTTGAAGCCACCTCACCAAGCCCCCTCTCTTAGACCCCCAAATATATGCGGCGGCCCATGGATCAACAACACCTTTAGCACTGAGTTAGTAGTTTTTTTTCAAATGTTTTCAAAGCCTTTCACTTGCTTGGTCACCGCGTCACTAGGTAACACATATGTGAGCATTCATGTCAAGTCGAAACCTTAAATCCAAATGAACATGTTTCACTACAAGAAACCTAATATGCTAAGCGCTCGGTTTGCAATGCATTCGCATTGAACATGGGTGTCGGTGCATTTATGCACATTATTTGGACTTTGTTGTGTTCAAATTTTGAATTTAATTCAAATTAGAATTTCACATTACATATTTGAAATGCCATTCAATTAAGTATGGCGTGACATTGAATTATTATCATGTTGAAACAGAATTTGGAGAAGAAAAGTATATGCAGAAGGGGAAAAACCGAAGATATGAGAGAGATTGATTTTAGGGAACTGCCAGAGCAGCTATACTTTGGTTCCCTATACATTAAAAGGGGATTCCTTCATACTCAACTTTAAATGATACTATGAGAATACCGCCCGTTGTTGTGGGGTACATAGGTAACTACCATAATCATACGTGCTAGTTGGTTATAATTATAAATTCTTGTAGAATAATTGTTGATGTAGATAGTTTTCATGCTAGGAGAAATCTTCAATGAGATTTATAGCTTTATAAAAGTATGTGATGGCGTAAGAGAAAGAAAGAGCAATATGCTGCGGCACTCGTGACTGCTAGCTCTGTAAAATTTGGCGCCGCGTATATATATAGCTAACTTGTGTTCTACTAAACGCCAAAGCTGCTCGATCTTACTGTGCGTGACTCGATAAAGCTGATCGTGTGTGTATGGCAATGGTCGTTCGGTAGTGTGAAGGTACCATCAACAACCCTGGACGTGTCGATCTTCGAATGTCCGATGCAATCTGCACGAATAGAGACGTGCCATCAGAATTTTTTTTCTTTCTTTTGAAGTGGCCACATTCTCACAATCTCACTTGACTGTGCACTCCTGGGTGGTGATGGCAACCGGCTCCTTATCAGCGGCACAATAATTTAGAACTAACTATATATATATATATATATATATATATATATATATATATATATAACTTTTCATGTTCATCATGTATGTACCACACCTTCGTGTGTGTGTATATTCTGTTGCATACCTATCGCTGCCTTATAAGCGTATATTATATATAAACAAAATATATATATATATATA
>CM041628.1:36479317-36511205 GCA_023333625.1 Bothriochloa decipiens | reverse complement strand
TATATATATATATATATATATATATATATATATATATATATATATATATATATATATATATATATAGACACACACACACATGGCGTATAACTTTTCATGTTCATCATGTATTAACCACACCTTCGTGTGTGTGTGTGTGTGTATTCTGTTGCATACCTATCGCTGCCTTATAAGCGTATATTATATACAAACAATACACAATAAATATATCTTGCACCGAAGGCGACGTGCCTGGGCACATACGTGGACCGACGCCAGTGATAGATAACCTGTAATTGAGTGTGCGAATATCAAACACAAGGATGGAAAACACCCTTGACGACGGAGAAGATTTATTCAGCTAATATATACACTCCCAAGTACTACTATGGTACTGTACTAGTATACGATTCCCTACATTATTGATACTATTTTTCAGAATCCGATAGCTAGTCCATATATCTGTGTCAGCTCCTTGAGATTTTGGCGTCGTGTAGCTTGGCTGCACACACTGCTTGTCCCGTCCCTAGCTTATTGGCTGCACACACTTGTACATGCCTATCATAAAGTTTTGGATTGCTAAACGCGCTCTCTTGTTATTAGCGTGGTAAAGGTATGTACAAAAACAAATACAGAACTAATATCTTGGAGGCTCACGCGAGCCACGCGCAAAATAAATATCTCCTCTCGTCGCAAAAAAAAAAAATCCAGACACTAAGGTGATATATGTGATCTACAGAACTGCTAAGTTATCTATGTGAACTGCTAGCTGAACTACTATCTGAATTATCTATCAATTTTGCATGCTATGATGTACAATTTTTCTATGCAGACGATGATGAGTTGTGATCTGAGTGCTATCTACTAGTTATCTGAATGTTTTCCAGTTGACTGTGAACAAAGCTTTGTTTCAGTAGTGCTAGCTCCACTAGTTTCAGCTGCATACACTAGTTGATTATGGTCCATGAATGTGAACAGAGCTATGATTATGGTCCACTAATTGTTATCTGATTACTGCTCCACTGGTGTTGATGGTTTATAAAAATATTGTAATCATGTTACTCTTATTTATCATTGATACATTTTCTATGATAGCCACACAATGGTATATAAAAAAATATTTATATATAGTTGGCCCTAACTACGTACATGCAAAGCATTAAACAGCTTTGAGACAAACCCTCTGTCTATGCGTTGTATGCCTGTATTTATACCTATGTCTACAATAGATTCGAGGTGTTTAGAGATAGAGCCCTATATGTGGGTTGTATTTGCCTTAACCGCGCTCTCTGGGCGTGGGATGTTGGCAACAGCTAGCACTGTGTACCCAATAGGTAAGCTTTCAGCTTTTTGAGCTGAGATATCATGTAGGTGCTGGAAAAAGATTGCCATATGCTTCTTTTGACCTGTATATATCGTGCATTATTCTTTTTAGTATGGAGAGTACACTTGTTTAATTAATTGCTAGGTGTTGCACTATCTGCATTCGTGAGTCTAAAAGTTTAAATTTTGAGTTGGAAGTACTTAAACATTTGGTTTGTATCATTTAATAAGTTTGTAATGCTTCCCCCCTTTAGCTCTAACATATAATTACTAAATGCATTTTTTTTTTTTTGTAATGCCTGAGCTGGGACGTCCCGTATTAAATCCTACATGTATGAATAATGATGTAAGTTGTAGAAAGCGGATAGATTGGGGATCCCTACGAAGTACGAGTCTGAAGTTGGAAGAACAATGCCAGGTGCATCTGAACTGGATTGCTATAATTTGGACGGTTCTGCAGAACATGCTGGTCTGCACAATTATCTAACCACAACTTTGTCTGTTCCGTTGCCCATGCATAGCTATTGTCTGATCATCAGCATGTACAAAAACAAATACAGAACTAGTATCTTGGAGGCTCGCGCGAGGCATGCGCAAAATAAATATCTCCTCCAGACACTAAGGTCAAAGGATTTTAGTACTAGTACTAGTATTTTACCGGTGGCGTGTAGGAATAACCACCACGCCGAATGGAAAACATTTGTTCGGTTTCACATTTGGACATATATATATATATATGTGTAACAGTACTACCTACTAGCTACATGATTGTTCTTATTTTGCATTCGACAACACAGGTGTCTATATATGTGTGTGTCAGCTCCTCGAGACGTCGTGTCGGCACGCAGTTAGCTGCAAACTTGCCCCATCCTAGGCAGAAGATGGACATCAGAATCCAGTTTCTGGTGGCCTCCGTCGTGCTCCTCGCCCTCCTCCTCAAGCTCATCCGGAGCTACGTCACGAAGCCATCGTCGGCGCTTCGGCTGCCACCAGGGCCATGGCAGCTGCCGCTCATCGGCAGCCTGCACCACCTCACGCTGTCGCGCTTCAGCGACCTGCCTCACCGTGCGCTGCGCGAGATGGCCGTCACCTACGGGCCGCTCATGATGCTCCGCTTCGGCGCCGTGCCCACGGTGGTGGTCTCCTCCGCCGAGGCTGCCCGGGAGGTGATGAGGACACACGACCTCGCCTTCTGCAGCCGCCACCTGGGCGTCACCCTCGAGACCGTCAGCTGCGGCGGCAAGGACATCATCTGCTCCCACTACAACGAGCGCTGGCGCGAGCTCCGCAAGGTGTGCGTGCTCGAGATCTTCAGCCAGCGACGCGTGCTCTCGTTCCGACCTGTCCGGGAGGACGAGGTGGCGAACCTCCTCCGCTCCATCTCCATGGAGGGTTGCGATGGCCGCCGGCCGGTCAACCTCACCGAAGGGATCTGCCGCATGGTAAACGACGTTGCGGCGCGCACGGTCGTCGGCGACAGGTGCAAGTACCGGGATGAGTACATGCGTGAGCTTGACGAAGTGGTGCGGCTTGTCAGTGGGTTCAACCTGGCGGACCTGTACCCATCGTCGTGGCTGGTACGCCGGTTCAGCGCCGCCGCGAGGGACGCGAGGAGGTGCCAGAGGAACATGTACCGCATCATCCAGAGCATCATCCAGGAGCGTGAAGCCATGCCGGCGCCGGAGCGAGAGGAAGACCTTCTAGGCGTCCTCTTGAGGCTGCAGAGAGAAGGTGGCCTGCAGTTTGCTCTCACCAACGAGATTGTCAGCACCGTTATTTGGGTAAGATCCGCTAATTATCTAATTAATTAATCACTTTTCCTAATGTTCAGATGCCCGAGTTCTCTGGCGACACTGTATTGTATCCACTCCTGCCTTGATTTTTTTTCTCAATCCAGCTAAATCCTCCGATGCATATGATACTTTGTTCTTAATGCTGTAATTTGTTTCTAATTTTAGCGTCGGGCAAATGGAATTCTATTGCACTGTAGCGTAGTTCATGTTAATACATTACAACTAATAAACTTAATTATCATTGTGCTTGCCCATCATTGTTATTTATTTTTGACGTATTCATTCCCTGTGCCTGGCACATCCATATCTGGGTTCAATACACATCTAGTTGAAACTATATAGCTTAATTCTTGGTGTCTTACTGCAAACCATATGAAAGCTTATGCACAACACAACATGTATGTTTGTTTTAGGTTAGGTTTCTATATACTAACACTAACAGAAGTGGGTCACTTAGAAACATATGTAGAAGTAAACAGTGGTTTTAATATTCCATATTAGCAAAATTTAGATGTAGTTTTGAGAAGGTATTTTAGTTAATTTCTCTAATAATGGTAATTTAAGAGATTTCTGGGATTACCCATCGTACTGACATGACATGGTGGGTAAAAGTTTAGGATTTACTTGATGTTGCATAATAGCATAGGTAGGAGATTTATATGTAAAATAGGGGTTACTTTATGTTATTTCTTTTCATAATAGTATATGTGAATATTTATTTAGAAAATAGAATATACAGATCAAAGAGCTGTCATATATTATTTGTTAGAGCCTACAAAATTGGTGAGCAGACCTTTCGTTTTATTTGAGGATATTTATAATTTTTTTAGCGTAACTCGTGAGAGGTAATGTGATGGTTTCTAACTATAAGATTGTATTATAGGATATTTTCTCCGCTGGGAGCGAGACATCATCAACCGTTCTTGTATGGGCAATGTCCGAACTTGTTAAGAACCCGCAAGTCATGCATAAGGCCCAATCAGAGGTGAGGGAGACCTTCAAAGGACAAGACAAGATAACTGAAGATGATCTAATCAAGTTAAGATATCTACAACTGGTGATCAAGGAGACTTTACGGTTGCATGCTCCAGTACCACTCTTGCTCCCTCGAGAATGTCGTCAATCATGTCAGGTTATGGGTTACGATGTGCCAAAGGGAACCAAGGTGTTTGTAAATGTTTGGGCAATAGCAAGGGATACAAAACTGTGGCATGATGCAGAGGAATTTAAGCCAGAAAGATTTGAAAGTAGCAATATCGATTTTAGGGGTAATGACTTCGAGTTCACTCCGTTTGGAGCAGGCAGAAGAATATGCCCTGGCATCACACTTGGACTGGCCAACCTAGAGCTAGCACTTGCTAGCCTTCTTTACCATTTTGATTGGGATCTGCCGGATGGCGCCAGATTAGAAGAACTTGATACGACAGAGACCTCTGGTATAACGTTAAGAAAGAAGTCTATGCTCTGGGTCAAGGCCAAACCTTACAATAGTTCTATACCAAATTAATTAGATGATTTGTGATGTGAACTATGTGCTTGTTGCCCAGAAAGAGAGTGATTATAATTGCATACTATCAACCTTCACTACAGGACAATAAATATATACAAAGTTCTCTAAGTCTATTGTTTCATCATTTCTGTATTAAGTGTAGTTATTTTTTTACCTTTTTTGAAATGATTAAACAATTATCGAATGAGAGTACAAGAATCGAATGGCACTGGTCTATGTCTGATCAGTCTATACTACTATTAATTAATTTTCTTTTATTTAATAGCAGTACGCTATAATTTTATTTGCAGCAAATGAAATTTTACAATACCACAGGCACAAGGGAATTGTTTGCTACAGCTACAAGCCACATACCCTGCAGCTGCCGCTGCAACTTCTAAACTACAAATACTATAGAAGAAGCTTTGTTGTACTACAGAATCCATTTTTAGAGGCATCTTTCTTTTTTGGTAGAGGCGGCTTTATCAAATTCTGCATCTGACAATGTTTTTGAGCCACCTCGCATCTAGAAATCAGTTTATCGAAGCAGCTCTAGACATCTTAACAAATGCCCACTATTTTTAGAGGAAACTGACAAGCTGATCCCGCTCTAAAAATGTCATTTAACGAGATGGCTTCCTCACCGCTTTTAGAGATGCCTTGCGAATTCTAGTGGTCTCTAGAAATGAATTTCTAGTTGTTTAGCTATGCAACACAATATTTCAGGGCTAGAATATATATTTTAAAACTAATAATTTTAAAATCCATATGATTTTACATTATTCAATGACCTGATTCAATTAAATGCATTTTTTTTGGTATTTTAGAAGAACACATCATGTTTTGTGAAATACTTTGGTCTTAGGGTAACATGAAGTGTTTGGTTGTACCCCTTCGTCACAATGTTTTATTACCTTAAGTTTGAACAACTACAAATAAAAAATATTAATATTTATGATACCAAACAAATATTATTAGATTAAGTATGGAATGTAATATCATAGTAAATTATTTTGAAGTAATAAATATGAATATCATTCACTAAAAATTTAGTCAAACGCGAACCCATTTTATGTGTCACCTAACTTATAGTTGTTTTTATTTGGACAAACTTTATAGATTTGAAGACCAAACTATAGTCTTTTGGAGTTACAACTTCACTCTAGACCTTTTTTTTCTTAATATAAACCACTGGTTTTGAATATTAGTGGATTCTAAAATTGTAGTTTCTTAGTACTACCGCATACGAAACACGGCCTTAGTTGTTGTGGATAATGCTAATCTACAAACTTTTGGAAAAGTTTGCACTATCTTGAGAGTAAATGTAGTGTTCACCTGAGAGTAATAATATAAATATATAAAAAGGAATTGATATATTCGTTTGTCAGATTTTAGGATTCTGAACCGTTAGATGTAAAAGCAACCATCGGATTTCCTTCTTTAACCCTCTTCCCCCAGTAATCGTGCTCCCATCCACCCCTATCCGCCGCCGGCGCCACCATGCCCCTTCTTCACCGAGCGGGAGCCAACAGATCCGTCTCCTAGCTCGTACGGCACCGTGCGAGGAGCCGGCCGGCGAGGAGCGCGGCTCCGGCGGCCCCACAAGTGGAAGGAGTACGGGCTCCGGCGGCCCGACGGGTGGAAGGCGAGCGCGTCTCCGGGCTGAGGACACCGAAGGGCGAGCGCGCCGGAGGCCAGTAACCCGCAGCGGCGTGCGGAGCTCTTATCTCGGAAAAATCCACCCCTCCCTAACCCCGTCGGGATTGAATCGGTGGGATACAAGAGGTCCGAATTTCCCTCCCCCCTAAGTTTGGTTGCAAATTCTTTCCATTGCTGTTTCTGACTTAATTAATTTGATGATCAACCGTAGGAGCAATACCCTTTTGGTTTTCTGCTAAATTTGACTACACAAGTACTTAAGCTGCTGGATTTGGAGTGGTGAACACGGTGGATTAGAGGTGCGGGGGAGATGTACCGTGGGGGCCTTGACCGCTTCAAGAAGGCACAGACCTTGGAGCCCTTCTCAGTGAAGGAGTCAGGCACCAAGAACGCAGCTGCAGCTGCAGGGACAGCTAAAGCACCACCGGCTCCGTTGACACTGCCACAGAATTCTAATTTTGTGCCGGGTCAGAATCACCAGAGTCTGCAAGGCACCAGCTCAAGGGCGGCTGGGCAAGATGGCGTTGCTCCTGGCCATGTTGGGACACAGGTCGGTGGAGGGCAGTCGACGTGGCAACCTCCAGACTGGGCGATTGAGCCGCGCCCTGGTGTCTACTATCTTGATGTGATGAAAGATGGGGAGGTCATTGACAGGATCAATCTGGACAGCAGGAGGCATCTATTCGGGAGGCAGGTTCCTGCTTGTGATTTCGTGTTGGACCATCAGTCTGTGTCGCGTCAGCATGCTGCTGTTATTCCACACAGGAATGGAAGGTTAGGATCCTCATGTCTGATCAGTTGCAATTCTATTCTATGTTGTTATGTATTCCATGGTTAGTAAGGAACATTTCTTTAGACTTTATTTATTCCCTGAATGTCAATGTTTTTAGCATCTCACGGTTAACTTCTTCTGTGAGTACCACCAAGCCAATAGATGTGCCTACTTTTTTATAGTTTTACATGTTAATGCATCATACCACGTATGAAGATCGACCTTGTTATCATAGGCAAAATCATTTTCAGTGAAGTAGCACCGTATGCACACATGTAAAATGAAATGCATCTTAGTAGTCAACTAGATCAGTGCCAGTGTATTGCAACGAGAGGAAAAAACATCAACATGAAAACGTGCTGGTTTGATATCACCAAACACTATAACCCAGCTAATGTGTTGGCAACATGCTATTTCTAGATAAATTGAAATACATGAGGATCAGCTTACATATCGATATAATCAAGCACATATAAAGAACACTAAAATACATTATTCTAGTCAAAGGAAGCAAGTATTTTCAGCAGGGTCGATGACCAACGTTTTCCTTGTTAAGTGACGCATGATGTATCACAGTCATACACAAACTTCTCTCTGTTATGGTTCATTTGACAACAAGCAATAGCAATGTATATATTCCAGTGTAGAAGCAACAGTATTGTGTAATTACAAGGAACTAAGGGAACAACATCTACAGCCCTGACATACCCACATTGCCAAAAGTATAAATTTGTTGGTTTTGCTTAATGCTCACTACTACTAATGGCAAAACTGGCTGTTGCCACCCAGCCTAATGTGCTTATTGAGCCGATCAAATTCACATCCATTTGCATGTACACCCTAACTTGCCTGTAATTATGCTGCATTGCTTCTTGTCTCCCCGCAAAATGTTATGGTAACCACCAGTATCGTCATGTCTCAACCACCCTAATCTCTTCAGATAAGATGATAGAGCTAAATCTGAAAGTTTATCTATACATGCTTATTACCATTCGTGAGTTTGGCAATTCCATTTGCTTGGAACTAGGATAATCAACAAAGACGCATCACCGAATCAAAGCACATCAGAGCAGCAGCTTTATCAGCTCATTGAATTGTCCTTGTGAGTTTGGACTTGGAGACTAAGAGGGTGTCAATGTAGTTGAGGTGGCACAGCTTGAGCAGCTCCCACACTTTCTGCTTCAGCTCTGTTGCACAACCATTTGGAATTTGGATGACAAGTAGAAGGTTCGTGGTCAACCCAGCCTCCACGGCAGCAGTTGCACACTCTTCAGGAGCCATCTGACACACCGTCCACAAAATTGACAGCGCCCGTTGCATTCATGCCTCTGAAACTCTCATTAGCAAGCAGACAACATTGGGTATCGTCCGCGGACAATCCTCAAGAGCCGTCCTCCCCTCTGGGACTCCAGACAGAGCATCCAAGATGTCCAAGGCCAGCTCGACACACTCCGTTGCTAACTCCGGCAATAATTCCATCAGCTGCAGTACCGCACCTAAGCTAACAATCATACTCCTTGCTGGCCTGTGGACCGCACAGATCGAATTCAGCAGCTCGAGCCCCGTGACCACACCATCTGGATGCCTCTTGTCATGGACGAGGCGCTTGACACCAACCAAGACTCTCGAACTCGTGGCGCCGTGGGGCGCCACCTACACTGATCAGTCCTCCACCTCTGCAATGCCATGGCAGCTATGTCTGGGTCAGGAGGGTGCCAACTGGGCAAAGCGGGGAGGGGTGGGGAGATAACAGGGCAAAGGTGGGACGGTGTGGTTTTCTTTCGTTTGTGAAAAATAAAAAAAAGGGCGTGGAGGGGCGAATGAGCCAGAGAGGCACGCCGAAGGGGGATGTGGATGTAAGCGCTCTGCTCTTTCTAGGACTAGAGATATCTTTGTTCTCTTGTTTGCGGTTATTTTATAGAGGCGTGTTTCATTAGAACTTTTCTGCTAAAGAAATGCATGTCATGCTGGAAGATGGTTTATATTGTCTTTCTTTACCATTGTGACTTAGGTGTATAATAATTATCTGCTACTCTATACATGCATTTATGTCTCAGAAACATTGTTTTCCAGTTATTGTTGGTTCTTTTATCACTTTATCAGCTTTTGTTAACCAAAAACTCATTCCATGAAAATTAACTTACAAAGAGGATATTATGTTCTGTATTCTTAACTGTTATCTGTAATGAACTATGGTGCTCCTAGATCCTCATGACATTGGTTCTGTATCCAATGAAGTTTTAAGGCCATTTATTATCAATGTAAAATTAACATTGTCAGAGCTATGGTGCTCCTAGATCCTCATGACATTGTCAGAAATCATCCCCTGAACTACGTTTTGTTTTAGTGTACATTACTGTGTTTGACTGCAAGGTTTACTACTAACGGTTTGTCCTTGCTTTTATATTTCAGTATCTATGTTATCGACTTGGGATCAGTTCATGGCACGTTTGTTGCGAATGAGAGATTAACAAAAGACAACCCTGTTGAACTTGAGGTTGGACAGTCGCTTCGCTTTGCTGCATCAACCAGAATCTATATCCTGCGAAAGAACACAGCTGCTCTATTCCCAACCCCTAGCCTTCCATCAGATGTCAGTTTGCCATCTCCTCCAGATCCCAATGATGAAGATGCTGTTGTGGCATACAATACAGTACTTAACCGCTATGGTATTAGTAAATCTGATATATTATCCAGTTCCAAAGATTCTTCAGGGGGTGCCGCTGGCGCAAATGATGATAAACATGCTGTTGAAAGGCCCTTGAAGAGAAGTAAAAGGCGCAGAGTTTCATTTAGAGATCAGGTTGGAGGAGAACTTATCCAAGTGGTTGGGATTTCAGATGGTGCAGATGTTGGAACTGAACCAGGCCCTATAGGTGTGAAGGAAGGCAGTCTTGTTGGGAAGTATGAATCTCTTGTACAGGTTACTGTCATACCGAAGGGAAAGGAGCAAGCATCACCAAAAGAATCTACCTCTACCTCACCGAGTGGGGTAACGGATAAGCTACAAGAGGTTCTTAAAAAAGTGAAGAGCACAACAAGATCTGGAATTTACGATGACCTTTATGGGGATTCTGTTCCAGTAAAAGTGGGCTCATCTTGGGCATACAAATCAGATGATCTGGCAGATAAAGCCCAACCTGTTGAGGAGAAGACACATAGCTTGAATTCAAACACGAGTTCAGCCGATGACAGTGATGACTTGTTTGGTGACTTGTGATTCAGAATTGTCAGTGGATACAAACAAATGTATTCTTCAGAATTTCGTGGCAGAGTTGTTTCATTTGTTACAGGCATTTTTCTTTTGGTTCGTTACTATACATGATTGTACCCTCCTGCTGCAAATCAAGGTATGTTCTTTTGCCAAATGTTAGCAACTTAAGGACATGCTTTCTTATAGTGATGCTCATGGTGAGTTTATAACCTTCTTTCCCTGCTTTTACTTTCTTAATCACTTTGGTGAATTTTGACCTCTGCTGTTTCTTTTACCCAACTTGCTGTTATAAGTCCTTAGTCTTGTCCATGATACTTTTGAGATGGTCTGGTGTGCTTCGTTGTGGTGATATCATTGGCTTGACACGAATTTAAAGCTGAACATGAAGCGCAGGGGGTCTACATTTGCATCCTGCACATTTTTGTGTCTCTGTGTTGTTTGTCAATTATGAAAACTCCCGTGCCTTATTCATGAAAAAAAAAAGTTGTATGGTTGCATCATGTTGTCGTTGGGCCCATCAGTTATGTCGTATTTGGCCAGCCAGGGTTTTTGTTGGGACTTTTGCACCGGCTGAATCAAAAGCCGTATCAATTTACTATGTATGCGCACGTGACGACTACTTGCGCTCACAAACCATATGACGAAGCTGTAGTAAACGCAAGTCGGCAGCGGCCAGTGGCCAATGGCGACGGATTAAGAGAGCGATCGTCACCGCTCCGCTCTTATTTTCTCAGCTTTTGCTTTATGAACTCCACTATAGAGCTTTACCGTAGAGTTTACGAAGTAGGTGATACTGTTACAACTATACTCTAGCTTTAGAAATGAGTTGCTTTAGAAATGAGTTGTTTTTATATCAGTGGTCAATTATACCCTTGATTAAAATTACATACTCGTCCATACAAGATAAACATATTCAAAGATATTAAGATTGTATGATCGGCCATGCAAGATAATTACATACTCAAAGATATTAAACTTGCATGGTATACATTTCTTGAATTTCACGGATCGATGCAACACCAAAGCTCTTTGACCAATAAAAATTTAAAGCCTCAAAGGAAAGAAGGAACTACTACACTCTACACTTTTCGTCTACTCACCAACAGGGCTTGTTTAGAAAAAACACAGAATCCAAACCCCACGCAGGATGTGGCCAACAGGCACTTCGGGATTAACGGTAGCAAGGTGGGTAATTATTTCACAACTCTATGTGAGAGTATAAAACTCTAAAAACTAAAGTACCCCTTGAGGTGCTATAGGAAAAACATGGAGTTAGCCTCTAGTTTTATCTTTTTTGTGGAGCAGAGTTTTGGGAGCTAGATATGTTTTGGCAACACGGAGCTGGAGCGGAGGTGAAAAAACAGGAGCGGAGCGGTCCCAAACACCCCTAAACTTAGAGTCTTTTCCACGTATGCGTATGCCATCGTAAAAGTTCGTAGTTCCATCTAAGCTATTAAAAAGTTAGAGCGGTCACAGATGCTATCGCTGTAAACTTCTTTTTGTCACCCAAGCCACTTCCGTCAGATTCACTCGTAACGGTGTCAAATGGGACTGCAAAAAGTCTAAAGTACTCTTAGTTTTGTTGTTTATTTTTATTTTTTTCTTCTCCCTTTTCTCCCTTTATCCTTCAAGCGCTCCCACGACATCACGAGTGCTTCGTGCGGATGCCTGCCACGCCCCCGTCCAGCTGGCCCACTCACCCACCGTTCAAGCCCACTCACCGTGACAACAACTTTACATCGCCGCCTCCTCTCTTAAAAAAAAAAAACATCGCCTCCTGCATCGTTCACATCACAGCGCAGCACGCCGTCAGAGTGCCCAACAAAATAATAAGAAAAAACGCAGCGGCGACGCAGCGAGGAACAACGCCGCTCCTGCTACCTCCGCCGGCGCCGTGAGAATCCATCCGAGCACGCCCCACCTGCGCCCTCTACCCGTCGCGGCGCTATCTTGGCCTTGCTGGCCTGGCGGCCTTCATGGCTGGTACTGGATCCGGCCCAATCTCCATGGCCCGCGACTTCTCCGCCCAAACCTGCTCCTCCACCGCCGACGAGATGATCTCCGCCGGGCTGCGGTCGCTGCTCCGGCTGCTGAGCATAGGGAAGCAGGCCGTGGTCGGCATCTCCTTCTACAGCCCAAGCCCGCGTGGCCGGTGAATCGAGCAGGGGCTCGTCGGAGCCGAGGCCTCCCGACCCCTTCGCCGCGATGGCCGCATTCGTTGTCGCCCTCTGAGCCAACCCCTCTGTGCTCCAGCCGGGCCTGACTCCGGCCCTCAGCGCCGCAGCCGCCGCCACCCCCCTCTCCTCCGGCGCGTCTGCAACGGCTTCCCGCAGCACACCATCGGGCCATCCGCGGTCTACTGACCTCGGCCTCCGCCGACGGCAACGGCAACTCCGTGCCCGCGCTCGCGCCCAACGCGGCGGTTGGCGATCTCGGCCGCGTCGAGCACCTGCGCCACCTCGACCTCTCTGGGAACTGCCTCAGCAGCAGCCAACCGCCTCGCCGGGGAGCTCCCCACATGGGGCCTCTGTTTTGTTTTGGGCGTTTTTGTTCGGATGAAGGGGAAGAGGAAGGAGAGGACAAGGAACAGAGACCGAGGGGCAAAAATGACTACTTAGCTAGTCGGGCCCACGTGACAGGGGTGTTAAATGGTAAAAATACGATGGAAGACAGACGAAATGGCTTGTGTGATGAAAGAAGTTTACAGCGATAACACCTGTGATCATTCTAACTTTTTAATGGCTTTAATGAAACTTACGATGATGTACGTGAAAAAGACTCCTAAACCTGAGGTATAACGGATCATACGTGACACGATTCCATCTGCCAATAGCCGTAGTTAGATGCACTAGAGAGGCCGTAGTTAGAGGCGAGAGACCTTTTCTACGAGTAGCAACTATAGAAATTGAAAGAAAAAACAAGTGTTGCAGTGAAGGTACATAAATTTTGCAGCTGCAGCCGCTGCGGCTGTACAGCAATGGAACCGAGCAGAGCCGTAACGCTACATTCCTCCGCAAAACGTGGAGTCCAGGCATATGGTGACGGCTTCACGAGCTGATCTTCACACCGCAGAGACAAAGCACAGAACATAATTTATACACATGATCTGACCTGATAGAGTGAAAATATTCTTTAGTGGAGTGAAAGCGTTTTTAATCCAGGTGTAGATAAAGGTTTGAGAGCTGTGCTTCATTGAAATATCTCATGATAATATAATTAAGGAACCACACAAGATGACAGGCTGCTAGCTAACCGAGAGAGAGAGAGGCAGAGAGACAAAATGTTGTCTTGGAGTCACGCCATGCTGGAGATTTGGACTATACTCTTATATTATATAGTAGTATATATATGTTTACATCAACTCATCGTGGTCGCCGCAATATATTACCTACTATACATTCACACATCGATAAAGCTCCAAAGAGCCGGGTGTGTGTCCAAATGGATATCGTGACACTGTCCCTAATCCTCATCTTCCTCCTCGTCATCCGCAAGCTCACCACGCCCGCCAAGTCGTCGTCGGCACTCCGGCTGCCACCGGGGCCATGGCAGCTGCCGCTGCTCGGCTTCGGCGCCGTGCCCACGCTGGTGGCGTCCTCCGCCGAGGCCGCCCGGGAGGTGATGCGGACCCACGACCTGGCCTTCTGCAGCCGGTACCTGAGCGCCACGCTGGACATCATCAGCTGCGGCGGCAACGACATCCTCTTCTCCCCCTACAACGACCGCTGGCGCGACCTCCGCAAGGTGTGCATGCTGGAGCTCTTCAACCCGCGCCGCGTGCTCTCGTTCCGGGCCGTCCGGGAGGACGAGGTGGCGCGCCTCCTCCGCTCCATCTCCGACCAGTGTTGTGGTGGTTCTGGCAGCGGCGGCGGCGGCGTGGTCAACCTCAGCGACGGCGTCTGCCGCATGGTGAACGACGTCGTGGTGCGGACCGCCATCGGCGACCGGTGCAAGCACCGCGACGAGTTCCTGCACGAGCTCGATGAGGCCGTGCGGCTCACCGGCGGGTTCAACCTGGCTGACCTGTACCCGTCGTCGCGGCTCGTGCGCCAGTTCAGCGTCGCCGCGCGAGACATGGCAAAGTGCCAGAAGAACGTGTACCGCATCATCGACAGCATCATCCATGAGCTAGCGCAAGGTGGCCGCGCGTGTGCCGGCGGAGCGGGAGGATCGTCAGCAGCTCCCTCTCACCAACGAGATTGTCAGCACCGTCATTTTCGTAAGATCGTCAGATCGATCTCATCATCACCTTGCATTATCTTCTTCGCTTTATAATTTCAGTCACCTTCGTCTCCCTCATCAACATGACCGTATCATGTACACACAAATTACTAATTGTAGGATATTTTTGCAGCCGGGAGTGAGACGTCATCCACAGTGCTACTGTGGGCCATGTCAGAACTGGTAACGAACCCACGGGTGCTGCACAAGGCGCAATCGGAGGTGAGGGAGACCTTCAAAGGGCAGGAGAAGTTAACCGAAGACGACATGTCCAGGTTAAGCTACCTGCGCCTGGTGATCGAGGAGGCGTTACGGCTGCACGCGCCGGTGCCACTGCTGCTGCCCCGGCAGTGCCGAGAGACATGCCAGGTCATGGGCCACGACGTGCCGAAGGGGACCAAGGTTTTGGTGAACGTTTGGGCGACTGCGAGGGACAGGTTTTGGGGCGATGGCGAGGTGTTTAGGCCTGAAAGATTTGAATGTAGCAGCGTCGATTTCAGGGGTAATGACTTTGAGTTCACTCCGTTTGGGGCCGGCAGGAGGATCTGCCCTGGCATCACGCACGGGCTGGCCAACATGGAGCTCGTGCTCGCTAGCCTTCTCTATCACTTCGACTGGGAGCAGCCAAACGACTCTGGAGGAGACCTTGACATGACAGAGGCCTTTGGTATAACGCTGAGAAGGAAGTCCAAGCTCATGCTCAAGGCCATACCTCGTACGCGTTCATAGATTTTATTCATGTCAAAACCAAGTAGTTGTTCTATGCTATGATGCATGGACCAAGAAATAAATGCTTTTTTTTTCTTTTTCAATTTGCGCTTCTAGCAAATGGAACGAAGTCACTTTCTTGTTGACTGCACAAATGTAGTTTTCGTCATAGCCATTATATGCTTGTAATAATAACACTATAAGGGCCGATGAAAGTGTAAATGCGTTAAATCGTAATACTTCCAGTGGTGTGTGGCTCGTTGATGTGTCTTCGTTGGGTGTTCTGTGTTGATGTCTCAATCCAATCGATCTTTGTAGCTTTTATTGTTTGGTTTGAGACTAAAAAGCTAGAGGGCGTCCAGTACGAGATGATTTCACATTTTAAGTTTGAAAATCGAACACATGTACAAGTTATTAGAAGAGGTTGGAAAATACTCCGTTGGCTCTATCCTAGTATAAATAAATCATACACATATCTGATTTGTTCCATATGTCGATGTCTACTTGCCATGTCGTAATTTATCCTAATTAATTTAAACAGGCCGGGTTGTTCTTTAGTTTTGGACAGTTTTCCCTCTCAGAGATTACTGTGTAGCTGCAGCCACATGGTTACAATTACAATACACACTAGGCAATGACGTTTTAGTAGGTTCTCATATATAGTCACGTGCTTATCATCGCATGGCGCAAGTTTATTATCCTCTCCAGCTGGTCCCTGGCTCCTGCACAGGTACCAAAATATCAAGATGCGCCATGCAGATACGTCCGGGCAACAGACATGATGCACGTACGTACGCACTAGTGGGCACACGTACATACTGGCCAACAAATAATTTAAATCAGAATTGAGAGAGATATATATAATGGATTTGAAGCAAATCAAAGCAGTGGCAACAGGCATCAGCATTTCTGTACCTTGGCAAGACTGCAAGAGTGTCTTCTAAACAAAGCTTGTCTAGCTAGTTCATGTATTTGAGACGATGATCCCCCTAGTTTTGATGGCAAGAGTGTCTAGTCTACCGGCAACATGCTGGAGCCTCCTGGGCTGCCAGGACTACTCAAGGTGATGGCTTCGTTGATGGGAATATGGAGTGAGACCAGGCCATAGATTGGAACGAGATGGGCTTCTGATCCATGCAGACATGGTATAACGCTGAGAAGGCCGAACCTCGTGTTAATTAGTTTCATTAGTTGCTTGTGCTATGATGCATGGACCAAAAATAAATGTATTTTTTTCCATTTGTGCCTCTAGCCAATGGATCATAGTCAATGTGTCTATTTAAGTGCAGTTGTATGTAGATAATTTCCATCAATTTGGTACCACCTTTGTGTATCATTTGATTTTTCAATTTCGATGTAATCCAATATTTTGTTGCAAATGGTCGCCACCTATACTTTGTTCAGTTACAAAAACCAGCCTCCAGAGAGAACATCCTTAACACCAATTCGACATGCATGTTTCATCAATTTGGACCACAAATGTGGTTTCCATTGAATTCATTATATTATTCTAAAGTTGTAATAGAACTATAAGGGCCAATGACGTGTAAACATGTTAAATCGCAATAGAACCAGCGGTGTGGCTCGTTGATATGTCTTTGTGGCGGTGGCCTTGGACTGTATTGATGTTTCAACCCAATCGGTTGGTATAGTCTTTGCATCGTCTTATAGTTGTTAGCTCTATGGCTATCTTGGTTGTAGTTACTCGACTCTTGGAGATCTTGTAACGCTCTGCGTTGTATTTATATTGTTTGATCTAATATGGATTCATCTTTTTTTTAATATAGTCAAGTCTCCTACATGATCTGTTCAGAGAGAAAAAAAAAACTTGACTAGCTTCTCCTATTGTGGCTCTACAACGGTGGAAAAAAAAAAGTAAAATCAGTTAGTGTATGCACGTAATTGAGGTGGTTTTGCAACGAAACAACTTAGGGGAGGATATCTCTAACTCAAAAGTGTGATATATGAGGTGATTTTTGAAAATTTCCCTCATAATATTGTAAGGGCATCTAGGTTTTGAAACAGATGCATGGTTTGATATGGCATTCAAAGGAGTGGAACCAGCTAAACTCATCTTCTATGGAGTCGATAAAAAAATAAAAAGGCAAATTTCTTCCCCACCTGCCAGGCGGACTCGAGGCTGAGCTAGCCACACTGGAGGAGAGAAAATCACCTTCATCGAACTGGTTCGAGTACCAAATTTGTTTGATTTCAATAGTTGGAGGGCGCCCAGTGGTGCCCAGCATCTGTTTTCACGTTTTAAGTTTGAAAACCGTACTGACTTACAAGTTATTAGGAGAGGTTGAAAAGTAGACTTTACCCTCGTATAAATAATACGCGTTTGATTTGTTCCATATGGCGCTGTCTACTTTGCCATGACGTGATTTAGCGTAATTAATAAATAAGAAAACAGCAGGGGTGTCCTTTGATTTTGGACACGGTGAGAAGGGCAACGTCCGGGCATATATACATGGACCAGTGTACGTCCACGTCAGCGTCCGCATTTCTGTTCATTCAATAACAGTGGGAAGGAAAAAGGATGAGCCGATGAGGCATTATCTGCATTTTCTGTTCATTCAATAACAAATACTGTACCTTTTGGCAAGAGTGTTCTACCGGCTATGTTCACGTGCCGACGGCGTCCGCCCCTGCTTACGCTACACAATGCAGCCTGCTAGGCTGGCAGCTGCAGGAAGGCCACATTCAGCAATTGGGTTCAAGTGCGATATTCGAGGGAGCGTCTGTGTCTAGTTTTCGATAATGCTTCACTTAGCACGTCCTAAGTATAGGACAACGCGGCCCAACTCCCGCTCCTGGCCCAACTCCCTCCCCGGTGGTCCAGC
Organism: Bothriochloa decipiens; assembly: GCA_023333625.1. Taxonomy (NCBI): domain Eukaryota; kingdom Viridiplantae; phylum Streptophyta; class Magnoliopsida; order Poales; family Poaceae; genus Bothriochloa; species Bothriochloa decipiens. The sequence continues at coordinate 36,493,204 of CM041628.1, read as the reverse complement.
AACGCTCCCTTCACTCCGCCCCTCATCCACTTCGCTCGCGCGCTCTCTCTCTCCCCGATCGACCCGACAACGACGATGGCGGCGCCACCTCCTCCCTCCTCTCCCAGCCCCCACCGCCTCCCCCCACCCGACCGTGCACGGCCATGGCGGTGGCGGCGGCCTAGGGTTCCGGCGAGGTAGGCCTTCTCTCTCCTCTCCCCCCCTTCTTCTCCAACTCCGGCGACCCTTTAGGGTTCCAGCGAGGCCCCCCTCTCCCTCTTTTTCATTCCCCGGTTGTAGAATCCGCCCGGCAGGCCTGGCCACGGCCGTCGACACGGTGACGGTGGCGGTTCGGCCGACGACGAGCTCGACGGCGGGGGCGCCGCCGAGCGGGCGGGGCTGGATGGCCGGTGGGTACGGGTAGACGGCGGGGGCGCCATCGCCAGAGTCGGGGAGGGGGCCGGGGGAGGGGTGAGAGGAGGAAGCCAGTCGCCGCCGACGGTAGGGTCTCGCTGGAGCTCCGGGGAGACCCTACAGCCGGTGGCGGGGCCGGTGGACGACGGCGGGGGCGCCATGGCCGGATGTGAAGATGGGCCGGCCCAGTTCATGTGTCGGGCGTCCGATCTATCGGACGTCCAAGCGCATGACTTACCCTCAAGTTTTTTGAGTTCGAAAACCAAAATCAGACTTTCTTAATAATAGTTGAGGGGCTAAAAGTGATTTTTCTTCCACCCGTCTATGTGTCATCTTCGTTGATGAGAAAATCTGGAGTGCGACCAGGCCTTAGATCCACAGATTGGAGCGAGATGGGCTGCTGATCCATGCAGGCTTGGTATACAGTGGTCCAATTCTTTTTCTTTCAATGACCATTTTACATGCTTGAAATATCGCTAGAGTTATGGTTTTCTTCTCAAATTCTAACAACTTCACTCCCTCGACGCCTAAAATCGTTTATATTAGGTAGCACCTACCACTCTCCCAGCCTAGGTTATAGGTGGGTTTCAATCATCCTCTTTAGTTCAATAACAGATTCAATAAATATTATACCTAATAAAATTTTGAAACCATAAATTTTTTCACTTTTTTGGAAATTACAGTGTTATACTCATAAGTCATAAATCATAACTTTTGTGCTTAACATTTTGCTGGACAAAATCTATCACCATAATTTATTATTGTGACATTTTAAATATAATATTTTCAAGTAATTTCATAGAAAATTTATTATGAAAAGATTTATAAATTACCTTTGCAACTCATTGCTCACAATTGTCAAAGGGCAAACATCATTTCTCGACATAAATTTGTCTAATAAAATTTTATACAGTAAACTTATCAAATAACATAATTTATGCATGTAATTTCAATGTCTTTAAAAAAATATATAGACAACTTATCTAGCATATTTTTATGTAATTTGTTCATAGTATATATTGAATAAAAATTGGATAGGTTGATATAAAAAGTTTAAAACAAAAAAGGCAGAGGAAATAAAAAATTATAAACAGGGAAAAATAATTAAAAAAACAGGACTTATGTGGGATCGGATATACCACGGACACAAAAACCATTGGCTCCCAAGAGTAATTTGGATTTGGAGATTAAATAGGACACATGTCCACATCATAAAAAGGATAAGAAGTGGGAGGGGTAGCTTTTCATGCCGCAATAGACCGGATTTGGGCATGTAATAACTAGTGTAATAACTAGTGTCTAGGCACACACAAGACCTGTTCAGCCTCCTGTCTCTTTCTTGTCCCTTCTCATCTTCTCTTGGGTACTCTAAACTGTTGATGTACATTGATTTGGTATATCAATGAAAATGGGGAAAAGAGCCCCCATCAGAAAGAAAAGGTGAAGAAGCCATTTTAGTACCATTGATCTAGTTGATACAATTGATGTTGCATAATGAATAAAGCACCGTCAAAACTGAAAGCCAGAGTGTAGTCGTATGTGCCGAATTCGCTAACCAACTCCAAAAGACATGGTATAAAATTTGACATCGTCCGGAATCACATCGAAACATATCCGAATCGAGAAATAATATCGACAAATTAAATCATGACATGCAATATATAGGCTATAAATTCACCATTACCAACTTTTGATCAATCAAGTTACGTGCCTGCTTCGTCGGCGAGAATACCTAGAGAAGTGCCTAAGATCACCCTCTTACAGCTAGTAATCATAAACTGACCTCCTAACCATAAAAATAACTCCCACAGTGGTAATCTTGTCATGTTGGCTGTCGCTGAAATCATCGCCGGTAATAACCCCCGATCGAATACTAATAATAGTGTTTGTTGATAGATTTGTTTGGCTGTTTTTAAACATATTTGACTAAATTTGAACAAACTAATAAACAACAAAAAAATTTGGGGTGTCCTGACAGAGGCGGTGGTGGCTTGGACCCGGCCTTAGCTCATATGGTGTGGCGGTATGTGCTCTCGCGCGCATATGGGCCATGTGGCACTTGGAAAAACTACTCGATTGAAACGCCACCGCCACATGCTTGGTGGCTGTGCTGCCGCTCTCCTGAAAGGACGGATCCGGGTTCCGGGATTGGGTTGGCAGAATGGCAGCTGACGGCAGGACCACGGATCGACGATACTATGCTGCAAACGGCGTGTGCGTTGCTGGGACATGCTCAGACCAATCTCAGCGGCATCCGGTACCGCGTCCTCCAGGACCATGATATCGGAAAAAGACCTGCAACGGGGTCCTAGGTCGACTCCGGTAAAGCACCGGACGCCTCCGATCCGGTCTCTGTTCAGGGAGTATGGCGTCCTCCGGTACGCACCACGCGTGGGCCCGCGCTCGTCCTGCGCCCGCCCGTGAGCTCCACCGACCTCGCTCACGCCACGAGAGGGAAAAGGGGAGGAGGAGGAGGAGGTCCAGCCGCCGGCCCCACGTCGGAGAGGAAGGCCCGGACCTGGAGGAGAGGAGGAGCTGCGCCGCGCCGGAGAAGAAGGAGGAGAGGACCGCTGCCGTGAGCTCGCCCGGCACGGCTCGCCTACGAGCACCGCCGCGTTGGCCCGCCACGCCTACGAGCACCGCCGCGCTGGCCCGCCACGCCTACGAGCACCGCCGCGCTGGCCCGCCACGCCTACGAGCACCGCCTGGCCTGCCACGCCTACGAGCGCCGCCCGCGCTGACCCGTCCGCCGGAGCCGGAGGAGGCCGACCGCCGCTGTGGAGCCGCGGCCGGAGGAGGCGGTGCTCCCCGCACGGCAGAGCAGCGCGCGCGACACGGCCTCCCACACCGTCGCGTGCAGGCGAGCCACCGGCGCCGCAGCCCTACAGGCGCGCGACACGGCCACGCGCACCGCCGCCGCCACCCGCACTTGTCCAGCTGCCGGAGCTCCATTGCCGCCGCGTCCGAGGGAGAAGGGGCTGCTCGTCGGCCCCGCGCGTCGGAGAGGAAGGCCCGCGTCCGCTACTCGCGCCCGCGGTCGGCGGGGCGAGGAGGGCTCCCGCGCCGGCCGAGCTCCTCCGCGCCCATCTCGCCCACGGCGGCAGGGGCAGCGCGTGGAGGAGGAGGGGCTGAGCGGCGACGGGGCATGGAGGAGGAGGGGCTGGGCGGCGGCCGCGCGTGGAAGAGGAGGGGCTGGGCAGGGGCAGGCGGCGCGCTACTCCAATCTCCATCTCGGTCTCCATCGGTGGTTGCCTATCACGAGCCAACAGCAAGTACAACCGCATGATAGCAATTCTGAATTTCAATAGCCTTTCTGAATGAAATCTTTGTGAATTTCAGTAGACAATTCTATTTGTGTGGCCTTTCTGAATTTCTTTCTGAACATATACGCTCTCTGAAACCTTTCTTCTTGTGTGAGTGTGAAGCCTTTCTGAATGTGCAGTAACCTATCTGAACATATACGCTATCTGAAACCTTACTGTACAAGCCTACAAGGTACCGCATACATCCATTCTGAAAGCTTCCTTCACTATTTCTCATCAGTCTTGGAAACTCGGAAACGAAACCCACTATTGAGACTGGCATAACACTACAATGTTACGTCATACGATGTATTATGTTATACGAAAACCACCGTACCAGTAGTGATTTTACTATCTTGCTTAGTATGAGCATGGAACACGCGGCGTTGCGCGCAGCACGAGCTTGGACTTTCTCTTCACGGTGATCCCGAACGCCTCACTCATGTCCAGCACCTTCCCGTCGCCGTCCGGCGGCGTCCAGTCGAAGTGGTAGAGGAGGCCCGCGAGCGCCAGCTCCATGTTGACGAGCCCCAGCGCCATGCCGGGGCACATCCGCCTGCCGGCGCCGGACGGGATGAACTCGAAGTCGGCGCCTCTGAAGTCGACGCCGCCGCCGGTCTCCTCGAACCGCTCCGGCCGGAACGCCTCCGGGTCGTCCCAGTACGCGGCGTCCCTGGCGATGGCCCACGCGTTGACCAGCACCTTGGTTCCCCGGGGCACGTCGTAGCCCATCACCCGGCACGTCTCCCGGCACTCCCGGGGCAGCAGGAACGGCACGGGCAAGTGCAGCCGCAGCGTCTCCTTCACCACCAGCGGCAGGTACCTCAGCCGCGCCGCCGTGTCGGCCTCGGTGAGCCTCTGCTGCCCACCGAAGGCCTCCCGCACCTCGGCCTGCGCCCTGCGCATCGCACGCGGGTTCCTCGTCAGCTCCGACAGCGCCCACTCCAGCGTTGTCGATGACGTCTCGCTCCCCACCGTGAAGATCTCCTGGACGACGGTCGTGATGACGTCGGTGGTCAGCGCGTCGTCGCCGGCGCCGTCCCTCTGCAGCCTCAGCAGCACGGCCAGCAGGTTGCCGTCGTCGTCCTCTTCGTGCCGTCCGCCGTCGGCGGTCTGCTTCTGCAGCTGCTGCTCGCGGATGATGTCGCCGATGATGTCGCGCACGTTCCGGTCGCACCGCTCGGCCTCCCGCAGCGCGCGGCTGAGGCGGCGCACCAGCCGCGACGACGGGTACAGGTCGGCGAGGTTGAAGCCGGAGGTGAGCATCACGGCCCTGTGGAGCTCGCGCAGGAACTCGTCCCGCCGCGCGCACCGCCCGCCCACGGCCGACCGCACCACGATGTCGTTCATGGCGCGGCAGACCCGCTCGCCGATGTCCACCACCGCGTTGCCGCCGCCAGCGGCGGCGCAGGAGTCGGCCACGGACCGGAACAGCGTCACGGCCTCCTCCTCCCGGATGCGGCGGAACGACTGCACGCGGCGCGCCGAGAAGAGGTCCAGCACGCAGATCCGCCGGAGCTGGCGCCACAGCTCGCCGTAGGGGGAGAAGAGGATGTCGCGGCCGCCGTCGCTGAACACGTCCAGCGTCGGCGTCAGGTGCCGACTCGCGAACGCCGCGTCGTGGGTCTTGAGCACCTCCCTGGCCGCCTCGGCCGACGACACCACCAGCGTCGGCACGGCGCCCAGCCGGAGCAGCATCACGGGTCCGTGCCGGCCTGACAGCTCGCGCACCGCGCCAGGACGAGGAGGTGGAGGAGGCTGCCGATCACCGGCAGCTGCCGTGGACCCTGAGGCAGGCGCAGCGGCGGCTTATTCCCGGGCAGGGACAGTGACGCCGCCGGGAAGTGCTTCTTGTCGTCGACGACGAGCTTGATGAGGAGCACCAGGAGCAGGCCAAGCAGCAGGAGCAGCGTCCCCTCCATTCTGGAATGTGCTGGGGGGTGTGTGTGTGTGCGCCTGTGCAGTAGCAGCCTCACCGTAGGGCAGCGTCGCCTGAAGTGAATGAGCAGTGGGTTGCGTTCAAATTCGACTCAACTCGACCTCTCTTTGTCACCGAATCAAAAGCATCCACTGGAGACGTCAGACGTCTGTACTATAGCGAAGTGTTTTATTTCAGCTTGACTTGATGAATTCTGTTGGATGGATCCATCCGGATTCCGACACGCGCGCCATCTTCACCTTCTCCTATTTCTTGTGTCACCGTCCAATCTTTTTCTTCCGTACAGTGATATAGATGGTAGTTAGTGCAAAGTTCATAGCCATGGATCGAGTAGCCGCAGTGGCGGTCCTTGACGACGGAAAAGAAATCTGGCTCCGTGACAGATAAATTGCAATCTCTCCTCTAGGCTACATTATACATGTTTCGCTGCACGACTACTCTCAGGTCCGTTTGATGCAAGCTTAACATGATGATGAGAGAACACCTTCAAGTACCGCCTCCTGTATATCTCCACTCCCTTGTACAAACCTGCCCAATGATTCATCGGTCGTTCTCGGAGGGATTCTTGATGTTTTTGTTTTTAAAACATGATTTTTTTTTTCATGGTTGTCGATATTCTGACCAGGGGGCACTAAGATGACGAGGAAATATGTTGCGTGTTCCCTAATCCTGATGGTGATGCAAGAAGAACATATGATTTTTATCCTGGTTCGGGCATGAGAAGACCCTACGTCCAGCGGAGGAAGAGAGATTGTATTATCTTGCACCGAAGTGCTTGTACAGGGAGGATATAAGCGAGCGAGTATGAATGGGGAGTTCAGAGCGATGCATAAGCCTAGGAGTGCTATGCCTATGCCTTGCTCATGGTGAACTTGGATTTCTCTAAATGTTGTCCGATGCTTGTTCGAATGTTGTTCGGATTCAATCAATCTAGCCTATGGCGTCCCCTTTTATAGACCAAGAGGAGGCTCAGGTGTACAGAAACCCTAGGGCTGTCGTAGGTGATGACGTTGAGGGGTTGATACTGTTCATGTCATAGTCGTTGTAGAGACGTGTACCGGGCATGGCCTGCCCTGTATCGACGTGCTTGGAGATGATGGTTGTCCTTCGGGCGCATCATGATGACGCCGGTGATGGTCGGTGAAAGACTGGAGCTCTTGTGGAGGGCGTGTGAGCACCTGTTGACGTCGTGTCGGAAGTTGTTGGAGCGCTGACCGGAGGCGTCGAGGTCCAAGTCGAGGGGTAGTCGAGGGGGGCCGAGGCTGCCCCGGGAAATGGGGTACAGATGTTGACGATTGCGTCTCGAGGGGGTACCTGACGAGGCATAGTGCTCAATACGTGAGAATAGTGACAGCACGATTCACCGCTTCTCCGGAGATGGGCGGTAAAAGGTGGATTTGACCCTTGTACTGGGCTGCTCTGACGACGCTGTAGCCAAGAGGTTAGGCAGGAGTTGGTGGGGGTATTAAATGCCTTGGATCCCGTACAGGAAGTAGGTGAGCCGAAGGGGGAGTGGCAATCTTAGGGGTCGTCCGTCCGCTCGGAGATCCATCACTCGACGGAGGGTCGACCGCCCGCGTCGAGTTCCGCCACTTGAGGGCCCCCATCGAGGTGGGGCTCGCATGGGCTGGTGCGTCCCATTCGTGGGCCGGCCCAATACGGCTTGCTTCCAGAGTGTTGGGCCTTGTCTTTTTTAGAGAGCCGCTGGCTTGGTATGTGGTGAGCTTTTTACCGGAGATTTATGCTAATTACTTAGGGATTACTTCTCCGGGTCGAGGGTTTCGGGTTCCCTCTGGTACAGGTACCCGACAATGGTTTTCCATATCATCCAACATGTTGAAGCAATATTAAAAGTGGATTTTCCCACCATTAGCAACCCATTTTTTCAAGAGTAAAATACATGGGCAGTTCATGAACTTGCACCGATGTGTCACCTAGCTAGGTTCCAAACTCTTTTTTTTTTATTTTTGAATCCCTAAACTTGTTTCGGGTCTTCATCCGCGGTCCAAAACTCCAAACGGATACTTTTTTTAAGAAAATGTTATAACACGTATTTTCGTTAAGAAGAAGAAGAGTTCGTTACAACGAAGCAATAATCCATAGTTCGCGAGATTGTAATTACGTGACACTAATTGTGCTCATGGGGCACCCTGAACCGGCGATCTACCGACGCACCTCCAGAGCAGCGAGCCACAATCTCACCTCGTCGAGGATGGCCTCGGTTACTGCTCCGCTGTTCTTGGCGTGCCCTCAAAGGTCTGGAGTTCCGCTCTTTCCAGAGTAGCCATCCGACGAGGAAGAACATTGAGTCGAAAGCACGTCGAATCGGCTTCGGCAAGAACTTCCTTGAATCAATTCACCATCGCATAAAGTTCCTCTCTGACATGTGAATGTAATCTTGCCAATGTTAGAGCTGTAGATATCTTTCCCAAACTTCCGTGCTGAAGACACAACCGATGAGAATATGATCGATCGTCTCATCCTCTTGGTTGCAAAATATACACCGCCCATCCTCCTGTAAGCCATGGCGCCAACGGGGGTGACCAGTCCAGCATCTGCCATGCAATGGCCAGCCAAAAGAAAGATTTTACCCTAGGCGGTACCAAAGTCTTCCATAGCTGGCGCGTGCCCAGCGGCGTCGAACGCCCCAAGAACATTGCTCCATAAGCAGCGGCGTCGAACGGCCCAAGAACATTGCTCCATAAGCCGATGAAGCGGAGTATTGCCGGTCAACGGTGAGCAATTGCTGATCAACGGTGAACCTCCGTGCAAATGTGTCCGGGACCCCGAGCATCAGAGTGACCTGCTCCAGTTTTTGTGAGAGAATAATAAATTCGGCAAGCAATCTCCAAAATGGAGCCTCTGCAATATGCTGAACCCAGGCCGCTCTATTGAGGGCATCAGCCACTGTGGAACGCCGTCGTCACTTCGGCACGGCCGCGTAGACAGTTGCAGCGATCCGTCTGATGCAGCATCCAACTCCAAAAACTCAGCCGGTGTACTTTACTCTTTTTTCAACCAAGAGCGCGCTTGTTCAGGTTCCTGGAGGTTGGGGATATTTTCAGCTCCAAAACAGATAGCTATAACGTCCCCAAACAATAAGTTATCTTTTTATAGAATTGGATCATTTTCTACAAGTGAAAACAAATCTAATTATTTGGAGGGATCATCCCTTTCTGGATGTATCAAAAGGATCAAACCCAGAGTTGTTTCTGGATCGTTTCTAGCTAGCTGGCTGATGCTGATTTGGTTTCTGGATCGTTTCTAGCTAGCCAGAGTTGAATGGTTGGTTGATAAGTAGAAAAAAACGACCATGGCGGTTGACTCGTTGCTTGTTAATTAAAGTGTTATAAATAGATTTGACAGAGACACGATCAATCTTTTCCCACTCACCCGGCTTCTTTACAACTTCGATTAGGGCACTCACAAGAGTAATTTCTATATCTTAGGATTTTATGTCAAAAAAACTATCACTCACAATGCCTAGCCTCGGCGCCACATCAACATATTTCTTAGGTGGCAACATATATAATAAATACATATAGAAACCATGATGGAGTCTGTATCGTGAGATTCCTTAGGAGCTTCCTTGTGGAAATGTAGGAGAAGGAAATGACCTGACATAGCGAGGACTTTGGTTCCACCGTCAAGGGTTGTTATTGATTGTAATTGGGTTTTATTTTTTTAGCATGAAAATATTCTCCGTTACTAATAAAACGATACCAAATCATTGACGACCAGTACATGAATATAATTTGAAATGCTATCCAATATTGGATAAGCACCTAGACTCAAACTTGCCCCTAGGGCAGCAAGGCCATCAGCAGCCGAGTTATAAGAATGGGATCTATGAACTACATTATACGGAATAAAATTACTACGAAGTAAAATTTTGAGCTCCCAGATAAGATCACCTACGGAGCATCAATCAAAATCAGCAGAGTTCATAACTTTTACCATCATGGCTGCACCTGTTTCCATAATCACTCTCTGAACCCAAGTTTTGGCTTTCGGACGATATTCACCGAAAACCAGCGATTTTCGTTTCTACCGGCTTGGCCCGGTAAAGGCCCGTACCGGAGAAAAAATTCGGCCTGTTTTGAAATTTTTTTAAGCCCAATACATTCGGCCCGGTCCAGTAGTTTATTCCCAACTAGCTGAAACCCTAGCTGCATCGGAAGAATTTTTCTCAGCCGCCGCCGCCGCCTGGCACCTCTCCCTCTCCCTCTGCGCCCGCTCCAGCCCCAAGCGACCTCGCCGGCTTGCCCCAGCCAGCCTGGCCGCCCCGCGATCTCGCCATCAGGTCGTGCTCTGAGCTATACGCGGCGGCGGCGCGACCCTCTGCCTCTCTCTGCTTGTGTTCGTTTTCATTTGCTTCTGATTTAGATGTTTAGATGAGAGCGTTGCTTTGCAGGTATATGGATGAGGGAAGGCTCCCAGTTGATGCTCGCGGGAAAGGTGTCAATGCTCGCGGGAAAGGAACTGATGCTGACGCCATAGCAGGAGGAGAAGCCAGCAAGGGAGCTGCTACGGCAGGTGATCAGTGCAATTTCTTTTCGATCTCGCAAAGGAACCGATGTTGCTGTGTTATCCAACTGCTGTGTTATCCAAGTGGAAGCTTCTTGCGGTCAGATTGTGTGGTAAATAGTTTAGTGCCATCTTCTTGACTTCCAGAACAGTTTTGTGTACCAATTCCTGTTAGACGTATACAAGGAAATTTTGATAATTTATCCTCCTGTTGCACACACCATGCTGCACACACCAGTCCTGATGTCATTCACTGGTCCATGCTGCACACACCATTAACCTCCTGCTGAAGAGCATAGGGAAATTTACAGATGTTGATAGGGTTATATCCAGTGCCCAAAGAATAAGTAAGTTCTTCTACAGTCATAACAACCTGCGTGCTGCAATGAAGCGCAATATTGGTGGTGAGCTGTACAGGTGGAATGCCACCAGATTTGGAACTGTCTATATATTCCTCCAAAGTTTTGGGATAGAAAGGATAAGTTTCGACGATGGATGGCGTCAGAGGAATGGACTAACAGCTGCTACAATGAAGATACTGAGTATGAATATGCAGACAAATGTTTTTCATGTAGGAAGTGGTGGGACAACATAAAGTGGGTGCTAGAAATGGTCTCACCAATCTATAGTTTGCTGCGTTATGCAGATTCCCAGAAACTTGGTACTACCTCAGGGTTCAATACCACTGGTGATAATTGTTAGGGATACATTGGACGTTTACTTGGCGGGGGATGAATACGAGAAGAAAGTCTTAGCACTACTGGATGGTAGGGTCAAAAATATGTGCCAGAACACTCTCATGCTTGCAGGTACCAAGTTACTTTCTACATACCTATCTGCTATCTCTATGCTATCTTGCTCAGATTACTGTAGTTATTCATTCTTATATGAAATCTTCCTGTCCATGTAGCTGCTGTCTTAAACCCCCTAGGGTCACTACAAGTTTAGCACCAGCTCAAATCCTGACTATTTGAAGGAGCTAGCGATTGTAATAGAAAGGATTGCTGATTCCTTTGCAAGTGCAGTTCAGACTTTATCTGAGTTCCAGGATTTCATAGCAAACAAAGGAATGTTTGGTCTTGCAACAGCTCGATTGGCTGCTGAATCTCCTAATGTAACTCCAGGTATGTTGTGCTAAATCTCAAAAGTTAACTTGGTATGATAACCAGTAGAACTTTCTGTTCCATCTTCATTATCACAATCATGTTGGTGATAACCAGTAGACATCTAGAGTAAACAGCTCCAGATTGTTAATAAAGGAGTGACTATGCATACTAATCAAATTTGGTTTTCCTGCAGCCAATTGGTGGTCTCTTTATGGAGGAGACACCAAGGAACCACAAAAATATGCATTAATGATTGTGTCACAGTGCATATCTACAAGTGGCTGTGAGTCCAACTGGAGTGGATTTTCACGGGCCCAAACCAAATTGAGAAACAAACTATGCTATGATAAACTTCATAAGTTGGTATACGTGAATCATAATCTGAAGCTACGCGTGTAGCAGCTTGAAGCTAGTGATCAAGACAAAGAAAAGCTAGCTGATCCTATTCAGGAAATGATTGACTGTGCGCTTTATGATCATGCTAATCCAATTGCAGAGTGGCTGAATGAGCATGATGTTGGTGATCAAAAGGCTGAGAAGAGTCCTCTTAGAAAGAGAAAGTGAGGGAAAGATAAAAGAAAGAAGGGCCCTGTAAGTGAGGATGGGGAGGAGGAATTTGTTGAAAATGAGAGTGACAGTGATGGTATTGAAACATGGAATGATAGTGATAGTGGGGCAGATGACAAAGGATACAGTGAAGGAGATGAAACAAGTTAGGACTTAGGAGTAATTTGATTTTTCTAGAATTCTATGTATTAATACACTTGATTCACTAATTGTGATTGTTGATACTTGATAGATGAAGATAATGCCACTTCCTCTAAGATGCAGCAAGGGATTAAAGATGATGAAACTGAGCTTTCAGGTACGTCTTCTCCATCCATGTCCTGCTCCAATCCATGTCCCTCCTCTAAGAAGTAAGAAGCATGCTGATTATTATTATTTTGTAGGGGAGGGAAATGACACTAGACCGAGGAGGAAGTGTCGAAACAAAACAAAGGATATTAATTCTCTTTTAGGTGTGTTTCACTGCATATTATAAAATTCATCAGCAGCTGTACATTTAGCTTAAGTTTCTTTGCACTATAATCAGCTTATAGTTTTTGGTTGCCTCCCTGACTTTGTTTGGTTAATTGGCATATCAAGTTTTCTTGCCTTTGTCTGATGGCATATAACTTAATGACAGACTGACAGTTATGTTGATTAGCTTGATATACTGATCTGTTATTGCAGGTGTTAGGTCCTAATGTAACTTCAAATGGTAAATCAAGAAACTCGCCATGCTACGGTCATTACCTCTTCTATCAACTTAGCCAGATCACAGTCAATATGTAAACTTGTGTTTGTTTCTAATTCTGGATGTAATTTATTGTCTCTCACTGGACAAATGGATTGTACCGGCTTGGTAATTCTGGATGTTTTTTGTAATTTTGGATGATACTTAGTGATCGGTTATTCTAATTTTGGATGTTGTTAGTGACTTTTGAAGTAAGAACTTTGGAAAAATGATTATATTTTATGATTCTGTTTGATTTTGGATGTCTTTTATGGACTTTGGAATTTTTGTTAATTTGAGCATTTTTTACACTGAAAAATACCAAAAATGACCGATATTCTATCGCTGGGCACTGATTTTTTTCACCGAAACGGTAACCAAAACTTGGCTCTGAACACCCAAGTCCGCTGCTCTCTGCAGGCCTTGAAGACAGGCAACAACCTCAGCGTGAAATGCTTCTCCTACATTTTCCATTATACCATAGCCCGAACTAATTACACCACCATCCCATTCTCGAATTAAAAAAACCCATTCACCTGATCGCGTGTTAAGAGAAAAAGCCCCATCACAATTAATCTTCACTGCTTCCCAGAATTCACCTGATTACCAGTTTCGATGGTCTCCTTAAGAGGCGGCCATTCTGCTGCATAGGATCCGATCAACTGCGCCAAATGAAACACCGAGCAGGCGTCCCCTCCATTCTGTAGGAGTAGTAGCGTCCCCTCCATTATTTTTTTAGAGTGCATATATATTCCACAGATGCCGAGAGCAAAACGTCCCCGTCGGTGGAATGGCCACAGTTCAAGCATGGAATTACGAAAACCGAGAGATGGGGATGAGGGGAATTACATATTCAGAGCAGTTCTCCATTTCCTAGCTATGCGGCAGCTCCAATCTAGTTGGAGCGAAAGCTTGCAGGCAGCTGGTGTGTGTGCGCGCGCCTGTGCGGTGGGCAGCGTCGCCTCAAGGGAATGAGCAGTGGGCTACGTTCAAATTCAACTCAACGCGAGCTTTCTTTTGTCACCGAATCAACAAATGCATCCACCGGAGACGTCGTAGTTTAGCGAAGTGTTTTTTTTTTCCTGCCTCTTACTGGTACAACTGTAGTATCTGTTCAACGTACAAACTCACACACTCATACCTCACGCACGCCACACAAACTCACACACTCACACCTCACGCACGCCACACACACCACCACTTACACGCCTACCTACAACTACATACAGTAGAAAACGTGTCTTTCTAGAGATCGACGAAACTACTCCGTAGACGATGGACACATCGTTCTGACCATTGTGGCATCACGCGTAAACAACGGACACGTCGTTCTCACCATTGTGG
>CM041628.1:36435717-36479307 GCA_023333625.1 Bothriochloa decipiens | reverse complement strand
AAACAACGGACACGTCGTTCTCACCATTGTGGCATCATGAGAAGGAGGCAACATAATTTTATTGGAAAACACGGTTCCCGTAAACGGTGTCCCCGGTGAAAAACGTAGTCGAATCCGCGACTCGAACCTGCGCCGGCTGCGTGGCCACTGCCTCCGCTGGCCAGCCAGCCGAGCAAAGGCTCAGTCTCGTTTAGCGAAGTGTTTTGTTTCAGCTTGAGTGACTTCGGTTGGATGGATCCATCCAGATTCCGACACGCGGCAACATCACCTCACCTTGTTCTATTTCTTGCGTCACGGTTCAATCTTTTTTTCTTCAGTACAGTAAGATATAGATGGTACTTATATAGATGGTACTAGTGCGAAGTTCATAGTCCATGGAGTAAGACGCAATGGTGGTCCTCGACGACGAAAAAAATCTGGCCCCGGCCATTGTCAGATAAATTGGCATCCCTCTCTAGGCTATAGTGTGCAAGCTTCGCTGCATTCAGGCATTCAGGGCCGTTTGCTGCGAGCTTAACACGATGAGAGTCAACACCTTCAAGTACAAGCTTCTCGGCTTTCCACGAGCTACTCCAATCAAGATCCTAGAGAGCACCACCACCAAGCCATCGAGGGGGTATCTTTATCAATAGTAACAACCAATATCATCTTGGTGATTGACAACATCATCTCTTCACCGTCGGTTTGAAATCACCTCTCTACCTTGTATTTACTTTTTAGATTATTTTGTGTAGCTTGTGTAGAATTAGTTCTCTTGCTAGTTTAATAGAATAGAAAGTAGTGACATAGCCTTTGTGTGACATAGCGATCATAATATATACTAGAATTGTCATTAGGAGGCTTGCTCACCTTCTAGGCTAGGCAAAACTGCGTTTGCGCTATTTGTTATACTAATCAAGTTTTGTCTAGTGGTTTATAGAATTTTTAATATGCTATTCACCCCCTAGCCATCTAGGACCTTACACGTGGTATCGGAGCCGTGGTCACCGTTTTAGCAAGGCTTAACATCCTTTGGTGTTGAAAGATAGCTCAAATTGTGTTCACAATGAGTTTAAAATCAAGATTAAGAAGATAAGAAGTGACAATGGGAGTGTGTTCAAGAATACAAGAATTGATGATCTTTGTGATGATTATGGTATTGGACATCAATTCTCGACCAAATACACTCCACCCTCCAATGGTGTTGTTGAGAGGAAGAATAGAACATTACTTGATATGGCTAGAACTATGCTTAATGAGTACAATGTGAGTCACAAATTTTGGGATGAAGCAATCAACACAACATTCTATTCAATCAATAGGCTCTATTGTCATCCATTGCTTGAGAAGACCCCATATGAGCTACTTCATGGAAGAAAACCCAATATTGTATTCTTTAGAGTATTTGGTTGCAAATGCTATATATTGAAGAAGGGTACAAGATTAGAAAAGTTTGACTCAAGATGTGATTAAGGGTTCCTACTCGGTTACTAAACAACAAGCAAAGCTTATAGAGTATGGAACAATGCTAGTGGTCTTATTGAAGAAGTCCATGATATGCAATTTGATAAAACCAATGGTTCACAAGACGAGGAAGAGAACATTGATGATGTTGGTGGACCTTGGTTGGTAGAAGCAATAAAGAACATGGACATAGGGGACATTAGAGCAAGGCAAGTGATTGATGTTGATGATAACAAAGATCAAGTGCTCACATCTCCTATCAAGCAAGCTAGTAGTTCTCAAGTGCAAGGTCAAAATATTAGTTCGTATCAAGAAGACAAATCAAATGATCAACCAAAAGTTCAAGCAATCAAGTTGAAGTGCTCCAACCCACTCATATTGCAAGAGATCACCCAATTAATAGTGTTATTGGTGATAGGTGTACAAACTAGATCAAGATTGGCAATGATTTATGAGCATGCATCATTTGTCAACCAAAGAACCAAAGAAGATTGATGAAGCATTGAAGGACGCCGATTAGATAATGGCCATGCAAGAAGAGCTTAACAACTTCACAAGAAATGATGTTTGGGAATTGGTAGAAAGGCCTCAAGATCATAATGTCATTGCCACCAAATGGGTATTCAAGAATAAGCAAGATCAAGGGCATAGTGGTGAGAAACAAAGCAAGACTATTGCACAAGGTTACACTCAAATATAAGGTCTTGACTTTGGAGAAACATATGCTTGGAGGCAATTAGAATGGATGTGAAAAGTGCATTTCTTAATGGGATCATCAATGAGCTAGTATATGTTGAGCAACCTCCCGGTTTTGAAGATGACAAGAAATCCAACCATATGTACAAGTTGAAGAAGATATTATATGGCTTGAAGCAAGCACCTAGAGCATGGTATGTGAGGCTAAGGAATTTTCTTCTCTCTAAGGGATTCATTGTGGAAAAGGTTGATACTACTCTATTCATCAAAAAGATTAGAAATGACCTATTTATTGTGCATATATATGTTGATGATATCATATTTGGGTCAACCAATGAGGATTATTGCAAAGAATTTGGTAAAATGATGGCCAAAGAGTTTGAGATGTTCATGATTGGTGAACTTAGATACTTCCTTGGTCTTCAAGTCAAGAAATTGAAGGAAGATACATTTGTGAGTCAAGGCAAATAAATCAAGGACATGTTGAAGAAGTTTCGAATGCAAGATTCAAAATCTATCTCAACTCCAATGGGCACCAATGAAAGTCTTGATAGTATATTTGTGGCAACATGGTGAATCAAAAGGAATATAGATCATTGATTGGAAGCCTACTGTATGTCACCGCATCAAGGCTGGATGTCATATTTAGTGTATGCATGTGTGCAAGATATCAAGCCTCACCTAGAGAGAGTCATCTCAAGGCCACAAAGAGAATATTGAGATACTTAAAGCATACACAAGATGTTGGACTTTGGTATCCCAAGGGGTCACAATTTGAGTTGATTGGATATTCGGACTCCGACTATGGGGAATGCAAAATTTATAGAAGAAGTACTAGTGGTACATGTAAATTTCTTGGAAGATCACTAGTATCATGGTCCTCAAAGAAACAATATAGTGTGACAATATCTACCGCCGAAGCCGAATATGTTAGTGCGGGAGCATGTTGTGCATAATTGCTATGGATGAAATCAACTTTGAAGGACTATGGATTCAACTTCAAGAATATACCATTGTTTTGTGACAATGAGAGTGCAATTAGAATGACACAAAACCCGGTTCAACATAGAAGATCAAAACACATTGACATAAGACATCATTTCACAAGGGATCATCAACAAAAGGGTGATATTTCAATTGAAAGTATTGGCATCGATGATTAACTTGTCGACATATTCACCAAGCCACTTGATGAGAAGATGTTTTGCAATCTAAGGAATGAGATGAACATTCTTGATTTCTCAAACATGAGTTGAATGCACCCCACCCACTTATTGACATGCCTCTCCTTCGACTAAGCAAGGTAAAAGTTGTAATGACATGTCATCATGGGATATTAGGACTTGCTAGATCATGTAGACATACAAGTTGCATCCTAAGTGCATTCATGATAAATCAAATGAATTTGATGGATATATATAGCATCACTATTGCTTATATGTTTGATTTGATCTAGTGATGATATATAAAATATTTATGAGCTTGCAATCCTAGTGTTGAATCTAGAATATTTACCATGAGTGTTTAATTCAACATAGGCAAGATAACCCTTCTAGTGAGGTGTGAAGAAGCTTGTCTTTGGTTCAAACCGAACTAAATTTCTTTGGCAAGTAAGCTAGATGAGAACAAAATTGATAAAAGTTGGTTCTACCTCACCAAAAGAACTAATGTAACTATCTCTCCACAACTTGACCATACCTTTTTAGTAATCAATGACAAAGAGGAGAGATAAGTCACAAAGATATGCCAATAAAAAGGGATAAATTAAAATTTTTAAAGCACACAAGTAGGGAGAGCAAGCTGATGAATAATTTGTTGCATTTGGTTGTGCATTAATCATATGACTTGCTCTTGCACATGTATTTCATTTCATATACATGCTTGTGTGATGAAATGCTAGTCTAGAATTTGAATGATGAAATGACCTACTAGCATGAATAGGTTGTAACTAGACATGTTTGTTTTCACAAATGGATCAAGAGCCTTTGTTATAATGTTGATCTCACAGGGTTCTTGAGTTTTGATATGTGTCTAGTTAACAATGGTGATAAGGATGGTGTAAAAGGCAACCCCGATTGGTATCACGCTTCAAAGGTCCATTTCTTACACCTTAGAATCATTTTGGTAGAATTACTCTCCCACAATTTTTATATCCATGCATATGTGCAAAGCTTTCAATCCAAACTCTATGCACATATGTAGGGGGAGCTAATCCTACCAAAACTGAATTTGTGATGATTTTCCAAATCTTACTCATGATTCAAATTTCTTAGACAAGCATGACAAGTTCAAAATCTTTATTATAAAATCATCTTTGTGAGGTTGTCATCAATTACCAAAAAGGAGGAAAATGAAAGTCTCTAGTTTGGTTTTGGATAATTGATGAAACCTAGGACTAACCTTTGATCTAAGTGGATGATTTAGATAAGGTGGTCCTTGCCAAGTGAAGCTCATTGTAAATGGGTCATAACATAGAGTTGTGTAACTAGAAGGTCAAGATCAAGATGGGCCTTGGCTCGATGGACCGTGTGAAAGTGTGAAGGGCAAGTTAAGGCTTGAAGCGAGGGAGCATGCGTGGTGAAGCTTAGGCAAGACTTGGCGCCGATGGACTGACCAACGGTGGAGAGCAAGTAAGATCGAGATCGATGGACCAAGACGGTTGCATGATGACATGGAGTGTCACATGTCATGTGAAGGCTTGGCGGTTGATGGAAAAGCAAAATGGGCTCAAGGCAAAGGTATAACCTATAGGGCTATTTTGTTTCGCACTCAAGACACCATAGAGGGTGTGATTGGTTTAGGATCGATAACCAAACTACGGAGAGCGTTGGACGCTACTCAGAGTGGGCTGCCGGTTTGGAGGGAGCATTGGACACTGGAAGCCGTGTCCAACGGGGTGCGTTGGACGCCCGACTCCGCGTCCGACGGTGTCCAATGGTCGGATTTTAAATGCGCGTGTTTCTGTATAGCGTCAGACGCGTCCTGCAATGAGCGTTGGATGCGTCCAACATGTATATTTTGGGTTGTTTGGCATGGAGGCTTGGTGCGTGAATTTGTATAGCATCGGACGCGTCCGGCGTAGGGCATTGCACGCGTCCAATGGTCCTGAAATCCTATGTTTTGAGGGGTAACGGCAAGTTTCAAAGGGATGGCTTATAAATAGTGATGGTCGGCCCTTGGGGAGGTCTCTCGCCCATTCTTTCATTCTTGAGCATCCTTTGAGCTGAAAAACTCCCTCCTACTCATTCTCTCTTGTGTGATTGCAAATCTTGAGTGAGATTGAGTGATTCGAAGTGCATTGCATGAGTTGATTCATCTAGTGGCACTTGCGAGTCATTTAGCCGGTGGATTTCTTGTTACTCTTGGAGAGTACCGCTCCTAGCCGGCTTGAAGATTGTTGGAGGCGTTGAGAAGAGTTGGTGATTGTTCTTGTCCACCTCCGGTTGATTTGTAAGAGGTTCTTGTGTTTGCCCTTGGCAGGAAGCCAAAAGCAACTCTAATACATTGCACGTGTCATTGAGTTACCTCACTTGAGAATGGTGTCTTGTGGTTTTCTTGTGAGGGAGTGCCTTGCGAGGCAAGTGACTTGAGGGCCAAACCGAGGAACCATCTAGGTGTTGATCGACACAACCGGTGACGTAGCTTATCGATGCACAAGTGAACACCGGGTGAACAAAACAATTGTGTAATCTTGTCTTCCGGTGATTGGTTCTTCATTGATATATATTGTTGTCATTGTGATTGATTGAATATCATCTTGGTGATTGACAACATCATCTCTTCACCGTCGGTGTTGAAATCACCTCTCTACCTTGTATATACTTTCTAGATTATTTTGTATAGCTTGTGTAGAATTATTTCTCTTGCTAGTTCAATAGAATAGAAAGTAGTGACATAGCCTTTGTGTGACATAGAGATCATAATATATACTAGAATTGTCATTAGGAGGCTTGCTCACCTTCTAGGCTAGGCAAAACCGCGTTTGCGCCATTTGTTATACTAATTAAGTTTTGTCTAGTGATTTGTAGAATTTTTAATAGGCTATTCACCCCCCTCTAGCCATCTAGGACCTTACAGCTCCACCAGCGACGGGCACCAGCACTCCTCAGCGACGGCCCGTGCATGAATCGGAGCAGGGCGGCCGGGCAGGGCACGGTCGTGCGCGCACGCGGGACGGCCCGTGCGTTCGCGGGGTGGGGCATGGTGCGGCGATGCCGGCGCTGTAGGCGGCGAGGCTGACATCGGGGCTGCAGCGGTCTTGGGGGCCACGCATGGCCGGCGGCGAGGTCCGCGCGTGCAGGAGCGACGGAGCAGAGCATGATGATTACGAGCAAGGAAGAAGTTAGTTGCAAGACAGAGTTAAAGGATAGGTTTTTTTTTTTTGAAAAATTGGCTCTGACGTGGCTGTCTTTGGACCTTTGGTGCGTGTCGGCAATAGATCAGGTACCTGAATAGTCGTTTTAAAAATTTGAGTATCCAAATAGGAGAACACCAATATTACCAATATTTAGATACACACAGCGTATTTTACTTGATAGAAAACATCGGCACCGACGGCTAGGTTGGTGTGTTTTTTTCCTTTCAATTATTTTTTTCCCTCTTTCTACATTGTTTCTGGTTAGAACCGGAAGTGACATTACTTATTATATCATGATAGTGGTGTGGTGTGTCACTGGACAAGCTCCTTCTCCCGCTTCTCTTCCACCCGAGCACACTCATCCATCAGAGGCACGTTTTGCCCACTTCCTCTGTTGTTGCGGCTGTTTTTCACCAAAATGCTGAACGGAGGTCTTGAATTTTCAAGAAAGAACATGATTTTCTTGCTTTAAGGTTGATAACAAGCATCCTTTCCTTTAAATTTGTAGCTTTGCGATTGTTTTGGTGCTAGATTAATTGATTCTCATTCTTGCAGAGGCGGCATAGGACACAGGATGGCTAAAGGGGGTGAGAGCGATGGGCCAATGTCCTAGAAAAAAAATTCTATGTGATAGTGTCGCACCATGTTTTTAGAGGTTTTTACCTATATGCCATTATAAAAAATCGAATTGACCCGTGTACCATTGAAATTTTTAAAAATTCTGCTATACCCTTACATGAAACTTCTTTTCTCTACGTGCCACTTCTGTCTATTTTGCCTCTAACAGCAGCTAACGACCAATAGAAAAGACACTTTTTTTTCGAAAACATACGCTGCACATACCTCATTAAGAGAGGATAGAATTGTTCATTACATTCCGGCCTTTCGTGTGACGAGATGCCCACGAAAACGTCGGACAAAACACTTACACAAGGGGCCGGCTCTACGGCAGTGCTTTGAGGGTTGTAGTTCTTAGGAAACTAATTGTGCTACGGGATAGAAAAAATCGCCGACCTACGGCTTGGGCGCGCGGCGCACCCGCGCCTGTTGATCGCCACGCTGCGGGAAGAGCACCCTCATGGCCTGCTTACGAGCTGAGAGGCTTGCTTCGGCGAATGCTTCGCGAAAGTCATCGTCGATAGCGAAGTCGTGAACTGCTTTCGGTGGCTGCCCCGTCCACTTGCTGAGCATCACGCGCTTTGCCTGACGTTCCGGCTTAGGGTCACGGTAGGCCGACTTTGCTGCCTGCCGAGTGCTGCGTCGCGGCATCCAGTCATTGTCTTCTTCAGCGAGCCGTGACAGTGGTATATGTGCGCGCGGAGTCGATTGAAGAAGAGGTTCCTGCAGTGGCAGACAAATGGAGTCGAGGAAGTCGTTAGGCACGGCACCGTCAGGCACGTCACCGTTAGGTGCCACCGACGTTGCTACTGCGGCTTCAGATCGTCGTCTTCCGATGGAATCTGCGAGAGACGCCTCCGTGGCCTCCGCGTGTCCCGCGGTGGCGGGGGACAGCGGGGAGGCGTCACGGGCGTTCACGTCGGTGACGTCCCCGTTGATGCCGCCAACCAGCGCCGCTACCGCAGAGCTGGAGGGACCCAAGTTCTACGCCGTGCCGATCAAGGTGTCAGCAGCTGCCGCACCAAGTCCATCCTCGACGAAGTCCTCGATGGAGCCCGCGACAACAGGAGTAGCCTCTGCCACAGTACGGCATGCCTCCGCCTCCTCGTCCATGGGATCAAAATCCCTGCGTGGGGAGGGGTCCACCACGGGTTGGGAGGCCATCTGTGCCTGCACCCCACCTATCTGCAAAGCAGAGCAAGAGTGGCCTTCCTGCTGACCCTTGCCACCTCCGGCCACCCGTACCTCAAACCTCAGGGCAAGGTGCGCCAGAAGAACTTCCAGCGTGGCCGCATAAGTAAGCGCAAGGAGAACAAGAGGGGCAATAGTCCCACCAACCGGGGCAACGACACTCCTAACAATGTAGGCCTCCGCCCAAGGGCGGTTCTTGTCATCCAGAAGCGGGCAAGGTGGCGGCGATGTAGTCGACAACGAAGACGACGCGGTTGGCCGCTGCATCTTCGGAGGACGGATGGCAGGACCCTAAGGTACCATCCTTGGTGGCCTGGACTCCATCGAGTTGCGGCCCGCAGAGGTCTGCTTCGGTGAAGGCCTAGTCCTGTTGGGTGGCGCACAACCGCTTGCTACAATCATGCACGCCTTGGCTCCATGCCCGGCACACCGACGTCACAGGCAGCGTGACGGGAAACGACATTAAGCAGCGACGTGGCCCCGAGCAAGGTAGTTGAAGAAGAGGCCCCTGAGCCCTGGCAGGACTGGACGCGTGGCCTGCGCCGGCCGGCCGGCGGGCAGCCCTCGTGGGCCGGCTGGCCTCCTGCCCTGGCCACTGCAGGAGCACCTTTTGCGTGCCGTCAACATCCAGTGCAGAGGCTCGGTGGTGGGGGCCGAGCCGCAGGTGAGCCGGGCGGCGATCCGGGGCCGGCGGGTCGGAGAGAACAGCGGCAGCGGCCTTCCTCTTGCGACGACGATGCTACTACTAATGCCTCTTGGGGCGCTTGGCGAGAGGCCCCATAGCCCGTCGAGCGACCTCCAGGAAACTAAGTCCCCGGGCGCCCACCAAAGGTTGGAGCAGCGGCGGACCATCGAAGGCTTGGAGCGAGGTCATGGCACGGGTGTTGGTTGCAGCCCCTCGCTCGAGGTGCTCCCCACCTCCAGAGCGGGGGAGCCGCATCCCCTCCACCGGAGACGGCCAATTAGGGAGAGATGCGGCAGCGGGCAGAGGAGAACGCCGGCGGTAGATGCATGTTGTCGTCCTCGTCGTAGCAGTCCTCAATGATAACCTCATCCCACCGCTGAGATTTCAATCTCCCAGAGGAGGGATAGAAGGGGGCGCGGTGGGGGAGGGGACCTTATTGCGGCCACCATGGGGAAAGGTGAGATTAGAAGTGGCAGCCGGTGCCGAGGTGGCCTGCGGCTGGCTGGTTAGGGCGGTGGTGGGCGTAGAAGAGGGGAGGGGAGAGAGGAGTGTGAGGGTGAGGAGTGGCCGAGGAGAGGTGGGTCGAGAGAGGACGCGACGCGTAACAGACGGACGGTGCGGCAGGACGCGGCGGCGGCGTGCCGGTTTGCGAGCGTGGCTAGGTATGGCGTGGGGGGAGAAAACGAGCAGCAGTGGCGCAGGGACAGTGGGTTCGTGCGAGGAGGAGGAAGCCACCGGAGGGCAAGGAGACGGCCACGGCGAGAGGGGCTTCATTGGCGGCCTCGACCGCGCTGCCGCGACCGGCCCCGAAGGAGCCACGGGAGCCGGGGGCTCGACCCGTTGTGAGGGCGCGAGCAGGCTCCCCACGCCACCGGCAGCGCCACTTCGTGGGGGGGAGGCAGCATCCGCCGGGTCCGGGGAGGCCAGCGGCCTAGGCGTTGCTGGCGATGATGCTGTTGGGTTATGAGGGTGCTACGCTAGCCAGAAAACAAAACTTTTCTACCTCATAAACCAGGATCTACTGCTAGTTACAGGTTACGGGATTACCACTAGACGCGCAGATGCAGCGGAAGATGACTCGATGTAGTCGTACGCGTCGCAGCAGGCAGTGTAGTTGCGTGGTCGTCCGTCACGTCAACCTCCTCACGCAGTTCATCCCAGTGCTCCAGATGCAACACCTCCGAGGAATCCCACACGTGCAGGGAAGAAGCGATGCGCCTCTGGACTGCTAGGTCCGCGAGGAGCAGAAGACGCGAGCGTGGGGAGGGCGACGGCGGCTATTAAAGGCATGTAACCTCCTGGCCGCGCCCCTTCCCCTTGCTTATATAGGCGTCCCCAATGAGCTCATGAGTTGGAGGCCCATTAGTAACCCTAAGCCTTGTATAATTCGGGTCCAACCCGAATTAAGCTTCCAGCCCCTTAAGCGTGCAACCCTATGGGTTCACGCACACATTGACATAGGCCGAGTACTCCTACTCGCCCAATAGTTGAGAGCGGCCTCTAGCAAGGCGTGACAACTCCTATGTGCACGCAAAAATCATATCAGACGAACCACTACGACCACATACAAGTTATTCCCTTTGCCACTCGATATATAGTTTAACTCGTGGGTTAACACTTAATCCAAGCACGGCCATGCATTTATTGATCCAATCACTTGAGTGATCCAGTGATATCTCTCTCGCGTAGAGAGGGGCAAATTCTATCTTGATTGTTTATGTCTCATAGCATGCTTTCCGACCACCCGAAGACCACCTTTATAACTACCCAGTTACGGAGCAGCGTTTGATAGTCCCTAAGTAGGTCGTTTCACATCTTGAGTATATACCATAATCTCAGGTCTAAGGACATAACGTATATGACGTGAATAGAGACTTTCTCATGTTGGGTCAGTCCAACCTACATGTCTCACATGTGCCCACATTATTAGTTTGACATCTCCATGTCCATGACTTGTGAAACATAGCCATCAACTAATACATATGCTGGTCTAATATTCAAGTGTGTTCTCACAAGAACGCCGACCAGGGACAACTTTAGAATAACCATTCAAGTAATTGAGTTTCACAAACAATTCACATAATTGCCAATCAACACAAGTTGTCTATAATGGATATTCAATGAACACTTAATGCATATCATAGATACAACTGGAATATCATCATCTCTATGATTACCTCTAAGGCATACTCCCAACAGATGCGGAGGGCCCAAGGCGTGGGGGGCTCCGGGCGACGAGGACGGGGGCCGGACCGCCGGATCCAGGCGCGACGGGGCCGACCAGATCCGGTCCCGCCGGCGTCAGGGAGGGGACCGGCGGCCGGCGGCGATGAGGCTCGGGCGGCGGCCTCACGTGGGCGACCCACAGCGCGCGACAGAGAAGGAGATGGGGTTGAGGGGAAGGCCGGGGAGGTGGAGAGGGAGGGGGGCTGAGGCGGGTGCTGGCGCTGGGGCTGGGGCAGCCACCGGCGCCGGCGTCGCCTGGGCGACCGCCAGGGGAAACGGTCGGGTCGGGAGAATTTTCTATAGAAAAGACAGTGTGACACCGTCCGAATGAACACAACCTCCACGTATTCTAGCAATCTGACACAAGATGGAGTAAGGGGGACGAGAGCGACGAGCTGATGACCTAGAAAAAAAATTCTATGCGATAGTGTCACACTACGTTTTACCCTTGGGACTGTTTACGTATCTGTTGACATATTTCTGCGTCAAAATCTGTCACTTTTTTTAACCACAAATAACAACACTAGAAAACTGACATGTCAAAATCTGACAGATAACTGTTTCTATCATTCCGTTATTGACCTAGGCCTCTCTCGTGTGCTGTCACTAAGTGCTCTGAATCCAATCAATCCGCTAGAGGCAAGGGACTCAACTCCTGAACGCGTACAACTCGTGAAGGCTGTTTAAATCTTAAAGCAAAATCCATGGTCCAGAATTCAACAAATTTTAACAGCAAAATCTGTTGACAGATAAATAGTAAAAATCTAAATATAAATAAATAGAACAAGGTTCCCTCAAAATAAAAAATAAATAGGAGAAGGTGGTTGCGCCCCCTGTCCTGAATCCGGATGTATCCATCCAATCGAATTCATTCAAGCTGAAACAAAGCATTTCCCGGTTAAAATTTCTTCCGTCGCATCACTTTCTTACTTCCCAAATCACACTCATGTCATATGTGTCTTGTATATAACTTGGACTCATGAGCAATGCTCATTCAGTTTAAAACAACTCACGTGTAGCGAAAGTCTATATGGAGCCTGATTCCAAAATAATGGGTTGTGTGCTAGAAAAAGCAGTTCATGTTTGATTAAGTTTTTTTCTCGAATGCGCAAAAGGCTTGCACATCTTTGCATTTAAGTAGAAAAATTCTTACAACCCGCGCTTTCGCGCGTTTTGAGAGCGAAGGTATTATATGAAGCGCTACTCCCGCACCTTACATCGTAAGCGCATTCCTCACTAAATCGACGACCTAGTCTGCGCACACCGGCTTCGATCCATAGATCGGTGGTGGCGTCAAGCGCGTCCGCCGCGTCGTCCGCGTCGTCCGCGCGGCCGACGTGGCCGCGCAGCGTCGGGGAAGAGCTCGCGCATCGTGTCGGCATCACCGGGCCTGCCGCCGAACATGGCCTCAAGCTCCTGCGTGACCTCCTCCGTAGTGCTCCCTTGTAGCCGCCCCATCCTCTGCATGATGAGATACTCACCTCGCTTGGCCACCGGTTGCTTGGACAACGGTTGTGCAGTGATGCGTCTGCTCCGTCGTGGCATCCAAGACGAGGAAGACTTGACGGTTGGCGGCGACAATAGCGGTGAAACGCTTCAAGCGTCCGGTGAAGGAAAGCAAAGCAGAGCGGCCTCCGTTGTTGTCCTCCACGTCCCTGTCGGCGTTAAGGTGGCTGGACGTCGCTACGTTGGTCGCCAGCGTGCTAAAGATTTCGGCGTCCACAGCAACAACCTCGTTGGTCACATGTGGCGACGATGGTGGCGTGACATTCGAGAGCGGAGCGGTCGCCACCTCCGAAGGTCCGGCGGACGGCGCCGTGGACACCGTGCCCAGCATGACCGGCTGTGTGGGCGGCAGCGAATCCACGATGGCCAAGGAGGTAGTCCCCGACGACGCGGCTGGCGCACCATCGGCCTCCGCCACCCAGTTGATCACCGGCGATGTGGGTTCTGGAGGGGACAGAGCAGAGTTGGTCACCAGAGGGGTCGGCGATGCGGGTTCTGGAGTCACCATACCATGACCGGTCCGCGTGTTGTCGAGCGGCGGTAGCAGGCCTTCAAGGATGATGGCCCAGGCGACATCCATCGAAGCGGACAACGGATCGGCAGGCTCCGTTGATCCGTGGTGCGAGTTCTGAGCCGGAGGTGCAGCAGTTGCTCCAGCCATGGGGCGAGCGACTCACGGCTGCCAGACCATGGAGGGCTAGCCGGCGGACCCCATCTCCCTCTTCCGCCGCTGACGACAGCGCTGGCGTGAACGGCGACCACGACTACCACCAACGGCGCAGTCACCGTTGTCCCGCTGCTCAAGGACACCCTTCCTGGTGACGACGTCAATGCGCCTCGCCCTCCTGCACTCCCGTGCGACGTGACCAAGGCCCCGGCAACAGAGGCATCACCACGACAAGTTGCAGGTGGCAACACGATGCCCCATCATGAGGCACTTGAAGCAGCGGCCATCGGCGTAAGTCAAAAACTGCCGTGGCACGACGCCGCCCCGGGCGCCCACCTCACGGCATCGCCGGGGACGCAGCGCCCACGCTGGCCGGGTAGGGCGCTGGGGGAGCACGCACTGCCACCCATCGGCATCTAGGGCGGTCGCTCGGCGCGTTGATCCCAGCCGCTGGTGATCGGGTAGCCGCTCTCACCCGCTCACCGCCTTGGCGGGCGTGCACCTACGACCCCCGAGGCGCCTACAGTCAGGGGCGCGACCCTCCGGAGGCCGAACAGGAAGGCCGCTCACCAGCTAGGGATGCGGTCACCACGCCTCCTCCGACCTTGGCGAGGCTCGCACCGCCCAACAACCGCCTTGCAGCCGCTAGGAGCAGCGAATGCTGCATTGAGCGGAGGCACGGGCGCTACCCTTGCCGGGCGATGGACATCATTCGGCCGCCCCCTGAGGTGCAGCGGTAGGCCTCGGTGCCCAACGGGCAACATCCAGGTAAGACAAGGGCTTCTCGTCGTCGGACACATCGCTGTCATCCGCCCAACGCCATTGCTTTGAGTGTCCCTACGTGCAGCTCCTGGGGTGGAAAGGCGCCACATTGGGGGACAGGGATGAGGACGGGCTCGGGACGGGGGCAGACGAGTTAACGAGGAAGGCGTCGAGGCCGAGACCACATCCACCCACTTTCACATCGTCGTCTTCGCCGTCGTCGTCCTCCCGGCCACCCGAGGATTGCGAAGGACCTCGTCCTCGACGCCAACCAGAACGGGTGGTGGTGATGCGCTCGTCGGCAGCGTGCGGAGGACCCCGTCCTCAACGCCGGCCGCCACGCAATCCATCTCGCCGAGCGCTGGGCAGAAGAGGCCGAAGATGGGGAACCCTGGCGGCGGCTGTTCGGGGTCCTCCTGCGCGGGCCCGGCCCCCCTGGCCTGTGGCGGCGAGGATGGTGGCGGTTGCAGACCACCTGCCCGGAGCCGGCGGCCTCCCCACCATGGGCCGGGCACTCCCCGCCTTCCCCAGCACTGGAGGTCTTCTGGGCGGCGACGGAGGCCGGTGAACCGCCGGATCCGGCCCCCCGGGCGTGGCGGCGCCGGCGGCAGCCGACACCGGCGGCAGCGGCCCAAAGGGGAGCTTGCGCTCGTGAGCTGCGCGCAGCAGAGGAGAGGAGGGGGAAGGGGATGTCGGGGGTGGGAGAGAAGGAGGGGGAGTGGCAAGGAGGCTACTGGGAGGGAGGCAGCGGCGCGCCAGCACCCGGACCCGCGCTCGCGCCAGCCGTCGCGGCAGGCGGCGGCAGCGGCCTGCTGCTCCTCGAGCGCCGTCGTGGCCGTGGGGGGGAGAAGGTGAGGAGGGCAGGAGCTGGGATGGAGGTGGATCTAGGCGAAGGAGGTTGCGGGGAGGCGAGGGCGGGCGCCGGCGCCATGGCGGCGGCGGCGGGGAGCGGGCCAGGAGCAGCTAGGTCATGGGGAGCGGGTCACTGTAATCGTATTTCTTTCTAATAAGATACTGATGATATTGATTAAGTTTCTAATACATAATATTCATATTGATGACTTTAAATCAATTTACCATAAAAACATTTTATAATTAATCTGATGATATTGATTATATCACAAATATTGATATTTTTTTTATCTATAATTGGTTAAACTTATAAGATAAAACGTGATACTATGCTAAAATTGTATTTTATGACGTAGGATATATGGACATGTGATTGTGCATGTGTCCGGAATCCAGATGGATACATCAAACCGAATTCATTCAAGCTGAAATAAAAACACATCGCTATAGTACAAGTACAACTGCAGAATTTTGTGTCCACTGGATGCTTTTTAATTCGGCGACAAAGAAAGCCGGAGTTGAGTTGAATTTGGATGCAAGCACTGCTTCTTGTTTTAACAACCACTGCTAGTTATAACCTACTCTTACATACAGTACTGCATGACACAGGCTCAGACACCACGTTTGCCGGCCAATAATGGAGGGGGCAACGTTGCTGCTGCTTGGCCTGCTCCTCGTGCTCCTCATCAAGCTTCTTGTCATTGACAAGAAGTACTTCCCGGTGGCTTCATTATTGTCGCCGGTGATCGGCAGCCTCCGGGGCCACGGCAGCTGCCGGTGATCGGCAGCCTCCACCACCTCATCCCTCTCGCGTCGCGCAACGGCGGCCTCCTGCACCGCGCGATGCGCGAGCTGTCAGGCCGGCACGGCCCGGTGATGCTGCTCCGGCTGGGCGCCGTGCCCACGCTGCCACGCTGGTGGTGTCCTCTGCCGAGGCGGCCAGGGAGGTGCTCAAGAACCACGACGCGGCGTTCGCCAGCCGGTACCTGACGCCGACGGTGGACGTGTTCAGCGACGGCGGCCGCGACATCCTCTTCTCCCCCTACGGCGAGCTGTGGTGCCAGCTCCGGCGAATTTGCGTGTTGGAGCTCTTCTCGGCGCGCCGCGTGCAGTCGTTCCGCCACATCCGGGAGGAGGAGGCCGCGAGGCTGTTCCGGTCCGCTGCCGATTCCTGCGCTGCCGGGCACGGCGGAAGCGCGGTGGTGGACATCGGCGAGCGGGTCTGCCGCGCCATAACCGACACCGTGGTGCGGTCGGCGGTGGGCGGGCGGTGCGCGCGGCGGGACGAGTTCCTGTGCGAGCTCCACAAGGCCGTGACCCTAACCTCCGGCTTCAACTTCGCCGACCTGTACCCGTCGTCGCGGCTGGTGCGCCGCCTCTGCCGCGCGCTGCGGGAGGCCGAACAGTCCAACCAGAAGGCGCGCGACATCATTGGCGAGATCATCCGCGAGCAACAGCAGAATTCCTGCGACGGCGGACAGGACAAAGAGGAGGACAACTTGCTGGCCGTGCTGTTGAGGCTGCAGAGGGACGGCTACGACGACGCGCAGTGCCCACTAACCACAGACATCATCTCCACCGTCGTCATGGAGGTTTTCGCGGCGGGGAGCGAGACCTCATCAACGACGCTGGAATGGGCGCTGTCGGAGCTGACGAGGAACCCACAGGCAATGCACAGGGTTCAGGCCGAGGTGCGGGAGGCCTTCACGGGGAAGCAAAGGCTCACCGAGGCCGACACGGCGAGGCTGAGCTACCTGCCGCTGGTGGTGAAGGAGACGCTGCTGCTGCACGTGCCCCTGCCGTTCCTGCTTCCGCGGGAGTGCCGCGAGGCGTGCCGGGTGATGGGCTACGACGTGCCCCGGGGAACCAAGGTGCTCGTGAACGCGTGGGCGATCGCCAGGGACGCTGCGTACTGGGATGACCCCGAGGCGTTCCGGCCGGAGCGGTTCGAGGGCGACGGCGGCGGCGTCGACTTCAGAGGCGCCGACTTCGATTTCATCCCGTTCGGCGGCGGTAGGCGGATGTCCCCCGGCGTGGCGCTGGGGCTCGTCAACGTGGAGCTGGCGCTCGCCGGCCTTCTCTACCACTTCGACTGGACGCTCCCGGGCGACGACGAGAAGGGGCTGGACATGAGCGAGGCGTTCGGGATCACCGTGAAGAGGAAGTCGAAGCTTGTGCTTCGCGCCACGCCGCGTGTTCCATGCTCCTACTGAGATCACTAGTGTTGGTTTTATGAGCTTTGCTACATTACACCTTTTTACTTGCTAGAAAGTAATATCTTGAATAAATCCTAGCCCTTGATATTTCCAAAAAGCATAATAAATTTATATAATTAAAATTAATGGAAAAATAAATAATACCGATAATCCCGGTTAGCCTTGCCTCAATAGTTATTTCCTTTTAGTCCCTTGAAAGACTCGCGGAACCTCGACGCGACGTCTGCATCTATCGTCTGTGGCACTGAGCGTAGGAGAGCACGGCTGCCACTTGTTCAAGATGACCTTCTTCACCTGCATCTCCGGCACCGGCCGGGTCGCGGAAAGACAGTCTTGGCCGCCAACCTGTCGCCGCGACGCGGGGCGAAAGGTGGCAGTGTGCGAGAAACCAAAGGCGCGGCGGCGACTGGCTTCTCGAGTGGCAATCGTATAAGGCTCTGATGTGAGCCCCGGAACTGCAGACAACGCTAATCTCGTCTGTTGCCGGACCGGCTACAGGGCCGGGGTCCAGCTCAATGTCCAAAGGCCCAAGAGAATAGTCCAGCCCAGGAACCAGATTATCGGTTCTACCATATTTGTAGTTTAGAAGTTGCAGCGTCAGCTGCCGTGAATGTGGCATGTTGCTACAGAAAATACTTCCCTTGTGTCTATAGTAATACAAAATTTTGGTTTCAGCAAATAAAATTATAGCGTACTCCTATTAAGTAGAGGAAACTTAATAGTAGTATACAGCCTGATCAAACATAAAACCAGCCTCATTTGATTCTTGTACTCTCATTAGATAATCGTCTAATCATTTCACAAAAAGTAAATAAAAAATAACTAAACTTAATACCGAGTGATGAAACTATATAATAGAAGCATAGGACAAACTTTGCATATATTTTTCTTGCAGGGAAGGTTGATAGTACAATTATAATCACACTCTTCCTGAGTATAATTAAGTAGCAACAAGCACATAGTTCATATCATGAATCATCTGATTAACTTGGTATAAAATTATTGTAAGGTTTGGCCTTAAGCAAGAGCATGGACTTCTTTTTTAACGTTGTACCAAAGGCCTCTATCATATCAAGTTCTTCAAGCTTGGCGCCATTGGGCAGATCCCAATCAAAATGGTAAAGAAGGCTAGCAAGCGCCAACTCTAGGATGGTCAGTCCGAGAGTGATGCCAGGGCATATTCTCCTGCCTCCCCCAAACGGTGTGAACTCAAAGTCATTACCCCTGAAATCGATATCGTTACATTCAAATCTTTCTGGCCTAAATTCCTCTCCATCACCCCATAATCTCTTGTCCCTTGCTATTGCCCAAACATTCACAAACACCTTGGTCCCCTTTGGCACATCATAACCCATAATCTGACATGACTCGCGACATTCTCGAGGGAGCAAGAGTGGTACTGGAGCATGCAGCCGTAAAGTCTCCTTGATCACCAACTGTAGATATCTTAAGTTGACCAAATCACTTTCAGTTATCTTGTCTTGTCCTTTGAAGGTCTCCCTCACCTCTGATAGGGCCTTATCCATGACTTGCGGGTTCTTAACAAGCTCTGACATTGCCCATATTAGAACGGTTGATGATGTATCACTCCCAGCAGATATAATATCCTGCATTACAATCTTGCAATTACAAATTGGAAAACAGGGACAATCATATTGATTCTCACGAGGTACGCTAAAAAATTCTTAATATTCTAACAAAAACTGAGAGAACATGAATTTGGTATTCAAGACCCTTTTAGAGTGAATAATATTTATCGTATATTCTATTTAGGTAAGCATTGTTAGCCCCTCCTAGATCTTACCTCAAACTCTATCTTTGATTTAATTCAGACATCATGTTCATGTTCATGTTCAAATTATAAGTCACTCTATCTTTTGTAGTTACATTATTTTCCCTATGCACCTAGATATAGACGATATCCAGATATATAATAAAATTTATGTATTTAGAAAAGCCACGGTGACTTATAACTTGGAACAAAGGGAGTAAGAATGTATTTATTACGAACTAACCATTTTATATGAACTACTAAAAAGTTCTAACTAAAAGGTAAGCACAAGATATTTGAGTTAACTTGATAGGGGATCAAAGAAAAATATAGCAACTAACAAAATCAAAAACTAAAAGTCAACTCGTACATCTAAGATGTCTCGCCATACGGTTCGTGATAAGAGACACCAACATTTAAGCTATAGTTTTAACTAAATGTATGAAGCCAGATAGATGTGCCCTGCACAATGAATGAGTACACAAGCTAGGATAACTAATTTTATTCGCCTTGTTCATCTGATGGTTTTTGTGGCTGATCAGTCACCTGGTGCTATTTTGTCGTAAGAGAAAACATTATACAATGGTTAATGAGCAGGTCTGACTCTAGAGCTAATAAGGTGTGGATGCTAAACATGAGTTAAAAATATTAACTGTAGCCTGACTCTAATGAAAGCTACAAATTTTAATTGTAGCCTGAATCTAATAAATTAGAATAACTAGAACATGTTTAGTGTAGCCTGACCCTAAATTACAATACTTATAGAACATTAAAGAACAAAGTATCGAACGTAATCAAGTGTGTTAGATAGTAAGTGGATCTTTACCCAAATAACTGTGCCGACAATCTCGTTGGTTAGAGCAAATGGCAGGCCACCTTCCTTCTGCAACCTCAGGAGGACACTGAGGAGGTCCTCCTCGTCTCGCTCCGGCGCCGACATAGCTTCACGCTCTTGGATGATGCTCTGGATGATACGGTACATGTTCCTCTGGCACCTCCTCGCATCCTTCGCGGCGGCGCTGAACCGCCGGACCAGCCGCGAGGACGGGTACAGGTCCGCCAGGTTGAACCCACCGGCTAGCCGCACCACTTCGTCCAGCTCATGCATGTACTCATCCTGGTACTTGCACCGGTCGCCGACGACCGTGCGCGCTGAGACATCATTGATCATGCGGCAGATCCCTTCGGTGAGGTTCACGGGCTGATGTCCGCCAGCACCCTCGTCGGAGATCGAGCGGAGAAGGTTCGCCACCTCCTCTTCCCGGATGCTCCGGAACGAGAGCACGCGCCGCTGGCTGAAGATCTCTAGCATGCACAGCTTGCGAAGCTCGCGCCAGTGGGCGTTATAGGGGGAGCAAATGATGTCCTTGCCGCCACAGCTGATGGTCTCAAAGGTGACGCTCAGGTAGCGGCTGCAGAAGGCGAGGTCATGGGTCCTCATTACCTCCCGGGCAGCCTCAGCAGAGGAGACCACCAGCGTGGGCACAGCGCCAAATCGGAGCATCATGACGGGCCCGTAGGTGCCAGACATCTCGCGCAGCGCCCGATGAGGCAGGTTGCTGAAGCGCGACAGGAAGAGGTGATGCAGGTTGCCGATGACCGGTAGCTGCCATGGCCCTGGTGGGAGGCGAAGCGCTGATGATGGCTTCGTGCGTGATGATGTGACGTAGCTCCGGATGAGCTTGAGGAGGAGGGTGAGGAGGACGAAGAAGACTAGAAACTGGATTCTGATGTCCATTGTTTGCCGGTGATGGGGTAAGTTTCCAGCCAACTGCATGCGTTCAGACGACGTCTCGAGGAGCTGGCGCATTATATATATATATATATATATATATATATAACTTATATATACGTTTATATCTATATCTACGTCTATATCTACGTCTATATCTATGTCTATGTATCTTTTTATACTAAAGAAGCAAAAATTTTGGCTCTTTTTTTCGTCCAGCCCTACACCGTTTCTGTCTCGGCTCCATTTAGTGACCATGTCGTTCACGGAGAAGAGAACAGAAAGAAATACAAGGGTTTGGATATAAAAGATATTAGACAAAAAAGAAAAGTTAGAAGGGCCTTAATAGTATTAAAATAGATTGGGATTTCTGATGTAAAAAGTCTTGATTTGAGTGGGTCCTTTCTGATAGGCTTCTTTTTGAATCTGGACTGAATTTTTGCGGTTGGGCCAGCTTCGTCTTTTGGGATGGACCAAGCCCTACAAGTCTTTTTTTTCCTTTCAGTTCTATAAAAATAAAGATCTTGCAAAATTCATCAAAAAACATAGAAAAGATCAAAAAATATCAAACCAGTTTTATTAGCTTCATAAAAATTTAAATTATTCTTTAATGTTTATAGATCTTGTTAGGTTATGCTTGGTATGTTAAATCATCATTATATATGTAGCATGCATATAGGTTCAACGATGACCGAGAACATGCCAGAGAAAGACTGAAATATGCAGGGGTGTCCAAGGAGTATGAGGAGGATGTCCTCATAGTCAGTATTCTCGATATCCGGTTCCTACCCAAGGCAAGCGCCTAACACCTACTTTTCAGCAATTATTATTTTTGTTTGCACAATAAGTTTTGAGGAGAAAGATTTTACACCATATGATATAGTTTAAATTAGACAAAAAACTTATTTTAGTTAAAACTATTGATTAGTCAATGCTACAAATAATTATTTTGTGAGCCTGAATCTTAGGCAGATTATTGTCTAATGAAATGTAAACAAATGTATTTATGTAATTCCCGATGAGGGTTGCCATGTGAAAAAACAAGAGAGGTCTCCTGCATTGGCAGACGACCAATCTTTTACACATCGATAAAAAAATAGTTAATGAGGTTGATATGATGTGTAAAAAAATACAAAAGTTGATGTTGAGTCATATAAATACATGGGTAGTATAAAAATATAGTTATGATTATTATTATCCTAAATGTGGTACTAGTGTAGTGTTTTAACGGTGCTAAACGGGCTAAATGATTAGGCAAACAGTGGTTATGGTATATTTAGATCTAAATAAATTATAGACTTTGTAATGGAAGGGCATTTTTATTTATTATTAGCATTAACTTATATTATGGATGTAACGAATGTTAAAAACTTTTTCTCTCATTGCAACGTAAAACCATATTTGCTACTTCTTCTATTCTAAATTATAAGTCGCTTTGACTTTTCTAAAATATCTATTTTGCTATACATCTAGATATAATAATATGTCTAGATACATAGTACAATGGATGAACTAAAAGAATTAAAGTCACTTATAATTTAGAACAAAGCAAGTAGTATATATCCAACTGTAAAACCAAAGAAATGATTTCCATTCACTACCAGGCTGTCTAGAATTCCTATCGATTCCATTCACTACCAGGCTGCCTAGAATTCCTATCGACTCTAGAAAATCGCCACAGTTTAAAAAAAACAACAACAATAAAGATAACTAAGGCAGTTTAAAAACGAGAATCATTTATTGGACTCTTGTTGATTCTCACTAAGGAATTTGACATAAATGTCATAGAAACTTATATTACTCCCTCACGGATATATTAGACTTAACAGATGTCTCGTGATTCAGCCACGGCTTATGCAATTAATTTTATAAGTAGCTTATATCTAGTTTTCCTGATTAGCAGTCGAACATCCAATGTGACAAAGACTAAACTTTACTACCTAAATTGTACATTTAGATAATTCAGTAACTTTAATCTAAAAAGTTGCAGAGATCCAGATATACATACATGACATATACTTATAGGCGTGATCTAGTTTGAAAAGAGCATGTTCGATCCATGTAGCCATTCAAAAGGTGAAGCAGTATACAGAAAAAGTTATGTTAGGGCACATTTGGTTCCCGACCACAGCGAGGCACGCCAAACACCAAAGTCTACGGTGGCGCCAGAGACTGTGGCAGCAAATCCTTTCACCACACATGTGGCGAGAAATCCTAGGTCATGTTTAATTTTCTAAATTTAGGTCTAGATTTACTATGCAAAAAGAAGATTCTCTGTCACATTAAAATGTCGGCACATACATGCACCAAAGTCTGCGGTGGCGCCAGAGGCTGTGGCAGCAAATCCTTTCACCACATATGTGGCGAGAAATCCTAGGTCATGTTTAATTTCTTAAATTTGGGTCTAGATTCACTATGCAAAAAGAAAATTCTCTGTCACATTAAAATGTCGGCACATACATGGGGTACTAAATGTAGATGAAATCAAAAACTAATTATACAGTTTGGTTGTACTTTGCGAGACGAACATTTGAGCCTAATTAATCAGTGTTTGGAAAATTTTTACAAAATACAAACGAAATACTATGGTGCGCTACACTGCCGTAATAGTGATTCGGTCATCCTAATTCAGACATCTAAACAAAGCCCTACTAAGAACATGTACAAAGATCTGTGTCATATCAAACTTTAATAAACAACTAACCAACACTTAGCACAGTTAGCAGGGTGTGATAGCCTTAACTGTAGTGCCACCGTTGGTGGCAGCCAAAACACTAGCAGGGTGCCACAACCTTAACTGTAGTGCCGCCGTTGGTGGCAGCCAAAACACTAGCAGGGTGCCACAGCCTTAACTGTAGTGCCGCTGTTGGTGGCAGCCAACCAAACAACCTCTGGATCTTCCACGCACAATAGAAGTTATTATAGGATATGTGTAGATCAAAGCTTTCTCAACTTAGAGTAAATTTATAGAAATACGTGTAATAATTATATCTCTAAATAAATTTATTATAAAGGTATGTTTAACGATTTATCTAATGATGCTAATTATCTCCTTCTTTTTAAAATGTAGTTCGATTGACATTTTTTATCTCAGGTTTGGCCACTCCTTTTATTCAAAAAGTTTGTGCAAATGGTCAAATTTTAGTCATTCCTGAAAAACTTTCACTAATAAAGCAAGTCACAACAAAAGAAAGGATATTTTACATAACTTTTTGAATAAGATAAATAGTCAAACTTAGGGTTAAAAAGTCAAACAAACTATAATTTAAAATGAAGAAAGTATATATTATAAATATTAATATTTTTATATATAATTGGTCTGAGTTAAAAAAGACATTGACTTTTCAGGATAAATGAAGTTAAAATAATATTAATATTAATATTCTTAACTATATTAATGTTTTTTCAAGGACAAAGGGAGTTAAAAAGAATATTAATCCTAAAACTTCTTTAAAAGACATTAATATCACTTGATATGTACTAATTGTACACAATAACATCATTACTTAAATAAGCACGTGCATCGAGCAAGTTTGGCTCCCCATTAAAATGCCTAAAATTTGCATATCTGTAGAGCCTGACTAAGAGGCCTCTTTTGCATTCCATGAGCCAAACCTAGCCAGAAGGCAGTACAAGAAATAAACAAAACAACAGAAATGTACATCCCAGCAGTCTATTGGGAAACTTGAATCCCACCAGTTCGACTGGGCTACATACAGCAAACCAACCACTCCTCTCTACACCCATCTTGTTTGCCGTGGACAGAACTGACCTAAGGCCATATGAATCCCCTCAACATTAATAGCGCTAGAGATCCAATGAGAAGCTTGTGCGACCCAACTGCCAACTTGTGGTGGTCGCGGTGTTGACGCCGAATGTGGTCCATACAAACACACCATGAGGGCTTTGGACACCTGGGCCGCTACGAGCCGAAGAACGCAGCGAGGTAATCACTCTTGCGTGATGAGACATGGAGAGTTTTATGAGCAAATCACCAAAGGATAACTAGCGTGCTTTCGAGACGAAGAACCGGCTAGTTTTCAGACAAACTAGCAAAGGAGCCGGCAACCCTCTCGCCCGGGAGGGACCCCATCAGGGCAAGGATGTCACCGGGCTGCCCTAGGTTGGCCGGCAAGCCTAGAGCGTCATCCTGGGTCGCCTGCATCAAGGGGTGAACAACATAGGGCTAAAAAATGGAGTAAAAGAAGAAGATAGATTGGTTTCTGTTGACGATTGATTGGATGAGATCAATCGGCCATGATCCTCTCGTATAAATAGAGAAGGGTGGTTTTATTCCAGAAACAAATCTCATACACGATCTATAAGTTTTCCATGTCCAAAATAGTCCAGAACCGATTTGAAAACCTAATTTGCTTGGAAACAACCTCGAACTGGCTTAGCCGACTCCCCAATCGGCTTAGCCAGTTTTCTCGGGCTGGAGGCACTGTTCGTAGGCCGAAAACAGCCAGAGTCGGCTTAGCCGGCTCGGTGACCCGGCTAAGCCGACTAGCGGGCAGAAATTCTGGATGAAATCCTCTAAAATTCACAATTAATTCATCCGACTCCAAACGGGGCAAACCATATACTTTTTTTTATCAGCTCGACGAGAGGAACATAATGGTGAAGTCCATTCTTGCATTTGAAGACTTCGGTCAAGTCGGCTGGGACCCGGCTAAGTTGACTCTGGCTAATCTAACGTCCGAAAAATGGTTTTTCTCGTTCAAGCACCAAATATGATGATCCAAGGTTGCTCTCTGATTCTCTTGATGACAGAAACATGATGATAACATCCATGATTCCTGATGATAGAAACATGGTGATAACTTGTGCTCTCTTGACAATTTTAGATGTCAATATGGATCATGCTCGCGAGGCCGCTAACAGATCTCGTCGGAAGCGAGGCTGATGACAGCGCTTAAGCCAAATCTAGTCAGCAACAAGTGCGGATAAGGTCATGTCGACAGTTGTGGGGAATGTCGATGGTGGCTTTCGAGTCTCGACTCTCGAGTGAACTTTGGCAGCAGCAATCACGGGTGAGGTCAGGCTGGTGGGTGATGCTCCAGCGAACGGTGCTGTAGAGTGGCGCTTGGGCGTAGGGTCATGGCCACACGACGAAGATGGAGGCGTGCAAAGGGCCGCGGGCGCACAACAAGGATGGAGTCAACCGAGAAAGCTGACGTGCGGGTACGGATGGCAATGGGTTTGTACCCAATAGTTATCACCCACCATGCCTATGGCTATCAAAAGAATTTTGTACTCACAGATAAATCCATGCCAATGTGTCGGTGTAATTATGTACCCATACCTATAGTACCCATGGGCTATTCATGCCTGAGAAAAATGTAACGCATATGTTAAACATTTAAATTGTGATTGTATGAAACAACAGAACAACAAATATGTAACAAAGTGTATGACACCCTTTCTCATTTATGTATACGAAAGAACTAAAAGAATGAAGATAGTACATCAATAATTCCACTATGCTTGTCAACAAGTCACATATAATACGTTGTGCATTTGTTTGCACAAAAAAGTTTATTTTAGTTTAATGAAATTCTGCCCCTAAGTCTATATAATTTTTTGTAGCCACAAATGATATAAATATTACTATTGCTTTAGCTTTACTAACATCAGCGGCAAATATTTATGTG
This sequence comes from Bothriochloa decipiens, assembly GCA_023333625.1. Classification (NCBI taxonomy): domain Eukaryota; kingdom Viridiplantae; phylum Streptophyta; class Magnoliopsida; order Poales; family Poaceae; genus Bothriochloa; species Bothriochloa decipiens. The sequence goes on along the minus strand of CM041628.1, from coordinate 36,452,931 downwards.
GGTTAATAAGAGAAAATAATTACATAAAATGATTTATCTGTATGGAACAAGAAAAACAAGCAAGCGTGTCCGCTGGTCTTAATGCTGGGTTCGAATCCTAACTAGAGCGCTCGCTGGGGGAATTTATATATATTTATCCTCGAGTGCTTATGGGTACGTTTGTCCGCTCTATCGGAGGTGCGCGCTGGGGAATTTATATATATTTATCCTTGAGGTCGAGCGCTTGTGGGTGCATTTGTCCGCACTACCGGGCTGAAAAAAAAAGCTGGTAGATGTGCCTTCTTTTCCGCAGGACATCCTTCTCATCTCATTTCAGCACCGCTCTTTTTGAGTAGTTTGGGCCTTGGAATTGAGATCAGACGGAATCGATTCCAGGCTTCCATCGCGAGATAGGGACCACATGAGAAATCCAAAAGGGCCCAGGGGCCAGGACGAGAGAGATCCATCTCCGTCGAGTCGAAGCGGCTCCAGCTCCGGCTCGTGGCTTCGCGTACCACCATGGCCGCCCCTTCCCCCTCGCCGGCGGAGGCGGCCCCACCGCTTGAGGCCGCGGCCGCCGCTGAGGAAGACGAGTGGGGTCAGTAAACCTGCGCGCACTCGTTTCTTGCTTACCGACAGCTGATGCTAGCTAGCTTCAGGTTCGGGTGGTTTAATTTAGGCATGACATGAGTAGAGATGTGTTGAGGAACGGATGCTGTAGGTGGTTCCCTGGCCTCCTGCCTTGTAATTCTGTTTTTGTTCGTTCAGGAATTGCTCGAGACTTTGGACGTTATCTGGGGAACAAGTTTAGAGCCTCAGATGATAGTAACTAATCCAGGAGGGAAGTTTGGGTCCCTGGGGTGTAGAATCCAGCTAGGGGCTGTTCTTGCGTGTATGCTGAAGGAACTGGCGAACCGCGACGACTTTCAGGTGTAAGAGCGGAACATGGTAGTGACCTAGTACTTACCAAGGGTTGTATAAACTGCAAGAACATCTGAAACAAAATGTGAATTTTAGCTTCACCCCGAATTTTAGTTCTTGGTTTGAGTTAGTCAAGATTACACGAACATGTTAGCAGAATGCATGCCTTCATTTGATGGAATGGGGTTGTTCCTGGACAAAACCAAAGGTTATTAGCTGATGAAACAAAATACCATTAAGATGCATTCTCCATTTCAGAGATATATGACATGAGGTCATGGGCGGCCAGCTCAGGTAAACGGTAAACTTTCTTTTGAGTGGAAGGGAACAGTATAAATCTATTTACATATGACTTGGGGTTGTTGATTGCGACATGTATCCGCAATTTCGTCATTGCAATATTAGATTTTGACAGATTTCTGTCAGGTTTGAAGGAACTATGAATTGTGTACCACTGTTGCTATTTTACACATCCTTCTAGGCCTTTTTAGATGGCAAATTTCTAGCCTGAAAAGCACCGTAGCACTTTCGTTTGTATTTGACAGATATTGTCCAATCATGGCCTGACTAGGCTTAAAAGATTTGTCTCGTGATTTACGACTAATCTATGCAATTAGTTATTTATTTTACCAATATTTAATGCTCTATGCATACGACACAACATTTGATGTGATGGAGAGAGTCAAATTTCTAGCCTTTTTGAGGCAACTAAACAAGGCCCTAATGTTGATGGTGCAATGACAGATGCTGACGGATATGTTATTCCTAATTTGCCCACTCATGATAATGATGTGACTGAGCCTAGTGTCCCCAAAGAAAAAGATCCTGAACCTCTACAGGTATGTTTTGCAATTCTTTTCTGAACTCTTTCTCATAAGATTTGCTTGTCTGTCATATCTCCCCTTTTGTTTTAGAAAAGCAATGTTTCACCTTTATGAACTACTGGTCCATTGGTGTTCACTGCTTCATGGAGATGTATGTTCATACTTTAGCAGGCAAAGGAAAAGGATGAGAAAATATACCTGGGACCTCATGGAGCTCCACCATCTCAAGCAAAGCAGCAGGAGCTGAATACTGTTGGCCGTAAGCAGCGTTTCAGGAACAAGCTGAAGGATGCAGATAGGAAATTCACTGGCAATGCTCAGGAGAACAAAGTGGAGAGCCTGAGGGAGCTGATGGGTGCTAGAGGTGGTACCAGCATGCCAAAGAGCTCTCCTCGTGATTGGCTCGACCCGCACTGCCATGAATCTGAATTTGACAGAAAACCAACTAGGTGACTAGCGAACGATGTGATGTTTACCTAAAGGTTGATTACACTGTAATACTGGTGTGGATGCCATTCACCAATAATAGATACTTATGCTGACAAATAGATGAAGCAAAACAAAATGTTTCCTGTGGTGTAATTTATCTGAGCTCTACTGTCCTTCATGTCACTGAAAATACTCTGAATTCCAATTGTGTATGTTGCATCATTCGTGATATGCAACGAAAAAAAAAAATGAAACAAGCAGCTGTTGCAACTAATATGTAATATATGTGACATGTGATACTGACTGACTGAGCACACACGGAAATCTGTTCCTAATATTTTCAATAGATCCACAAAACCACACTTGAATGTGTTCTTCATCTTTGTGCTCATGTCATGTTACCATCTGAACCTTCTGCTACACCAGCTGCGGATTGATCGATTCATTGACAGCATCGGCTGCACATTAATCCATTTTTGTAGCAGGATCCCCTTTTTTGGAATTCCACCACAGCATGTTGTGAGGTCTACCAAAAAGCAAGTTGTAGTTCTGCTTGTGATGATTCTATACCAACTGATCTCATCTTAGATTCTTTAATGCTAGCTTCGGATTCTTATCTCTGAAAAGGTTTTGGTTTGATGAAGTTCACAGCATATCCTGGACCCATCTTTCCACCAAAGCCGCAGTACTCAAAGGAGGCTTTTGAAGGTCTTTGTCACCAGTGGGACATATTAGAGACTTTCTGACACTTTTGAAGGATTTGATTTCGAAGATCTTACTCAAATCCATAATGTCATGCTGCTCTATTCTATGGATACTCTCCTTGAGAGCAGTTGAGAATTTATCAGCTCCTTAGGTAATATATGACTTAAAAAAAATTGCTGATGGTACAAATCTTCTATTGTGCGAGCGAGAATAACTGAAGATTGATACAGGACACTGAATTGGAAGAATGCCTGAAGACTGAAGTTATATTGCAAAAAGGCAAACACTTGGGAGCTCCGAAAGTTTTGGGTTACACACTAACATACACCATACAATCAAACAATTATGCTTACACAAACAAGAACTCTTGTCCTATATATGAAGGTACAAACTCGCAGGATTCTCGCTGGATCAGATGCAGGGCGATCAACGTCCAAGATCTGATTGGTTGATGGCGCAACCGCGTCATGGTCATCGGAAAGAGCTCATCGCACAGGGACCTTGACCCAGCCATTGGCGAAGGCGATGGCGAGGATGACGAAGGGGGTGGACATGCCAAAGATGATGATATAGGGCAGGGGTGTCATCATGGGGTTCTCACCCTCCCTCTCCCCTGCAGTCTGCCAGTACCTGCATTCCATCATCCCACACGAAGTGTGGATCGAAGTCACAGACTGCTATGAGGAGATGGTGAGCTGAGGTTCACTGCTTACTGTTCTGGCTCCTCTTCCCTGGTGATGAACTTCTTCTTGCCTTGAGGCTTCAGCTCGCCATCTCCTCCTGCGTGGATCAGTTTTGACTAATCTTGTTTCAAAACTGAAGAAACAGAACTGGAGAAGATGGAGGAACCATACCAAGCTTCGCTGTTATCCTGGCACGCTTGCTGACGATGCGACTGCAGAACAAACCGGCAATACTTTTCCTCGATGATGGCGGGGCTGTGATGGCAGTGCAGCTCCCGGCGGCGAGGAGAGGAGTTACCTTGGCCATGGCTGGGTTGGTGTGGAGGGGCAAAGCATCACAACCTCATGCACATCACATGATACTGTAGTACCTTTGACGGTGTTCAGGAACAGAAGGGGTGGATAAGGCGAGTGCTGGCTTGTTCTCTTCCATAGCATGAGGGGTCACAAGTTGCAGTGACGTGTCCAGTCATATGGCACCACGTCGCATGCCAACCGTTTGGTGGTTGTCAATTGATATCACAGGTCGGAAATATTCTGGACAGCAGCAGTTAAAAGAACCAAAATATCTATTGCAGGAGATTTTTTTTAAAAAAAGATCAGTTTAAAGAAATAGCATAGCATTGGCTATGCTAATAAGATTCAGTACTGAACATTAACCATGATCGACCCAAAAACCTTCCCTTGTAACAAACAACCGAAGTAGAGATATTTTCACATTAATAGACCATTAAGGCATTGAAGAACATTTCCTTCCATACTGGAAAAACTAAAGGAAACCCTGTGCATAAATCATCCTTTGTAACCAAGACAAATTAAGCACAAAAAAAAGCACTCGCTTTCATCTGCCCCTCAGGAGCCACTGGTATTTTTATCACTGATTTTGAGATTCCGATATGATGTATTTTGCAACATCTGCACAGCAGGTTAGCTTGTCAGCCTTGTCATCAGGAATCTCAATGGAGAACTCTTGTTCAAAAGCCATAACAAGTTCCACCCGGTCTAAGCTGTCCAAGCTCAAGTCCTTTTGGAAGTCTGCAGTCTCAGTCACCTGCAAGCATTTAGATGGTAAAAATAAGCCAAAGCTCAGATGCAAACGCTTGGTGTCACCCACTCCAAACTCAATAAACAACCACAAGAATGAGGTCATATTAATAACATGTTACGGGTAATTTGCACTCATATAAAGAGGAATTAGAATCCATAGTTTGTAGAGCTAGCAAATATAGCATACTCATTAAAATGTTACTTCAAATGCTACTGCTATGCATCGTGTAGCCACCACAATGCATTCACTTATCAGTCTCGTATGACCTCCCTCAGCTGTGTCACACCTCAACAATGTGAATCATTTCATACAAATGCTGGGTCCCAATGCATATTGGGTCCAGTTGTGTACTTAATTTAGCATCTTAAAAAAAAATTTCCATGTGACATCAACAACTTTAAGATTCTCAGGAAGTGTAAAGTCTAAACAGTATTCTCCGTTTTTCAAGGAAAATTATGAGCAAAATTTGTTCTGTATCATTTTTTCCTTATAATTTTATTAACACAAAATAGCAGTGATGTAAATGTATAAGAAAATTTTCATCTATTTGATTCTAGCCCTTCTGAAAGAGTTAACTGAATGTCTTACTAATTTTTTGGATTGGCTTCCACTAGCCTCAAGATGGAGTGGATAATATTTGAATAAAGCAGAAATGATGTCATCTGACTTGAATTGCACCAGAATATCTAATTCATTTATAAAATTAATTAGAAATCACCAACTATTAACAAATTCTGCCCACATTGCAGAAACATTATATTTTCGCCACTTTTTCAATAAAAATACCCACTTCATGGGCTGGTGGCTATGTAAAATAGTACTCTGACATAAATAGTTGTCAAAACAGCTGGAAGTACCATGTTTCTCCAATCTCCACTATTTAGTTCTCTAACATGTCTATTTACTCAGGTTGGCAACTTATGAAAGTTAGAGCTATTCTGAATATAGTCAAGCAAATAAGCTTGCAGGTCTTAATAATAAATTCAGAAGGGTCAAAGCTTTGTCATTTTTTTCAAAAAAAAAAAAAAAAAAGCTTTGTCATTAGCAATTTTACCATCACAAACTTTGTTAAGCTAAACTTATGTTATTTGAAAACTCTTTTGACTTATCCAGTTCTCCTACACATAATCTATTCTGTAATGCCAGACATTAATTGTCATATTCATAAAAAAAAAATCATCCTTTCCATATTACTGACAAAACATGAAAATGTGCTGACAATTCATAGCTAGAATTATCAATTGAATTTCAAGTGATCTGTTCTAGCTCAATTGTTTCTTACACCTTGTCTTGGCAGTCACACATTGCTGATTTACTGTACAATATTTTATCAATTCCTCCCTCTATTCCAGATTATAAAATGTTTTGGCTTTTCTATATACATTGCTTTTGCTATGAATTTAGACATATTGCATACCTAAGTGTGTAGCAAAATTAAATTATTCATGTGGCTTCTCTCCAATGGAGTAGTACTAAGGATAACCTGATCAAAAGGAGATGGATTAGTTCTCCTGAATGTTACTTTTGTGAGGAAGATGAAACAATTGATCATCTTTTTTTCAGATGCTCAGTGGCCAAAGTTGTTTGGGCTTGCATTGCTAGATGCATAGGAGCTAATGACATCCCTGGTTGTCTGAATCAGTGCTGGGTGTGGTTAGATAAATGGTTGCCCAATGGGAAAAAAAAAATATCATGTGCTGGGAGTAGCTGCTATTTGCTGGTCCTTTTGGCAGGCAAGAAATAAAGCTTGCTTTGATAAAAAAATGATTAAGAATCCTGTGGAAATTATGTGTCATGTTGGGGCTCTAATGAAGTTCTGGGCAGGTCTGTATCCAAAGCAGGACAAGGCGGTGATGGAGGAGGGGGTCAATTTGATGCTGCAACTCGCAATGATGATACTGGCGTCCAACAAGGCCAAAGCTGCTTCCGCTGGTGATCAAGATGCCCGGGATGGTGGCGTGTCTGCAAAGTAATGAAGACAATACTGGAAAAAACTTTGGTTGTAATATGTATTGAATTGGGGAAAACTCTGTCTGGCTGCTTCCAGACTAGAGAGTGAGTCTATTTCTTCTTGTGACTTTTACATATAAGTCCCGTTACAATACATTATTTACACCAACACTCCCCCTCAAGATGGGCTAAAGATATCTAACATGCCCATCTTGCTACAACTTAACTCAACTTCACTAGGTGCTAGACCCTTTGTAAAACAGTCAGCTAATTGATCACGTGATTTTGCATACTTTAACTTTAGAATCCCACTATCTAGCTTCTCCCTTATGAAGAATCTATCAATCTCAATATGTTTAGTGCGGTCAAACTGAACTGGATTATTTGCAATATTGATTGCAGCAACATTATCACAATGAAGCATCATGGTCTCATTTCTCAACACCCGCAGCTCCTTCAACAAGCCTTTTAACCACAACATCTCACATAGACTCAATGCCATTGCCCTATATTCAGCCTCTGCAGTAGACCGAGCAACAACTGCTTGCTTCTTGCTTCGCCATGAGACAAGATTACCTCCCATAAACACACAATATCCAGAGGTAGACCTCCTATCATCCCTGCAACTTGCCTAATCTGCATCACAGTATCCCTCCAAATCCAGGTGCATGTTTTTTCTAAACCATAACCCTCTCCCAGGGGTTCCCTTCAAATATCTCAAAATTCTGTAGATAACTTCCATATGCTCTGTTCTAGGATCATGCATATATCTGCTTACCACACTCGCTGCATAAGAGATGTCAGGTCTTTTGTGACACAAATAAATCAGTCTACCAACCAATCTCTGATAGGTTTCTTTATTCACGGGATCCCCAGATTGGGCAGTGATTTGATGATTTTTGTCAATAGGGGTACTACATGGCCGACACCCAAGCATTCCAGTTTCTGCCAAGAGATCTAGAACATACTTCCTTTGACAGAGAACATACCCTTAGGTGACCTAGCAATCTCAATTCCAAGGAAGTACCGAAGTGGTCCTAGATCTTTTACCTCAAAGGCTCTTCCAAGATTTTCTTTCAGACACTTAATTTTCTCCACATCATCTCCAATAATCACTATGTCATCCACATATACCGCCATAATTGTGATAAATGTCCCTCTGTGCTTGTAAAAGACCGTATGATCACCATTGCATTGAGTGTATCCCATACCACAAACTACCTTCCTAAACCTGTCGAACCACGCCCGAGGTGACTACTTTAGTCCATACAATGACTTTCTAAGTCTGCATACCTTTCCAACAGTTTGACCATTTGTAAACCCTAGTGGAATCTCCATATAGACCTCCTCCTGTAGGTCACCATGAAGGAATGCATTCTTTACTTCCATTTGATGGAGCGGCCAACCGAAATTAACTGCACAAGAGATCAAGGTCCTAATAGTACCCATCTTTGCCACAGGAGCAAAGGTCTCATCATAGTCAATGCCATATGTTTGACTATATCCTTTTGCAACCAATCTTGCCTTATGTCTATCCACCTCTCCTTTTGGGTTTTGCTTTACAGTATAGACCCACTTACAGCCAACTGCTCTCTTCCCTTTTGGAAGTGGGACCAGCTCCCATGTCTTGTTCTTTTGAAGAGCATGCATCTCTTCTTCCATTGCAGCCTTCCACTTAGGATCCTGTTTTGCACACTTCCAGTCCCTTGGAATAGGCACTGTTTGTAAAGATGCAACAAATACTCTATATGCAGGTGAAAGACGAGAGTATGAGAGGAAATTAGCAATGTCATGATCAGTACTAGGATGTTCAAATCCATAGCGAGCAGGAGGTTTTACAAAATTAGATCTAGTATCTCTACGTTGTGCAAGAGGTAACTCTACATGCTCAGGATTAGGGGAGACATTACCACTTGACCCAGATTGGGTCGAAGAGCTCAATGGAGAGGAGTCCGAGAAGAGATTCGGGACTGGTGAAATAGACTGTTGTGGTTGTGGTGTACCAACTTGCTCCCCTTGACTCTTGAACCGCCTCCTTTGATACACAATTGACTCCTCAGTTATTTGCTCCCCCTGACTACTGAACTGCCTCCTTTGATACACAATTGGCTCCTCTGTTTCCCTATTCTCGGCTAAACATGGGTTCGTCCTAACAATCATCTTTTCACTCCCTTCAACAACCACCTCCTCACTCTCATCGTCAATCATCTCTCCATTCTGATCCACCACCTTCTCCTGAACTTTGGACACATCCATTGGACATGGTATAGCACCAACAATCACCTCCTCTTGAGCAGCAACTCCCTTATTCTCCCCCTCTCTACTGTCACCTCCAGTGACTGAAGAGAATTCTTCCAACAATGGATCAAAATCCTATGATTTTGTATAGTATGGTTTAAACTCCCGAAATGTCACATCCATACTCACAAACAATCTCTTCCCGATAGGGTCCCAACACTTGTAACCTTTTTGTGTAGAGAAATATCCAACGAAAACACACTTTACTGCTCGGGGATCTAACTTGCCAACTGAAGGTCTATGGTCCCTGACAAAGCAAACACAACCAAATACCTTGGGAGGTACCTTGAATTCCTGTTGTCCTAATAAAAGTTCAGCTGGGGATTTCATTCCAAGAATCCTAGATGGCATACGATTAATTAAATATGTTGCTATCAGTACTGCCTCACTTCAGAGATACTTAGGCACATTCATTTGAAACATCAATGATCTTGCCACCTCCAACAAATGTCTATTTTTCCTTTCAGCCACACCATTTTGTGCTGGAGTATTAGGACATGTGGTTTGATGGAGAATGCCATGACTCGACAAATATGCTACAAAATCATTATTCACATATTCCTTTCCATTATCAGTGAGGATCATTCTAATCTTGGCATTAAACTGATTGACAAACAGATTATGGAAGTCTTGGAATCATCGGAGAACTTCATGCTTACCCCTAAGCATGTAGACCCATGTCATACGAGTATGGCAGTCAATAAAAGTGACAAACCACTTAAACCCACTTAATGATGTAACTGGGCAGGGACCCCAAACATCAGAATGTATCATCATAAAAGGTTCACAACTACGAAGACCAATACTAGGATAGGTTGACCTTGTATGTTTCCCAAGTTCACATGCATCACACACAAGTTTGTTTCTGTCCACACCCTTAAATATAGCAGGATAGAATTTATTTAATCTTTCAAAAGGCACATGTCCTAACCGACAATGAAGCAAGTAGATCTCCCTCTCATGTGCTCCAACAACTGCTGCCAATGCTGACTCCTCCTGATTGATAACCTACAACCCATTATGCCTGATTCCAGTCCCAATCACTCTCCGTGTCCTCTTCTCCTGAAAAACACAAAGGTTTTCATCAAATGTAACAATGCATTTGAATTGATCAACTAGTGAACTAACAGAAAGGAGGTTGACTGGGAAAGAAGGAACATGCAAGACAGATGATAAGTAAAGGGATGGGGTACACTCTACAGATCCTACACCGTGAATGGGTTGAGATGTGCCATTAGCAGTTTGAATAGTTTCAGAGTAAGAGTGTGGAGTGTAAGTTTTAAAAGAACTGGATATGCCTGTGACATGCTTGGATGCTCCTGAATCAAAAACCCATTCTATGTTACGCCTATATATGTGGATGCAAGTGCCTGTGCCTGAGTACCTTTGCCCAAATAGGCATAGTTGGCAAAGTTACCAAAGTGACTGGTGGTGGCAATCACAGGACCATCTGAAGTGGTTTTGGAACTTTCAGATCCTTTCATCTTCTGCCATTGTTCCCACTGCTTGACTTGCTCCCCGGTCAATGTGACAAATGGAAGATCCCCTGTGGTAGCAGTAGTGGCCTAAGAACCACTCTCCCAGGTAGCAACATTGGCCTGAGGACCACCACAACCTCTGCCACGTCCTCCTGCACGTCCTCCACCACGACCACCACGACCTCCTTGATCACCACGAGCACCACCACGACCTCCACGACTTCCACTTCTACCACCATAGCTCTTGGGAAGGAGACAATTATAGCTCAAGTGTCCCTCCTCTCCACAATTGTAGCACTTTCTCTCCGCCACTGAGGTGTAGGCTGACTTTACAGGATTGTTACCACTCATCATCCTTAGTCTGCTCTCCTCAATAACCATGGCTGACACAGCCTCCTCCATGGTGGGGAGACTCTCCTGGTGGCAAAAGGCAGCCCTCCTGCTCTCAAACTTAGGATCTAAGTTCTTCAAAAAATGAGTCACCCTCCTGTCCTCAACCCACTTCTGAACATCATAGGCATCCTGTGGATCTCTCATATTAAGTGGAGCATAGTAATCTAGCTCTCCCCACAAGTACTGCAACTCACTAGCATATTGCTCCACCGATCGTCCTGCTTGTTTTACTGCATCGGCCTTGTTCTGAATCTCCATCATCACCATCACATTCCCTTTCTTGGAATACCTGTTACTCAGAGTTTTCCATATTTGTGCTGCAATGTGCATAGCTTCCACCACTTTACTAACCGATGGTGACATAGATGACAGTAACCATGCCACTATGGTAGAATTTGTTGTGTGCCAAGTTCTCCATTCAGGGCTAAGCTTGTCAGCTGGCTCAACATAATCCTCCCTCAAATAGTTCTCTACCCCCTTTCCACCTAGTATCACCTGCACTCTTCTGGACCAACTCAAATAATTCTTACTTCCTTCTAACTTCACGTCATTTGGAATGAGTTCCAATTTGAGCTCACGCACCTCCCTAGGGCCAATCAAATTCATCTCTATGAGTCCCTGAATCATGGATCTCATCTCATCTCTCAACTCACTCCTGGTAATCAATGAATCATTTCCACCATTACCACCACTATGTTTTGCCTTTTCTGCATCCTCATCTGCTTTTCTTTGCACTTCTGGATCCATCTTCTCTTCGAATCAGACCTCTCCCCAGGGACAAAAACACCACAACACACTCACAGACAGCAACCACCTTCCTTTTTTTCCTTTCACGAGCACACAGAAACAAGCCACCACAGCAGCACTGTCAATCAACTCACCACAGCACCTCAATAGCAGCAGAAACGCAGCAACACAAACTTCCTTCTCCGCTCCTCACACGCACAGCACCCTGTCTACTCTTCTTCACCAGAGGAGCAGCACCACCTCCGGCCAGCTCCGGTCAGCAGCAACAACCTTTTCTTATCCTCCCTTTTCTTTCCCTCTTTTTTTTTTATTTTCTTCAGCACCTGCAATCTCCTTAATCTCCTTGCCACGCACGACCAAGACACCAGCAACTTCCTGCTTGCCTCCGCAATCACAGAAATCAATCAGCCTGCCACCACGAAGAACCTGACCCAAGTAGCCAGCCTCACAGCGCCTCCACCAGATCAACGCCGCCGCCGCCGGTCAGTGCCTCCTCTACCTCAAGCAGGAGGCCCACGAGCCCACGTCCAGACCCACCGGGGCCCTTCCGTCGCCTCCCGCAGACACCGCCCGCGCCGCGCGTATTTCCTGCGCAGCACCGCCTCCCAGCTTCCGCCGCCGCTCGCTCCACCATGGAGGAAGCAGCCGGTGCTTGCCCGGTCGCCACCGCCGGCGCGCGTGCCGCGCTTGCGACGCCCGCTGCTGCGCGCGTGTCGCGCTCACGCCGAAGCTCGCCGCCGCCTCCACACGCCGGCCAAATCTCGCGCCTCCACCACGCGCTCACGTCCGCGCGTCGTCACCACAGTCGCCGCCGGAGGTAACCCTAGCTCTGATACCATATTGAATTGGGGAAAACTCTGTCTGGCTGCTTCCAGACCAGAGTTCTTCTTGTGACTTTTACATATAAGTCCTGTTACAATACATTATTTACACCAACAATATGTCGTCTGGTCTTGTCTTGGGTTTCTGTCTAAGGTACTGTAAGTCACCAGCAGCACTGGTCCCTTCCCATCCTGCGATGATGGTGAAGAGTCTTTTGTGGGTTTCGTTGTTGGTCAGGTTAGGTTGCAAATCTGCGCAGGTCATAGGTCTATCTTGTCTCTGTCTAGTCTTAAACTCTTCTGGATGCTGTATTTCCGTTCGATCTTGAATGGGAATGGGGAGCCCCCAATTTTTTTTTAAAAAAAAAGCTATGAATAAAAAAGCCAAAACATCTTATAACTTGGAATGGAGGGAGTGCATACAACAAGATGTAGTGTGTCAAAATAATTGCCTTATATCATTTCAAAAAGTAAATTAATTGCCATATACAGCTGTATTTTTGTGTGTTGTGCAGTCTCTCCATGGGACTAGACTTAAAAGAAACATCACAAATGATTCCATTAAGCTTAAATTCCAACAGGATCCATCACAGTTGCCTTTTTGGCAATTGCACTACTATACCCCTCCTCTTACCTGTCACCACTGCCCTCATGTGCTCCTCTTGTTCCAAAACAATCTCTCATGAAGATAAATATGTGAAGAGATCCAACCCCATTGGCTCAGAGTTGAGTTCTTTCTTCCTCTCAATATAGGTATTGGAATTAAATAGGCTGACCTCCAACTAATGACCTTGCCGAAGAAGGATCAGTCATCATCAGTTACTTTCAAGTTAAGAATCTCAGATATATTATATCCAAAAATAATAATCACTGTTATGGACCCTCTCACTGACATGACCAACATGTAATGCAAAAATGGTCCACACATGTAATGCAAAAATGGTCCACAAGTGGCTGATGATTTGTTTCAAGTTGGTTCTAGTTTGTTTTGTGTTGTTCAGAGTCAATTTCAGTTAGTTCCTAGCTTTGAGGAACTAGAGAGAAAGTAGCAGATTTTTTGTTGGTCAGGAAGTTAGAGCTGCATCTACTCTTTTTATCGAAAACGCAGGAGAGCTGCGCTTCATTATATTAAGAAGAAAGAAACGGGCTAGAGCCCTACAACACACACCAAACACAAGCTGCATCTACTTATAGAGCACAGCAGAATCATTTGTAACCAGAGCAGAGTTAAGCCCAATCCACTAAAGGATTACTCAGATCCTCCTCGTGAGGGTGAGTACGGCATCGCCAATTAGCCTATCTACCCAACTAACTAGCCATATCAGTGATATGATATCACTGACAAATACTCCTTTTAACATTGAAGAATGAGCATCTTTACAAGAAATATGTATGCCAAAACTATAAGCTTTCAGAACTTTGATATTTTGTTTTAGTGGTCAGGTAATAACAGTAGACTACCCCAGCACGAAATCATGGAAGTAACATGTGACAAATGGACACAATCTAATCATGTGCTCCTAACACTTCCATCTCCATTAGAACAGAATCTATTACACTAAATGACCTAGATTTTAGCTCACACATTGAACAACATAACTCCAAATTTCTGTGCACATCCTTAAGAGAATATTGAAGTACATCAGATTAATAACCTACAGAGATATCATCCCTAAAGAAGACTTAATCCAAGATGTGGCAGACAAGTTGTGGAAAGCAAAAAAAATTTTCTCATGATGGTAATTCATTTTTCTTGCAGAGGGATATAAATATTTTAAAGTTACCTTCTATCAGGTACCAAGGTATGGTGAAAATTGACAATTCATCTTGTATATGAAACTAACCTTTCAATCAATGTTATCAAGGTAAAGACTAAAGAGAGTTGTTTCACTGGACAATGTATTAATCTGGACTAGAATATGCATTAATAGATATTACTGGTGATCATGATGGACAATGTACTAATCTGGACTAGAATATGCATTGATATATATTACTGGTGACCATGATGATTTCTGCAGTGATTTTGACAGTCTCAAATTCATGGAAAACAGTTGTGCCAATTAGTTTCAAAGAGGCATAGGTGAAACAGTAAAGTTTGCCAATGCATCGTTTTGATCAATACAAAAATTGATGTAACAGATTTTTGGTCCTAAAAATTCCGTTACATGGTCCCATCGTAACTAACAGATCTGCTAAAGCTCAGTATCTTGAATTGTACCCTGCCTGCTATGGTTGTTTTAGGGAGCAGGTTACAATTGCAAATGGAGGCATGTAGTGGACTATACAAATATTTTTCCTACTAAAAGAAGCATGTCTTCGTGAGGATGTCAGAGATATCTCCCAAGAATTGAAAAGGATGTTGGAATATCATTATATAAACAATAGTTTCAGACTTCGTGTTGATTGTCTGCTATTTCGTTAGGTACGAGTCCACTTCGGCTAACATTCTAACAGCCTCAGCCCTGCCGTGGCATTACATCATTCATACCAGCCTATCTAGTATCTAAGCAGAAAATAGCAACATCCAAGAGGTAAAAGGCACTAGCATTATCATATCATCTCCAATTGAGAACAGCACTAGATAGGAAATGTGCACGGCAGTCCTAATTTAAGCTGCCACCCGGCACCCGTTATTGACAGGATTCATCCAAGCTCGTGAGAGTTTGACTTTGAGGGCACAGGCTCGCACGAACAAAGAAAGAAGAATGGAAGGGGCAAGAACTCACCTTGTCGGCGTCGATCTTGTCGAACTTCTTGACCAGGTTAACGACGCGCGTCCTGATGTCCCTCTCTGGGTCGGATTTGCTGCTGCCTTGACTGTCCTCCTGGCCCGCCGGCGCGCTCATCCCCCGAGCGAACCCGTCCAGCGCCGGCCTCCCGCTGCCCCCACGTGCAGCAATGGCGGCAGGCGCCGCGCGGAGCCGTAGGTGCTGCAGCACCACACTTCGCACCGCCTGCATGTTGCGCAGCTTGGCTAGGTGGACGGGGAGAGACGACGAAGGAACGGCGGAGACCAGCCGACTGAGCTGAGCAAGAAGAACTTGGAAACTGCGGCTGCGTCAGCGTAAGGCAGGGCGGCGGCTCCGGCTTCTCCCGTGCGGCTGGCGTAACGGTGGGGGAGAATGCCTTCGTGCCAGTGGTGACGCCAGCAGCAGGCCGGGCTGATTCGCTGGTTTGGGCCGTGTTGGGGAAAATGTTATTTTGGGCCTACTTTTGGATTAAAGCATGTTCTCGCACTCGAAAAAAGCATGCTGTCGAGACACACTGGAAGCCGTAAATCTGAATCAGATTCATCAGTACAAATCCCCGCTGGTACTACTAGTAGGATTCATCAGTACAAGTCATTTTCCAACAGAACATGTATATAAAATGTGCTATAATCTTTGTCTAGTTAAGATGAAATTATTAAACACTATGATTTTTACCCATAATAGATCTTTATACTATGTTATGTGCCATGCCACAGAACATTGCATAGCAAATCTAACCGTTCAAGAGATCGGACACATTTACTACTACTACTAACGGTATTTCATCTGTAGAAGTCAGGGTCTATCAGTTCTCAGGCAGGGACATCGATCGACCCAGGACCAGCAAGCCAAGGGCCATCAGGCGCTTCTTCATCAGTAGTAGGTGTGCTTCTTCTTGTTCGCCTTCCACCGCTTCACTATGTAGGCTACTGCCTCGCCCATTGATGCTCTCCGGTCCTCCTTGAGGTTCCACAGCTCTGGTATGGGGTACCTGCCGCTTGGATTATACTCGTTCAACTCAGCCAGGGCCTTGACCACCACATCGTGTGCCTTCACACCCAGTTCAGCCTTCAAAGCTTGCAGCTTCTCATCATCCTCCTTGAGTATTTCCTGCACCATCGAATGGATGTTGTTTAAGACACTGCAAGCATGCTTCAACACAGGTTAGCTGAAATAATTAGCATTTCAAGCTAAGGTCAGCTTCAACTTCTGAAGGTGTTGCGACAACTTAATTTTTCTATTTCCTGCAGAACTGTATTGAATTTCAGTGTAAGTGTCAAAAGAAGTGGCGTTTTTTTTCTTTTGAAACCAAAAAAAACAGAAATGGCTTCACACCACGTTCTTGGAAAAAGAAAAATACTGTAGTGCTAATTGTAGGAAGTACTAATGTTGACAAGTTGGATGGCCGAAGCACAGAGAAAATGTTAAAACAATGACTTGACTACTGTCTGGGCAATCTAAGTGACTCAATGCACACATGGTAAAATTGAAAGTTAACCTGTTTTGGATACAACTCAGTTAAATTAAATCAAGAACAGATGGATAATATTCTCAAGGAAGTGATACAATAAAACTATTTCAAGCTTTCTGTATCTTAGTTTTCAAATCTGTTTTCTTCCTGAATTAGAAATCTGAAAATGTTCTTTAAATCCTATTCACAAAGATCAATGGTAATTGCAATTCATTCAGTTCAAAAGAGCATTCTGCCAATTTACTGTCACAGAAATGCTATAATATCTAAAGCAGGTAACATATTTGATGGACTTCCACAATGATTACCCTAAAAAGTGTTTCTAGTACATGTATTCCCTCAACCACAAGCCACAATGTTGACTTATTCAGGTTATAAACTCAAACGACGCTTTCTCATCGACTAACATCAAAGTCGCAGCAGAAACACACAAACAAGCAAAGAAACAATGCTATAGAACAAATTACTGAGATAACATATTAAATAACATAAAGCTGAGATAACAAGTGAACAAATTAAATAAAAAGCACCTTGCTTTCATGGATTACTGAGATAACATAAATCAATCCAACAATCACAAATTTGTTGCTCATAAGTAATACGGTTAAATGAAATCGGTATCTATTTGGCATTGAAAAAAATCCAGAATCCTATAAGCATCTCTGAAACTCTGACCCTTTTAAATAAACAAGTTGGCTGCTGCTACCCATTTTC
>CM041628.1:36386049-36401328 GCA_023333625.1 Bothriochloa decipiens | reverse complement strand
AAAATATTCAAATCTGAATCAGCAGAGTATATACTAATCAACACTTGTAGAAGGAATTGATGTTACGAGTAAATGAACTGCAGAATCAGTACTGCAATATAGAGATAATGCAACACTTTAAGGGCTGGTTTCGCCAAGAATCGGTACTGCCATGAAGTTGTAATTGTTAAGAAAATAGCAGGCACCAAACAATATATAAGATGGAAACCCACAGAGATACACACTTTAACAGGAATCATATTACTTCATAACATACTATACCACAATATATAGTTAAAGAAAGATGGCATTATGAGGTTATCTTAGGTTTAATGTACCAAAAACATATTTATATGCCTCAGGTGAGATTGTAAGGGTGCAAAATGCAGTGTTTACGAAACAAAAATAGAAAGATATTGCGACAGTTCCGCACCGCCAGGTATATTCTTCAAAGGTGTGCCACGACCCTGCATTGACATGTTTATAAAGCATTATGAAAGGGTGACAATGGAATCAAATAGGAAAAGATGTCTGTGAGGATATAACCTTCTCAACAATAAAACTTCCGCCGGGCTCCTTCTCAATCACTTCAACCAACCTCTCCACTGTTTTCCTAGCACGTGCCGGACGATCAAGAGAATAAGGGCTTGAGCTACTCAGCAAGTTCTTGGCTTCCCTGGACTTAGAACCATCTTGTTTCTTATCCTTTTCATGGTGCTTTTCTGTAACAATCCTTGCCTTCTTGCTCTTTGGTTCTCCATTCTTATTCTCTTCCATGTTCTTGTCTGACTTGCCAGCTTGTTCCACTGCCGCCTCACCATCCTTCTCTTTTTTAGACATGCTTCCATTTTCTGCCTCTTCTATGTCAGCATTTGATCGTTTGGTCCCTTTATTCCGTCCCTCATGTTTACATATATCTATTTGATTGTCTTTCTTTCCTTCTTGTTTATCAGCAGTTGTGTTTCGCTTTGTTTCCATTTCCTCATCCTTCTCAGAAACTCCCCTTTCAGTCACACCCACTTCATTCTTATCAGAAGTTACATTTTGGTTCACTTCCTCTTCCTTCTCAGCAGCCACATTTCCGTCCTGTTTCTCTCCCTTTTGTTCCTCAGCAGCTCCCTCTTGTTGATTTTTTGCTGCATCATCCTTGCTAGAAGGAACTCTTTCTACCTCTTCCAATCCTTCCTGCTCCTCCGTAGTATTTTGTTCTCTATCATCCACTTCTGGCTTGCCCACATTATCTTTTGCCTCACCTTTCATTTCCTGCTGACCCTCCTCAACACTTTCTTCTCTATCACTCACTTCATGCTTATCAAAACCACTTTTTTCTTCCTCTTTGAACCCATCCTGTATTTCCACGCCAACCTGTTCTCTGTTGTCCAGCTCTAGTTTATCTACTTCTGCTGGCTCCGTCTTATCTTCGTCTTGCTTCTCCATGCATATAATTTGTTTCTCTTCAGTCTTGTTCCCACCTTCCTGCTGTCCATTTTCTTCAATCTCTGCATGTACAGCCGCAGACATTGATTCAGCCATCATAGTTTCCCCGCCTTCTGCTGCCTTGGTGTCGTGACTATCCTCAGTCTTTCTTTCCTTGTCTTCCTTCCAATATGCATCTTCCTTGTCGACAATTTTCACATCATCAGCTTGGACATTGACAACATTTTCATTCTCTACATTATACTCCTCCATTGTTTCCTTCCTCTCATTTTCCTTTACCGCTACATTTCCAGCATCACTCTTTGCTTCAACCGTCTTGATGTCCTCACATTCTGCTGGGTTGGCATCCTGGCTATCAGCATTTTTTCTCACCTTATCCTCTGTCTGACATGCATTTCCCATGTCAACCATTATCACATTCTCGACTTCAATATTGGCATCATTTTTCTTCTGTTCAGCCTTGAACTCCACTTCTCCATTTTTCCTACTTTCTATAACCTCTGCAATTTCAGCATCAGTCTTTCCTTCAACACTCCTCATGCCCTCACCATCTGCTGCTTTTCCATCTTGAATACCTTCATTCTTTAAATTTTTATCTTCCTCTTCACATGCATATTCCTTGTTAGGCACTTTTAACTCCTCAGTTTCAATACTGGCATTATTTTTCTTCTCTTCAGTCTGGCCAGCTTTGTCTTCCTTATCATTTCCTTCTGCCTCAGCATTTCCAGCATCAGTCTTTGCTTCAACCATCTTGATTTCATTACCTTCTGATGCCCTAGCATCTTGCCTATCCTCATTATTTCCCTCCTTGACTTCCTTCTGGCATGCATCTTCGTTGCCAAAAGTTTTCACAACACCTTCAATATTGGCATTGTTTCCCTTCTCTTCCATCTTGTCCTCCATTTCTTCCTTCTTCCCATTTCCTTGAGCCTCTGCATTTCTAGCATCAACCTTTGCTTCAACCATGTTCATTTCATCAGCTTCAGCTACCTTGGCAACCTGACTGTCCTCATTCTTTTCCTCCTTGTCCTCCTTCTGACACACATCTTCCTTCTCAGCCATTTTAATGTCATTGGCATGATTTGTCTTCTCTTCTGTATTGCCTTCCTCTTCTGGCTTCCTATTTTCTTGTGCCTCGGAATTCCTAGTATCAGCCTTTGCTTCAATCATCTTGGTGTCCTCACCTTCTGATGCCTTGGCATACTGATTATCCCCATTCGGTCCCTCCTTCACTTGGCATGCATCTTCCCCAGCATCAACATTGGTTTCATGCTGTGTGTCAACGATTTTCACATCTTGTGCGTCAACCATTTTCACATCTTGTGTGCCAACCATTTTCACATCCTTAACTTCAATGTTGGCTTCATGTTGCGTATCAACCATTTTCACAACCTCAATATCAACAACGGCTTCATGTTGTGTGTCAACCATTTTCACATCCTCAGCTTCAATACTGACTTGTTGCTTTGTCTCGACCATTTTAACATCCACAGCTTCAATACTGACTTGATACTCTGTCTCGACCATTTTAACATCCACAGCTTCGATACTGACTTGATGCTGTGTCTCGACAATTCTAGCATCCACAGCTTCAATACTGGCCTCACAATGTGTCTCGACAATTCTAGTATCCACAGCTTCAATACTGGCTTCACACTGCATCACGACCATTTTAACATCCACACCCTCAATTACGGCTTCATGCCCTGTGTCAACCATTTTAACATCCACAGCACCAACCACACTAGCAGGACCTGAATTGGCTTCGTTGGTATCATCGGTTTCCACAATATTTGCGCCCTCATCTGCTGGGCGCTCTGTGGCATTTTCACAGCCACCCTTCACTTCATTGGCATCAGTGCTAGCCACTTCCCTACTCTCTCCAGAGCCATACTTCTCAGCATCATTATTCTTATCTGAAGCAGCAGCAGATTCTGCATTCCCCAATGGAGGTGGATCCTCTGCTGCTGTTGCTGGGTTTTCCCCCGACATCTTGATTGGCCACAATCCTGTATCTCCAGGAAAATGCAGAAAAATGTCATCAAAAGTGTGAGCCATAATGTTAAAGGAACTGCTAAAAGGGGAAAGAAAAAAGCTTTGCAGAAAACAACTGTGTATGAGCTACAATACAAAAAGGCATATACTGTAAATAAAAGATAACAAGGAGTGGTAAAGCCATAAGAAATTCCGTGCATTGTCGTGATTAACCGCAAAGAACGCTAAAATGATTCCAAAATCATCAGATGATTCGCCACACTCCCCGATAGGGTAAGAATGAATGGCTAAAAAAGTTTACAACTTGATTACTTTCTAATGCATGATGACACGGATCGGCTACACCCTTGAGCACAAACACCGTCTTTCGTGTGAGCAAGATGATTAATGAATGTATATACACAACTGCTAGATAGATCGGATCCGAACACAAGTAGGCAGATAGCTTCGAGCTAGGGTTCGGGTGCTCGGTTTCGCGCCGCGTAAAGGGAAGAGAAGGGGTGGCGATCGATACCTAGTGGCTGCTCTTCGCCGGCAAAGGGCCCCCCGGAGCTGGGGGCACCTGGCGTAGAGCTGCGGCGGCGGTCGCCCGGTTGTCGGCGAACGGGGGACGAAACGCGTAATCGGGGGTTTTCTGGGGGTGAACGCAGTCGAGTCGGGGTTTTCTCTGGGTTTTTTCTTTCTTTTTTTTTTCTTGTGTAAAACTTTGCCTTGTCCAGGAGCCGGCATGGGCGTATTTTGGTTCGTGCCGGCCCATCGTGACCGTGACGCACGTCGATCCCGTCGCCCCGAGCAAATTTAACAATCACACACATCTGATTTTAGACACCTGAATCAAAATTGATGCCTGACAGAAAGCTTTTTTGATCGGACAGAAAGCTTATTTATAGGAGGATCTTAATCGTCAGACGACGTGAAATCAAACATGCATAGATGTTTTTTTAACCTAAAAATGCTTAGATGTTAACTAATCATTTGTTTTATTTCTTTGTTAACAGGATCGCTTAGGATCCATGTCGAGCCAACGCGTGACATGAGCCTATTTTTTTAGATTTATAATATTTTTTTTAGGTCTAAGCGTGGTTTTTTCGTTTCTACTAGCCTACCAACCCCAATTACCTTCAAGCCAAACAAGCTATTATAGAACCATAATTAAGTGAGCCATAAACTAATTGGCCCAAGCCGCCACACATCAACTCCTCATTTTAACCCCAGTCGATAGACACTAACTATAGTAGCCGGTGGACAACATGTAACGATAAGTAACCGTTGTAGGGACATGAGGACGAGCAACCATATTAAAGTCATGGAAGGTAATAATCACTAACCCATTTTTACCTTTGGTGATTTGCAAACTTTACATTGTGCTCTTATATATTTATATGCATAGCTTGAGTAGTTGTTGTTTCACTTTGGCTTTGGTGATGTGCAAACTCTACATGTGTGCTCTTATTTGTATGCATAGCTGAGTAGCTTATTTAGTTGCTAGTTCTTAATGATTTGTGTGCGCTTTAGTGGTAGATCACCTCGCCACTGGAATTTTTTAAGAGGCTTGTACTGGGCATTGGGGTGAGTTAGGCTAGGTAAAGTAGTGGCCAGTGGAATTGCTTATCTATAATCTACAACTCTAATAATAAAGCCAACCCCCATTAGATGATTTATCTTTTCATGCAAAGTGTCCACGGCTAAGTAGTCCACTATATGTTCTATCCCTTCATGCAAGGTGTCTACATCATCTCCACAAAGTCTATGTCATCCGTTATTTAAATCCTTTAGACGTCCACAACATTCTCCACTAAGTAGCCAACTAGATGTCCTATATCTTCATGCAAGGTGTCAACGTCATACTCACTAAGTCCATGTCATCCCTTGTTTAAACCACTAGATGTCCTATATCTTTATGCAAGGTGTCAACATCATACTCACTAAGGACCCTATGTTTACATGTGTAGCCGCTGGTCTTGTCCCTCAACTTTTTTAAAAGTATTTGATGAAAAAAACATTTCTCTGATCCATAACTTGGCCGCAGCGACACTCATTATCTAGGTTCACATGGCCATTTTTCTTGGCAAAAAAAGTTTTCACGTATCACATGGCCATTTTTGCTCCTCTCCCTAGCTATCACACTCAACTCCATGAGCGATGCTCACCTTGTGCTTCTTTTTTATGGTGAAGAAGGATGAAAGGGGCGGTAATGTTACCATGCAGACTACATGTAAGGTAAGCATATCCTTTTTTTATAAAAAAGACAAGCATGTGTATTATTTTGCAGCTATCCAACTAAGATCTTAAAAAATGAGCTTGGCTAATTCATGAAATCAACCAAACAATATACTTTGTTGCAAAACACATCGATAGAATCAGACTTTTCTTGACCTAGCTCATCCACCGAACCGGCCTAGTAGCTACACCACATCCAATCACGTCCTAAATGGAGCCAAGATCATGTTTCGGTTTTCCTTGGTTTCCAGAGAGATTATTTACCCTGCCTTGTTCCTTTTGCACAAGCAACAAGAACCTTGCCAAGCGAGAAGAACCATTCTGGTTCTCTCATGAAAACAAGGTAAGAATTTGCTCACACAGATTAAAAAAACCTTGATTAATATGGAAACAACCAATTTGATCTATATCCTTGCTTGACCAGGCTACACGGTGATGAGCAAGAAAACCAACAAAACCCTTTTAGCTTCAAACGGTGGTTCCTATGATCCATGCTGGCATGATTTTTCTCGTTGTGGAATGTACTTAGATGGTTTTGCTCTTGGCATACTTGTTTGTTGCTGAAACACCTGCCTGTTTTCCCGGAGAGTTTGTCGCTCTAGCTTCTGACATGAGTCCATGCCTAGGCAAGCAAAGCACCAAGACCCAGCCTTATCGTCTCATCCCATCCTTCCGTGCTTGTCGGTTTGTGTCCATTTGTTTAATCGGTGTCGTGGCCTGGTTTGAATGGTGGATATGTATCTGTAGCATTGCAATCAATGAAGCAGGTGCAACACCAAATATGGAATCTATCATACAACGTACGAAGCAATATGCTTTGCTAGCGCGTCTTGGTATGCACGTCCATTCCTTCAGTGACAAACTCCACGGGACGGAGGGAGCAGACTACTTCGTAGAAAACTGAAGGGTGAATACGTGGCTAACCTACTAGTAGACTGTGCACTCCTATACGGTGAAAATTTATGAAGAAATAGGAGCACGTACAATGCTAGGGTTGGATTGGAAACGCAAACCACGGGCGCGCCCGCACGCCGGATTGCCTGCCTCTTTCCCAGTTTCCCTCCACTCGCCAGCACCGCTTCAAATTTTGAAATCCGGGGCGCCCAGCCGCCGCACAGGATGCTCGCCTGTCACCGCGCGGACGGCCACGATTCCGCCGCGGCGCCTCGGCCGCCGTGCCCGCCGCGCCCAAACCGCCCTCGCGCTACAGGGCCGGGCGTCAATTCAAGTCAAGAAGTAATAAAAACGAAGGAGAAGGACCGTCCTCCGCCACCGGCCGATTCTTCCCTTTCCTCTCCACTTCCCAGTGTCCAGCCGTTCCTCGCTGGCCATGGCCATCTCGGAGGACGGTCCGGAGGGGCCCGCGGCAGGCGACGGCGGGGTGACGATGAAGCGCGGGAGCAGGGCGCGGGGGAAAGGCGCGGCCAAGAGGCGCGGGAGGCCCAAGCGGCGGAGCGGCGACGACAGGCCCTTCGCGGCGCCGGCGATGGACGGAGTGGCGTGCCGGGACAGGGTGCTCAGGGAGAGGAGGCATCCGCCCAACGTCTTCTGCGAGCGCGACACGGATGATGACGCTGAGGTGCTGGGATAGTCTCTCTGTCTCTCTCTCTCTGTTTTTATTTGGTTGGTTTTCTTGGGGGATTTGCAACGTGTTTCTGCGCTCTCTCTGTGTGTGTGTTTCCAGTTTTCCCATTTTTTTTCCTGGAGCACGAAAATGAGTACAAATAGCCTTCCTATCATTTGATAAGATTTACTGGTTCCTAGATGAACGATTTAGCGCATTGAGTAAATACAGATGAAGAAAAATGCCAAAAATGCCTTTTTTCTTTAATAAACGAAAAATCCCTTTACTTAATGATTAAAAAAACAAGTATTGTTCAGTCACTTGAGGGACATTTCAGATGATTCTTTGCTCTGATGCGATTCATAGTAAATGAAAGGGAAGGCTTCTACATTGACATACTTGTCTGTTCCCCACTCCCCACTCCACATAGTAGCACAAATTTTTCTTATTTCTTCCCTTTTACTGCGCACATGTATGCTGATTCTACAGTATCTTGTCTCCCATCCTCTGAAATACATTTACTTGCCGTTGTATTGGATTGGTTCAATTCTTGTCAGGTGTGTTCTCTTGATGTAGTGGGCTAATTTCAAGGCTGGTGCTATGTCAGGATAATGCAACCAAGGTTAAGAGAAAGAAACGAAATGATGCTGGCAAGAAGAGGGGACCTAGAAAAACCGAACCAGAGCATGTGGACAGCAAGGCCCACTTACCCAACAGCAAAGGCCACGGTGACGGGAAGGGGGTATGTTACTTTCAGTCTTCTGCAACAGTTGATCACTATAGTTTTGTACCCATGTTAGTGTGTTGCCAATATTACCATGAATACTATCTAACATTTCTTGACAACAAGAATCTTTACACATTTCATAAATGTTGTCTGAAACATACAAATAGCATGTCATAAGTTCCAGGCTGTATTAGGAATGGTTTTGATGTTCTCTGTTTGGCCCTGTATAAATCAAAACCTTAATGCTGCTTAGTAAATTTGTTTTTGAGCTTGTTTAGTTGTAATTAGCAATTGTGCAGT
Organism: Bothriochloa decipiens; assembly: GCA_023333625.1. Lineage (NCBI taxonomy): Eukaryota > Viridiplantae > Streptophyta > Magnoliopsida > Poales > Poaceae > Bothriochloa > Bothriochloa decipiens. Next base: position 36,393,106 of record CM041628.1, on the reverse strand, counting down.
GATTATCCAATTGTGTGATTACTGTACTCCCTCTCTTGTATGTTCCTTTTGTGTTTCTGCAATTTATTATATGGAAAAAAATTAAAGAACATCTTTAGTTAGTAATTTGTGCTACCTTGCGGTAACAACTTAGTTTTTGTGTTTTTGTGCTTATATTTCAATTTTCTTTAATGAATGTTCTAGCATTTTGTTTCTTGGGACATAGGATGTTAAAGGAATTTCCTTGCAATCCAATTGCCACCTTTGCTGTAACACCTCAATTTTGATGCTTCTGGTGTATTGAAAGAATGCTGTAGTCTTTAATTCCATTTACTTGCAGGATGATGCTGAGACAATTAGGGACAAGGACTCAAGGAATGGTGACGTTTTACAGACTGCAAAGAAGAGGAAGAAAGGAGATGCAGGGAAGGATTCTGCTACGAAAAGGTTGAAAAGAGAGGATGAAGAACAAAAGAAGGCCTTATCCTCCAAGCATAAAGATTGTAAGGAAACTAATAGGGTAAGCAACTCATGAGCTGTTTATGGAATGATTTTGTGTGAGTATTTGATGAATGTAAGTGCTGTTTCAATTGTCTAGAAAGGGAAGAAGATGTTGACTGGGGATAATGCACTGATGTGCCACCAGTGCCAGAGAAATGATAAAGGGAGGGTGGTCTGGTGTAATTCGTGCAGGAATAAGCGCTTCTGTGTGCCATGCATTGAAAGATGGTATGCCTACCAACATAATTGTACATCGTAACTTTCTTTGTAATATGACATTTACATACACATAAAAATTATATAAACATGTTTATTTTATAATTTTATTATATACTTATCTGCTATTTTTGTTTTGTTTTGTGCAACTGTTTTTGTCTAGTTGCTTTAAAAGTTATGTATTTCCTTCTAGCATTTTCATGTGGCTATGTTATTTGATCTAGTGTATTGTGGAATGCTAATTTGTCTTGAACTACTAAACAGGTATCCTAATTTGTCAGAAGATGAATTTGCTGCAAAATGCCCATATTGTCGCAAGAACTGTAATTGCAAGGCATGCCTACGAATGCGAGGGGTTGAAGAGGTTCATGCCTAGCATTCCATCTCCCTTTTTTGCCTTTAGATTTTCTCTATTTCTTCTCAGTTCTTATTAAACATTTTTCTTCAAATTTTTCCTTTCTAGTATTAATTAATGACTTAATAATCTCATGAAGCAACCTCCAAAGAAGGAAATTTCTGAAGAAAGTCAAATCTCTTATGCTTGTGATATTGTGCGCTTGTTGCTTCCCTGGTTGAGAAAACTGCGACAGGAGCAGATGGAGGAGAAGAAATTGGAGGCTAAAATAAAAGGTAGTGTGTTCTGGACTTCTATTGTTGTGTGCCACAAGTTGGTAAGTGAGATTGCTGTTCATGCTAATTTGTTTCTACTGCAGAGGTTTTGGTTAATGATATGAAGTTGGAACAAACTGAATGTGATCTAGATGAGCGTGTCTACTGGTTTGTTCTTTCCTTGTTTCCTTTCTGCCACAATCTTACAGCAGCAAGCATCTGATCTCTTTTCTTGTTCTTACAATGCAGCGATAATTGTAAAACTTCTATAGTTGATTTTCATAGAAGCTGCAAGTATTGCTGTTATGATCTGTGTCTCGAATGCTGCGGAGAGATCCGCAAAGGTGAGATTCCTGGAGGAGAAAAGATAACAAAAGTAGAGCCTGAAAATAGAGGCCGGGATTATCTTTTTGGTGGTAAGTCAAAGGATGGGAGTAATGGGTTCTCAGAAAATAAGCCGTCCAATGGAATAGGTTCTAGTGAGGGGGCAAATAACTCTCTGGTGCTGTGGAAAGCGGAAAGTGATGGTAGCATATCTTGCCCACCAAAGGAGCTAGGAGGCTGTGGTGGTTCGATGTTGGACCTCAAGTGCTTTTTTCCAGAAAAGATGCTTTCCAATTTAGAAGAACGAGCCGACAGAATTATGAGGAGTGAAGTATATACAAAAGCAGTAGCCAAAAGAAGTGATCAGTGCCCTTGTTATGACCATTCAGGGAACACAAGAACTCAGGATGTGCGAGCGGCTGCAAATAGGAAAGGCTCAAGTGATAACCACCTGTACTGCCCAGTTGCCACTGCTATCAAGGAGGATGACTTGGTGCACTTTCAGATGCATTGGTCAAAGGGTGAACCAGTTATTGTTTCTGACGTTCTACATTTGACTTCTGGTCTCAGTTGGGAGCCATTAGTTATGTGGCGGGCGTTGCGAGAGAGAAAGACTAATGGTGACGTAGAAGATGAGCACTTTGCTGTCAGGGCAGTAGATTGCCTCGATTGGTGTGAGGTCAGTTCTATTTCATTGAATGTTTTAGTGCATTGGATGATCTTTTTTTGTATATATTTAAATGTTTTCATTTGTATTCCCCTTAGATGCGCTGTTACTTCTCCTTTTGTAGACTTTACTAGGTGATGTAAGAGGGATCGGTTCACTTCCCTGAATTGTTCATGTTTGTGTTCTGCTGCATGTCTGTTCATGGCCATACAACTCTGCTAGAAGATTCCTCTATTACTAATTTACTATGGAAAGAAACAAGACATGCTTTACAATTTAAAGAAAGTAAAATGTTGAAATACCACTCAATTTGATTTCTATTTCAACTTTTATGGAATTGTGTTATCTGTTTGCATGCAGATAGACTGTTCACAGCCCTGTTGTTAACAGCTGATTCAAAAATATTAAGCACTGGCATGCACAATTTTGTGTTGCAGGTGGAGATTAATATCCACATGTTTTTTGTGGGATATATGAAAGGCAGAACGCACACCATGACACACTGGCCTGAGATGCTTAAGCTAAAGGATTGGCCACCATCTAGTTCATTTGATCAGAGATTGCCTCGCCATGGTGCTGAGTTTATCAGTGCATTGCCATTTCCTGAGTACACTGATCCTCGATATGGTCCACTAAATCTTGCAGTCAAGCTTCCTGATGGTGCATTGAAGCCAGATCTTGGACCAAAAACTTACATTGCTTATGGATTTTACCAAGAGTTAGGCAGGGGTGATTCTGTGACCAAGCTTCACTGTGACATGTCTGATGCGGTATGTGCTGTTAATGGTGATCCCTTTCTTTACTCATTTTATAACATCTGTGGTCGTGTCTTATATACCTTAAATATTAAATATATTGAATGAAATTGACTTGCAGTGCTACGTCTTATTCTGGGCAACCTGCGTCTCACTTTCTTTATGTTGCTTTCTCTAACCTGACCTTTTCAAGCCGTGGCTGTATCCTCAGTTGTTATCAACTGGTGTTACTTTTTTTTTTCCTTACTTGTCTTGCTTGAGTTCACTAGTTTATGATGGAAGTCATTAATTGTGGCAAGTCTGTTTTGTTCAGGTAAATATATTGACACACACAGCACAAGTGCCCTACGAGTGTTATCAACCTGGGAAAATAGAGAAAACCAGAAAGAAAATGAAAGAACAAGATCTTCAGGAACTTTATGGTGTTTCAGAATCCAGGAATATAACTGTTGATGAAATGCCAAAGACCTCATGTAATGATGGTACCTGTAAAGAAATTTCTGATAGCGAGTTAGTTGTTTACAAGTTATGAAAATGGTCTTTCAGTTGATTATAACTAACATTCTTGTTTTCATTGTGCAGGTTTGGACATCAATGTTGAACCACCTGTTAATACTAAATCTAAGGTACAAAGTGAGGCAGGCCAGTCTTCAGACTACATTGACAAGGATAAAAGTTATGCTGGGATGCATAATGGGGAGAGAACTGGTGGTGCTTTATGGGATATTTTCCGAAGAGAAGATTCTGAAAAGCTACAAGATTATCTTAGGAAACATGCCATGGAATTTCGGCACATCCATTGTGATCGTGTGAAGCAGGTATTGTTTTCCTTGCAATTATTTCCTCTGTTTTACCTATGCTGACTAAAATTGAAGCAAATGATGCAGGTTATTCACCCAATTCATGATCAGACTTTCTACTTAACTGAGGAGCATAAGAGAAAGCTCAAGGAAGAATACGGTTAGTTAACTATTCAGACCTCAGAAATGCAGTGCCCCGTGCTATTGTGCCCTATCTCCAACGTGATGTCATGCCTGCTATAGGTGTTGAACCATGGACTTTTGAGCAGAAGCTTGGTGAAGCAGTTTTTATTCCTGCTGGGTGTCCTCACCAAGTGAGGAATTTGGAGGTGTGGCTGAACTCAACAGACCTTAATTTGTACTCCTTTTTATTTTACTTTAGCAACAATTGTATTTTGTTGCTTAAACTGAAGCTGTTTCTGTTTTTGTGCAGTCTTGCATCAAGGTTGCAATGGACTTTGTTTCCCCAGAAAATGTGGATGAGTGCATAAAACTGACTGGAGAGTTTAGGAGACTTCCACCTGATCACAGGGCCAAAGAGGATAAACTGGAGGTGGGCATGCTATATTTTCAGTTACCCGGTTTCTGTTTATGATGTTTTGCTATCTGATATGACATGGCTAATCTGGTGCCTTCAGATTAAGAAGATTGCTCTTCATGCTCTAAACCAAGTAATAAATTTCTTGGATCCTTCCTCTGAGGGGTAAGCAGCAGCCTGCAGCAGCCTAGTGTTGAAATTTTGCTATAGAAGATCTGAAGTTGCCATGGAGACACAGAAATTTTGAGGCCTTCTGATCACTGCTTGTCATGTGATTGATCCATCAGGTTGAAGAGCGGTGCTGCCCAACCCATGAATAAAAAAGAAGCCGAAGCCGAAGAACAGGAGAAGCCTAAAAGGGGTCGCCCATCGCGCAAGTCCAATGATGAAGCTGCTGGTGAGAAGCCTAAAAAGAAGGGTGGACGCCAGAGAGCTGAGAAGAGCGGAGGCGACAAGTCCAAAGATGACGCTGTTGATGAGAAGCCTCCTAGAAGGCAGAGCACTCGCATGAAAGGCTCTGGCAAGTGTAGGTGATTGATTGTTCACGGCTGACTGGGAAGGCAGAAGGCATAGTGGCTGTACTGACCCAACCTGCACGTAGTTATTTTGGAAGCAGGTTGTAGTCTAGACTCTCTAGATTGTAGAACAGACCAGTATTTTGTCACCCCTAGACGCCATTGTGAGCTGTGGCGTCTGGCTTTTGTTCATATGTGGTGATTGCTGGCTGGCACCATTCTGGAAGAACCATGCTAGGTGCTTGCTGTACAAGACCCTTCATGTAGCGGGCTATGGTGATTGGCTGTTCAGCATGTCTGTTGCTGATATTGCTAGTAATTGACCTGAATAGATGTGGTCATTTGAACTCTCTGGATTCTGGTTTTATATATCCAATCCGTTAGCTGGGGTTGAGCATTCGTAGCTGAAAAATGCAGCATCTTGTACATGCCAGAATTATGGTGCAGTACAAAGCATGTTGTCAACCAAGTATGGCAGCAGAGCAGAGAAAATGTCTGAAGGTTGTGATGAAATGAAACAATGGAGAAGTTGGAGAGATGAGACTACTCGAGTGTGCTCCAGAGCATGCTATTGGTGTGCACTTGTGCGTCTTGAAAGCGTCCATGTGAGGGAAACGGGTCGAGCGCCACCGAGACGCGGATTACTTCCACAGAACATGAGCTTGGCACTCCACCTGGAACAGCGCATCACCGCCCACGGTCAGCAGCCGCGCGGACGACAGGCACCTCGATCAGCCGCTCCACACCTCGAGATGCCAGGCAGCGGCGGCGCGGCCTCCATCTCCCGCACAGCCGCGCGAGGAGTAGCCCCCGCGTCGTCACTGCCGGCGTCGACGGTCGCGATGCAGGGCCGAGCGCAGTTGCCGCGTAGTGTTCACCGACCGACGGGATGTCCCAGTGATCACTAACGGGAAGCGGACGTACGTCGGCGTGGTGAACGCACAGGCCGATCGAGCACGCGCCAGGCCTGTGGCGCCGGGCCGCGTGCACCGCCCGGGACACGTCAACGCGGGGGCCTCGACGAATAGCACCACGGCGGCGTCACCGGAGCAGTCCACGACGGCGTCCCTGGTTCCTGCAACGTAGGCCAGACTCCCGGCGAGGAGAGGAGCACGTTGTTCGCGAGCACGCAGGCCGCCGCTGCCGGGGGCCAGCACGTACAAGTACAGGTGCTGGACCGGCGGCCTCCCGAGTGCCGACCCACCAATCCATTATGGTGCGCCCATTGATCGATCGTTTGGTCACGGTGAATGATGTGAGCTGCCAGGGGCTCACCGGAGATAGACGATCCTCGGTCCTGGCCTGTGGCCCCTAGCTCTCCGGCGTTTGTTCGCAGGCTCGTCGGAATAACTGAAAAGGCTCGACATCTGCGGAGGCTTCCATCATAGATGGGAAAAGTGCCGCAATCACAACGACTGCAGACAGCCGACGCCTGCATCTTCTGACACAGACAAAACTATAGCAGACCGTGGTATTCATAAGATTATATGCAGCAAAACAGATAGACGCCTAGCTAGGGTAGAGAAGCCAGCAACAAAGTCCCAAGGCCCAAGCTAATGCTTACTCATCCCCTGCCTCAGCTCAATTGCTGCTGCTTCTGCATTTCTCATCTGTTTCCATTACAGTCCATCACTCGGTTTTGTCTTCTTCGTTCCGCCAGTTCCCCCACCCCCCCCCCCCCCCCTCTTTTTTTTTTTTCTTTTTCCATCCGGCAAACGTTTGATGTGGGCTTTATTTTCTTTGTTCTTTCTTTTGTTGTGGTTTCTTGAATACAGCCTGGCCCATAATAGCGGCTGCTACCCATCAAACATTGAAGCAAGACCATAGCCGAAATTACACATTCTGGTGGAAAAAGTCTATTTATGTCTCCTTAGATGTGGACTGTGGCATGGATTGATCTAAAATTAGCTAGGTTATTATTTTTTCGATCAGGGATTCAGGGATAGCCGTTAATAATGGCCACACACATACCTTCCGTTCGTTCCTTTCGGTAAATGCATATGCACATGAAACAAAAGTGGCGGAACACCACTGCTTGCGTTGCTTGTCGCTGGATCTATATAAGGAGGGCCGGGGGAGCTCATCGAGGAATGAAGTGAAGGAGTGTATATATATATATATATATATATATATATATATATATATATATATAT
>CM041628.1:36369721-36380983 GCA_023333625.1 Bothriochloa decipiens | reverse complement strand
ACTACGTAGTCGAGGGCCAGCTACCCTAGATCGCTACGCCCTTGACACTAGCTAATTAAGTTTTTGAGAAAAGAAGCTTACATCACTCTCATGCCAAACAAATCCAGAGAACTGGAGTATATGCGTTTTAAAATCTGCAGCCTGAAACATAACATAGCATTAATATCATTCAAGAGTAATGTAACACTTTAGGATTTGTTAAGGAAGCAAATGGAAGAATACAAAAGCATACTTCACTTGAGAATCCAAGCCACAACCAGCTATCTTTTAAATAGCTAGGTCTAAAAGTATATAAAATAGAGCAGACAATTGTAAAAAAAAAAAAAAGAAAAGGTGACCTTGAAACTAGCCAAACCTTACTCTTGCTACTTTATATACAACCCTGACATGCAGTCAGCTAAGATCTGTACACAGTGAGAAAAATTCACTTTGACAAGCATTTGGAACTTTAAACAGAATACCAATCACTTAGGGCATTGCATTATTTGTTTTGGAATTATTTATTTCTCTATCTATGTGTTTTGTTCCAGAACACTATATGCAAAAAGATAACACAATTACACAATCCATGGTGCCAAATTACGCATGTTCATTCTTAAGTGTGCTTCTTTCACTTGATGAAAATTCTTAAATGTGCTTCCTCTGCTTAGACATATTGGAGGGACAAGCACTTATTAATAAATAAAATGTGGTAGTTTCCTTGCATATTTTACATGTAGTGGGGTACAACAAAGCGCTTGGATGATAGAGGAATTTGCATCAGGTAGTTACAGAGGGGGTCTATATGTGTATATGTCGAAGATTTACCTTGCCTTTCCTCCCAAAAAGAATACTGTGAAGAAATTTAAGATCAGTAGGTTTCTTCCTTGATATTCTGTGTGCCACTGTTTATAAGTTTGAAAAGAAAACGCAATTCAGTGAAAAAGAGCATTATAAAACTAAAAATAATTCACAAACTTAAGCATTAGGCGCAAACCCTAAAAACAGAGAATGACAAATCTTTGTTCTAATAAAGAACACATTGCGAATATAAGAAGCAATGCATAAAGAGAGATTACAAGTGAAATCAAAGCAGCCAACAGGCTTGTAGCCATCATAGTTACTCTTGATAAACCAACGGCAATTCAGCAAATCATCATAAAGAAAATACAGCAATGCTAGAAGATAAGTAAATAAGTGGAACAAGGAAAGTACATAAGTGGAAAATGGATGTACCAACATCAACAGAGAAGAAAGGACTGAATATTACTTATTGCATACTACCTCCATCTACTCAAAGTAATGAAATATTCCACTTAGCAAGATGCAATGATATGATCTCTGTGATACTGTACAGACTATAGTCTGAATTTTTGCTTTCCACTTAATAGAAAAGATCAGAAAACACGAAAGGAATCTATTGTTCACCTAAGCTGATGAGCGATGAAAACACAACACTGAAGTTGCTAGGTGATTCACCTAACGAATAGGATCATAAAATTTTTAGCCTCGTCTTGGTACTGCTAGACACAATTAGAGCAGACACCAGAGGGCAAAAAAAGATAAGCTACTAACATAGACATATAGCACCTACGTTAGAGCTTCACTGATGGTTCTGCTCCAAATATGGAGCACCTATATGGCTTATAGCGGAGCATTTTGTGGCTGAGGTAGGGTTCTAGTCCTCGTGCCCCTAAAACTGAAGATACACAGTACAGTTCCTCAGCATACTCCCCTTTTTAGATCCTGCATTGGGATCTAACATGTTTTTTTAGCTTATACTCCCTGCAAGTACAGGTTGAACTTTTTAGCTTTTAACAACAGCCTACCACATAAACAGCACCTACTTTGTTCATATGGCCGGGGTTGTATGTGCTGGGAGGCAAGTACATGTATCTATTTAGTCATTCAAACAAATAATCGTATGAGATGAAGGTGATAAGAAAATAGTTTTATAACAGAAGTCCCTAGTAAATATAAATTATGCAAATAAATTTAAAGGCAGGCACATCATACAAGAGAAACAAGCAAAAGTTTCCTGAAGAGCCTGACAGATCACAAGGTTTCTTCTCTCCAGTTAAATCACAGAGTTCTGTTTTTTCTCATGGTGCATAATCGACAGTTCAAAACAGAAGATGGAAAATGCATGGAAATCAATTAAAGAGTTCCACTCAAACCTAGAAACCATCAGTTTCAAATTTCAGAGCAGTTTCAATTAAGAATTCAAGAACCAGTAAAACATAACAAATCACGTATAACACAAGAGGATCTCTTTGTCAACGTTAAGGTTTAAGACAGAAGAGAAGGCCAACTATGCTGCCTAAGAGACAGAAAGAAGCACACAGTAGACAGTATGAAAAGAGGCACATACCACTTGGTATATCCTTCAGAGGAGTCCCTTGTCCCTGTGATAAAAAAGAATGTCAGCCACACTATTACATGCCGTAATGAAAAAAATGGGACAAAATGAAATGCAAGCAATGAACCTTCTCAACCACGAAATTCCTGTTTGGCTCTTTCTCAATCACCTCAACCAACCTCTCCACTGTTTTCCTGTCACGTTGAGGGCGATCGGTACTATATGGGCTTGGGGTGTTCAGCAAACTTTTTGCTTCCCTGGATTTGAATCCATCCTGTTTCTTATCCTTTCCCTGGCTTCTATCCCTGGCACTCCTTGCTTTCTTGTTCTTCGGAGTCTCCTCCTTATTCTCTTCTGTCTTCTTGTCACCTTCACCTTCAGCTTCATCTTCATCTTTCTTATCAGCAGAACCCTTTTCTTCTGCTTCCTCTTCTTCTTGCTTCTCATCGGCATCCGTTTCTTTTCCTTTGTTTTCCTCTTGCTCAGCCGAAACACCTTCCTCTTGCTCCTTCGATTCATCCTGCTTATCTGCATCTGTGTTCTCAACTCCATCTTCCTTCTCTTTCTCAATTTCATCTTCCTTCTCTTCTTTATCTTTGACCTCTGTACTTCCTGTGTCAGCCTCAGTCATCTTAACATCCTCACTTTCTTCTGTCTTGGCATTGGCATCTTCCTTTGCATCTGCATCCGTTTCAACATCTCCAGAATCCACCTGCTTTGCCGCACCAGCATCACCATCGCCTTCCTCTGCGGTCTCAGCCTCTGCCATCTTGACATCTCCACCTGACTCGCCCTCAGCGCCATTTTCCGAGCCTTTGCTCTGCTCTTCAGCATCCTGATTCGCTACTGCCTCCTTGTTCTCGCTGGCCTCTTCCTTGGCGCTATCCTTGTTCTCGGGTGCAGCAACGTCAGCAGCGGCTGCTCCATTTACGACAGCCTTCTCCTCCATAGCAGGCGCTGGGTCGGCCTCGGGCAACCAAGCCCTTATTTCTCTAATATAACTGCATTAAAATGGCAACCCTAGTCAGGAAACATGAGATACAGGACCCGGCGGGGAATACAAATCTGACAAACGAAAGGAAACAGTGGCATGCTGCGGTGCGTGCTATCATTCCGAAGATCTAAACTCTGCGGTACAACTCCTTCAAATACAAAGCAAGGCAAAAGGGAGGAATAAAAGCACCACATCATGGCCCCAGCTAGAATAAAAAGGAATGCTACAAGGCGGCTCCCACGAAAACTACGGCGGAAGAGATCAAATTGCACGCATCACTGAAAGGGCTATCTGTCAGGTAACCCTGATTCGTTGCAGGAACCCCGAATTTCAGCGAAGCCAGCAGGCAATTGCACAGGGAACCACACAATCACAGGACACGGACCAGGCACCCGCAGCAGCACGACGCCAAGGACCCCCAGCTCCCGCACCCAAACCCTAAGCAATTCGGGCGGCACCCACCCAGCTCTACCGCAGCCCAGAAGCTCCTCCCCTGAGCTCAGAGACCCGCAAGGCCGCGCCTCGCAGCTCTACGCCACCCGAGCAGGGGAGCGACGGCTCCCGCTTGCTCGTCCCAAAAACCCTAGAAACCCCAAGCTGCGAGCTCCCTCTGCCCGCTCACACACACTCTGGCACCCAGCTCGACGACGACAGCTAGCAGCCCCGACCCGGAGCAGAAGTAGCAACAGTCTCGAGCAGGGCGACACCGGAGGGAGGCGAGGGTTTTGCGGCGTACCTGCCGGAGCTGGACGGCGAGCAGCAGCAGCAGCAGAAGGGGGCCGCCTGAGGACGAAACGAAGGGGAGTCGCTTCCGTCGCCTGCCTCCACGCACGCCTTCCCAACTTGCTCAGAGAGCGAGGGAGAGCGAGAGAGACAGGGAGAATTTTCCGGCTGGTTTTTTCCTTTTCTTTTTTTTTACTTCGGGGGGATTTTATTTTATTTTATTTCTGAAGTTTTATCAGGAGCAGCTGCGGGTCGGGATCGGGACCGGACCCCAGCACGGAGTCCAATCCGCTTTATTCGCCCGCGCGCGGGACGGCAGGAGCGTGGGACGCTGGCTGTGGGCCCCGCTGCGTCCTTTGCCGTTCGCGGGCGCTTTGGGCGTGTGCGGGCAGGACTCAGGAGCGCTGTGCTGCTGGTACGGGCCCGTGGACCGTGGTGGCGCGCGTGGGCCGTGACCACAGAGCACGGGGGGCAGGGGCGTCGCTTTCGGGCTCCGAATTTCTGATCCGTACTTGCCTGCCGTTCAAACACGGAATTTTTTTATTAATAAATTTATTTTTTAAAAAAATAACAAAACTAGTCTCCGTTTTCAAAAAATTGCAGAAGTGGGCTACCAGTCGCCCGTTGGAAGGGCGACGTGAGAGAATCGCCCGTTCAAAGAGCGACTAGGCCCAGGTCGCCCGTTTAAAGGGCGACCAGGCCCAGGTCGCCCAGCCAAAGGGCGACCAGGCCCAGTTCGCCCAGCCAAAGGGCGACCAGGCCCAGTTCGCCCAGCCAATGGGCGACCAGGCCCAGTTCGCCCGGCCAATGGGCGACCAGGTTTTTTGGGTTTTTTTTAAAATAATATTTATTTATTTGGAAATTTCAGGAAAAAATTCGGTTTTTTAAATAATAATTATTTATTCGGAAATTTCAGAAAAAATATGAAAGTCGGAGAAATAGCAAAAATAATACGCAGTCATGCAATGGGCGTGCGAAAGCGCCGTTGTCGTGTGCTCGTCTAAACTTAATAGATGAAAAAATACAACAGTAAAACATTAATTAAGTTGTAAAAACTAAAATAGTATCAGTACAATATCATAGAAAACAACATCGGCGGCAAATCATACAAAACTAATATCGTCCACGCTTAGGTGCAACACCCCTAATCGTGCCAGGCTTTGGTGCTCTGCGGCCCGCTCGCACATGGCTGGCTGAGTAAGTAAGCGGCGAAGGAGGAACTGTAACACATGCAGGACGGCCTCCAACAGCAGGTGGTGTCGCGTACTCGTCCTGTGAGGGCTGTGTCTGTGGTGGTGCTTCACGTAACTGCGATGACGCAAGTACGTCCGCCGGCTCCTGCTGCAGGTAACTCTCAAGGTCGAAGGGTGTCGGGGATCGCTGACGAAAAGTGTCAGCGTGCTCAGAGATGTCCGATCCCTCGTAGTCGTAACGGGTCGTCCCTAAACATATAAGAGCAACGTTATGATAACGCTGATGGTAAAACTAATATATAACGTGTCGAACTCTTAAAAGTAGGTCATACCTGGAACCATGGGTACAGCGTGTGAAGAGGAATCTTCGAAATCGAACTGATGCCGCGAACCGTCAAAGTGCATACCTGACCATGCAGAGTGAATGTAATGTTACGAATAAAGCAGTATTAGATAATATAATTAAATTTCACCACTATATCGTACCTGTAGGCATGTGAGCAGGCTGCGAAGATGATCCAATGATATCGAACTCCGGACGCCAACCGGCAGAGTACGTAGGTGGACCTGAATAATGAAACTTATAAGTAACGAACAAGTTAGCATTACTACATACGAAGAAAATATAAGTTACTCACCTGTTTGGTACGTAGGCCGCGGAGGTAGTGGCGCCGTCGGTCCGTCAGGCCTGTGTGTCACGTGTGAAGGTCGAGGGACGACATCCGGCTGTCGCCCGCAGGGCCGGCACGACGTCAACTTGACAATGTTTGCAGCAGAGTCGTACATCCTCTGGACCGCAGCGGAAAGCTCGTGGCTGGTCATCTGAATGCCCTCCCTCAACCGGTGCAAGAGCGATCCACCATCCACAGTGATACGGTGAGCTATGTCAGTCTATTAATAAAACGAGAACATTGAAGTAATTACGATAAGAAAAATATTAAACGAAGTGGGTTGAAGTTCATAAAGATCGTACCGCCAACGACATCGCCTGATCTCTGTGCACAGGGTACGTGTCCGTCAACCTGGGGACGTGGGTCCGTGGCTCCGCTGGTGTATACGTGACTCTGATCCGTGTGCGAGGAATATACCAACGTAAGTAGTCCCCGTAAGCCTGCAAGGAAAACGGTCTGGGCTCGTAGGTCACATCATGTAGTGCGTTGGCCCACTCGTCGACCCACGGCTGTATACGAGAGGACCAAGTAACGCCTGCCGGTAGACCCCTCCGCACGTAACTATAGATTTCAAAACGTATTAATTATCTTTCTATATATATTAAATACTCAATCAGAACGAATTAATTGTCTTATACTTACCCATGCACGGAAAGAGGAACAATATGGGCAACCGGGAGTGGGAACGTCTAGTTACGACCAAACTGCCGCATCACTCTGTGAGGAGCGTAGTCCTCGACAAAGATGTCGAAAATGACAGCCTTACGTGTCATCCAGTACTCCTGATCCCTCGTGCAGAACGACGACAACCCATTAGGCGCTCGTACGATAATCTCCTCCATGCTGTAAGGTGTCCAGCGGACGTCATCTGGCCTAATCCGATCGAACGCCGCCATGTACTCAGGATAGGCTCTGTGAACCTGAATGTTTGCCCAAGTAGGCTGTATAGAAAATAATAGTAAGGTGCAATTTATTCAAAAATAAATAGAAACAGGTTCAACCGCGATATAGAAGACTTACCCGCCGCCGGACCCACAACGAACCCATCGTAGGGCCGTCCTCCTCCGTCTCCCCGTACAACCCTGCTCCGTAAGTCGAGAAATTCATGACTGGTCGTCCAATACTAAACCGCTCGTACGACCAGAGTTGAAGTAATAGTGGACAACCAGAGAGGATAGCTGACGGGTCGGTCTTTGTGCACGCATCACAAAGACCTCGGTACGTGGATGCCAAGATAGCGGACACCCAACTATACTGCGGCACGGCGTCGAGCGGTGCGTCTGCTATCTCGCGCGCGAAGTGGATCAAGTGCTTCGCGACAGAGTTCCCATGCGACAATGTGAACATTATCCAACCAAACAACCACAACAGATAGGCCTCCAAGTGCCTCGACACAGTGGCCTCATCCGCCGCAGGGTGGATATATTCGGCCTGAATTAGAAAACAGAAGTTCAAATTTCATTTAACATACATATGAATATTTGATGTTAATGAACTATATCATAGTGTTATCTATTTACCTGAAACTGCAAGAGCCAGGTCTTCGTAGGCCCGTGATGCTGGTTTTCATCAAGAGTTTGATACTCTGGAGCGTCTGGTCGACGCACAACACCCTCGAAACGGACTAGAAGGTCCTCACGCCAAGTGGCCTCCACGTCTGGACGGCTGACGGCCTGCCCAGCAGTGGTGACACCAAGTAAGTAGGAGACGTCCTCGAGTGTGGGAGTCATCTCCCCGCAAGGAAAGTGGAACGTGTGCGTCTCAGGCCTCCAGCGGTCCACCAATGCCGCAAGTAAGGAACGGTCAAAGTTAAACCGTGTCACCGCATCGGCCGGGGCCTCAACAGCACTAGCCTGCACAAGCCTACACAGAGGCAGTAGACCAGCTGCTCGTAGCCTGTAGCAAATACAACATTTATATATAAATATATATTACCAAATCGTCTGTATGAGTAAAACAAATAAGTGAACGTGTTATTGTCCATACCTCGGTATCCATCGCTCGTCCAGCCGCCACAACTCCTGAGGTACCCTAGGCCGTAGAACAGGTAGCTCAGCAGCTGTCACAGCACTCAAGTAGGACCGGTGGCGCTGGTCCAACTGTGCGTCCAACAACTCCAAGTGTCCCTCATCCATCGCCATACCTAAAATATCTTAATAATGTAAAAAAATAATGCACAAATATAATTAATACTATGAAACACTAAATCAAAAAAAGCAGACATACTATTATTTTTAAAGAGCATTTTCGCCTTGATTCCGGAATCCACGACGTGCACGAGGGCGCCGATCGTCTTGCGGATTCCCTGAAGGTTCTGCTTCTGCAGCTCCCTCTGTGGTGGTTGCACGCGTGCACTTTTTGTAAGTATGTCCTGTGCCATTGCACTTGGTGCACCGATGCTCCAGTCTTCCCACTTCTGAGTCATCCATATCATTTCTAATGCGCCGTGTCTTACGACGACCAGGCTTCTGTCTTAATTTGTCCTTATCGGGCCCCCGCAGGTAGTTACTTTCAGGATTGTTTGTAAAACTACCAAATATTGCGAAACCATAAATCTCTGCATTCCAGGTTGTCATGACTACTTCCTTCGTAAAATAATGTAAGACATACGGCTTCGGGGACAAATTAGTAAGTGAACAAGCTGCTATAACATATGAGCACGGCCTGTGAAGAAGTTTCGGTTTCATGCACGAACAGCTGCATGAGTTATAACGAATAACACACTCTTGTGCAATTCTCTCTCAATTGCCACCACGACGGCCCCGATCCTTACACAGAACTTCAAAGCGATTCTCTGTTGTGCCCATAGGACGTGCACGATGCAAGCTTGCCTTCTCCACCTTTTTTTTCATGTAATTTGTCATGAATGTTGAAAAAATCAATGTATTATCTGACATCGCATTAAAAGCAACCATATATCTTTCACGAAAGTACTTGCATGTTCCATGCAAAATACCCTCTACGATTGCTACAAGAGGTAATCCTCTCATGCCTCGAATGACCCAATTGTACACCTCCGCCAAATTTGTTGTCATTATTCCAAACCTCGCCCCATCTGTGTCATATAATAATGACCACTTCTCCTTTGGCTCGTACTCAATCCAATCTGAGAAGCACCTGATTGATGACCCCGACCTCCGAACCACGTTCCTCAAGGCATCCGTTGGAAGGCCTAAAAGAGGAACAGACATATCATTCGGGTCTTGATTCGTACGAGTCGCTAACTCTGCTGTTTGCTTTGTTGTTAATTCATCAAGACGTGCCCACATTGCATTGAATTTTCTTTGTTGGTTCTGATTGCACAACCTCTTAAACATATTCATAAGGTGTTTATTTTTGAAATGGCTGAAAAAATTTGCACCCAAGTGCCTCATGCACCATCTTGATTGTATGTCCGACCATCGAGGAGGAAGATCACGCTCCACTGAACCATATTGCATATCCATTATCGCCTTCAACAAACCGGCATGTCGGTCATGTATGACACAAACATTAGGTCGCCCTTGCACTACTGCTAACTTCACACGCTCCAGAAACCAATACCAACTATCTGTGTTCTCACTTTCCACAAAAGCAAAAGCAACTAGTAGTACTTGATTATTCCCATCAACACCAATAGCAGTTAGAATCTGACATTTATACTTTCCTGTTAGAAATGTACCATCCATGCATAAAACAGGTCTGCAATGACGAAATTCCATTATACATTGACCTAGTGCAAAAAAGGCTCGACGAAGTATTAACTTTCCGGCCTCTTTTGGATCAGACACATCCATGATATCATAATATGTACCAATATTTCTTTGTCTGATGGTTTCTAACAATCTTGGTAGGTTCTCATAAGATGCTTCGTACGAACCGAATCTCTTCTCAATGACCTTCTGTTTCGCTCGCCACGCCTTCGAATAGCTGATGGTGTATTTAAAATCTTCCTCTATAGTAGTCACTATAGATTTCGGCTCATACCTTAAATTATCAACAATTTGATTATACATGTACTCTGCAATGAAGCTCGATGTAAGAGCAGTATTGGACTTCTCTAATTCTTGTAACTCACATGTATGTTCTATTACTATAGAGCACTTTCAAATTGTACTCCATTTTTGTTCATAAGCATGTACCCTAAATGGACAGTCTGAAAATACACATTTAACATCATATACTTTCTTGTTAGACTTAACAATTACAAAAGACCGCTTCATTGACAGAGACCAGTACTTCATGGCACTCATCACTTCATCTTTGCCTTTGTACATACCTCCCTCTACTACTTCATTCTCATGATATTCCCACGGCACAGAATTTCCTTCGTTGATCATCAAATTCTTCGAACTGTTACTCTTCCACTCCAGTGGGACAGGAATTTCATTCTCATCTTCAGATGACTCAGTTTCAGATATATTCTCATTCTCCATATCTTCCATCGCCATCTCTTCAACTATATGCTCTATGCACTCTCCTTCGTCCGCTTCACCCGTCGGTACCATAGATGACAGATGATGATCACTCTCTTCATTATCTTCCTCATTATCATTGTCATTGTCATGGCTCGGACCTTCTTCTTCTTCTACAACGTGTACCTCATGAACCTCCTTCGTATATGCCTGAGCAAGAAGGACTAGAGGCCACCCACGCTCTACAGCTTTGTTGACGTATTTTCTCCATGTTGATGTTGCATTAAGCGGTACTAACTCCCAAAAAGTGCCCTCCCGAGCACGACTAACCATACCCATGACCTTAACGTCATGTTGGTTGCTGTCAAGCCCAAATATTCGCATCAACCAATTCTGCACACCACTAATTGTTCTCTCATTTACCCTAGACACCCATCTAGTTACTGAGGCAAATCCTGACAGATCAACCCCGTGTACACCTTGAATAATTTCTCCTTCTCCATAATAAATTTGAAATCCTAACTTCTCCGACATCTGTGTAATCTAAAAATTTCAGCTAAAATAGCTTTTCACTAATATATTACTAATATTATTTCAACTATAACTATTTAATTTAACAATATATATAAAATAAGAATATAAGTAATACTACCGAAATATAATATTAATCGCTTAACTGCTCATTACATTATCTAACAATTAATATAACACACATTAAATAATTATATATAAAATTATTTTTTTACTTACCGAAAATTTTCCTCTTCCTCTCTTCTCCTTCTTCCTCCTCCTCCTCCTCCTCCTCTTCTTCTTCTTCTCTTCTCTTCTCTTCTCTTCTCTTCTCTTCTCTTCTTCTCTTCTCTTCTCCTCTCCTCTCCTCTCCTCTCCTTCTGTTCTGTTCTCCTAGCCGGCAGCGGCCGGCCGCGTTATATATAGGGGCGGCCAAGTC
>CM041628.1:36329488-36353074 GCA_023333625.1 Bothriochloa decipiens | reverse complement strand
AGAGAGAGAGAGAGAGAGAGAGAGAGAGAGAGAGAGAGAGAGAGAGAGAGAGAGTTAAATTCAAGTTCTAGCATGACATCAAAGACAGACCTAGAAGACAGGAGACCTAGAGAGGCACATACTCCACATCCAAAATACTGCTGGGAAATACCAACAGCCAAATCAACACAAGTGTCCTTGAAAATTGAACAAAGGTAGAGGAACTTGGAAAACTTTTCTTACAAAATTAAGAAAATCTTCATGAAAAATGCATGACAGTTTAGAACGGTAACCAACCGTCACCTTTCAACTTTGATGTTAGAGAGACAGAGAGAGGGAGGGAGGGACTCTCCTCTCTCTTACGCACACACGCTCACTCATCGTGCTTCACAATAAGCTAGCTTGTACTATTGTACTATTTGTCAAGACAAGTAAAGTAAAATAGTCCTCGATAACCATCTTAGTCACTGGTTCTTTAATGACTTATTCAGTTTGCCACACAAATACATTATATTAGTCATGGCATTAATTCAACATGAGCTTGATCAAGAAATGGCTTGGAGATAAGAGGGTCTTATTATGTTTTCCATTGTTTCCCTGTAGGAATGGCACCTGATGCGATCAGCAGGCCTGGAAATTGAATACCAGACGTGCGTGGAGACGGACCTGCTGTACGGTTGTTAGATATGAATGGAAGCCTGATGGATCTTTGCCGTGAGCAGGACGAACTTGAAGTACCACGAGGCAAGTGGCTTCTGGCTGGGGCGTGCAATCAGCTACCTCAACTCACTGGTGCCGAGGCAATCGAGAGCAAGTTAATTTGTCAGGTTGCACCGTTGCAGTATGAGTTTGCTCACTGGTGGGTCTGACGAGGCTCCCCAACGTTGATAGCTACGGTTCAATTCGTTCTCCAGTGCCCGTCTGGTCAAGGAAAAAAAAACAAAGCGGAGGGGTCTATGCAGATGCTGCTTCAGAGGCAGCTATGCCTGGCACTGGCAGATCAGCAGATGTGCCATCACCGCTGATGCTGATCAGCAGATGTGCCATCACCGCTGATGCTGGGTGGTTCTCACAGTCATGTTTTGTGCCTCGGAATTGCAGTCGGCTTGCCGTCGACATGTTCACCCGTTAGCTATATAGCTCCCAGAGTAAACCTTTCTTTGCACATTATGTTGAAATTTTATATGTCGGTGCAAAAGAGGGCAGCGCTTTTGAACCAACTAATCCGCACACGCGAATCTTATACTCTGTCCATTTTAAATTATAGGTTATTACTGTATGATTTTTTCTAAATGTGTTACTCTTAATATGCATCCGGAAGTTATGTCTAAATGTATAGTACTTCAAATTCTGTGTATTTTGAAGGGCTAGCTTACACTTTGATGGAATGGATGAGAAGTGTAAGTTTAATCGGATAAGCAGCTTTGCCCTTTTTTTTTTGACTTCGACATATAATATCATGTTCTTTAATCTTACAAGTCACACGATAATAGTCAAATTATTTTTTACTAGTCGTCAGTTGATGGTGATTTTTTATTATAGTCGTCAGTATGAAGGGCGACTAGAAACAGGTCATTTCCATTTGCAGTTGACCAAGTCGTTAGTAGAAATACATTTTTGACTAACGGTTTGGTTGGTAACTCCAAAAAATCTGATTAGAAAACAATATGAAAAATGAGGGGGAAATCATGCTTAGGTTGTACCACCGAAGTGGCCCCTCGGCCATGCCCAAATTTTTTAGGAAAATATCCTCGTGTGTTTTTTAAGATTTGAATCCACAACCTTCTTTCATGTGTGCCTTTCTTAGAAAAAAAGATACTTTTTTGTGTAATCCTAGAAAAAGTACTAGTAGGAGAGGAAAGGAAAAACGTATAGATTATAGGAATTCTAAAAGAAATTCAAAGTAGTGCCAATGGAATTTCGAGGGAATGCGCGCACTTCCTCCATTTTTTTTTTGACAACATAGCTTGATATTTACGTACCGTGACTGCCTCACGGTCTGCTGACGTCATACACCGTTTGGAACAAAGCAATCAACTCTACGGTTCCTCTATACACCAGCAAATCCATTCACAAAATGCATAAAAAAAATAATCCACTCTGATACAAAGTCTCCGCAAATGCCCGAGATGGACGTGCGTGTGGAAGTTAAGAAGTTGATAGAAACAAACTGTTTCATGTCTCCTCTTACCTTTTAAAAGTGGCGTGGGTGACCATCCATCCACGGTCGACCTGGCATCATGCTACTGTTTGGGACGAAGGGGGCGCGGGTGACAGCAGCAGGGCTGGGCGTTGGCTGCGCGAGGGGCGGCAACGGGTTAGGCTATCTCCGACAAGCAACTTAAAACACTGCCAATACTCAAAAATGCCTCGTTCACAGTAAAAAACGGCCTCCAACACCGAAAAGAGCACCGATTTTGCGATGGCAGGAAAGAGAAAACTCAAAATTGCGTTGCTCTCTCTCCTCGACCCAAACCTGCGCGTGGACGATTGTGGGCCCGCGAGCGGGAGCCGCCGGCGTGGCCAGGCAGGACCGTGACGGGGATCCACCGACGCTGCTCGCCTCTGCCTTCAGGCATGGCGTTGGCGGAGCTTTGCTGAGTGCTGCGGTGACGACGGCGCTCGACGAGGAGGAAGGCTGGAGGCCGACGTGGGGAAACAGAGGGTCCCGCTAGGGCCGGCCGACGACACGAGAGCGGGAACGGAGGAGCTCGACTGCGGGAGGGCTGTCACGGCTGCCGAGGAGGAGGAGGGCCATCGCGGAGCGCTGCGGCGGCGACGACGCTCGGCGAGGAGGAAGGCTAGAGGCCGACGTCGCGGAAGCGGAGGGTCCCGCTGGGCCGGCCGACGCCACGGGAGCAGGAGCGGAGGGGCCCGACTGCGGGAGCTCTGTCGCAGCTGCCGAGGTGGAGGAGGGCCGTCGCGGCCTTGGCCGCGCCTTCCACGACGGAGGCAACAGCGGAGCGGAGGAAGCCGGATCCGGCGGGGACCGCCCGCCTGCAGCTGTTGCTCGGCCTCGGCGGGGTGCGGGGCTAGGGAACGGCGGCCGAGAATGCCCGGTCGGGCGGCGCACTGCATCTGCGGCCGGACGGCGTTGTGGGGAGGCACGCGGGATGCAGCGGCGGCGGCAAGGAGGGGTCTGGACGGGCGGCGTCGGTAGAAAGATGGCAGGAGAAGATGAAGTGTACGGAGAAAAAGCGAGGCGGGGCCCGCGACGGGAAAAACCGAAGGCTAGTGCGTTGGCTGTTGGAGAAGCTGAGTTTTTGGGGTATGACCATTTCGCTGTGCATCGCCCAAAACAAGGAATCGGTTTTGTTTTTCCTATCCACCGTTGGAGATAGTCTTAGGGGTGTCAAGAGTGTTGGTCTCGGGAGACTTTTGATCGCTACTCGTGTAACACCCTAAATTTTACATTTTTGAAAATAGCAATAAATTGAGTTAACTATGAATTATGTGCTCATGAAACATAGAAAAATAATATTTTTCAGTAAATTAAAATTTATCCTAAGCTTAGAAACATGGTTGTGCATACATGCTGGTGCATTCATATTTTTGTGATGATTTTTTGACCAAAACTCGAAAAGATTCAAATTCCTTTTGAAAGAGAATTTGAAAAGTTTGAGAAAATAAAAGAAAAGAAATTGTTTTTATCTGTTTCGCCCTCCTTCTCCTGTTGCGATTTGGCCTGAGTGGCAAGCTTGCGCGGGACCACTCCATCTTTCTTTTGGACCAATCCGCCTATGGCCAAAGTCGACGCAGCGCCATCGTCTTCACCGAGTCGGTGTCGAGCCAGACTCTGTCACGTTCCACTGGTTCATCGTGCCACGCTGGTTCCTATATATATATTGAGCACCCGCGTTACGTCGTCCTTTTTAAACCCTAAGCCCTCGCCTCCTCTGCTCCATACCTCTCACACCATGCCCATCTATATATAGCAATCTTGGATTCATGTATTTTTCCTTGAAAATGAGCCAGTCGATCATAACCCACCACAATTGCGGCCAGCCTGAGCACGTCCCTCTCAACATGTATCGGTGTACCAACATTTCATCATGCAAGATCAGCAAGCCAGGTTCAGCTCCTATATAAATAGGAAGCTACAGGCCGCACATGATCTTCTATTCTTCTTGTTTTATTAATTTTCTCTCTCATTGGCACACTTATCTATCATCTTTTTTTATCTATTTTGCTTTGACCAATTGGGCCAATGTCTTTGATGTGATGCAAACCAGGAAGCCAAAAGTCTAACCACTCCTTTGCTTTCACGGCCAGTCCAGCCCACGTATGAGGAGGTCACCGAAGCGGCTTTCTCGTGGCCTGCAAGGAACGTGAAACCACATCAATCATCGCAAGCCATCACATCGCTGTATTGATCTATATGTTTCCTCGCAGAAAACCATGCAGCCCTCTCCAGCCCTAACTGTGTCGTCGCCGCACTCCGCGCACTGCAACACCGCCGCCGTTGCATGGAGCCGCTATACCCGACGTCATCGTGCTATCCCATGCGCTTCGTTGCCGCGATGTACGTGCGTGTCTTCTCCGGCCGCCGGTTTCCGCAGCAAGCCTCCGCTCTTGGTGCATCCTTGCCCCGCTACGATCATGGCACAGCAGCTGGAGCCCGGACGCCGTCGTGCCGCGCCACAGCTACGTCCGCGCCGTACTCCGTTGCCTCAAGTACGTAAGTGTCTTCTCCAGCGGACGGTGCACGTCGAGTCGCCGCCATGTCGAAGTCCATCTGCTGCCATCGATCTGCAAGTCGCCAATTACGTCGCCTGGATGTTGCCGATCGATCCGCTGCCTTCGTCAAGTCCAGCCATATATGCAAGATCATCAACGCTGGCCGTTCGTTGGTGAGCATCCCCTTGTTTTACTTCCTCGTCATGCAAAGCTTCTATCTATCCACTCACGTGATATACATACAGAATATCTATCAATGTCCTAGTGAATTACACCATGCCTAGGCTAGGCACGTTTTATGGTGGTTTCCCTTGCATCCGTTGCTTCATATATCTAATCTACAGTATGTACGTGGCCTGCCGGCCGTGCTTACGTGCAATCCACCGCCTCGCCTGCCAAGCACCTGGAGTGCAACTTTCGTGGGGAGATCAATCCATTACCATCAACTTCGGTATGTTGCTGTGCCTAGACTCCCGAATTCCCATCTGCCTGTGCCGTGCAAGCTCTGCGTGCTTAGTTGCTAGCTTTGTTCCTTAGCTTGCTGACATCAATCTTATGTCACTGCGACATCATGGTGTTTTGTGGCCGTTTTTCTTTAAAAAAACAATTCTAAAAATACATAGGAAATACACATGTGCCTTCGTCTTTACCAACAGGCAATGTTAATCACATCTCTCCACATGTTTGCACATATATATAGGCTCTTCTTGTTGTATATTTATTAGTTTAAGTTTTAAATATGACCAGCAGCTCTATCTTAACTTTTAAAATTAGATATATTTTGATTAATCTATGTTAATGCAACAGACATAGTTTTTATCAATTAACATCAACAAAGCTGGTATTTTTTTCTTATATAAAATAAAACTAGTAATTTCTTTTTAACAATAATTCTTTATCGCCATATCTTGTGATCTCCTGACCAAAGAACTAATTTTCTTTTGGTGCGTTGATTTGTCTCGTATGGTGTACTGCTCTTAGATGTGTCTATTTGTTTGATTGTATGTTTGGTTGGTGTTCTACAATCTATGAGTAGAAGAGGTGTCAGAGACTGAAAGAGTAGAAGATCAAAGGTTCTACAAGGAGTTGACTGTCAATGGGAAAGAAAATGTCTGAGGCAAGTATAGTTCAGGTTTTTCTTTCTATGACCATGATCATGAGCTTGTTTAATGAAATATGATATAAACATAAATGATGAACGTTATCCTTTGGCAAAAGCTGGGATTTATAGTACAACTATGAGGGATACATGGCTCTGGTTTTAGCTTAGTATGAGGACCTTTTCTAGTTAGTTAGGGGTGCCGAGTTGGGTATAGGACAGCCTCTGTCCTTATGAGTATAGCCGGGAAGGAATGTGCCATATTGGAAGGGGGTTCCTATATCTGATAATCTGGCAGCCCAAATTAGTTAGACGAACCTTTGAAAGGCTTCATAGTGAACCCTACTAGCTTTCCTTGGTAGTGAGCTAAGAGGTCGATGGGCCTCAAGCGAAAGGGGTAAATCACAGCTCACAGTGAAAGTGTACACCTCTGCGCAGAGTTTAATAAACTGGTATACAAGCCGTGCCGACGGATATGGGTGGCCCGGAAAATTGAGTGGATCTGTTATGTTCATTTAATGGTTTATGTGCAATTTATTATTCAATTTCACTTGATCATGTGGCTATGCGATTACACTACCTTTGCTATACTTGTGGAGTTCGACATAGACTCACTCTTGCTATTTCCCCATACCCCAGGAAGAGTTAGGCTTGTTGTCAACCAGTCAGTTTGAATCTAGTGGAGTGAAGTCCTTACCTGAAGGTCGGAGCTGTCTTTTCTGAATGCTACCTAAGGGTATATCTCTCTTATACTATGTACGTTATTTATTAAGCATTGTTTATTGATACTACCCTTTACTTGTAGCTATATATGGGAATTGACTCCTAGGACTCACATATGGTGTATATCTAGTTTTGTTCTTAAAACCGGGTATTACAAGTGGTATCAGCTCAATGCTGACTGTAGGACACAAGCCTAGTTAGTAATGGTCGATTTACAAAGCTTATTTTGCTAATAAACTATTTTTCTAGCTCCTTGATCATTGATTTGCTATTTCCCTTGTCTTATTGTCTCCTCCTTGATAGCTTCCTTTGAGCTAATACTTCTTATCTCCTTGATTTATGTTTTTTTGTTAGTTTACTAAACCTTTCTTACCTCCCCTTATTCAAATTCACGATGGTCTTTTCATCATATATGGTCCAATCCTTAGGATGGCCGCCATTGCTACAAATGCACGTGTAGTATCGTGTGGTGTGAATAATTGGTGTGCTAGTTGAATTATTGTTGTGATAATGTGTGATTTGGATTTTTGTGATGAGTGCAATGACATTATGGGCTTTGTTCATAATTTCATTTCGTTTATAGGCCTAAGGTATAAGGATTAATGGACAAATAGTTGGGTTTTGTTTTCTCCTGTTTTCTCTTGTCTTGTCTTCTCAAAGCAATCTGTTTTCTTTGGCTTCTACCTCTATTCTCAATCAACCTACAAATTATGAGAAACTTCTGGGCAAAAGTAGAATTCAGCCTCTTTCTCTAAGTGCAAACATCTTCATCAAAGCTATTTTGGTTTGGGATTTATGAAAATCACAAGACGATGTATCTGTCCTGTGCTGAAATTCTAGAGCAGTCAGCCATATTTTGGTTATATCTTGAGTTTGGCTATTACAAATCTGGCGAAATTTTGAAGGAGATAACTAGACATCAGTACATTTCCAACCTCATAAGAATCACCTCTAGATCACTCCCGAGCTGCGAGTTATAATTTTTCGAAGTCCGTGTTGCTGCACAGTCCCGATCTCTGGAACAGTTTTTGTGGTGTGCTATTTTTGACCACCTTAACTGCCGAATCTGGGAACTTGATCTAAAGGAGAGCTATAGGGGATTTTATAAGCTTTCCAACGGTATAAGGTATGGCTTCATTGGTGTCAGGTACCTAAATAAAGGGGTGCCCTAAACCCTCCTAAGGAAGAATTAAACCCCCCAACAATAAAACTCCAAAAATCATCCGAGAAGCCCACAAACAGAGATGCGGGCTCATTGGCATACTCTGAGCTACGCTTGCTCGGCCCAGGAGCAGCGTTGCTTGGACTAAGATAGTCTCTCGTTCGACGGTACCCTCGAGTGGTGGAACTCCGCCCAAACGGACGACCACCCCTCGAAGTGACGGAACTTCGCCCGTGCGGACGACCCTCCATCGATTACTACTACCCCTCCCCTTGAATCCACCTACTCCCTGTACAGGAGTCCGTGCATTTAATGCTTCCACCAACTCTAGTCTAATCGTATGGCTACAGCAGCATTACAGTGGTCGGGTACAGCGGTTGAGTCCTGCTTTTACCGCCCATCCCTGGACGTGCGGTGAGCAGCTTGGTACTGCTGTACCATATCGAGCACTGTTTCACCTCCGATGCTCCCTCGACACGCTATGTGACAACCACCAGCTTTGGATTCTCTAAGTCTGATCTTATCCATCCAACCACTACTCCCGTGGCTACCCCTCGATTGGACCTCGAGCGTCATCAAGCCACCCCTCGAGTCGAGCCTCGGTGCTTTCAGTCAACGCTCCAACAACTCCTGGTACGACGTGCACAGGGATCCGTACGCCCACGCATGGGCGCGGGTCTTTCATTGACCGTCTACGGGTTTCATCGTGACACGCTTGAAGGATGTCCATCAACTCCGAGCACGTCACTACAGAGCAGGCCATGCCCGGCGCACTCCTCTACAGCAGCTTCGACTTGATCGACATCACCCCTCAACGTCATTACCCACAACCGCGTAGGCTTCTTGTATATCCGTGCCTCTCCTTAGTCTATAAAAGGGGATGCCAGGCACGTTAGAAAGTAGGTGGAAAAAATGATCGAACATCCAAGAGAGCTTCTAGAGCCCAGAACGCTCAAGTCTCAGCTCACTCTGTACACCCCACGACTCTCACTCGCCTGGTTGTGTCCTCCCCCTATACAGGCACTTCGGTGCAAGATAATACAGATCTCGTCCCCCCTCTGGATGTAGGGCCTTCTTTGCCCAAACTAGGATAAATCATCGTGTTCATCTTGCATCACCATCCGGATTAGGGAGCGCATAGTATACGTTACTCGTTGGCTTAGGGCACCCCCTTGTCCCAACGCCGACGGTTGGCACGCTAGTTAGGGGGAACTGCATGTCACCAGCATTTCCCGCCACTTTCTGTATGGCAAACTCTATGCCATCGTTTCCGTTCACTACGGTGATCTGGTTCGGGAGTTTGGAGTTCATGTTGCTAGGACGCGGCCATGACATGATCCTGCTCTCGATCGAAAATGCAAACGAAGCGGTTCTGGGTCCCCATGATGGGCCCCTCGCTGATCTCATCACCACGCTTCCCCGCCCAGGAGGAGGCGCGGCCGATGCAATCACCATCGCCGCTCCGAGTCGGCATCCACCTCAGTTCCCTCGTCCCGGCTGAGGACGCAGGGTCCCTGGTTGGGAACCTGGCAGACCTATGCCTGGGATCGGAGGAACTGAGAAGTCTCGGTGGCGGCCTCGACTCCACTCTCACTATGCGCTCGTCAAGAGGGCCAAGCGCGGTCTCTCCTATGGGCGTGGCTCCAGAGCCACTTAATCTGCTCCCACACGGGCTGTTCGAGGCCCGTCGTCGGTTCCCGTTTGGGCTAAACAACACTGCCAGGTCGTACTCATCCTCAGTGAGTACCAACTTGAATGTGTATAAGGACCTCCCGGGACACCTCCTTCACACCATTGAAGACTTGCTGGCTCCCACGCCAACCTCTGTGCATCCAGGATCCTAAGGGACTCCTGGCCCCAGGCGCTACACCCTCAGCATGATGCGACGCCAGCTGGAGGAGGAGCGGCGGGGACAGTTCCCCATCTTTCACTCCGATGACCCTGACTCTGACTTCGACTCTGACCACTACGACCCCACACGGGAGTGCTTCCACATCGACGAAGGAGTCGCATCAAGCGACCCCATTGTCGACCCCGTAGCAACACCCATGGCAACGGCTGTGGCGGGCGGTGCCCTTGTCATAGCGGGATAGGAGGAGCAGCCACCTGCTGCACCAGACAACGTGCAAGTGCCCCAGGATGCACACGACGCCTAGCTCGTGCAAGTTTGCGAGTTACGGGCCAAGCTCGATGAAGACCGGGAGCGTCTGTGCTAGCTCGAGCGGACCCTCGAGCAGGAGCGGAGACATCCACAAGGCGGAGGGGCTCGAGCCCGAGCCCGAGATGTCCAATGGAGAATTGTCGGGGGAGACGCGATCGAGCGCCCCGTGTTCAATCGTGTCAGCCAGAACGTCGTCGCGGCGACTATGCTTCTCCGCAACATGCCGGCCCCCTCGAACCCCGAAGCCCAGCACATCCAGCAGGAGGTCCAGGGACTCCTCGAGGTGGCCCTTGTGCAACAAGCCAAAAACTCTGCCTCGAGACGATGACGGGGGGCTTCGGGGCAACACCCCGAACCCTCCCGACGCGAGAGGCAGGGCTCGGTCCATCAAGTGGACTCCCCCTAACCAAGGAGGGCAGTCCCCATCTGCGAACGCATCTGTGATGACTGCAAGCCTTGAGACGCACGCCATGACATTAACGAGAACCACAGACGCAAGGGCGGCGATGCCGAAGCGCGAGGCAACAGCGCACACCGGGGCGAGCGCTATGACAACGACGAGGACCGGCAACAGTCCCCCAACCCGCCGGGCCCTCGAGTCTTCAGCCGACCGATTCGGCGGACACCGCTGCCGAGTCTTTTTCATCCCCCATGAGCCTTGTCAAGTACAATGGCAAGACTAAGCCTGAGCTATGGCTAGCTGATTTTAGGTTGGCGAGCCAGCTGGGCGGAGCTCATGGCGACCACGCGATCATCCGGCAACTCCCCCTCTTACTATCGGACACCGTTCGAAGGTGGCTCGAGGAGCTCCCCTCCGATCAAATCCATGACTGGTCCGACCTAGTCTGGGTGTTCGAGCGGAACTTCAAGGGAACCTACGTGTGCCCCGGCAACAGGTGGGATCTCCAGAGCTGCAATTAGAGCCTGGAGAATCTCTTTATGACTTCGCCCGACGCTTCTCCAAGCAGCGTACCAAGCTTCCCCACATCGCCGATGAAGACGTGACCCTGACTTTCATCACCGGGACCACCTGTAGGACCTAGTACGAGAGCTAGGACGCACTCCCCCCAAGACCACTGACGAGTTGATGGACATCGTTGCCAACTACGCCGTCGGCGAGGAGGCGGTTGGCGCCTTCTTCGATGACCCCCAAGGCAAGCACGAGGCCAAGCTGGGCGACCCCAAAAGTTCAAATTGGGGCGCCAAGAAAGGTGGCAAGAAGAAGAACCAGCGAGGCAAGCACAAGGACGGCCCCGACAATCTCGTGGCCACCGCCGAGCTCAAGAAGCCCCGAGGTCCTCCCGAGAAGGGCCTCTTTGATGAAATGCTAAAAAAGTCATGCCCCTATCACAAGGGGCCTGCTAACCACAATCTCGAGGACTGTCGGATGATCAAGAAGTACTTTGAGAGCATGGGCCTCGAGAAGGATGACAAGAAGGAAGATCCCAAGGACAAGGCCGGTGACAAGGACGACGGCTTCCCCGAGGTCTATGACTGCTACATGATCTACGGGGGCCCCTTGACTCGGCCCTCATCACGACAATGCAAGAAGGAGCATCAAGAAGTCTTCTCCACGTGGGTTGCCACTCCCCACTACTTCGACTGGTCTGAGATGGCCATCACGTTCGACCGTGCGGACCACCCGGATCATGTCCCTCGGCCGGGGGTATACCCGCTCATCGTCGACCCCCGTCATCGTCAACACTCGTCTCTCCAAGGTGCTCATGGATGGAGGCAGCAGCCTCAACATCATCTACACAGAGACCCTCGACCTCCTGTTGGTCCTAAGAGAAAAGCTCAACCTGAGTGTGGGGGGCTTTCACGGTGTTGTGCCAGGGGAGGAAGGCTCTCCCCGCCGGCCGCATCGACCTCCCCGTCTGCTTGGGCACTCCCTCGAACTTCAGAAAGGAGAAGCTCACCTTGGAGGTGGTTGGGTTCCACGGCACATAACATGCCATCATTGGACGACCTGGCTACGCCAAGTTCATGGCAATCCCCAACTACACCTACCTCAAGCTCAAGATGCCGGGACCCAAAGGCGTGATCACCGTCGGCCTCTCCTTCGAGCACGCATACGACTACGACATCGAGTGCGTCGAGAATGGGGAGGCCATCGAGGAGTCTATGATGCTAGCAGCAACCCTCGAGGCATTCGCCGCCAAGCTCCCCGACCCCAAGCGCCACATCGGCAACTTCGAGCCCATCGAAGACACAAAGAATGTCCTCCTCGACCCGAGCAGCTCCGATGAGAGGGCGCTGATCGTCAGCGCCACCCTCAGCGACAAATAGGAAGCAGTGCTTGTTGACTTTCTCTGTGAAAACACTGACATGTTTGCATGGAGTCCTTCGGATATGCCGGGCATACCGAGGGAAGTCACCGAGCATGCCTTGGAGATCTGAGCCGGGTCCAAACCGGTGAAGCAATGCTTGTGTCGCTTCGAAGAAGAGAAACGCAAGATCATCGAGGAGGAAGTCAACAAGCTTTTGGCAGCCGGTTTCATCAGAGGTTCATCATCCCGAGTGGTTAGCTAATCCTGTACTAGTCAAGAAAAAGAATAGGAAATATAGGATGTGTGTAGACTATACCTATTTAAATAAAGCATGTCCTAAAGTTCCCTTCCCCTTACCACGTATTGATCAAATCATCGATTCGACTGCGTGATGTGAGACTCTCTCTTTTCTCGATGCTTATTCTGGCTACCACCAAATCAAGATGAAGGAGTCCGACCAGTTTGCGACTTCCTTCATCACCCCATTCGGCATGTATTGTTACGTAACTATGCCCTTCGGCCTTCGAAATGTCGAGGCAACATACCAATGATGCATGCTCCACATCTTTGGTGAACACATCGGGCCAACGGTCGAGGCCTACGTCGATGACATCATGGTCAAAACCAAAAGGGCAGACGACCTCATCAATGGCCTCTAGATCGCGTTCAAATGCCTCCGGGCGAAGAACATCAACCTCAACCCTGAGAAGTGTGTCTTTGGCATCCCCCGAGGCATGCTATTGGGGTACATAGTTTTCCAGCGTGGCATTGAGGCCAACCCCAAGAAAGTCTCCGCAGTCACAGGATGGGCCCAATCCGAGACCTCAAGGGTGTCCAGAGGGTCACGGGCTGCCTCACAGCCCTCAGCCGCTTTATCTCATGGCTTGGAGAAAAAGCACTGCCTCTGTACCGCCTCTTGAAAAAATCCGAGTGCTTTGTATGGACCCCCGAAGCTGAGGAGGCCCTCGCCAAGCTTAAGGCCATCCTTACCTCACCTCCGATCCTTGTGCCTCTGAACCCAGCAGAGCCACTCTTGCTCTATGTCACCGCGACCACCCAGGTGGTCAGTGCGGCCATAGTTGTCGAGAGAAAAGAGGAAGGGCACATCTTGCCCGTCTAGCGGCGTGTGTACTTCATCAGTGAGGTACTCTTGGAGACCAAAGTTTGCTACCCGCAGATCCAGAAGCTTCTCTACGCCATCGTGATCACTCGACGCAAGCTCCAACACTACTTCCTTGGTCACCCGGTGACTGTGGTCTCTTCTTTCCCCCCTCGAAGAGATAATCCAGAACCAAAAGGCCATGGGAAGAATCGCCAAATGGGCGGTTGAGCTCATGGGCAAAGCTCTCGCGTATGCGCTACGAAAAGCCATCAAGTCCCAGGTGTTAGCCGACTTCATCACCGAGTGGACCGATACCCAACACCCTCCAGCTCGGATCCAAGTAGAGCTCTGGACAATGTACTTCGACGGGTCGCTGATGAAGACCGAAGCAGGCGCAGGCCTACTCTTCATCTCACTCCTCGGAGTCCACATGCATTACGTGATCCGACTCTACTTCGCTGCCTCTAACAACGTTGCAGAGTACAAGGCCCTCGTCAACGGCTTGCGCATCGCCATCAAGCTCGGGGTTCGACACCTTGATGTTCGTGGTGACTCGCAGCTCGTGATCGACCAAGTCATGTAGGCCTCGAGCTACCATGACCCTAAGATGGAGGCCTACTGTAAGGAGGTTCGCAGGTCGAAGGATAAGTTCTACGGCCTTGAGCTTAACCACATCACCTGAAGATACAACGAGGTCGCGGACAAGCTGTCAAGGATCGCGTCGACTCGAGGCATAGACCCACCCGATGTTTTCTCCAAAGATCTATACAAGCCCTCGGTTGATCTAGGTGCAGGGGAAGAAGCTGCAACACAAGCGGTCGACCCCCTCCTCCTGCCGAGGCCCCCTCGACCATGGCCAAGGTCATGGAAGTCGAGGGGTCACCTCCTCAGCAAGACCCCGAGCCTGACTGGCGTACTCCCTTCCTCGAATATCTTATTCGAGGAGAGCTCCCAAAGGATCGACCCGAGGCTAGGCACATCGCTCGACGAGCTATGACCTATGTGCTCTACGGCGATGAAAGGGAACTCTATCGACGGAGCCCCACCGGGGTTCTTCAGCGCTGCATCACCATCGAGGAAGGAAGGAAGCTGCTCAGAGATCTACACTCGGGGGCTTGCGGTCACCACGCTGCTCCAAGAACCCTTTTCGGGAACGCTTTCCGGCAAGGCTTCTACTGGCCTACCGCCGTCTCTGATGCCATCAACCTCGTTCGCTCTTGCGAGGGGTGCCAATTCTATGCCAAACAAATGCACCTCCCTGCTCACGCGTTACAGATGATCCCCATCACGTGGCCCTTCGCTGTGTGGGGGCTCGATCTCGTTGGGCCCCTGAAGAAGACAACGGGGGGCTACACTCATCTGCTCGTAGCTGTCGACAAGTTCACCAAATGGATCACGGCTCGCCCCATCACAAACATCCGCTCTGAGCAGGCGGTCTCATTCTTCACCGACATCATCCACCGCTTCGGAGTCCCCAATGTAATCATCACTGATAATGGCACACAATTCACCAGCAAGAAGTTCTTGGACTTCTGTGACCATCATCACATCTGTGTGAATTGGTCTGCGGTCGCCTACCCTCAAACTAACGCACAGGTCGAGCGTGCCAACGGCATGACCCTCCAGGGACTTAAGCCAAGGATCTACAATCGTCTCAAGAAATACGGGAAGAAGTGGGCCGCCGAGCTACCCTCGGTCCTATGGAGTTTAAGGACAATGCCAAGTCAAGCCACGGGGTTCACCCCGTTCTTCATGGTCTACGGGTCCGAGGCCGTCCTCCCCACCGACCTCGAGTACAGGTCCCCTTGACTAAAGGCCTACAATGAGCAGACAAACAAGGAAGCACTTGCCAACGCCATCGACCAGCTCGAGGAGGCTTGAGATGTGGCTCTCCTCAACTCCACAAGGTACCAGCAAAAGCTCCAACGCTACCACGACAAGCACGTCTGCAAGAGGGACCTCCAAGTCAACGACCTCGTCTTACGCCGACGTCAGAGCAACAAGGGCTGCCACAAGTTGACTCCACCATGGGAAGGCCCTTCATCATAGCTGAAGTGTTGAAGCCAGGAACCTACAAGCTAGCCAACGGCAAGGGCGAGACATTCAGCAACGCGTGGAATATCAAACAACTACATCGCTTCTACCCTTAGGGCCTCGTTGCCTTTGTACATTACCCATATCATGAATGAATAAGAAGTACTTCCGTTTACAAGTTCAAACTTTTTGTTCACATGTACAAGGTAGCCTCGACTCTGCTTCATCAGAGCCGAGCCTCCCTCGGGGGCTACAAGGGGGAACCCCCGAAGTCCCTAAAAAACTCGCACGTTTTTTTTGAAATTCGACGTCTATTCTTTCTCGCACGCCTCGACATGTGTTAGTCCTTAGTCAAAAATGGCACGGGAATGAACCAAGGGTCAAGGGCTGTCGAGCCGCGATTTCACCTATGCCTCCGGGCTACGGTACCTCTACTCACTCCCCCCTTCGAGGGTCATGGCCGAGCGCCGATTTTGCTAAGTGAAAATACAATCAGGATTGCAAGAAAGAAATGGACTTAAAACTCACAAAATTATGTATATACATATGCATAGTGTTTTCAAGGCCCCTAGGGCCACACCGTCATAATTTACAAAAAAACTAATCTATTACATGGGCCTTTTTGCCTAGATTGGCTCATAGGCCATCATCCTCGACCGACGGGAGGACCTCGGGCTCGAACAGCTTCGCTAGACGACCGCCAGGCTCCTCAACGGCCTCGACCATGGCCATGTGCACCTCCTCGTTCTCGGCATCGGCCTTCGAGGGGTCGCTGACAAAATCGTGGGAGACTACCTCCATGTCGTATATGAAGCCGGAGCACACGACCGCCATCGCCTGCTTCACACTGACATAGAGCGCATTCCAGATCTGCTCCATGATGTGGCTAAACTCATACAGCTGGATGAGACGGGAGTTCCCACGTATGTCGTCCTCGACC
This sequence comes from Bothriochloa decipiens, assembly GCA_023333625.1. Lineage (NCBI taxonomy): Eukaryota > Viridiplantae > Streptophyta > Magnoliopsida > Poales > Poaceae > Bothriochloa > Bothriochloa decipiens. The sequence goes on along the minus strand of CM041628.1, from coordinate 36,336,927 downwards.
TCCGCTTGAGGGGCAACCTCGAAGTCATTACAGACCAAGGTAATCTCGGAGCTGAGGGTGCTCGTAAGCTTCACCTCGGCCAGGTAGGCCTCTCAAAGCATCTCAACGCTGCCCTGAGTCTTGGCCAACTCGTCAAGAACTAAAGCATAAGACAGGGGTCAGCCACGATAGGAGCGGTAGAGGCAAAACTCCAAAGGCTAGAGAAGAAGACGCATCAGTGGCGTGGGTCTCGAGGGTTGTGTACCCTTCCCGCAACTTGGCGTGCTCCTTCTTGGCTACCTTCAGGGCACGGACCGCCTCCGTCCTCTCCACCCCCAGGTCCTCGATCGCCTCGCCTGCCGATATGATGTCCTGCCTCTGCTCCTGCAGGGTTCTCTTCAGCGTGGCATTCTCGGCAACCAAGGCCTCGAGGGCCTTCTCCGCTTCCTCCTTGGCCTCAGCTTCCACCTCCTTGGCCCGAGCCACCTCCCCTCGAGCCAAAGAGGCATCCTCCTTCGCCATCTTCGCCTCCTCTTGGGCCTCGGCCGCATCCTCCTTCGCCTTCCCCGCCTCGGCCCGAGCAGCCTCGACCGCTGCCTGCAGCTTTGGGAACTGCTCCCACTTGTCCTTTGCATGATGGATCAAGTAGGACTTGGTATGGGAGCACCTCTTCAGGGCCTAAGAGAAAAAAATAAATGCAACAAAAAGAGGGGAAGATCAGATAAGCAAGCAAACTAACCCCCACACCGCTGGGAGGCATGTCGGATAGCTCTCGGCCAGGGTCTGCGCTCTCTCCCGCTGCGAGCTCTGGGGCGACCAAACCCGCAGCGGAAGTGGCACCTCGAGCCAGGGCCACACGGGCCTTCTCAACCCAGGCAACCTCTGCCACCGCCGGGGGCGTCAGAGCGACGCCCGGAGCCGACACCACCGTCCCCGTCGCGGCGTCGGTCTTAAGGCGCTTAGCAGGGGAAGGGCCCGCTGACTCCCGCGTGCGCTTAAACCTGAACCATGCACAAAGCGGGGGATGATATGAGCAACTAAAATTGCCACACAAAGGCAAAAAATAACTCAAATCACCAAGAACTTACCCCAGAGGAATGAGGGGCACCCTCCTCAATTCGCTCGGGGGCTTTGAGCCCCCTTTGAGGGCCCCTTGTCTGAGCCCGAGCCGCTCGGACCGACCGGCTCTAGATCTGCGCACCGGCTGCCGAGGACTTGGCCTGGGACGGCGGCGTGCTCGACTTCTCTCGCGAAGGAGTCGGAGGCCTCCCACTGTGCGTGCGGCGAGACGACGTCCTTCCCCGAGCGGAAGGGCCACTCGAGCCCTGCCCCCGAGGCTGCTCTGATGCCCTCGATGCCCGACCCTCTGCAAATATCGAGGTCGTTGTCGAGGCCAGCACCGACAACTCAACTCCGATGGCTCCCTCTGAATCATGGAGGCCCTCCGTAGGCCCCCCGCTATGCCACTCAACTCCGACGACGCCCCGCGTCGAGGGGGCATCAGCCGGAGCTCGTGGGGGCAGCAAAGCGTCGAGACGCGCCTCCACCCCTCATCATCACTGCCCTCCACCTCTTCCTCCTCCTCTTCCGAGGGGGACTCCTCGACGGGGAGCCCTTCTCGCCTCTACCTCGCCTGACGCTCCTCACGCGCCGAGCGCTTGAGGCTCTTCACCTTCCTCTTCTTTTTCTCCTCATCCTTGGTCCTCTTCTACTGCTGGGTGGAGAAACGCCTCTCCTAGCGGTTGGCATGGTCTTCCCTGACCGAGGGCGTCGGCACCTTGAAGTCAATGGGAGGCTGTGCCCAGACCCATGATAAAAGGCATGAGGATGAGTCGAAGAAAGAAAGAAAGATAACAATCCGATGAACAACATAATAACATACTCACCAGCTCGATGTGGCCGTTGTCGGGTAGCATCGGGATATGGTTGACTTCATACGGCGCGAAGGAGTCGGCCACCGCACCCCGCACCCGCCTCGCGCCTCATCGAGGGGGAGCTCCTCAGGCGACATCTGACACCCCTCGAGCGGCGCCCCGGGGGCCATTTGGTCCAAGCGCAAAGGACGCCGCATCAAAGGGAGGACCCTCCGGCTGTGGAACGCCGAAACCATGATCCCGGCGGTCAGCCTCGCTCGCGCAGAGTCCTCAGTGCATCGAGGAGGGGGTTCAGCCTCCCCTGCTGCTCCTTCACCTCGCCACGGGCCTAGTGCTCCAGACGCATCATGATGATACATCCGGTGAAACGAGGCAGCCATGCCTTGTCGTTGCGGATGTAGAACCAGCAGGCATGCCACCCACTGTGGCTGGACAACAACCCCATCGGGATGAAGTGCTCCAGCCTCTTCAAGGAGAGGTTGTAGTAGCCAACGCGGATGGGCCTCCTCACCCCTGGCGACACCGGTTTGGTGAAGTGCTTGGCCTTGAAGAGGTGGAGCCACAGCTCCCGATGCGGCTCCACCCCCAGATACCCCTCGCAAACGGCAGCGAAGATCGCCGTGTTGGAGATGGCATTGGGGGAAGTGCTGTAGCTTGACCCCGTAGAAGTGGGTGAGTGCCCGCATGAACTGGCTCGGTGGAGAGCCGAACCCTATCCGGTGGTACTTGACGAAGCTGACCACGTACCCCACCAGCGGGTTCGGCTCCCGATCCTCCTCCGGCGGCACCATCCACTCTAGCCGGTCCTCCAAGATGACGAGGCGGAGAAGCCCATTCTCCACCAACCCGTCGAGCTCCTCCTCTGAAACGGTCGACGGAAGCCAATCCTCTGGGGAACGAAGCTCTGGCGCCATAGCGGCCGCGTGAACTCGCTCGGTGGAAGGACGGGAGGAGAGGTTCCCAATCTTTGGCTCTTTTTCTCTCTAAGCGCTAACAGGCAGGGCGTCTAGGCTCTCCGGTGGCAACGGCGGCGACGAGAGAAGGGAGGCAAGATGAGGAGCGAATGAAGCCCTACCCCCCAAATTTATAGGTGACGACAGACAACGGGCGGATCGGGCCAGGAGACAGGTAAATCCCCACATTTATTTCACCTACCTACCACCCCCCTCGATTTCTCCATATAAGGGACACGTGTGGAATGTTCGAGCTCTAGCCGTTGCACGGCCCCGACACGACCGCGTCATTTTGGCTTCCTCCTCAAAAGACGCGCCCAACAGGCGGAGAAGGGAATCATGGCGATATCTCCTCCGAAACACGCGCCCATCGCGCTGCACCAACTAACAGGTCCACCACGGCCGCGCCGCTTCGACTTCTGCCTGAAAGGACGCGCCTAGCGAACAGGAGGTGTTATCCACAGACGAAGTCTTCCATGGTAAGAAACACGGGTCCAGGCCCCTCGAAAATCTCAAGGGAGCAAAGGCAGGCCCTCGGTCAGGGTTCGACAGCCGCCCTCAAGTACCTGAGTCAGGGGTGATTGGGGGGGAGCCGACATGAGTCCCTTGTCGAGAACGAACTCTCGAAGCCCCCTCGAACAAATTCAAGGCAAAACTAAGGGTCCACTTTGGAATCCCCTCGAAGGAAGGCGCTGAGCCATCAAACCCGATCGAAAGGGATCGGCATCCATGGGACCCATTGATTTGCTTCAATAAGAGAGCCTCCGGGCCACAAGTCGACCCCAATCGACGGGGCACGAGCTCTTACTTGAATTTCCCGATAGCAGCTCACCTGAGACGTCGGAGCTCGCCCAAACCGGGGTAGCACAGCGCTTCTCACCCCTCCTCCCGAACGAAAGGGATCGTGAGGGTCAAAAGAAAAAAGACAGGCCTGTCCCTGATCGACGTCGACAAAAGAGGCTTGGGGGCTCGTTCGCGACCGGACGGCCTCGATGAAAGAGGAACCAACCATCCGGGGGCTCAACCACTCGAGCATGCTTCAGCAAGAAGAACATAAAAGCCCTCGGGCGAGTATTATACTCCCCCGAGGCCACGGGGGCTACACCCGACGGGTGCGCTCGCGCACCCATTAGAAAATACCACTACCACAACTCCAGTTCATGAGCCTCTGCGTGGGTGCCAGCACTCACACAGAGACTCGGGGGCTACTGTCGGGTACCTGAATAAAGGGGTACCCTAAACCCTCCTACAGGAAGAATTAAACCCCCAACAATGAGATTCCAAAATCATCCGAGAAGCCCACAAACAGAGATGCAGGCCCATCGGCATACTCCGAGCTACGCTGGCCCAGCCCAGGAGCAGCGTTGCTCAGATTAAGATAGTCTCTTGTTCGACGGTACCCTCGAGTGGCAGAACCCACCCAAACGGATGACCCCCTCGAAGTGACGGAACTTCTCCCGTGCGGACGACCCCCCATCAATTACTTCTACCCCTCCCCTCGAATCCACCTACTCCCCGTATGGGAGTCAGTGCATTTAATGCGTCCACCAACTCCAGCTAATCGCATGGCTACAGCAGCGTTACAGTGGTCAGGTACAGCGGTCGAGTCCTACTTTAAACGCCCATCCCTGGACGTGCGGTGAGCTGCTTGGTACTGCTGTACCATACCGAGCACTGTTTCACCTCCGACGCCCCCTCGACATGCTATGCAACAACCACCAGCTTCGGATTCTTTAAGTCCGATCTTATCCATCCAACCACTACTCCCGTGGTTACCCCTCGATTGGACCTCGAGCGTCATCAAGCCACCCCTTGAGTCGAGCCTCGGTGCTTCCAGTCAATGCTCCAACAACTCCCGGTACGACGCGCACAGGGATCCGTACGCCCGTGCACGGGCGCGGGTCTTTCACCGACCGTCTACGGGCGTCATCGTGACACGCTTGAAGGACGTCCATCGACTCCGAGAACATCGCTACAGAGCAGGCCATGCCCGGTGCACGCCTCTACAGTAGCTTTGACTTGATCGGCATCGCCCCCTCGACGTCATCACCCACGACCGCGTAGGCTTCTTGTATACCCGTGCCTCTACTTAGTCTATAAAAGGGGATGTCGGGCACGTTAGAAAGTAGGTGGAAAAAATGACCGAACATCCAAGAGAGCTTTTAGAGCCGGAACGCTCAAGTCTCAGCTCACTCTGTACACCCCTCGACTCTCACTCGCCCGCTTGTGTCCTCCCCTGTACAAGCACTTCGATGCAAGATAATACAGATCTCCTCCCCCCGCTGGACGTAGGGACTTCTTTGCCCGAACCAGGATAAATTGTCGTGTTCATGTTGCATCACCATCTGGATTGGGGAGCACACAGTATACGTTACTCTTCGGCTTAGGGCACCCCCAGGTCCCGACGCCGATAATTGGATTAACAGAACTGGAGTTATGAGTGTTTTACTGTGCTGCTAAATTTCTGCTCGCGAGAGATTTCAAAATTACTTGGTTTTTCCCATGCATACAAGTCTGTTTAGGATGACAGAAGGGCATGATGATAAATAACTCACTTGGAAGAAGATGCAAGCAACCATTTGGTGCCCCTAGCTGATCGTTTCTTAAGGGGGGTAGCCACAAAAAAGTTACAAGATGAAGGTTTATCCATGCGCAAGTGTTTTGTGTTTTGTTCAATGAATCCTCATGAATCCCCTTTGGTCAAACATTTTCGTTCTTTCATTATAATTATTAATGGAAGAAGGCCCGTGCAATTTGTGTCGGTTTGTTATAATCTCTTTGCACTTCTTCTGCCAATCCTTTTGTGTTGGTTCGTTGGGTCGTCTATGCTCCTCCATGAAGATGGCATGATCCACAGACCGATGCTCCTATCACATCCCAATCCTAATACATCTCCCATTAATATCATCTATATGTGTCATGCACGCTAGGGACACCTGGTCCATGAGCTGTACGTGTCCATCTATAAACATTGTGCTCTTGCGCTGCCCTAGATGCCCTGCTGATCCTATGCGCCGCCGCTAGTTTCTTGCCGAACGGCACTCCGGCCTCTCATCGGCAGCAACAACGCCGCCTGTCATGGTCCTGCCGACCTCCAGCATGGCTGTGCCCAATCGAGTCCTAGCAATCACAAGGTGCCTCCAACTCTACGTGATGGCGCCACCGATCACAACGATCACGGTGCCGCAGCAGCCTCCGTTTGTATCTCACCGAGGAACTGCGCCCGGCTGCCCTCGTCGTTGAAACCACCGTGGGAGGCCTTTCTGTGCTTGGGAACTCGTTGCCGAGCACACACAGGAGTCCTACGTAAAGCACCATCTTCTCCAAATGCAGAACCTAGCACTCCACCATGCAAGTTATTTGGACACCGTAGTACTTGATTCTTCCTGTTTAGTAGATGAAGTCACGGCCACTCCAGTCCTAGTCCAACAGCAGAAACAGGAGGTGCTACTTCCTCCATCTCCTTGACACTAGGAACAAGCGTCGTGCATGTTTGATTAAGGGTGAGAATATTATCACGTTCTCTATCCTTGTGGTGTTCTCTGTTTTAGAACTAATCTATAGTTCTATACCTCTATATACATATCTCTCGTACCCAGCTCTTAGCTTCTTTCTTGTTTATTCACTCCATGAATGCTCCACGCCGTCATCCATGGTTGTAAGCAGTGCCATGCGTGGTCAATCTCCAAGATGGATCCAACCGTCGGCTCGTCTGTCCGGCCATGCCCTAGTTGTCCACCATAGAGCCCAAATCTTCTTTTACTTAAAACAAGTTGTATGGGCTGGTATTGACAAGGGAACGTGACACAACCCTACTGTATCCTTTTGAAAATAGGGGGAGCAAAACAGGCATAGGAAACCCTAAAATGATAAAATAATATTACTACGGGTTACCCATCTAGAGAAAAGTTTGGGATTACATAAAAAAGGTCTGGGATCCTAGGATTGAAGCTTCCAAATTAAGCCTAAATTTGAAACACAGATGCATTTGTTGACTTTTCTTGGTTTTCATTTCGCTTTGTATATTTTGGAAACCTTAGAGCAGTGGTTCCAAGTAGTTCCACTCGATCGTGAGCTCAAAAGTTTAAACTGCAAATAGGAACTTTGATTAAACTCATCCAGCATGCCTTGCCTTTGCTTAATTGCTTCGATCCGATGGCTATGGTTGCTTTAGTATATATATATAGGGCTACGCTATTAACCACCCACGGTGGTTTATAATACCAAACGCCCACCGACGGCACCGTCTGTGGCACTCAGAGGAATCCCGTAACAGTAAAAGCTGACCGGTAACCGTAAGTGGAGCTTCCACCACCGTTAATGAAAAGAAAAGTTAATCCCGCATGCAGTAAAGTCTGCCAGGCTGTCTTGTCTGGTGCATCCCGCAATGATATGCATGTGTACTGTTTTTTAGTAAGGTCTGCATGCATCTACTACCGTGAAAAAAGCTCCTTCATTAACCGTAAATTCTTATTATTAAGTAATAGATTAACCGTAAATGACTTTTTGATATTTTTAAACAAAAGATTAACCGTAAATTACTATGGAAAGGAGCAGATTAACCGTAATTCCACCTGATTCCAACGGGTAATTATTTTAACTCGTAATCTCTATTAGCACAGTCTAAACAATA
>CM041628.1:36262040-36315965 GCA_023333625.1 Bothriochloa decipiens | reverse complement strand
TTTAGAACTTAATTAATGTTTCACTGTTGTATTTTTTCATCTATTAAACTTGGGCGAGCACACGACAATGGCGTTTTCGCACGCCAATTGCATGACTGCGTATTATTTTTGCTATTTCTCTGACTTCGATATTTTTTCTGAAATTTTCGAATACATAAATAATATTTAAAAAACCGAAATTTTTCCTGAAATTTCCAAATAAATAAATATTATTTAAAAAAATCCAAAAAACCAGGTCGCCCTTTGGCCGGACGACCTGAGTCTGGTCGCCATTTGGACGGGCGACCTGGGCCTGGTCGCCCTTTGGCCGGGCGAACTGGGCCTGGTCGCCCTTTGGCCGGGCGAACTTGGCCTGGTCGCCCTTCCAACGGGCGACTGGTCGCCTAATCCTGTAATTTTTTAAAAACGTAGACTAATTTTGTAATATTTTTTAAAAATAAATTTATTAATAAAAAAAATTCGAGGCAACCGACCGAACCCAACGCAGCCAAGCCAACCGACCGCAGCCCAGCTAATCAAACCGGCCGGCCCGCACCCCGAGCGTCCGTACGTACTGCCCGCGCGCTCGGCACCCTCTAGCGTCTGACTCCGACTCGTCCCACGCTCCGCAGTCCACACGCCCCCGCTCGGGCCCGCACCATGCGCGCCTGCCCTCACTGGGCCTGGGCCGCTCCTGCTTTTTGCCTGCACAAATGCAGTAGCGCACGCATCTGCACTCGGCGGCAGCGAATGCGATCCTACCACACTAGCGGTTGTCAACGCATGCACCTGGGCCGTGTTTAGTTGGCTGTCGAATACACGTTAAATCAGTCGACACCGTGGTATTTTATTTGTATTTGATAAAAATTATCTAAACTTTAACTAATTAGATTTAAAATATTTGTCTCATAAAATACAACTAAATTATATAATTAGTTTTAATTTTATCTATATTTAATAATTGATATATGTACCGATATTTTAATGTGACGAGAAATAAAAATTTTATATAATAAATTTGATAGCTAACGTAGACACCTAAACAAGGCCATGCTTTTTTTCCATACGAGCTGGCAAATCCTTGCGACTCTTGGAGTACGGAGTACCGGTTATTTTGTTAGCAGTCCAGCACCACTAGCAGTGTACTAGCAACTGTGTGGTCAGCTGTGTTGCTAAAAGTTTGGTACAGCCGTCAGTAGTTGTCAGTATTTTGCCGGTATCGCCAGTATTTTGCCGGTACCTATTAAGTTGTTGTCAGTATTGCCGGTATCACTGTCAGTATTTTTCAATAGCTCGATATTTCGTCAGTATTCTCCAATATTTCATCAGTATTTAGTCAGTATTTCATCATTACCTTTAGTATTTTGAAGTTTTCCTTCAGTATTCTTCGTCAGTTTTTCGTCATGATCTTCGGTATTTCAGTATTTTGAAGTATTCCATCAGTATTTTATTAGTATAGTAGCTCGATATTTCTTCAGTATTTTCAAATATCTCATCAGTATTTTGTCAGTATTTTCAAATATTTCATCAGTATGTACTCAGTATTTCATCATTACCTTTAGTATTTTTGAAGTTTCCCTTCAGTATTCTATGTCAGTATTTCATCATCTTCTTCGGTATTTCAGTATTTTGAAGTAATCCATCAGTATTTTATTAGAATTTCGCCAATATTTTCAGTATCTTCAAGTGTTTTTGATACTACAACTTCAGTAGTGCGAAGTATTGTTAGTAATCTGTCAGTAGTTCTTGGTATACTGAACTATTTTAGCAGTTCAGAATCAGTAGTCATTCCAATGCCAGTTGCTACTGAGTCGTGCTATTTGGGAAATCCCCATGCCCTAGTCATTCCAACGTCAGTAGTTCTCGTATACTGAACTGGACCTGCGACGGGGAGGTCCTGTGAGCTCCAGCGGCGGACCCTGGTGTGCGACGGGAGAGGCGTGCGACGGGAGGTGGCGTTCGCGGGCTCGCACCTGGTGGGCGCACCGCGCACGCGTCCATGGCCGGCGACCTTCGGCGGGCAGGGAAAGCAGGGCCGGCGAGGCACGGCGGGCTGGGTGCTCGCGGCTAGATGGAGGTCCGGTGGAGATCCTGAGCGGCTCCGGCGAAGGACCTCCTGGCGAACTCCGCCGGGGTCCTGGGCGGCGTGGGAAGGGCCCAGGTGCTGGACGGGACGCGTCGCCGCCGGGGGCCCTTCCTCCCGAGCGGCAGGGGCACCGGCTCCTTCTGGACCCACCGCCGGGAGGGGCTCCGCGCCCATCGCGGACGAGCTAGTGGAGGCCGGAGGGACCTGCGCCACCGCGGGCGGACGCGAACGGCCGCCGGGGAGAGGGCGCTGTGGGAGGGCGGACGCCGGCGGCAACCTCCGGCGAGACCTGCCGATGGCTGGCTCGCGGCAGTAGGGCATCCGTAATTCTGGGATCACGACGTCAATCTCACCACTGAAGTCTACTGCCTTTTCCTTGGAACAGAGCAGTCACAGGACCCCTCACGCCTGTACTCTTCATCCTTCAGTATCCCTTGCAAAACTGACATTTACCATGTGATACTAATTAGTACTATTTCAAATGTCATGGCTCCTCCAACAGGGATGGAGATCCCTTCCTCAATCCATTTCTCTCTGTTCTGAGTTCTCTATCCAGGATCTGGGAAGGCTTTGGCAAGATTCGTGGTTGCGCTCACATATACTACCCAATACTGAGTGCAGGGAAAACTCAGTACTAGTACAATCTACTAGGTGCATAATACTAATTTTTAATAAAGAAATGCTGCATGATACTTACATTATACTATACTGGAATATCCTAGATGACAATCTACCATAGTGACAAAACACTGAACAATATAATACAAACACCTGAGAAAAAAATATTGATGGTTACTGAAAGCTACTTAAATGATACTGCTTAAAGATACTGAACGAAATAGTAATAGTTACTGAAAGCTACTTGAAGATACTAACAGATACCGAAGAAAATACTGATGATTACTAGTAGAAAATACTTATTACAGATTACTTACAAAAAGTCAAAAATACTGATGACCAGTGGTAGTATTATTGAAGTTGTATTATAGGCTATACAAAATCATGACAAAAATTATAGTTCACTTTTGTTTCATCTTAGTGTTGACTGAGATTAGGGTTCGTTACGTTGACGAAGACTAAGGGCTTCGACTGAGATTAGGGTTAGTAGGGTCGACAGAGAATAGGGTTAATAGTGTCGACTGAGATTATGGTTCATATGTTGCAATTATTCATTAACCAGGAAGCAATTGCTTCACATGCTGTGTTGTAAATGGTATACAATAGGTTTGCAATTTTGTATTAACCTGAGATTAGGGTATGTTACGTCGACTGAGATTAGAGTTAGTAGCGTCGACTGAGTTTATGGTTCAGTACATTGACTGAGATTAGGGTTCAGGGCATCACGTAACTGTCGGTACATTTGTGTAATTCCTAATATAGTTTACTTTTATTTCATCTTAGTGTTGACTGAGATTATGATTCATTACGTCGACAGAGACTAAGGGCTTTCACTGAGATTAGGGTAAATAGCGTCGACAGAGATTAGGGTTAATAGCGTCGACTGAGATTATGGTTCAGTACCTTGCAATTAGTCATTAACCAGGAAGCAATTGCTTTTACATACTGTGTTGCAAATGGTGTATAATAGGTTCGCAGTTCTCGTTATATTTAATGTTTTTCCAGAAACAGCAACTAGCAAGTAATTTTATGGAGGTAGCTACTGTCCATGTTGCAATGTTGTACTCAACCAGGTTGCAATTGCGTCACATGCCACGTTGCAAATGGTGTACATTAGGTGTGCAATTTGTCTGTTGCAAATAGTTACAATAGCGTCGACTAAGATTTGAGATTATTTGTCCTTATGCCGTTCTACGGCGAAAGTTTTGTCTATTGTGCCATTCTACGCAGCGAGCCTCTGCGATGCCGCCGCGAGGGGATCACCCGGTGCTTCTGCGCGAATCAACCCAATATCCGTTGGGATCACTGGGGCGTGTGATCCAGCCTCGACGAGCGACAACAGCGACGGCCCCATCTAACGAGATTTAAGGCGGGAGGCGGTGGCAGGGCTCCGGTGGCGGCGGTGGCGCAGTTATTGGCAAGAGGGAGGTTGGTGGAATGTGATTTTTGTATTTTCTCAGGTGTTTCATCGTTTACTTTGTCTGCAATCATCTCTTTTCTGATTTTGTTGCGTTCTTACTTGCCGTTTAAGACATCTCATGTACACACATCCCTGTTGCAACCACACACAGCCCCGTGTTGCAACTAGAAAACATATCGTGTTGCAATTAGTAATTAATCATGAAGGAATTTCTACATACAGTGTTGCAAATGGTGTACAATAGGTTTGCAATTTTGTATTAACGTGAGATCAGAATTGTCCATTGTATTTGTACTTGTGCCGTTGTAGATAAAAAATTTTGTCTATTATGCTTCCGTAGAAAATAATTGTCCATTGTATTTGTCCTTTTGTCATTCTATGGAGAAAATTTCGTCTATTGTCCTTCTATAGAAAAGAATTGTCCATTGTATTTGTCCTTGTGCCGCTCTAGATAGAACGTTTTGTCTATTGTCCTTCCATAAAAAATAATTGTCCATTATATTTATCCTTGTGCTTGTGCTATTCTACGGAGAAAGTTATGCGACTAGTTGTATTGGATTAGATCTATTGCAATTACTTCAGTCAAGTTGCAATTGTAGGGATATTATAGTTATGATTGCTCTAATCTCGAGGTTGGAATTGGTAGAGAATACATATTTGGTATAAAAATTGCACGTTGTTCACTAGCTAGGCTTGCAACTAGGTTGTAACTAGTTGCATGTAGTAGAAAATTGGATAAAATTACGTTCTAAGTGGTTGCAACAAGCGCTAACTACGCTATAACCAAGTTACAATTATGTTATAATGATGATGTCAACTTATAGTACACTAAAATAGTAATTACATACTTAAAAAAATTCATCAAATATAGTTTTTGTTAGATCTCATTTTGTTAAGCATATTTTTTTAAATAACCTGGTGCAAACGGATCTGAAATAGGGGCTACGGTTTGAGAGATATTATATTTTTTCAATCCGAAATAAAAAAATTCTTTGCGTGCATGCATGCGGGACAGATGAGTGGGGTGGGAGGCTAATGCATACGTGCATCTATGTTGTAACTGAACACAACAACGTATTGCAGCCACAGTATACGTAATGTCATAATCGACACGCGGTGGACGGATGGATGCATGTACGCCTGGACAGCGTGCTGGATGGTGCGTTTGGCTGGGTAGTGTGTGTGTGTATATATATATATATAATGGGTCTGTTGGTCTCCGCCGTGGCGGTAACGATGCGATTTCGGTTGGAGGTGGAGCCGGAAGGTTTGCAGTTGACAATTGGACGCGTAGCCAACTGACGCCACGCAGCTGCTGAGAGTGCTGACGGCCTGACGTGGCGCCTTGCGCATGCGCACGGCCTCGGTTTTGCTGATTCGTTTCTCTTCCCCACCCCAGCTGGCCGTCAGTTGGTTGTGCGGTGGTGACCCATATCCATGATCCATCACTGGCCGACGGCTGACCGATGCGCCGGTGCGCCTCCGCGAGCGTACAAGCTAGACCCAGCCAAGCCACCTCCGGTCCGTCGATCCCTTGCACTACATGGTCGGCGGTCGCCCTCAAGAGCGCATTTGATGCTGAATGCGACGCCTCTCGAGAAGCTGCAATGACGAGTGGATGCTCGGGAGCTGTTCGATAGAATGCATGTACGGACGGCGACCGGCCACTTCGGGATGCTGACGGAGAAGACGGCTATAGCGCACGCCAACAGCCAAGGATACGATGCGTCCGTTCCGGACTCCAATTACAAGGTACTTGTCCATTCCTGCCTTCGTTTCTATCTAGTTATGAGGATCCAGAATTCAGCATTGCACGTACCATCCTCCATTTTGTTGTTATTCCCTCTACTCACATAGAAATTGAGCATCCTTAGATGTAAAGATGCTCGTAGTATTGCCCATGTATGAACAAGGGTTAAAGAATTAACCTTTACCAGAATTCATCCCGCCAGCAGTCAACATTTTGAGGTGTAATTCAAACACCATAGATTATATGACATAAAGGAAATCGAACAAATTAGTTCCGTAGGTAAGAAGGGATAGATATATTGGCAACACAAATTCAAATGTTTTTAAGCAGCGCTGCCACTGCGCAATGTGCTGGACTTATGGAAACCCACTTTTGTTCAACTAGGTAGCCAATTGCAATTCATTACCAGTACACAGTAAAAAGCTTATAAGTATATCATAAGTTCAAAACATCTATCGTCTAATAAAACCATGGCAAAGCTCTTGCCACCCTTCCTAAAAGGAAGTTCAGAACATTGATACATAGGATTGTCAAACCTCAGCTTATACTAACAAGCTTCTTTTTTGTTGTCACCATCATATATATATGACTCACTAGGTTTCCATGTGGATATTGCTTTCAGTATCCTTCCCTTCCATCCCATTAGTAGCCACTGATCATCTTCGATGGTAACATAATCTTTGTGATATTTTCCCGCCATATCTCTTATCACTTTCACAATGTCTGGATTCAGTGGGAGCTGCTCAAAGCCAGCATTAAGGTTTCGTGACTTCCACTTCTTATAATTCTCTGGTCTCTCAATCCTTTCGGATCCTTCACATGCGATGACATTGAGAAGTTGGCACAGAAACATGCCCCTCTCTATGTGCATTCTTGTCTCATTATTTCGTGGAACAGTTTTATCAAGGATATCAAATACTGCAGAGTAATGGTACATTGCTTCTTTAAAACGTGTTAAAAAGAAGGGGGTACAGTATGATCCATTCACTACTCCATGCACAAAAACTTTTGGCTTCATCAATCTAATGTTATTAAGAACCTTATTCCTTGCGCTGTTTATGGATACTGTCTCATCACCCACACTCTTCATTCGGTCTATGCAGTTAACTATCAACACATCATCTTCCTCAATGTTGAGATCTTCTATACGTATGGTTTCCCACTTTGATGATATTACTTGATATTCAAAAGGCACATTGAACATGCTTGCATAATCTGCTAATCGTTGTTCCGTGTTCTGCCTATTCATTTGGTTTGGTCGAGATCTCAATACCTGTGATCCGAACCTTGGGAGGCCCATGTTCCCTATTTGCGAGTTGCTCAAACAGCGATGGCCATTGAAAACCAAAGGAATTGCCAAAATCGATAATGTGCACCTTAGATTTTCCCTTTGAGACATCAAGGATTGTCTTATTTGAGAAATAAAATGATGCCCTCGGTAAAGGATTTACCGCTAAAGACAATTGGAATACCTTTAACATGCCCACAGGATTGGTGATTTTAGTGATCAATTGCGATACAGCTGACTCCCAGTTCCAGCTAATCGCGCCTCAAGGCATTCCACTAGACAAAATGCTAGCCTCTGGGTATCATCCCCATTTATTGAGGAATGTTGCCTTATTATGTTCAGCATGTCATTTGCTAAGGTATGGTTACTCACAGATACTGCTTGTGCACATTGGATAAGAATGGTTCTTAGATCCACCACCTCTTTCTTCTGTTGCTTCTTTCCTCGTGTCTTCCGCCATGCTGATGTTATTCCTTGTTCATTCTGTGAATGTACAGTTGATTTGTTTGTCATAATTTCTTGCAAAACAACAGCTTCATCCGTAGGTTTATGCTCAAAGAAGAGTAGAATGTCAAACATCTCATCTCGGGTTGGCCCATAGAACGAAAAGGCGACCTGCTTGCAACTCCTTGCTTCTAACAAATAAGAATCTTCTATAAGTGAGTAATTTCCACTGTGAATCTCAGATGATGCATGCTTTCTCATATCTGCAACATTTACCTCAAGTGATTGATTATCTCGGCTACGCTTTGTAGCAATTGACAGGCCATCAATTTTCACACCTAGCTCCTTGTTTCGTGCACCTTGAGTGAAATGCTTTGTCTCTTTGACTATGTCACACAGACTCCATGGAGCTTCAAAAGCTTGCAAGTTGTTATTAGAGTGATTATTAGTTGAGTCAATAGCAACAGAGCAGCGACTGCATGACTGCGTTGAAGACTTGCTGCTGCCATCGAGGTTATTCAGATGACCACAGCTACAATGTGATGGTGATTCAGGATAAGTGTGTCCAAGAATTCTATAGAAAGGCTCTTCCATAGCTCTAAGGGCATACTCTCCATAATGGAATTTTACCTTGTCGTCATCGTCCTGATCCATCAACAACTTGTTTAAGTAATTGATGGTTATATCTGAGTTGATGTAACTATTATTAGAAGAGTCTGCCACATTGGTTCCATACCAATCTAGTGCAGCATTGCTACTGAGGTCACAGAATTGAGGACCATCTATTGTACTCGAATAGGAGGCACTCAATGCAATATGGTCACTATCGTTAAAAGTACTTGATAGAGGAGGGTAATACTTGGATCTTGGTTGGTCCAAAAATAACTCCAAATCATTTGACTCATCGGCTGGATCAAGGATGGCATAGAACCCAGAAGTTGCTGACATGTTGCTTTGGAAATCCTCAAAGTTAGAACTAGATTTGTCGTTGAACTCCATTGATGGGGTTCTTGATCCTTGCCAAAAGTCAGACGGTCCCGTTAAACTTCCCTGTAAATAATGAAATTAATATGTGAAATGGAAACATATAACAAACTATATTATATATCCTTGTACTCTGGTTTTCTATTGTCAAATATAATTATCAATTGTGACTACTGTAATTCCTTAATAATCTGTAGGATGAGAATTTCTGAAAACATGCACTGGATCACATTAGTTACATACTTATATATAGTAATATATATGATGCATGTAGACTATGGAGTATCAGTCTCCTAGCTAGTGAGAGCAGTCTGATTTTCAGGAACTTTAGGAGTGTAAAATGCCCAATCTGAGCCAAAAAATTAGGTTGAAGAGAGCTTGCTACCTTCTTTTCTGTAACCCTAAAAAATTCTCAGAAGGGTTCAATATTTAAACTTTTGAGTTCAAGGAGTACATTAAACAAAGCTTTTAAAAAAATTGAAAGAAGGCAGTAGGAACTCTGCCTTTCGAGAGAGAGAGAGAGAGAGGGAGAGAGAGAGGGAGAGAGAGGGAGAGGGAGAGGGAGGCTTTTAACAAAATTGAAACAAGGCGGTAGAGGCATAAACATACTCCACATCCCAAAACACGGCTGGGCAACGGCAAGAGACAAATCAACACAAGTGTCTTGTAAATTGAACAAAGGTATAGAAACTTGGAAAACTTTTCTTTAAAAATTAAGAAAATCTTCATGAAAAATGCATGACAGTTTAGAACAGTAACCATGTTAGGAGAGTCAAGAGCCTAATGAGCCTTAATCCATTAAGACTAATTAGTCGCTTGCTTAGGAGTCAAATTAACCTCTTCATATAAGGAGACAAGATGTATCAATCTAATCAAGTAAGAAATTAGAAAGAAATCCCTTCTCTCTTGCCGCCGTGGGCAAAGCCCTGCGGCCGGCCATCCTAGCGCCCCTAGCCCTAGCCGTCACCGCTGTGAACAGTACCCGAGGCATTGTAACCATCGTGGGTACTGTAGCTCACCCAATGCTGCCGCTCCCATCAACTCTCTTCTCTCGATCCCCAACAGCCACACATAACAAACCAGCTGTTTTTTTAGCATAAATACAGCAGGGGAAACCCCCACCGTGAGATTTTATAAATAAAAAAAAGGGTAAGAAATGTACAACTAACAAGCACAACAAAAACCACCCAAGAGGCTGAGTGAGCCACTTGACAGACAGAAAACTAAGAAAAGGGATCTATACAGAGGAGGAAAGAAGAATGTTCATCCTCAGACATCCTAAGAGCTTGCAGTTTAGCCTCGTCTAAGAAGGAGCATTTCCAGGAGGAGAAATAAAGTTGGTTCGTTGCTTCCATATGTGCCAGGCAGCGATGATGAAGATCTTCATAAAGAAGCGATTTTGGTATTGCTGCTTTGACTGCATCACCATTTGGAAGAGATCACTTTGGAAGTTCCGGTGCATATTCAAGTGATGCCAGCAGGCCTGACTGAACGGGCAACTGAAGAAGAGATGAAAAGCAGTTTCCTCAACATTGAGAACACAGTTGTAGTTGTTGCCCTCCAACTTGTGTTTTTTTCCTTTTGAGAAGATTCCTTGTGTTTAGCCTATCCATAATCATGAGCTAAGAGAAAACTTTAAGTTTGTTACAGCACTTTGAATCCCAAATCCATAGGAAAGGGGCAGGAGGCTGAACATTTTTGTAGAGGAAGTTGTAGAATTTAGAAGAAGTATAGTTGCTGCTGCCCCAAATATAGTGCCAGGAATCTTTTGTCACCTTTCAACTTTGATGTTAGAGAGACAGAGATAGGGAGGGAGGGACTCTCTGGCTCTCTCAAACACACACGCTCACTCATTGTGCTTCGCAATAAGCTAGCATATACTATTTGTCAAGACAAGTAAAGTAAAATAGTCCTCGATAACTATTTTAGTCACTGGTTTTTTAATCACTTATTCAGTTTGGCACACAAGCACATTATATTAGTCATGGCATTAATTCAACATGGACTTGATCAAGAAATGGCTTGGAGATTAGAGGGTCTTATTATATTTACCATTGTTTCCCTGCAGGGATGGCACCTGATGCAATCGGCAGGCCTGGAAACTGAACACCAGACGTACGTGGAGACGGACCTGCTGTACGGTTGTTAGATATGAATGGAAGACTGATCGATCTTGCCGTACAACGAGGCAAGTCTTTTATAGGGAGGCTCTGGCTTCTGGCTTCTGGCTGGCTAGGGCCTGCAATCACCTAGCTCAGCTCACTGGTGCCGAGGGAAGCCAGAGCGAGTTAATTTGTCAGGTTGCACCGTTGCAGTATGAGTTTGCTCACTGGTGGGTCTGACGAGGCTCCCCAACGTTGATAGCTACGGTTGAATTCGTTCTCCAGTGCCCATCAGGAAAGCCAAGGGAAAAAACATACTCAAGAAGCGGAGGGGTCGATGCAGAGATGGCAGATATGCCATCACCGCTGATGTTGGGTGTGCTTACAGTCACGGTTTGTGCCTCGGAATTGCAGTCGGCTTGCTGGCGACATGTTCACCGCTAGCTATTGCTCCCAGAGTAAACCTTTCTTTGTACGTTATGTTGAAATTTTATATGTCGGTGCATAAGAGGGCAGCGCTTTTGAACCAACTAATCTGCATGCCAATCTCATACTCCGTCCATTTTAAATTATAGGTTGTTATGATTCTTCTAAATGTGTAACTCTTAATTAATATGCATCCGGAAGGTATGTCTAAATGTATAGTACTGCAAATTATGTGTATTTTGAAGGGCTAAAATAGCTTACACTTTGATGGAATGGATGAGTAGTGTTAGTTTAATCGGATAAGCAGCTTTGCCGCTTTAATTTTTGATTTCGACATATAATATCATGTTCTTTGCATCAGAATCTTACGTCACACGATAATACTCAGATTATTTTTACTAGCCGTCAGAATCAATTTTCAGTTGATGGTGATTTTGGACTATCAGTATCAGTATCAAGGGCGACTAAAAACAGGCCATTTCCATTTGCAGTTGACCAAGTCGTCACTAGAAATACATTTTTAAAGATAGGTTTGGTTGGTAACTGCTGTGCTAGAATTCGGTTCTTGAAAACAATATGCAAAATGAGGGGGAAATCATGCCTAGGTTGTACCACCGAAGTGGCCCCTGGGCCATGCCCAGATTTTTTAGGAAAATATCCTCGTGTGTTTTTTAGGATTTGAATCCACAACCTTCCTTCATGTGTGCCTTTCTCAGGAAAAAAAAGTACCTTTTTTGCGTAATACTAAAAGAAAAGTACTAGTAGGAGATAGAGGAAAAAACATAGGTATTATAGGAATTCGAAAATAATTTTAAAGAAATGCCAATGAAATTTTGAAGGAATGCACTTCCTCTATTTTGCTGATGTCATACACTGTTTGGAACAAAGAAATCAACTCTACCCGTCCTCTATAAAGGAACAAACCCAGTCACAAAATACAGGAAAGAAAATAGTCCACTCTGATCCAAAGCCTTCGCGAATGCCCGAGATGGACGTGCTCGTGGAAGTTAAGAAGTTGATAGAAACAAATTGTTTCGTGGCTCTTCTTACCTTTTAAAAATGGCCAACTGGTCATCTTCTTCCTTGAGCTCATGGCCATCCCTCCACGGTCGACCTGGTGAGGAAGGGGGCACGGGTGACAGGCTGGAGCTGGGCTAGCAGCAGTGCTGGGCGTTGGCTGCGTGAAGGGGCGGCTGTGGGTTAGGAGTGTCAAGAGTATTGGTCTTGGGGGACGTTGATGGCTGTTCACCATAAGGTTGTGCTTGTTTATTGTTTGAAATTTTCTCTCGTAATAAAATTTGGATGCATGGCCCGATCTCAGAAAAAAAATGACAGCGGCTACAGTGTAGCGACCCAGAGAGAGACTGCGAAAACAACAAAATAAATAAAACGAGAAGGTAACGAGTGGACGAGGATAGCTCAACTTTTGGTCAAACAAGAACATCTCTGGCAATAGCCTCTAAAATAGAGTATTACTCTCTCTCTCTCCCAGTATAAATATCGTTTAGCTTTTAATGTTTGTACCAAAATAAATGTCGTTTGAGGGAGTAGAGTAAGTTTTGCACTCTAGTATAGTACTTGTACACTACCATTATCCGTATCATTGAAAGTCATTTGAGCGTGCATCCACACAATGGTCTTCTCATTGTATGAATGATGAGACATGTGAGTACCGTGTATTTTATAGGTGTTTTTGGTATCCATGTCCTAAGACGACAATAATATTGAGACAGAGGAAGTACTTTAGATTTAAGGGTCTCCTCTACTTTTATTTTCCAATCTTCACTCTGGCAATAATGAGACATGTGAGTACTGTGTATTTTATAGGTGTTTTTGGTATCCATGTTCTAAGACGACAATAATACTGAGACAGAGAAAATACTTTAGATTTAAGGGCCTCCTCTACTTTTATTTTCTAATCTTCACTCTGGTAATAGACTTCAAACTAAAGCGCAGGTACTCGACTTGAGCCAGCCAACTGACGACACGCAGGTGCCTATTGGCTTGCGGATGTCGTGGTGCCTTGGGCATGCGCATGGACTCCGTTGCTGACTTCTGTCTTTTCCCCAGCTGCGCACCAGCGGGCGGGGCCCCTGGTAATGGCGTGTGGCGTATCAGCTGTTGGCTTGTTGCTGTTCAGGAAAGGTGGCGGCTACGGCGTGATATCAACCAGCGGCACTCACGGGGCGCGCGCGGTGGCGACCCACATCCATCACTGATCACTGGCTGACACTGCTGCGCCATCCCCCTGTCACAGTGCGTGCATCAGGCCCAGAAATCAAAGACAAGGGCAAGCGGCCCAAGAAGCCCAACAACAAGTTCACTGGACCGGACTGGAAGAAATGAAGAAACGGAGCCCAGCTGCGTCTGGTAATTGCTGCTGAAGCAGCTATAACCGAATATAAAACAGGGTAGCGTATCTGGTGATTGCTGCTGAAGCAGCTGTAACCGAATATAAAACAGGGTAGCATATCTGCTTTTGCTTTCGTCTTGGTTGGTGACGGCGAACTAGCGGCGAGCTGCGGCTCGAGAAACCATCGGCGTCGACCGATTCCATTGCTATCTTAGCTACAAACTCGAATAGATTCGTAATATACACTGTCGTGGTTCCTAGTTACTCTATCCATCGATCGGTGTTGTTACATTTGGTATCAGATTCAGCCGATCCATCCATCCAGTTCATCCTCGCTTTCCCATTTTTCCCCACTCGATTCCACTTCGCCACCACCCAAATTCTCTATGCTGGAATCGTCGCGCTGATTCACATCGAATCGGACCGTGAAATTCTGGCGCAGACCCGCAATAAGTTCACTATGAAGATTGAAGACCAGCTTGCGCAAATGCTCGGCAAGTTGGACGAGCAGACGAAGGGCATCAATGAAGGGAACCGCAAAATCAACGAGGTCCAAACCTCCATTGCGGACCTCAAGGCGGCCAAGGCGGAGTTCGATCAGTGGCGCCCGCAAGTCGACACCAAGGTGGCCAATCTCATCTCTTCCGTGGAATTTATGTGCAAGGAGGTGCAGGATTTGCGGTCGGCTACACCTAAGGAGAAGGCCGTCGCTGGCGATGCGTTCATCTACACCAAGTCACCGGGGTGCGCCCATCTGAACCCGCACCCTGCAGGGGCGGCGCAAGGGCCTTGTGGCCACGGCGTTGAACATGGTCACCGGGGGTCTGGTTCGGGGGACCATGGCACCCTCGAACCACCTCCGGTAAAAAGTGAGCCACCCACACCCCCAACCTCACCCCGTAGTGTGCTTGCTCACCAGTTCTATCCCTGTTGTCACCATGCTTCATCTAGCTCACATGTCCCACAACAGAACTTTCCTAAGTTTGCTGGCACTAATCCAAAATTCTGGATCAAACAGTGTGAAACCTATTTTGACCTCTATGATATTCCACCTTGTAATTGGGTTAAGCTAGCCACCATCAATTTTGTTGGCACTGCTACTTTTTGGATGCAAACCATAGAGTTGAATCTTCGTAAATGCTCTTGGGAGTTACTCTGTCAGAGTGTGATAGATCATTTTGAGCGTGATCAATTCAATCATCTTATAAGACAGTTTTTCCATGTTAAACAAACCAGCACTGTCTTAGAATATATCACACTATCTGATGAGCTCATGCATCAACTCCTTGCTCATGATCCACTTGTTAATCCTGCTTTCCTCACTGGTCGTTTTGTCGATGGTCTTCATCCGGCTATTAAATCTGCTGTTATGATGCAACGTCCGAAGGACCTTGATACGGCTAGTACCCTTGCTCTATTGCAGGAAGAATTGTTGCTGGGTCACTCTTCCCCAGATTATAAGAAGCTTGAAGCAGGGAAAGCTTTTAAGAAGACCAAGGGGTATTTTGCAACACCATCAGTCACACAGTATTCAACAACCCCAGTGATCTCTTCTGTCAAGCCTTATTATGCTGCATCAGGATCTAATTCAGACTCAGGCATTTCTTATTCTGCATCAAAGATTGATGACAAATTGTCAGCCCTCAAGCAGTATAGGAAGGCAAGAGGATTGTGCTTCAAATGTGGAGCTAAATGGGGACCAACTCACAGCTGTTCAGAAACAGTGCCTCTCCACATGATAGAGGAAGTCTGGCAACTTATGTCTGAACCAACAATAGAAGAAGCTAATATACCTGTAACTCCTGTTCAGGAAGAATTGATGGAACTCTCTGATCAAGCATTGAAAGGTTTTGTTGCCACTCAATCTCTGAAATTTGCTGCTGCTATTCAGAATTATAATTCTATCATTTTGGTTGACTCTGGGAGTTCCCACAATTTTATCAGTGAGACTCTTGCTGCTAAACTATCCCCATGCTGCTAAACTCCTTTACCTCGTCCATTAGCAGTCAGAGTAGCCGATGGGGCTCAACTTAAGTGTACTCATGAGGTGGTCAACTGTTCGTGGTCAGTGGCTGATAATCTGTTCAATACTACCTTCAAGATTTTACCACTGCAATGTTACAATGCTATATTAGGCATGGAATGGCTCGAGACCATTAGCCTTATGCACGTGGAATGGAAGCAGAAGTGGCTCTCTTTTGATTATCAGGGCAAGTATGTCAAGCTGCAAGGCATTAAAGAGGCATCATCTTTTTGTCAGGAAGTGTCTCTTAATCAGATTGCTGCTGTGGAGAAATCTAATCAGATATGGGGCATGGTTGAGTTGTATCAGGTTTTTGAAACTCAGGATACAACTGAGATAACTTTACCTGCTGACATAAGTGATCTAGTCCAAGAATTTCAAGATATATTTGAAGAACCATCTGGCACCCCTCCTACCAGTCCCATACTCATACTATACCATTAGTTCCTGGCGTGCAACCATTCAGATTGAAGCCATATAGATACACACCATTGAAAAAAGATGAAATCAAAAAGCAAGTACAGCATCTGTTAGACCACAAGATGATTAAGGAGAGTGCTAGTCCTTTTGCATCCCCTGTTTTATTGGTAAAGAAAAAGACTGGTGAATGGAGAATGTGTGTCGATTATAGAAGACTTAATGCACACACTGTGAAAAATAAGTTTCCCATCCCAATTATTGAAGAACTGTTTGAAGAGTTACATGGAGCTCAGTGGTTTACTACACTTGATCTGAGATCTGTGTTTCATCAAATTCTTGTTCATCCTGCAGATCAATATAAAACAACATTTCAAACTCATCAAGGCCACTATGAGTATATTGTGATGCCATATGGCTGACTGGAGCTCCTGCCACATTTCAATTTGTTATGAACAGCATTTTGGCTTCTCTTCTTCGGAAATGTGTGGTGGTCTTTATTGATGATATCCTCATATACAGTGCTACTTTTGAGGAACATGTCCAACATGTCAGGCAAGTGTTTGCTCTATTACAGAACCATCAGTTCAAGGTCAGGTTATCCAAATGCTTCTTTGATAAGCAAGAGTTGAAATATTTGGGGTCATATTCTGAGTCCCAATGGAGTGTCTACTGACCCCTCTAAGATAGCTGATGTCCAGAGTTGGCCCAGTCCTGTTAATGTCAAAGAACTACGGGGATTTCTGGGTTTAGCAGGCTACTACAGGAGGTTTGTCAGGAACTTTGGGGTTCTGGCAAAGCCCCTCACTGAATTGCTGAAAAAGGGGACATTGTTTGTCTGGACAGAAGCAGCTGAGTCTGCCTTCCAACTGTTAAAACAAGCTTTAACTTCTGCTCCTGTCCTAGCTGTACCCAACTTTAACAAACCCTTTACCATAGAAACTAATGCTTCAGATCATGGAGTTGGGGCTGTCTTACATCAAGAAGGACATCCTATTGCATTTGTGAGTAAGGCTCTAAGGCCCAAGAATCAGGGATTGTCTACTTATGAAAAGGAGAGTTTGGCAATTCTGCTAGCAGTGGATCAGTGGAAGTCCTATCTTTTACCTGCTGAATTCATTATCAACACTGATCACCGTAGCCTAACTCATCTTGCCGAGCAGAACCCTCATTCTTATTGGCAACAAAAAGCTATAACCAAGTTGATGCAGTTTAAGTATAAAATCTGTTACAAAAAGGGCACTACCAATTGTGCTGCAGATGCTCTATCTTGAGCCAGTCATTCTGGTGGTATTCTTCACGCCATTTCTGTTGCTATACCCTCTTGGCTGGACTCTTTGCAGAAATCTTATACTAAAGATGAAGTTGCTAGTAAGTTGTTGTCCACTTTGTCTATGCAGAACCCTTCTGGGAATTTTTCTTTGGACCAAGGGGTGATCAAGTACAAGAAGGTGATTTGGCTTGGTCATTCTGCACATTTTTAGCATCTAGTTACTGAACAACTCCATTCAAGTCCTATTGGTGGTCATTCTGATTTCTTGGTCACTTACAAAAGGATCAGAAATTTGCTTTATTGGCCTCACATGAAGATTACCATTAAAAGCTTTATTGCGGCATGTTCTGTGTGCCAGCAGGCCAAATCTGAACATGTTCCATATCCTGGCTTACTCCAACCCCTTCTGGTACATGATCACGCTTGGCAAGTTGTCACAATGGACTTCATCGAAGGCTTACCCTCCTTTGCTCAATATAATTGTATTCTAGTGGTCGTGGATAAGTTCAGTAAGTACGCACACTTCATTAAGCTCAGGCATCCATTTTTGGCTCTACAAACTGCCAAACTGTATATGGAGCAAGTGTAAAAACTTCATGGTATGCCGAAAGCTATAGTGTCTGATCGTGATAAGATCTTTACCAGTCATCTTTGGAGGGAATTTTTCACTATATCTGGCACACAACTGAGTATGAGTTCCGCATATCATCCTCAAAGCGATGGGCAAACGGAAAGGGTTAATCAATGCATTGAAGCCTATCTTCGTTGTTTCATCAACGCTTGTCCTGCTCAGTTGTCTCAGTGGCTTCACTTAGCCGAGTTCTGGTATAACTCTTGCTATCATTCTTCTCACCAGAAGTCTCCCTTTGAGGTCTTATATGGTCACGGTCCTCGCCATTTTGGCATCGATCCTGCTCAAGCTTGTCCAATCCCAGATTTAGAAGGTTGGCTAAGTGATCGTAAAACAGCTAATGCATTGATCCATCAACAGCTATTGAGAGCACAGCAGCGGCAGAAAAATCAGGCTGACAAACATCGTACTGAGGGGAGTTTTGCCATTGGTGATAAGGTATGGTTAAAGCTTCAACCAAATGCTTAGCACTCTGTTACTGCTAGAACTTGTCACAAGCTCTCCTACCGTTACTTTGGTCCTTATGAAATCGAAGCCAAAGTGGGTTCTGTTGCCTACAAGCTGAAGTTACCCGTAACATCTGCCATTCATATATCTGCCATTCATCCTGTTTTTCATGTCTCGCTACTCAAGAAGGTAACTAGCTCGGACCTGTGCCTTTCACTCCAATCCCATCAGACCCTTTGGTTCAGCAGAAGCCGGAGATGGTATTGGATCGTCGGTTTGCACAAAGTCCAGGCGTACCTTTTATTAGCTGTTAATCAAATGGACTTCTTGGCCACCGGAGCTTGCAACTTGGGAAGATGAGGATGAAATTCTGCGTTTATTTCCTAAGTTCACGTCTTGGGGTCAAGACGTTTCAAAAGGGGGGGCGATGTCATAGTGCGTGCATCAGGCCTGGAAGTCAAAGGCAAGGGCAAGCGGCCTAAGAAGCCCAACAATAAGTTCACTAGATCGGACCGGAAGAAATGAAGAAACGAAGCCCAGCTGCCTCTACTGATCGTTGGTGAAGCACCGAATATAAATCAGGGTAGCGTATCTGCTTTTGCTTTCGTCTTGGCTGGCGACGGCGAACTGGCGGCAAGCTGCGGCTCGAGAAACCGTCGACGTCGACCGATTCCATTGCTATCTTAGCTACAAACTCGAATAGATTCGTAATATCTACACACCCCGCGCCCGTGCACTCCGTCTTCACTCACCGTTCGCCGCCGATCGATCCATGGGGTGGGCGCTGGCTCTGCACGGCGGCGCCGGGGACGTGCCGCGCACGCTGCCACCCGAGAGCAGGGAGCCGCGCCTCACCACGCTCCGCCGCTGCCTCGACATCGGCACCGCCGCGCGCCAGGAGGGCCGCACCGCGCTCGACGTCGTCGAGCTCGTGGTACGCCCCTTACTCGTCTCGTCTCCGATCCCTCTGTGTCTGTCTGGTGCCGGGCGGCAGCCCTCGGCGATTCTTGATCAGTTGATCCCATACATGGTTAGGTGCGGGAGCTGGAGGACTGCCCGCACTTCAACGCCGGCCGGGGCTCCGTGCTCACCTCCGCCGGAACCGTCGAGATGGAGGCCTGCGTCATGGAGGGCGCCACTCTGCGCTGCGGCGCCGTCTCGGGACTCTCCACCGTCGCCAACGCCGTCTCCCTCGCCAGGCTCGTCATGGAGAAGACGCCGCACATCTACCTCGCCTTCGACGGCGCCGAGACATTCGCCAGGGAACAGGTTAGACAAATTGGAATCGGCTCCTAATCCTGTTTTCCGCGATTGATGGACTCTGCTACTGTTTTTCGGCTTCGTTTCATTTTGTTCTCGACCTGCTACTGTCAGCATTAGGTGTCCTTGTTCAGTTTTCAGGCATGAATTCAGAAACCCAAACAAGAACATTAAAAATGAGGGGAAAAGATTAAACTTTTGATATCAGATTTACCAATACCGCTGATACCAGAGTAGTTTGCTCAGTCTTTCTTCCAGTGACAGACAATGACGACAGGTCATCTAGTATATTCCTGATGGAGAAAGATTGAAGAGCTCCACTAGTTGTTTACAGATTACACGCTTTTGATCTGATTGGTTAGTGGTCACTTGTCAGGGGGTGGAGACTAAAGATCCAAGCCACTTCATCACGGACAACAACATCGAGCGGCTGAGACAGGCGAAAGAGGCCAACAGGGTGCAGGTACCATCAGACCTTTTTTTCCCGGTCCCCTTGTTCAGTTTTGGCGTGGCACATTCAGGATCTCAGGATTCGCTATCCTGGCGAAATAATTGATTCACATCTCATCTTTAGCATGACTCATGTGTTGCCAAACACGGACAAACCTATGTGTTTGCAGCAAGAATAGAGATAGTACATACTATGTAGCTTCAGTCTGGCACTGTAAAAGGTAGACAAAGACATTACTGTCGATCTACTGTGACTGACAGACAAAGTTCATCCTCAAGAATCGGTATAAGATGAAGATATATTTTATTTCTAGAGCAAGCCATGGCCCTTATTGCACTTCAAGAATCGATATAAGATGGAGATATATGTGACCCTCAGTATGGTTTGAGTATAATTTGATCTATTGGCCACACTTCAAGAATTGGTTTTATGCAGCTGGTCTTCTCTTTTCATGTTTGCCAGATCGACTACACCCAGCCAGCAGCAGCAGCAGGCCGAAAATTCCAGGCCCCGGCGGACGACAACAGCCAAACCGGAACTGTGGGGTGCGTGGCCGTGGACGCAGCGGGCAACCTCGCGACGGCGACGTCCACGGGCGGGCTGGTGAACAAGATGCCCGGCCGGATCGGCGACACGCCCGTGGTGGGCGCCGGCACCTACGCCAACGCACTCTGCGCGGTGTCCGCCACGGGCAAGGGCGAGGAGATCATCCGGTACACGGTGGCGCGCGACGTCGCGGCGCTTCTGGAGCACGGCGGGGACGCCCTCACGTTGCGCGACGCCGCGGCGCGCGTCGTGGCGGGGGCACCACGCGGCACCGTGGGGCTCGTGGCCGTGTCGCGCCAGGGGGAGATCGCCATGGCGCACAACACCACGGCCATGTTCAGGGCGTGCGCCACCGAGGCCGGCCACGTCGAGTTCGGCATCTGGACGGACGCCGACGCCGACGGAGAGACTGTCAGCGTCGCGCTCTAAGGTGTTCAGTTCCCGTGTGGTGTATTATTGCCACTTTGTCGGCGGGCAAAAGACTCGTTTTCTCGGTTAATGTCACCGTGCTTCAGTTTGTCTGTTTGGAAAACTTGATTTTCTTTGGATGGGAGGAAAACCACTTGATTTTCTTTGGATGGGAGGAAAACCATTCTTGAGCGTTCTCAGTTAATTGCTCCTCTCCATTAGAGAAAAAGTCTATTACAGCATGCTTTCCTAAATCGTAATGCTTTTGTTTTTTTCTTGAACAATACAGATTATAGTACCCATAATATCTTGATAACCTAGGCATGGATGGGGGGCGCCCGGCCCCCTTCCCCCACTTTTCATGTTGTTTTCCAGAATCTGACTTCTAGTTGTTGCTAACATAGCTAAAAATGTATTTCTACTGATGACTCGGTCAAACGCTAATGAAAACGGTCTCTCTGTTAACTTGCCCTTCATATGCGGATACTGATGGTAAAAAATCACCATCAACTAATAAAAGATGATTTTGACCGCAAGTCAAAAACAATCTGTGTATCGTCGCGTCCGGCTTTCGATTCTTTGTTGTTGCTGATCGCTTGGTCCGTCTCGAAGGAGCGGAATGGCCAATTCTATTTGGCAAGTGGTTGAGGCGGCGTTCAGGGAAGGGGAAGAATGGGAGCTCGTGGGATTCGCGCTGTTGTCTGCTCTAGCTGCTATTTGGTCGCAAAACGCTAAAGTAATGTAAACCATAATGCAGGATCCAGGAGCCTAGGTTTCTCGGTCTTGGATGTTTGTGGCCGATCGCCTACATTTCATTGTAATTTGGATGGACTATCTTGCCTCTTAATGAGAACCGGGTTGAAACCACCCGTGAAAAAAAAATTGTCGTGTGACTTCCAATCCAAAGAACTTGATATTGTATATGTCAAAGTCACAAATTAAAGCGGGAAAGCTGCTTATTATATATCTGGATAGATGATAATTTCAAAGTGTAAGCCGTTTTAGCTTTTCAAAATATATATAGTTCTTACTGTACATATTGACATAACGTCTGGATAGATGATAACAAAAGTAATGTAATGTATCTAGAAAAGCAAAGATGGAGTATAAGATTCTAAGTGCAGATTAGCCGGTTCAAAAGTGCTGCCCTCATTTGCATCGACATATAAAACTTCAACATAGTGTGCAAAGAAAGGTTTACTCTGGGAGCTATAGCTAGCGGTGCACATGTCGCCGGCAAGCCGACTGCAATTTCGAGGCACAAACTGTGACTGCGAGCACACCCAGCATCAGCGGTGATGGCACACCTGCCAGTATCAGGCATAGCTGCCTCTCAAGCAGCATCTGAGTCGACGCCTCAACCGTCGGGAGCCTCGTCAGATACCAGTGAGCAAACTTGTTTAGTTCAGTATTCGGCGCTACGTAACAACAAGATTCCCCGTCACATCAAAATACCGGTATATACATAGAATACTAAAATTAAAATATAATTACACAGTTTGGTTGTACTTTGCGAGACGAATATTTTAAGTCTAATTAATTAAAGTTTAAATAATTTTTACTAAATATAAACGAAATATTATAACCATTCTGCTACAATAATTCTGACATCCGTCGAGGGACTAAATAAGGCCTCATACTGCAACGACGGTGCAACCTGACAAACTAACTGGCACTTGCTTGCGTCGGCACCAGTGAGCTGAGGCAGCTGATTGCAGGCCCCAGCCAGAAGCCAGACCCTCCCTATAAAAGACTTGAATTTCCATTCATCTCACGGCAGCAAAATCGATCAGTCTTCCATTCATATCTCACAACCGTACAGCAGCAGGTACGTCTCCACGTACATCTGGAATTCAATTTCCATGCCTGCTGATCCCATCAGGCGCCATCCCTGCAAGGAAACAATGGTAAATATAGTAAGACCCTCTTATATATCTCCAAGCCATTTCTTGACCAAGTCCATGTTGAATTAGTGCCATGACTAATATAATGGGCTAGTGGTCAATGAACCAGTGACTAAAATGGTTACCGGGGACTATTTTTATTTTACTTATGTTGACAAATATATGCTAGCTCATTGTGAAGCACGATGAGTGTGTGTGTATAAGAGAGAGTCCCTCCCTCCCTCTCTCTAACATCAAAGATTAGGCGGTTACTGTTCTAATGCCATGCGTTTTTCATGAAGACTTTCTTGTGTTGTAAGAAATGTTTTCCAAGGTAGTAGAGTTTCTCATAAGTTTTCTTTTTGATCCCCCCCCTCCGCGTCGTCTCTCCGAGCGAGGCGACTCGGGGGCGACACCCGCCGCCGCCGCTCAAAGGCCCCACCTCCGCCCATCTCCCCCGGCCGCCGCCGCCGTAGGTCTACTCGCGGCGGTGGCGGCCCGCGCCGGGCACCGAAAAAAGGCCGCGCGGCTGCACCTCACTCCCCTCCTCCACCCTTCTCTCCCCTTCTCTTCCTCCCGAGAGACGCCGAACTCCGGCCATGGGCAGCCGTTGGCGACCCAGGGGCGCCGGATCCAGGACCCCTGGACATGGATCCGGTCCTCCCATACCGGGATCTGGCGCGTGGTAGTCTTGAGCCGGCCTCAAGCGGGTGTCCTCGCTTGGCGCTCGTGACTGAGCGGTGACGGCGCCGGAGACCGTCTGGCCTGGCAGATGGCCGCGTTGGGCGTGAGCCCGGTAGCCGCTGCCTGGATCTGGCGGCCGGGCTCCCTACAGGCTGGTGGGGGCGCCTGGGCTTCTTCGCCAGCGGCTGGCGAGCAGCGAGGTTGTCGTCGGTGCTTGGTGGGGATGGCCTCCCCTTCTCCTTCAACGCGACGCAGTGGGTTCCTGTCGGGCCGAGGCGCGCCAGCACGGCCCCCACTTCGACTCGGCTGAGCCTGCTGCGGAGCAAGATGGCGTGCGCAATGGAGCAGGATGTGGTGTGCAGTTCGGTAGGGCAGCATGCTTGCGTTCTTTGTTTCCTCTGCAGGGACCCAACAGCGATGCGAGCGCACATTTTGTCCGCGGGCTTGCCGGTGGTGGGGATGTGTGCCAGCGCGTCGTTGCGCCTTGAGCCTGCCCGTGGTTTCAGAATCGACGAGCTACAGGCCATGGGACTAGGGAGACTAGGCGAAAGCCGTGCACGACCTTGTCTCTGCGATCGACGGCGACACCATTGGCGCCATTTACCTCCTTGGAGGCGTCGATGATGTAGTCCCCACCCTATGACCATAGTTTTGTCCCTCCCCCCGGGTGAAAACCCAGCTCTAGTCATCTAGAGCCGGTGGCGACGGCATTATCGACGTCGTAACCCTCTTGAGGGCGCCATTGTGGAGGCGGATTCTAGCTTGATCCTACGGCGACCTTATGTCTCTCTTTGTTTCCTCTCCCCCATGTTTCGTTGATCCCTCTTAGGTGATGCTGGCCTGGCTGTCGGCTGTGTCCGAGCATCCGGCGAGTGTCCTCCTTTGGCGTCTCTGCTCCGTCGGCGCTCTCCTTGGTGGTGTAAGAAAATCAAATGCCGGGTAGAGTTTCCACCGCTGCCGCCATTCCCCTCCAAGGATTCCGCCATTCCACAAACTGTTGATGGACGAGGACAACGACGAGAAGGTAAAATTACAATATGGAGAGTATGCACCTAGAGCTATGGAAGAACCTTTCTATAAAATTCTTGGACATGCTTATCCTGAGTCACCATCACTTAGTAGCTGCAGCCATCTGAATAACCTTGATGGTAGCATCAGCAAGTCTGCTTTGTTGCTATTGACTCAAGTAATAATCACTCTAATAACAACTTGCAAGCTTTTGAAGTTCCATGGAGTCTGTGTGACATAGTCAAAGAGACAAAGCATTTCACTCAAGGTACACGACACAAGGAGCTTGTAGTGAAAATTGATGACCTTTCAATTGCTGAAAAGCATAGCCGAGATAATCAATCACTTGAGGTAAATGTTGCAGATATGAGAAAGCATGCATCGTCTGAGATTCACAGTGGAAACTACTCAAGTACAAAAGATTCTTGTTGACTAGAAGCAAGGAGTAGCAATCAGGTTGCCTTTTCATTCAATGGGCCAACCCGAGATGAGATGTTTGACAGGGTTCTACTCTTCTCTGAGCATAAACCTACAGATGAAGCTATAGTTTTGCAAGAAATTATGACAAACAAATCAACCGGAGATTCACATAATGAACAAGGAAGAACATCAGCTAGGCAGAAGACACGAGGAAAGAAGCAACACAAGAAAGAGGTGGTGGATCTAAGAACCATTCTTATCCATTGTGCAGAAGCAGTATCTGTGAGTAACCATACCTTAGCAAAGGACATGCTGGACATAATAAGGCAACATTCCTCAATAAATGGGGATGATACCCAGAGGCTAGCATCTTGTCTAGTGGACTGTCTTGAGGCGCGATTAGATGGAACTGGGGGTCAGCTGTATCGCAATTTCGTCACTAAAATCGTCAATCCGGTGGGCATTTTAAAGGTATTCCAATTGTCTTCAGCGGTAATGCCCTTCATGAGGGCATCATTTTATTTCTCAAATAAGATAATCCTTGATTTCTCGAAGGGAAAATCTAAGGTGCACATTATTGATTTTGTCATTTACTTTGGTTTTCAATGGCCATCACTTTTTGAGCAACTCGCAAAGAGGGGGAAGATGGGCCACCCAAGGTTCGGATCACAGGTCTTGAGCTACCAAAGCAAGGATTTCGACCAAATCAAATGAATAGGCAGAACACAGGACAACGATTAGCAGATTATGCTAGCATGTTCAATGTGCCTTTTGAATATCAAGCAATATCATCAAAGTGGGAAACTATACATATAGAAGATCTCGACATTGAGGAAGATGATGTGCTGATAGTCAACTGCATATGCCGAATGAAGAATCTAGGTGATGAGACACTATCCATACAAAGTGCAAGGAATATGGTTCTTAATACCATTAGAATGATGAAGCCAAAAGTTTTTGTGCATGGAGTAGTGAATGGATCATATAGTTCTCCCTTCTTTTTAACACGTTTTAAAGAAGTCATGTACCACTACTCTGCATATTTTGATATCTTGGATAAAACAGTTCCACGAGATAATGAGACAAGAATGTTCCTAGAGAGGGGCATCTTTCTGTAGCAACTTCTCAATGTCATCTCGTGTGAAGGATTTGAAAGGATTGAGAGGCCAGAGAGTTACAAGAAATGGAAATCACGAAACCTGAATGCAGGCAAGAGCTATGTATCATTGTTCTGAACTTTGTTTTATAAAGGGTGGCAAGAGCTCTGCCACGGTTTTATTTGACAATAGATGTTCTGAACTTCTGATGTACTTATAAGCTTTTTACTGTGTACTGGTAATGCATTGAAATTGGCTAACAAGTTGGACAAAAATGGGCTTCCATAGTCCAACACATTGCGTAGTGGCAGTGCTGCTTTTAAAAACATTTGAATTTGTATCGCCAATATATCCTTTCTTACCTACAGGACTAATTTGTTCGAATGCCTTTCTGCCATATAATCTATATATGGTGTTTGCATTACACCTCAAAATGTTGACGGCTGGTGGGACGAATTCTGCAGTAGTTTAATTCTTTAACCTTTGTTCATTCATGGGAAATACTACAAGCATCTTTACATCCAAGCATGCTCAATTTCTAGGTGAGTAGATGGAATAAGAAAAGAATGGAGGATGGTATGTGCAATGCTGAATTCTGGATCACAGTTGGTAGGTACTGGCAGCGAGGCAGTCATGCTCGCCGAACAAGAAAGAAATGAAAGAGGCGTGGAATGCAAGTACCTTGTTGGAGTCCGGAACGGACACATCGTTTTGGCTCTTGGCGTGCGCTGTAGCCGTTTTCTCCATCCGCATCCGGAAGTAGCCGGTCGCCGGTCCATACATGCATTCTATCAAACAGCTCTCGAGCATCCACTTGTCCTTGATGTCAGACACCAAGAGGGCTACCTCGACCATGAAGTGCATGGGAACAACAAAGGAGGGGGTGACTTGGCTGGCTCTCGCTTGTATCCCCTCTGGTCCTGCCGTTGGCTTGTTCGAAAGACTAGCACTCCGTAGAACGGCAGTACTACCGCAACCGCAAGTAGCTGCAAGGTGACAGGGTGATACGTCGGCACATTGCGCCGATATTAGTTTTTACTTTCTATAGACTAGAAATGATGATTCCTTTTGTCCCATCTAGATATAGATTTTTTTTAGAATTACACAGTACAGTACAGTTGGACCGTAGTAGGATTAAGGCCCTAATTTGAAATTATTAGCTGCTAATAATTAAATAACTAACAATTTGTATACCTAATATTAGCATTAGCTAATTTGGTTTAACTATAGTGAAATAGTTATTAGTTGAGTATTTAGCTAATAATTAGCAAAACTATTAGCTAGACCTGTTCAGATTTAAGAGCATCTAATCATAATTGGAGAGTCATTTCCATAAATATTGTTTTCCATATGTGTAAAGGCATCTCCAAGCCACTTCATCACGGACCAAACATCGAGCTGCTGAGGCAGACCAATGAGGCCAACAGGGTGCAGGTAACGTCAGAGCTTTTCCCGTCCCGTTGTTCAGTTCTGGCATGGCACGTTCAGGATCTCGCATGATTCGGTATCTTGCTAGCCTGTTGCAAGCGAATAAGGGGCACGCATAGTTTTAATCTTGGCGAAATAATTTATTCACATTCTCTTCTTGAACATGACTATGTTTGCCAAACACGGACAAACATATGGTCTATGCATTTGTGTTTGCAGCAAGAATAGAGATACAATATGTAGTTTCAGTCTGTCACTGTAAAAGATACACATAGGCATTACTGTCGATCTACTGTGACTGACTGACTGACATAGTTCATCCTCAAGAATCTGTATAATAAGATGGAGATATACGTGACAATCCATTGGTTCACACTTCAAGAATTGGTTTTTATGCAGCCAGACTTTTGTTTTCTTATTACTTGTCAGATCGGTAGGCAGATATCGGCTGAACCTGGACCTGCCGTTCAGCCCAAATCTGCCATGCGTACCTGCCGTTCAGCCAGTCCTGGTTCAGCCGAACACAGCCAATGAAAGGGCGGAACACCCAGGCCATGGTGGACGACAACAGCCAGACCGCCGGCACGGTGGGTCGTTGCGTGGCCGTGGACAACCTCGCGACGGCGATGTCCACGGCAGCCTGATGAACAAGACGCCCGGCCGGATCAGCGACACGCCCCTAGTAGGCACCGGACGTACGCCAACGCGTTGTGCGCGGTGTCAACCATGGGCAACTGGGCAAGAGCGAGGAGATCGTCCGCCGCACCGTGGCGCGCGACGTCGCGGCGCTGGTGGAGCACGGCGGGGGTGCAGTCCCGCTGCGCGACGCCGCGGCGCACGTCGTGGCGGGGGCGCCCCGCGGCACCGTGGGGCTGGTGGCCGTGTCGCGCCAGGGCGCCGTCTGCATGGCGGACACCGCCGTCATGTTCAGGGCGTGCGCCACCGAGGTCGGCAGCATCTGGACGGACGCCGACGCCGATGAAGAGACTGTCAGCGTCGCGCTCTAGGTATTCAATTCCCGCGTGGCGTATTCTATCGTCCGCGTTCCATTATTGCTAAGAAGATCGATAGGAGGAAAACTCTGAAATGATGACGTGAAACATTGTTGGGCTTTCATTATTAGAGAAAAAAAATATCATTCTGTTTTCTTGAACTATGAAGATGAAGATTGTGGTACCCACAATATCCCAACAAAACATAAGGAATATTTGTGTACCGGTACCATCACTTGAGGTGCATTTTTCACAAACAGACGTCAACATCTGCCATTTAATATGTAGTACCACATACACACTCACATGTGAATGTGTTGTTGATTAGCTTGATGATATATGTGACAAGTGCAAAGATGGAGTATAAGATTCAAGTGCAGATTAGCTGGTTCAAAAGCGCTGCCCTCTTTTGCACCACCTGACATATAAAATTACAACATAATGTGCAAAGAAAGGTTTACTCTGAACATGTCGCCGGCAAGCCAACTGCAATTCCGAGGCACAAACTGTGACTGTAAGCACACCCAGCATCAGCGGTGATGGCATATCGTCTGCCAGTGCCAGGCATAGCTGCCTCTCAAGCATCTGCATCGACCCCTCCGCTTCTGGAGCTTGTTTTTTACCCCTAGCCTGATGGGCACTGGAGAACGAATTCAAACATAGCTATAAACGTTGGGGAGCCTCGTCAGACCCACCAGTGAGCAAACTCATACTGCAACGGTGCAACCTGACAAATTAACTTGCTCTCGCTTGCTTCGGCACCAGTGAGCTGAGCTAGGTGATTGCAGGCCAGAGCGAGAAGCCCTATAAAAGACTTGCCTCGTGGTACTTCAAGCTCCTCCTGCTCACGGCAAGATCAATCAGTCTTTCATTCATAGTATCTCACAACCGTACAGCAGGTCTGTCTCCAAGCAAGTCTGGGATTCAATTTCCAGGCCTGCTGGTCCCATCAGGCGCCATCCCTG
Organism: Bothriochloa decipiens; assembly: GCA_023333625.1. Classification (NCBI taxonomy): domain Eukaryota; kingdom Viridiplantae; phylum Streptophyta; class Magnoliopsida; order Poales; family Poaceae; genus Bothriochloa; species Bothriochloa decipiens. The sequence goes on along the minus strand of CM041628.1, from coordinate 36,286,582 downwards.
CGGGGAAACAATGGTAAATATAATAAGACCCTCTTATCTCCAAGCCATTTCTTGATCAAGTCCATATTGAATTAGTTTATTAGTGCCATGACTAATGTAATGTGCTTGTGTGCCAAATTGAATAAGTGATCCAAGAACCAGTGTGTGTGAGAGATAAGTTGAAAGGTGACTATTTCCATTTTACATATTAAGTAAATTATTTACAGGGCACTTGCAAGGGACTGTCTGACTTATGGCAAGGATCAAGAAACCCATCAATGGAGTTCAACGACAAATCTAGTTCTAACTTTGAGGATTTCCAAAGCAACATGTCGGCAACTTCTTGGTACCATGCCTTTGGTGATCCAGCCGATGAGTCAAATGATTTGGAGTTATTTTTGGACCAACCAAGATCCATGCATTATTATCCTCCTGTATCAACTACTTTTAACGATAGTGACCATATGACGTTGAGCACCTCCTATTTGAGTACAATAGATGGTCATGGTCCTCAATTCTGCAATCTCAACAGCAGTGCGGCACCAGATTGGTATGGAACCAGTGTGGCAGACTCTTCCAATAATAGTTGCATCAACTCAGATATAACCATCAAATACTTAAACAAGCTGTTGATGGATGAGGATGATGACAAGGTAAAATTACATTATGGAGAGTACGCCCTTAGAGCTATGGAAGAGCCTTTCTATAGAATTCTTGGACATGCTTATCCTGAGACACCATCACTTTGTAGCTGCGGTCATCTGAATAACCTTGACGGCAGCATCAGCAAGTCTTCAGGGCAGTCATGCAGTAGCTGCTCTGTTGCTATTGACTCAAGTAATAATCACTCTAATCACAACTTGCAAGCTTTTGAAGCTCCATGGAGTCTGTCTGACATAGTCAAAGAACCAAAGCATTTCACTCACGGTACACGACACAAGGAGCTTGGTGTGAAAATGGATAGCCTTTCAATTGCTGAAAAGCGTAGCCGAGATAATCAATCACTTGAGGTAAATGTTGAGATCCACAGTGGAAATTACACACACACGGAAGATTCTTATTTGTTAGAAGACAGGAGTAGCAAGCAGGTTGCCTTTTCTATCAATGGGCCAACACGAGATGAGATGTTTGACAGGGTTCTACTATTCTCTGAGCATAAACCTACGGATGAAGCTATTATTTTGCAAGAAATTATGGCAAACAAATCAACAGGATATTCACAGAATGAACAACGAACAACATCAGCTCGGCGAAAGACACGAGGAAAGAAGCAACAGAAGAAAGAGGTGGTGGATCTAAGAACCATTCTTATCCAATGTGCACAAGCAGTATCTGTGAGTAACCATACCTTAGCAAATGACATGCTGAACATAATAAGGCAACATTCCTCAATAAATGGGGATGATACCCAGAGGCTAGCATTTTGTCTAGTGGACTGCCTTGAGGCGCGATTAGCTGGAACTGGGAGTCAGCTATACCACAATTTGAAAACGAAAATCATCAATCCTGTGATCCTTTTAAAGGTATTCCAATTGTCTTTAGCGGTGAATCCTTTCCTGAGGGCATCATTCTATTTCTCAAATAAGACAATCATTGATGTCTCGAAGGGAAAATCTACGGTGCACATTATTGATTTTGGCATTGCCTTTGGTTTTCAATGGCCATCACTGTTTGAGCAACTCGCAAAGAGGGAAGGTGGTCCTCCTAAGGTTCGGATCACAGGTATTGAGCTACCAAAGCAAGGATTTCGGCCAAACCAAATGAATAAGCAGAACACGGGACAGAGATTAGATGATTATGCAAGCATGTTCAATGTGCCTTTTGAATATCAGGCAATATCATCAAAGTGGGAAACCATATGCATAGAAGATCTCAACATTGAGGAAGATGATGTGCTGATAGTCAACTGCATAGACCGAATGAAGAATCTGGGTGATGAGACAGTATCCATAAACAGCGCAAGGAATATTGTTCTCAATACCATTAGAATGATGAAGCCAAAAGTTTTTGTGCATGGAATAGTGAATGGATCATATAATTCCCCCTTCTTTTTAACACGTTTTAAAGAAGTCATGTACCACTACTCTGCATATTTTGATATCTTTCATAAAACTGTTCCACGAGATAATGAGACAAGAATGCTCATAGAGAGGGGCATCTTTCTGTTCCAACTTCTCAATGTCATCGCATGTGAAGGATCCGAAAGGATTGAGAGGCCAGAGAATTATAAGAAATGGAAGTCAAGAAACCTGAATGCTGGCCTTGAGCAGCTCCCACTGAATACAGACATTGTGAAAGTGATAAGAGAAATGGTGGGAAAATATCATAAAGATTATGTTATCAATGAAGATGATCAGTGGCTATTACTGGGATGGAAGGGAAGGATACTGAATGCAATATCCACATGGAAACCTAGTGAGTCATACGATGGTGAGTAATACCTAAGGAGCTTGCTAGTGCAAGTAGAGGTTTGACAATCGTATGTATCAATGTTCTAAACTTTTTTTTAATAAAGGGCAAGAGATTTGCCACAGTTTTATTAGACGATAGATGTTCTTAACTTATGATATACTTATAAGCTTTGTACTGTGTACTGGTAATGCAATGCAGTTGGCTAACTAGTTGGACAAAAATGGTCTTCCATAGTCCAACACATTGCGTAGTGGCAGTAAAAAGGGCGTACCCAGTGCCGTAGGCTCCCGCACTGCGGGGTCTGGGGAAGGAAAAATAGCCAGCAGCCATCCCTGCACAAATGTGCAGAGGCTGGGGCTTGAACCCTGAACCTCTTGGACAGGCGATAAAGCTCTACCGCTTGCACCAGTGCCGCCCTTCTTACCAATATATCCTTTCTTACCAAGAATCATTTGAATTTGTGTTGCCAATATATCCTTTCTTACCAAGAACTAATTTGTTCAGATTTCCTTTCTGTCACATATTCTATGGTGTTTGCATTACACCTCAAAATGTTGACTGCTGGTCGGACAACTTCTGTGAAAGTTTAATTCCTTAACCTTGTTCATATATGGGCAAATACTACAAGCATCTTTACATCCAAGGATGGTCTCAAACTTTGGAACAAGAGTTTGCCTAGAAATTATGCATGACAGTGAGAGCATCAATTTGCATATAAAAATGAATAATTTAGACCAAAATGCTGCAGTCAATTGCCGGATGGATAAATATATTATCTATGTTACTTATCTATGCTATAACATTGATGTCCATGATGGACAGTTTTCAGTATTCCTGACAAATACTGAAGTTGATTTACTTCGCGATGGCCATATAATCCCCTTTCATTATAGGGCCTGGGAGATGCTTTCACTATTTCGTTATGGCACCAGTCATTAAGTTGGACGATTGATGCAGTAAGAGTCATGCAGCATGGAAATTCAGAAACAGAAAAAAAAAATGGCAAAAGAACAGAAGGGAAAAGCACACTCCATCAGGAACAATCGACCTCGACGAGCTTACCAGAGACGCCTGCGAAGTGGAGGCGGCGGATAGGCGGCGTCGCTTCTCACGGCCCGGGGGCAAAACGGAACTGCGCTGGAGCAGGCGAGAAGGAGCCGGCGCGTCGTCGCTCCTCACGACAGTGGCGGCGGCGGCGAACGGAAGCGGAAGGGCGAGGGAGCAGGCGAGGAGGATGCTGCTGCTGTGGCCGGCCTGGACGCGGTGCTCGGGGTGGGGCTCAGGCTGGCTGCCGCCGCGCCGCCGACGGGGCGCCGGGGCCGGAGCGCGCCGGCTCAAGGACTGGGCGTCGCGCCGCCGCCGCCGGGTCTGGGCGCCGGGGTCGTGGCGTGCCGGCTCAAGGGTTGGTCTACCGGGTGAATAGCGCTGTAGAGAAGTGACATTGTTGCGCTCTTTCGGTACGAGGAAGGTGCCAAATGCTTACGAGGTACGGAGTACTCCCTCCGTCCCGCGATGACTGTAGCTGTGGAGTAGTATTCTAGGCCATGTTTAGATACCTTCAAAAGTTATAATTTTTTTACTCTCTCTATCACATCAATATTTAGCTGCTTACATAGAACATTAAATGTAGATAAAAAAATAACTAATTATACAGTTTAGTTAAAAATCACGAGATGAATCTTTTGAGTCTAGTTGGTCTACGATCAGACAATATTTGTCAAATAAGACGAAAACCATATTCTATTTTTCTTGAATGCAGTATTTTTTTTCAAAATGATTGGTCTCAAAGATGCGTACTGGTCCACATATGCCGTATATGCTTGTGTATCTAGGAAATGTAATAAGGACTAGTTGATAACGTTCACGTGTCAACGGTTGTCTTGCCAAAGTTAACCATTGGGGGGAGGGGGATAAGGCATTCATTACTTTGAGAAATCTCTTTTTTATTATTTGCAGCGGATGGATGCTGAAATAATAAGGTCACGAGACTCTAATATAATGCATGCGTTTTTTGTTCTCTTTCATATTAATACATTTTATAGGATTATTACGAAAAAAAACTTTATTAGGAAGTATATGCGGGAGCTATCCAAGGCACACACGAAGGGAGGTTGTGGATTCAAATCTCATAACACACGGAATTTTTAAAAAAAAATTGTGCACGGCCGAGGGGCCACTTCGGTGGTACAACCTGATATGATTTCCCCCTTCATTTTTCATATGGTAATGTTGTGAATCTTATGTTTGACAGCATCGGACGTGTGTCGCGTAACAACTCGACCGCCGCTCGCGTCGCCCCATCCGCCCACCGCCCCCGTGCCTCCCTCTCTCTCACGTCTTGGAAGGACGTGGCACACATTGCTCCACTCTTCACCCGTTATCATCATCCACTTCCCTCTACTCCGCCCGCTCCACTCTCCCGCTCTCTCTGCCTCCCTCCTTTTTCTCTCCTTTTGCCTGGCTCTCTCGGTAAGCGGCGAGCGCCTCCAGAGCACTAGAGGGCGAAGCAGCAGTGGAGGCGGCGAGCACCTCCACCACCCCGACTGGCGGAGCAGCGAGCGGTAGCGACGTGGGCTTCCACCAACCTGACAGGCAGAGCGGCGACGAGGCTTCCACCAACGCGACGGGCGAAGCAGTGACGAGGGCTTCCACCAACCCGACGGGGCGGAGCAGCGGCGGCGTCGACGGATCCAGTGGTGCATCCATAGGGATCACCGCGCCTCCCCTGTTGTGGATCTATGCAGCACCACACACATCCAGCGCCCTGGTGGTCTCCTCCACCCAACAGGCAACGACGGGCATGGTGGCGGCTCGATCTGCACACGCCGATGACGCTCAACCCATGTGTCTCTCCTATCCTCCCTTCCCTGGCTTTCCACACTTCCACGGTGGATTTTAAGTTGTTGCAGGTGATTTAAAGTTGTTGCAAATGGCGATTTTTGTGATGTTGAAGTGTCGTTTTTGAAATGTTGCAACATGTGTTTCTGCAATAGACGATTTTAAGTTGTTGAAGTAACCAATTTGTGATGTTGAACTTCGCTTTTCGAGTTGTTGCAATTGGGGATTTTGAGTTGTTAAAACTGTCAACTTTGAGTTATTGCAACATGCGTCTCTGGATGTTGCAATACTAGTTTTTAGGTTGTAGTAGCCGATTTGTGATGTTGAACTGTCATTTTTGAGTTGCTGTAACTAGGGATTTTTGAGTTATTGCAACGTGTGTTTATGGATGTTCCGATACTCATTTTTAAGTTGTTGCAACCGATGTTTTTGCGATGTTGCAACATCCGTTTTGATATGTTTGCAACATGTGTTTCTTGGGTTGCAAACTGCTGGGCACTGGATGTGGGGGCTGAGCTGGTGGAGGGCGAAGGCCAACAAGGTTGAGGGCGGTGGACCCATGCCCGTGGGGGCATTTTCTTTTTCTCACGGAAAGGGACTAGTGCAGTGGCAGTGGGCGTCGTTCCCATAGAACGTCCTAGCGTTAGCAATACCCTTTTTCATATTATTTTCTAGAATTGAATCTTACCAACTAAACCGTTAGTTAAATGTATTTCTACTGACGACTTGGTTAACTGCAAATGGAAATGGCCTGTTTTTAGTCGCCCTTGATACTGATACTGATAGTCAAAAATCATCATCAACTGAATTGATTCTGACGGCTGGTAAAAATAATTTGAGTATTATCGCGTGACTACCGATTCTGATCCAAAGAACATGATATTATACGTCGAAGTCAAAATTAAAAGCGGCAAAGCTGCTTATCCGATTAAACTAACACTTCTCATCCATTCCATCAAAGTGTAAGTTGCTTTAGCCCTTCAAAATACACGCAATTTGCAGTACTAAACATTTAGACATAACTTCCGGATGCATGTACACTAAAACTTACACATTTAGAAAAATCATAACAACTTATAATTTAAAAAGGACGGATTATAATTTAAAAAGGACGGAGTATAAGATTCGCGTGCAGCTTAGCTGGTTCAAAAGCGCTGCCCTCTTTTGCAACATAATGTGCAACGAAAGGGTTACTCTGGGAGCATAGCTAGCAATGAACATGCAACGGGCAAGCCGACTGCAATTCCGAGGCGACTGTTAGCACACCCAGCATCAGCGGTGATGGCATTTGCCAGTGCCAAGCGTAGCTGCCTCTGAAGCAGTTCCTGCATCATCAGCGGTGATGGCATTTGCCAGTGCCAAGCATAGCTGCCTCTGAAGCAGTTCCTGCATCGACCCCTCCGCTTTTGAAGCTTGTATTTTTTTCCTTGGCCTCGTGGGCACTGGAGAACGAATTCAACCGTAGGTCCGTAGCTATCAACGCTTGGGAGCCTCGTCAAACCCACCAGTGAGCAAACTCATACTACAACGGTGCAACCTGACAAATCAACTCGCTCTTGCTTGCGTTGGCACCAGTGAGCTGAGCTAAGCTGATTGCAGGCCCCAGCCAGAAGCCAGGCCCTCCCTATAAAAGACTTGCCTCGTGGTACGGCAAGATCGATCAGTCTTTCATTCATATCTCACTACCATACAAGTCTCCACGTACGTCTGGGATTCAATTTCCAGGCCTGCTGATCCCATCAGCGCCATCCCTGCAGGGAAACAGTGGTAAATATAATAAGACCCTCTTATCTCCAAGCCATTTCTTGACCAAGTACATGTTGAATAAGTGCCATGACTAATGTAATGTGTTTGTGTGCCAAATTGAATAAGTGACCAAGATGGTTATCGAGGACTTTTTTTACTTTACTTTCTTGACAAATAGTACATGCTAGCTTATTGTGAAGCACGATGAGTGAGTGAGTGAGAGAGAGCTCTCTAACATCAAAGTTGAAAGGTCACCTCTTTCATGAAGATTTGCTTATTTTGTAAGAAATGTTTTCCAAGTTCCTGCAGTCTATACCTTTGTTCAATTTACAAAAAGGACACTGAGCAACGTAGTGTGTTGATTTGTCTCTTGCTGTTGCCCAGCAGTGTTTTGGGATGTCAAGTATGTGTGTGTGCCTCTCTAGGTCTCCTGTCTTTGATGTCATGGCTAGAACTTGTATTTAATACTCTTTTCTATCTTAATTGAAAGGCAGAGTTCCAACAGCCTTCTTTCATTTTTTTTAACCTTATTTAATTCACTCCTTAAACTCAAAAGTTTGAAGATGGAACCCTTTTGAGAGAAAAGAGTGTTTTTTGGGGGTTAGAAAAAAAGTTTAGCAAGCTCATTCTCTTCAACCTAAGTTTTGTGCATGGATTGGGCATTTTGGACTCCTAAAAAATTTCAGAAAGTCAAACTTGGAGACTGATTCTCCATAGTTTACATGCATCATATATATACTATATATAGGTATGTAACTAATGTGATCCAGTGCAAGTTTTCAAAATTTCTCTTCCTAGAGATTATTAAGGAATTATAGTAGTCACTACTGATAATTATATTTGATAATAAAAGAAACTAGAGTACAGGGATATATAACATAGTTTGTTGTTTGTTTCCATTTTACATATTAAGTTCATTATTTACAGGGGACTTGCAAGGGATAATCTAACTTTTCGCAAGGATCAAGACAACCATAAATGGAGTTCAAGGACATATCTAGTCCTAACTTTGAGGATTTCCAAAGCAACATGCTGGATACTTCTGGGTTCTATGTCTTCGTTCATCCAGCTGATGAGTCAAATGATTTTGGGTTATTTTTGGACCAACCAAGATCCATGCATCACAATCCTACTGTATCAAATAATTTTAACGATAGTGACCATATTACATTGAGCACCTCCTATTCGAGTATAATAGATGGTCCTCAATTCTGCGACCTCAGTAGCAATGTGGCACCAGATCGGTATGGAACTAGTGTCGCAGACTCTTCTATTTACAGTTCGATCAACTCAGATATAACGATCAACTATATAAACAAGCTGATAATGGAGGAGGACAATGACCACAAGGTAAAATTTCATTGTGGACAGTATGCCCTTAGAGCTATGGAAGAGCCTTTCTATAGAATTCTTGGACACACCTATTCTGAGTCACCATCACTCTGCAGCTGCGGTCATTTGAATAACCTCGATGGCAGTATCAGCAAGTCTTCAGGGCCATCATGCAGTCGCTGCTTAGTTCCTATTGACTCAAGTAACAATCATTCTAATCACAACTCGCAAGCTTTTGAAGCTCCATGGAGTTTGTCGGACATAGTAGCAGAGACAAAACGTTCCACTCAAGGCACACAAAACATGGAGCTTGGTGTGAAAATTGATGGCCTCTCAATTGCTGAAAAGCGTAGCCGAGATAATCTGTCACTTCAGGAAAATGCTGGAGATACGAGCAGGCACGCATCATCTGAGGTTCAAAGTGGAAATTACTCACATACAGAAGATTCTTATATGTTAGAAGCAAGGAGTAGCAAGCAGATTGCCTTTTCATTCAATTGGCCAACCCGAGATGAGATGTTTGACAGGGTTCTACTCTTCTCTGAGCATAAACCTACGGATGAAGCTATTGTTTTGCAAGAAATGTTGACAAACAAATCAACCGGACATTCACAGAATGAACAAGGAATAACATCAGCTCGGCGGAAGACACGAGGTAAGAAGCAACAGAAGAAAGAGGTGGTGGATCTAAGAACCATTATTATCCATTGCACGCAAGCAGTATCTGTGAATAACCATGCCTTAGCATACGACATGCTGAACATAATAAGGCAACATTCCTCAGTAACTGGGGACGATACCCAGAGGCTAGCATTTTGTCCAGTGGACTGTCTTCAGATGCGATTAGCTGGAACTGGGAGTCAGGTGTATCGCAATTTGAAAACTAAAATCATGAATCCGGTTGGTTCTTAATACCATTAGAATCTAGGTGATGAGACACTATCCATACAAAGTGCAAGGAATATGGTTCTTAATACCATTAGAATGATGAAGCCAAAAGTTTTTGTGCAAGCAGTAGTGAATGGATCATACAGTACACCCTTCTTTTTAACACGTTTCAAAGAAGTAATGTACCACTATTCTGCATTATTTGATATGCTTGATAAAACTGTTCCACGAGATAGTGAGACAAGAATGCTCATAGAGAGGGGCATCTTGCTCTCCCAACTTCTCAATGTCATCGCATGTGAAGGATCCGAAAGGATTGAGAGAACAGAGAGTTATAAGAAATGGCAGTCACGAAACCTGAATGCTGGCCTTAAACAGCTCCCACTAAATCCTGACATTGTGAAAGTAACAAGAGATATGGTGGGGCAATACCACAAAGATTTTGTTGTCAACGAAGATGATCAATGGCTACTACTAGGATGGAAGGGAAGGATACTGAATGCAATATCCACATGGAAACCTAATGAGTCATACGATGGTGAGTAAGGCCTAAGAAGCTTGCGAGTACAAGTAGAGGTTTGACAATCCTACGTATCAATTTTCTGAACTTTGTATTATAAGGTGGCAAGAGCTTTGGCACGGTTTTATTAGAGGATAGATGTTCTGAACTTATGATATACTTATAAGTTTTTTACTGTGTACTGGTAATGCATCGCAATTGACTAACCAGTTGGACAAAAATAGGCTTCCAGAGTCAACACATTGTTTGGTGACAGTGCTGCTTTTTAAAACATTTGAATTTGTGTTTCCAATATATCCTTTCTTACCTACAGAACTAATTTCTTCGATTGCCTTTCCATCATATAATCTATGGTGTTTGCATTACACCTCAGAATGTTGACTGCTGGTGGGACGAAATTCTGTGAAAGTTTAATTCTTTAACCTTTGTTCATACATGCATGGGCAATACTACAAGCGAATAATGGAGGTAGGGCCGACTTTGACTACAAAATTTTGACTAGAAAAGATAACATGGACAATAGCTGTACAACTGTAAACGAGACTCAAGATGGTACCTTTTAAGGTATTTGAATCCACAATAATGCACATTTCAATTAAGAATTATAGACCAAAACTTGTCAATTTAGAAGATAAATCAACTAGAAAAGGGCATGTAAAAGACATGTCCCATAGCACTTGTTCTAATGAAGCTTTTTAAATCTGGACAAACCATCACACGATTTACAGCTTCAACAGGACCACCAGCCACACAACAACGAGACATCAGCGCCAGCCCACAGGGGCAGGCGGGAACCGGGCGCGCTGGGGGCTCCGGCTCCCGGGACAAGACAACCTGCTGGCCGAGTGTCCAAGAGCCCGAGATATGGAGGCTGTGGGCTGGTTACCTGGCCGGGGGCACCAAGGAATCCGGGAATGGTTGCTAGGGATGCAGAGAGAGGAAGGGGGAGGCCAGAGGCCGGTAACCGGGCAACCAAGGCCAAGGTACCTGGAGGCGGGAGCCGCAGCCGCCGAGCTTCCGATGCCACCGCGCCGCCACCGCCGCTGTCGGCGACTGCTCGCGCTCGGCGTTCGGTATCTGTAGACGAGTAAACTGGTCTCCCTAATGCCTAAGAGGGCCAATGGCCTAGTAGGCCTAGAAGGCACAAGCCCACTCCACGCCTGTTGCCGTGTATCGTCGTCAACCTCTCGACTTCTCAAGCTTGGCTGGTCGGGGGGTTGGGGTCCTAGCCGGAGGGGAGGTATAGGGAGGCCGCCCAACTTCGTCCCCTATGGGTCGGTCCGCCAATTACATCCAAGCATGCTCAATTTCAATGTGAGTAGAGGGAGAAAGGAAAGAATGGAGGATGGCATGTGCAATGCTAAATTTCTACTCCCTCCGTTTCAAATTGTTGTTCACTTTGATTTTTTTTTTACATGCATTTTGCAATGTATCTAGATAAATAATATGTCTAGATACATAACAAAATGCATATACCAAAAAAGTCAAAGTGAAGTATAATTTAGAACAGAGGGAGTAGATAATAAGATCATCTCATAGCTAGCAGTATAACAGTGAGGCAGTCATGCTGGCCGAGCAAGAAAGGATGTGTGAAATGGACAGATACCTTGGTGGAGTCCGGAACGGACGCATCTTATCCTTGGCTCTTGGCGTGCGCTATAGCCGTCTTTTCCGTCAACATCCGAAAGTGGCCGGTCGCTGGTCTGTACAGGCATCCTATCGAACAGCTCCCAAGCATCCACTCGTCGTTGATGCCAGAGATCTGGAGCGCTACCTCGACCTCCCTGCAGCCACTCGTCAGTGGTTTGACTACTGTTTTCATTAGAATATATATTTACAAGAAACGATAAATCGAAGATAACTTGAAAGTGCATGATGTCAAATCCAAACCACTTATATTAAGTTCAATAGTTTCATTATGTACATCAAGTCAAAGTTTCAAACTCTGTAACAAGAGGTTGCCTAGAAATTATGCATATAATTAAGGCTCAAAAGCGTAGGAACAAAATTCCCTAAGCAAGGCTTTTGTCCAACTCATGCCCCCTCCTTTCTTTTCTTCATCACTGTAATCACTCCATATATGATTATTGACATTGTCATTTGTTTGTGATGCAGGAGAAATGGACAAGGCTAGGCTTCATCCAGCAACAAGAAAAAAAGCCATAGACTCAACTACGGGAGGGGAGAGTATCCCCCACCTGGTAGAGTGGTAGGTATATTAATGTTGGCCCAGAAATGGCCAGATGGTTTTGGCCAAAATGGAGCACCAGCTGGAAGCAATAGCCTCATCTTCACTACATTTATCGCATATTAAAAATCAAACCATCAGACATTCAGACTTACAGGAGGAGCACCGCTCCAGAAGTACGGATCCTGCCAGCCAGCGGCCGCCGCCATGGAGATTGGAGTCTTGGAGAGGAGGAGAAGCGGATAGGAGCGGAGGCCAGGCGACGGAAGGACGGAGGTAGCAGGCGAGGAACGAGCGACGGCGCCCGGAGCAACTCGCCAGCGGCTGCAGCTAGGTTTCGGATAGGGATATTGGGCTGGGCTGACGACCTGATCCTTGCAAATTTGGGCCGAGGGGGGTACTTCACGGGCAATCGAGCAGCCCATAGATAAGGTTCTGATTTGCAAGTGGCAAGGGTATCCGTCAGTTTTTTTTTCTTTTCATTTTTAAAGAGTTTTAGCACATCAAAATACACACAATTTGTAGTACTATATACGTTTAGACATAACCTCCGGATGCATATTAAAAATAATGCATTTAGAAAAATCATAACAACTTATAATTTTAAATGTACGGAGTATAAAATTCGTGTGCAGAATAGCTGGCTCAAAACCGCCTGTTTCTTTTTGCACCGACATATATAGTTACAACAATACGCAACAAAAGGTTAACTCGAGGAGGCTCTGAAAAATGTCGTTGCCGGGCAAGCCGACTGCAATTCCGAGGCTCCAAACTGTGAGCACATCCCACCAGTGCCAGCGGCGATGGCACATCTGCCAGTATCAGACATAGCTGCCGCTGAAGCAGGATCTGCCCCTCCGCTTCTGGAGCTTGTTTTTTTTCCTTGGCTTTCCTGATGGGCACTGGAGGACGAATTCAACCGCTATCAACATCGGCGAGCCTCGTCAGACCCACCATGAGCAAACTCATACTGCAACGGTGCAACCTGACAAATTAACTCGCTCTCGCTTGCGTCAGCACCAGCGAGCTGAGCTAGGTGATTGCAGGCCCCAGCCAGAAGACAGACCCTCCCTATAAAAGACTTGCCTCGTGGTACTTCAAGTTCAAGCTCGTCCTGCTGACGCAAAGATCCATCAGTCTTCTATTCATATCTCACAACCGTACAGCAGGTCCGTCTCCACTCACGTCTGGGCGCCATCCCTGCAGGGAAACGATGGTAAATATAATAAGACCCTCTTATCTCAAGCCATGTCCATGTTGAATTAGTGCCATGCATTTTTCAAGAATATTTTCTTATTTTGTAAGAAATGTTTTCCACATTCCAGCAGTCTATACCTTTGTTCATTTGTCTCTTGCTGTTGCCCAGCAGTATGTGTGTGCCTCTCTAGGTCTCCTGTCTTTGATGTCATGGCTAGATCTTGTAATTACTTAATTGGAAGGCTTAGTTTGTTATATGTTTCCATTTTACATATTATGTTCATTATTCACAAGAATATATGACATAGTTTGTTATCTATTTCTGTTTTACATATTATGTTCATTATTTACAGGGGATTTGCAACAGACCGTCTGACTTTTGGCAAGGATCAAGAACCCCATCAATGGAGTTCAACGACAAAACTAGTTCTAACTTTGAGGATTTCCAAAGCAACATGTCGGCTACTTCTGGGTTCTATGCCTTCGTGGATCCAGGCGATGAGTCAAATGATTTGGAGTTATTTTTGGACCAAACAAGATCCATGCATCACTATCCTCCCGTATCAAGTAATTTTAACGATAGTGACCATATTACATTGAGCACCTCCTATTCAAGTACAATAGATAGTCCTCAATTCTGCGACCTCAGTACCAATGTGGTACCAGATTGGTATGGAACCAGTGTGACAGACTCTTCCAATAACAGTTGCATCAACTCAGATATAACCATCAACCACTTAAACAAGCGGTTGATGGATGAGGATGACGACAAGGTAAAATTATATTATGGTGAGTATGCCCTTAGAGCTATGGAAGAGCCTTTCTATAATATTCTTGGACATGCTTATCCTGAGCCACCATCACCTTGCAGCTGTGGTCATCTGAATGACATCGATGAAAGCATCACCAAGTCTTCAGTGCAGTCATGCAGTAGGTGCTCTGTTGCTATTGACTCAACTAATAATCAATCTAATAACAACTTGCAAGCTTTTGAAGCTCCATGGAGTCAGTCCGACATAGTCAAAGAGACAAAGCATTTCACTCAAGGTACGCGAAACATGGAGCTTGGTGTGAAAATTGATGGCCTCTCAATTTCTGAAAAGCGTAGCCGAGATAATCTGTCACTTCAGGTAGATGCTGCAGATACGAGCAAGCATGCATCATCTGAGGTCCACAGTGGAAACTACTCACATACAGAAGATTCTTATTTGTTAGAAGCAAGGATTAGCAAGCAGGTTGCCTTTTCATTCAATGGCCCAACCCGAGATGAGATGTTTGACAGGGTTCTACTATTCTCAGAGGATAAACCTACGGATGAAGCTATTATTTTGCAAGAAATGCTGACAAACAAATCAACCGGACATTCACAGAATGAACAAGGAAGAACATCAGCTCGGCGGAAGACACGAGGTAAGAAGCAACAAAAGAAAGATGTGGTGGATCTAAGAACCATTCTTATCCATTGTGCGCAAGCAGTATCTGTGAATAACCATACCTTAGCAAATGACATGCTGAACATAATAAGGCAACATTCCTCAATAACTGGGGATGATACCCAGAGGCTAGCATTTTGTCTAGTGGACTGCCTTGAGGCGCAATTAGCTGGAACTGGGAGTCAGCTATATCGCAATTTGAAAACTAAAATCATGAATCTGGTTGGCATTTTAAAGGTGCACCAATTGTGTTTAGCGGTGCATCCTATACCAAGGGCATCATTTTATTTCTCAAACAAGACAATCCTTGGTGTCTCAAAGGGAAAATCTAAGGTGCACATTGTCGATTTTGGCATTTACTTAGGTTTTCAATGGCCATCACTGTTTGAGCAACTTTCAAAGAGGGAAGATGGGCCTCCTAAGGTTCGGATCACATGTATTGAGCTACCAAAGCAAGGATTTCGACCAAATCAGATGAATAAGCAGAACACGGGACAACGATTAGCTGATTATGCTAGCATGTTCAATGTGCCTTTTGAATACCAAGCAATATCATCAAAGTGGGAAACCATCGGCATAGAAGATCTCAACATTGAGGAAGATGATGTGCTAATAGTAAACTGCATATACCGAATGGAGGCTCTGGGTGATATGACTATCTGTAAAAAGCGCAAGGAATAGGGTTCTTAATACCATTAGAATGATGAAACCAAAAGTTTTTGTGCTTGGAGTAGTGAATGGATCATACGGTACACCCTTCTTTTTAACACGTTTTAAAGAAGTAATGTACCACTACTCTGCATTATTTGATATCCTTGATAAGACTGTTCCACGAGATAATGAGACAAGATTGCACATAGAGAGGGGCATCTTTCTATGCCAACTTCTCAATGTCATCGCATGTGAAGGATCTGAAAGGATTGAGAGGACAGAGAGTTACAAGAAATGGAAGTCACGAAACCTGAATGCTAGCCTCGAACAGCTCCCACTGAATCCTGACATTGTGAATGTAACAAGAGATATGGTGGGGCGATGCCACAAAGATTTTGTTGTCAACGAAGACGATCAATGGCTACTACTGGGATGGAAGGGTAGGATACTGAATGCAATATCCACATGGAAGCCCAGTGAGTCATATGATGGTAAGACCTAAGAAGCTTGCTAGTACAAGTTGAGGTTTGAAAAATCCTATGTAGCATTGTTCTGAACTTTGTTTTATAAAGGGTGGCAAGAGCTCTGCCACGGTTTTATTGACAATAGATGTTCTGAACTTCTGATGTACTTATAAGCTTTTTACTGTGTACTGGTAATGCATTGAAATTGGCTAACAAGTTGGACAAAAATGGGCTTCCATAGTCCAACACATTGCGTAGTGGCAGTGCTGCTTTTGAAAACATTTGAATTTGTGTTGCCAATATATCCTTTATTACGTACAGAACTAATTTATTTGATTGCCATTCTGTCATATAATCTATGGTGTTTGCATTACACCTCAAATTGTTGACTGCTAGTGGGACAAATCTGCAAAAGTTTAATTCCTTAAACTTTGTTCATACATGAGCAATACTATGAGCATATTTACATCCAAGCATGCTCAATTTCTATGTGAGTAGAGGGAATAAGAAAAGAATGGAGGATGGTATGTGCAATGCTGAATTCTGGATCCTCGTAACTAGATAAGATCACCGCTGGTAGCCACGAGCAGTATAACAGCGAGGCAGTCATGCTCGCCGAGCAAGAAAGAAATGAAGGAGGCATGGTATGGACAAGTACCTTGGTGGAGGCCAGAAAGGACGCATCGTATCCTTGGCTCTTGGCATGCGCTATAGCCGTCTTCTCCGTCAACATCCGGAAGTGGCCGGTCGCTGGTCTGTGCAGGCATTCTATCGAACAGCTCCGGAGCATCTACTCGTCGTTGATGTCAGACACCTGGAGTGCTAACTCGACCTCCCTGCAGCCGCAGCGCACCCGCGTTAGTCAAGACAAACCACGCAGCTTCTCGAGAGGCGTCAGATCCAGCATCAGATGCGCTCTTGACAGCGACCCCAACCATGAAGTGCATGGGATAGGCAGAGGAGGTGACTTGGCTGGCTCGAGCTTGTAGGCCCTCTGGTCCTGCCACATGGCTTGTTGAAAGACTAGCACA
The DNA here is from genome assembly GCA_023333625.1 of Bothriochloa decipiens. Taxonomy (NCBI): domain Eukaryota; kingdom Viridiplantae; phylum Streptophyta; class Magnoliopsida; order Poales; family Poaceae; genus Bothriochloa; species Bothriochloa decipiens. Next base: position 36,269,903 of record CM041628.1, on the reverse strand, counting down.
CCGCACAATGGCACAACCGCAAGTAGCTGGAAGATAAGAGAGTAACACGTCAGCACGTTATGCCACCGTTAATTTTTATTCGACTTTGGCCTACGATCTCTCTTTCTTTTTCTTTTTAAAGTATATATGCTGGAGCTATCCTAAGGAAGGCACAGACAAAGGAAAGTTGTTGTTCAAATCTTAGAAAACACACGAGGATAATTTCCTAAAAAAATGTGCACTGCTGAGGGGCCACTTCGGTGGTACAAACCTAGGCACATGATTTCCCCCTTATTTTTCATATTGTTTTCCAGATAGAATCGAAATCTAGCCGTTACCAACCAAACCGTTAGTTAAAAATGTATTTCTACAGACGACCGGGTCAACAGCAAATGGAAATTGGCCTCTCTCTCTCTTGAGTGTAGTTGCCCTTCGTACCGATAACGATAGTCAAAAATCACCATTAACTGAAATAAAATTGATTCTGACTGCTAGTAAAACTAATTTGAATATTATCGCGTGACTACCGATTCTGATCCAAAGAGCATGATATTATATGTCGAAGTCAAAAATCAAAGCGGCAAAGCTGCTTATCCGATTAAACTAACACTTCTCGTCCATTCCATCAAAGTGTAAGCTGTTTTAGCCCTTTAAAATACACACTAGGTAAATACCCATTCGTTGCAACGGAAAACATAACACCAGGATAATGTATAGATATGAGTGTGTTGTATTGTTAATTAAAAAGGATATCACAGTCGGTGATGTTTGAAACAACGATATTACATAGTTTCTCAAGAAAAATAATTAAAATATAACTCCAATTTTAAGTCCAAGATGTGGTGTCTCACTCCTTGTAGGAGATGTATATAGATGGTTGAAATATACTTGAAAGTATCCTGCATATAAAAGCTGTGTACTAATTTTTATAAAGCTAAAGAGCAGTTGATATCTTGAAAAATATATCGATGCATTACCTTTTTTACGAAGTCAGAACCTCTTTTTATATGATACTTTTTGTGAATATATCCTTTGGTGGTTTCTTCTTCCCATATTAATTGAATTGCCCAAACAACTCCGAGCTTGTATAAGACACTGTGTTGATTCAGGACCGATAAGCATTACAAACCGGTAGCACTGAATATGATAAGTTTCTCACTGAGATAAGCAACAACAAGCTCACTAAGATAAGCATCAAGATCCGTTTTATTTTCAATAAGTATATTTTTGGCAATGCAAATTTCCCCAAAGGATAGTATGTTGCTAATATTGTGCCTCTTGTAGAGAAACACCGCACACCCAATAGGGGGGTGACCTTTCATATATATAGCCTGGAAGACTTGCAGTACATGTACAAGTTACAATGTGGTACTAATACAAGTCAGACTACGAGTACAAGGCCAATGGGCCGTAAGCTCAATATGGGCTGTTATAATTATATTCTAACACCCTCCCTCAGTCTAAGCGGGAGTGTCACGAATACAAAGGCTGGACCTAAAGTCAATGAATAACTGTACAGGTAACCCTTTGGTCATAATGTCCGCGAACTGATGAGACAATGGAACATGAAGCACCCGAACCTGTCCCAAAGCAACCTTCTCACGGACGAAGTGAATATCTATCTCAATATGCTTCGTGCGACGATGATGAACTGGATTGGCGGTCATGTAGACAGCACTAACATTGTCGCAATATACGATCGTTGCCGAAGATATGGGTGCGTGGAGCTCCTGAAGTAGCTGACGAAGCCAACAAGTCTCAGCAACAGCGTGCGCAACAGCACGATACTCAGCCTCCGCACTCGAACGAGAAACCGTAGTTTGTCGTTTGGAGGACCAAGAGACTAAGTTGTCGCCGAGGAAGACACAGTAACCTGAAGTGGAGCGCCGAGAGTCTGGACAACCAGCCCAATCGGCATCAGAGTAGGCAGTCAAGCTGGTGATGCTACCTGTGCCGATGTGAAGCCCGGTGGACAGGGTGCCCTTGACATACCGCAGGACACGCTTGAGCATCGCCAGATGAGGCTCTCGGGGGTCGTGCATGAAAAGGCAAACCTGCTGAACTGCATAGGCGAGATCCGGACGAGTTAGCGTGAGATACTGTAGAGCACCTGCGAGGCTGCGGTACTGAGTGACATCTGCCACCAGAGCGCCGTCCACAGCAGAGAGCTTGGCGTGAGTATCAACAGGGGTCGCCGTAGAATGACACAGTCATGCCGGCGCGCTGGAGCAGGTCCACAGCGTACTGGCGCTGAGACAGGAAGAGGCCATCAGCAGAACGCATGACAGAGATCCCGAGGAAGTGATGAAGGTCCCCGAGATCTGTCATGGCGAACTCGGAGTGGAGAAGCTCGGTGAGGCGACGAAGGAGCTGAGGCGACGAGGCAGTCAGGACGATGTCGTCGACGTAGAGTAGCAAGTAGGCGATGTCGGCACCTTCTTTGTAAACAAAGAGGGACGTGTCGGAGGTCGAAGCAGTGAAGCCGATCCGTCGGATGAAGCCGGAGAACCGCTGGTGCCACGCCCTGGGCGCCTGCTTGAGCCCATACAAGGACTTTTGCAGGAGACAGACGTGGTCGGGAGCCGCCGGGTCGACGAAGCCAGGTGGCTGCTGACAGTAGACCGTCTCGGTCAGGTGGCCATGAAGAAAAGCATTCTTCACGTCCAGCTGATGTATCAGCCAGGAGCGAGAAGCGGCGATGCTGAGGACGACCCGGATGGTGGCCGGCTTGACAACCGGGCTGAACGTTTCGTCGTAGTCGACGCCGTACCGCTACGAGAACCCGCGAACGACCCATCTGGCTTTATGTCGAGCCAAAGAGCCGTCTGCGTGATACTTGTGCTTGAAGACCCACTTGCCGGTGATGACGTTGGCGCGAGGCGGTCGAGGAACGAGACGCCAGGTGCCATTGTCCATGAGCGCCTTATATTCTTCAGCCATGGCCGCGCGCCAATTTGCATCGGCAAGCGCGACACGAGTGTTGCCTGGCAACGGAGAAGCCAGGCCGGAGGCCGCCGCGGTGAAGCCATACCGCTGCACGGGCGATGGCAGGGAACCCGTCTGGGAACGAGTCGCCCGCGCAGGAGGCTCTGGAGCCGGAGGCGGTGCTGGGGCCGGAGGCACCACTGCCTGCGGTGCTGGAGCCGCAGGTCCCTCCGGCGACGGCGGTGGATTCGGAGTCGGCTGACGACGACTGTAGTGGATGCCGAACCGCTGCCGGACAGGGGCGACAAGGCCGGCTGGCGGAGGAGGCGCTGGAGCTGCGACCTGCCGAGGCACCTGGCGCAGAGCAGGGGCGACGGCGCTTGCTAGTGGAGGTGGTGCTGGAGCCGTAGCCTGCCGGGACGCCTGGGGCAACCGGTGGGCAGCGCCGTGCCACAGAATGGCAGGGTCGAGCCCGACGGGGTCGCCAGCATCCTCCAAGGCCCGCGTTTGCTCAACGCCCGAGGTGGACGGAGCAGGCGCGGGAAGTAAGTCCTGTAACAGAAAATCAAAAGAATCCAGTTGAGGCTTTGAAGCCGCAAACGGAAAGTGAGTCTCATCAAAAACAACGTGTCGCGAGATGATGATCTTGCGACTGGAGAGGTCAAGACACCGGTAGCCCTTCTGAGAAGGAGGGTAACCGAGGAAGACACACGCCGTGGAGCGAGGAGATAGTTTGTGGCGAGTCGTGGCACTAAGGTTGGGGTAACATAAGCAGCCAAAAACCCGAAGGATGGAGTAATCTGGCATCTTGTGGTGGAGAAGATGATAGGGTATACCGTTATTTTTGGACGAGGATGGCCGCCGGTTTGTGAGATACATGGTTGTAGAGAGAGCTTCGACCCAATAAGATGGAGGCATGGCGGCATGAATCAGAAGCGTGCGAACAACATTGTTCAGAGTGCGGAGCATGCGCTCAGCCTTGCCATTCTGAGCAGATGTGTAGGGGCACGAGGTGCGAAGTAGGATGCCGCGGCTAGCCAAGAAGCAGCGTAGAGGAAAACTGAATTGTGTGTGAGCGTAAGCAACAAACTGAACAATGTGGTCATGAACTTCAGATTTATGGCGAAGAGGGAACGTCCAGCAATAATGTGTATAATCATCAACTAACACAAGATAAAATTTATAGCCAGAAATACTCGGAACTGGAGAGGTCCAAACATCACAATGAACAAATTCAAATGGTGCTGATGTACTAGAGACCGAACTAGCAAACGACAGCCTAGCATGTTTACCGAGCTGGCAAGCATGACAAATGCGGCGAGCTGCTTTATTACACTGGATAGCTGATAGTTTATTTAGAGTAGCGACGACAGCGGGTGCTGGATGACCAAGGCGGGAGTGCCACAGCTCTGGGGAGACGACGGCGACATGACAGCGAGGAGGCATGTGATGTGGAATGGTGTAGAGGTCCCCGTTGCTATTGCACCGAAGGAGAACCGTCTTGGTCTTGAGATCCTTAACAGAAAAAACAGAGGCATCAAACTCAATTGAACAATTATTGTCGCGAGTAAGCTGTCGAACAGATAACAGGTTACGGGTGAGTTGGGGAGCGACAAGAACATTATCAAGATGAAAAGGACGATCAGTTATTTGTAAAAGAGATGTGCCACGACTAAGAACAGGTAGATTGCCCGTTGCCGACCGTGATGGAGGACGGTGGCGTCGGGAGACGGGAAAGGAGAATACCGTCGTTGGAGGACATGTGGGATGTCGCTCCGCTGTCCATGACCCAGGAGTTGGACCCCTGAATCGCCATCTGGTTGAGGGCGGCGATCATGCTGGCCTGATCCCAGGATCCGTACGCCGGGGGCGCAGAGAACTGGGGTGGCGCAAAGGCAGTGTGAGCCTGATGCGGATGCGGAGGCGGTGGAGGAGGCGCTGATGGCGCACCCCACTGCTGCTGCTGCTGCTGAGGAGTCCACTGGACGGCCCAAGGGTTGTAGCAAACCCAAGGGTAGGCCGGCTGAGGAGCCTGACGACCGCCGGAGGGCGCCACGCTGCTGCTGGTTGCGCCCACCGCCGCTGTTGGTGCCGTTGCCGTTGCCGTTGCCGCCACGGCCACCTTTGCCCTTGCCCCCCTTGCCCTTGCCACCACCTCCACGATTGGAGGCCGAAGAGGAGGTGGACTGGCAGGAAGGCGAGGTGCAAGAGGAGTTGGTGGAAGCGGCGAGCGCTAATGACGAAACCTCTTTGCCCTCGCTGCCGAGACGAAGTTCCTTGACGCGGAGCATGTTGGTGGCAGACTTGAAGTCGGGAAGCGGCGACGTGTTGGCGATGATGTCGGCGGTGGTGGCGAAGCGGGGATTGATGCCGCGCAGGAGATTGAGCACGAGCTGCGAGGGGGAGATGGTATGCCCAACCTCCCGCAGTGCATCGGCGGTGTGCTTCATCTGTTGCACGTAGGCGTCGACGGAGAGATCGCCCTGGGACATGCTGTGGAACTCCTGCCCGAGGACGATCGCCCGAGGCTCCTTGTTCGCCTGGAACAGGGCCTCGATGCAGACGTACAGAGCACGCGCGTCTTGATCGGGCTCCATAGCGAGGTCGAGGACGGTGTCGTCGCAGGAGCCGTACATCCAGCCACGGATGCAGGCGTCGGGCTGAGACCACGTGGGGTCAGCCGGGCGCGCGTCCTCCGTGCCGTCGATGTGGCCGAGCAGCCCGTACTTGCCGCAAAGGGCGGTGAAGAACGCCTTCCACTTGGAGTAGTTGGGACGCTCGAGGCTGAGGGAGATCGGAATGTGCTGCTTCACGTTGACGGCTGCATAGGCAGCGAAGAAGGCAGGGGCGACGCCGTCTCCCATGGCGCCGGATGTTGACAACCCGAGGACGCCGGAGGTAGCAGAGGACTGCGACGATTCCGTCATGACAGACTGGCGCGCCGGATCGCGAGGAACAGGGGCGCGGGTAGGCGGCGGCGCGACGAAGTCGGACGGCCGGGTGAGGCGGCGGCCTGGGCGGTGCGACGAAGTCGGGCGGCCGGGTTGGCGGCGGCCTGGGCGGCGGCAGGCAGGCGGCGGACCGGCACGGCTGAGGGCACTGGTGCGCGGCGGCGGCCGGAGGGGCGCGGCGGCCGGGGAGGCGGTGGCGGCCCTGTGGTGCGATGGCGCGAGCCCTAGAGGCAGGGCGCACGGGCAGAGGAAGCGAGGATCATGATTAGATTGATACCATGTAGAGAAACACCGCACACCCAATAGGGGGTGACCTTTCATATATATAGCCTGGAAGGCTTGCAGTACATGTATAAGTTACAATGTGGTACTAATACAAGTCAGACTACGAGTACAAGGCCAATGGGCTGTAAGCCCAATATGGGCTGTTATAATTATATTCTAACACCTCTGATGCCTGACCTGAACACAAATGACAACAGAGGGGTTGAGTTGCTCGGTTTTGCATAGCACTCAGGGAAGAGAAGTTCGGTCATACCTGTTGCGTGCTTATCGCTGACGAAGACCTGAGAACCTGGCGTGCGACGACGACACCGCCTCCTCTGGGCGGTGGAAGGTGATGGTGGCGTGGATCCGAGGAACCGACAAAGGGTTTTGGCAATGCGACTAGTGGTGGCAATTAACTTAAGGATCAAAGGGGATGATGGCTGCTATCGCCGCAGTTGTTGAAGCAAGTTGACGCGATGTGGACCAGTGTCGTGGTCGGCGATGGGGAATACAACGGCCGTGGATGTAGATGGGCGGAGCGGCGTCGGCGGGGAGGCAGCGGCCATGGACGTGGATGGGCGGAGCGAGTTGGGGTACTAGAGTTGAAACCCAACATGAGCCCCTAGTCACGGTTCAGGTGCATCAATAGCTGCTTTCCAAGCATTCCTATCCAAACCACTACTGATAAATATATTTGATAATAAAAAACTAGAGTACAAGGATATACGACATAGTTTGATATCTATTTCCATTTCACATATTAACTTCATTATTTACAGGGGACTTGCAAGGGACCATCTGACTCTTGGCAAGGATCAAGGACCCAATCAATGGAGTTCAACGACAAATCTCGTTCTAACTTTGAGGATTTCCAAAGCAACATGTCGACTACTTCTGGGTTCTTTGCCTTTGTTGATCTAGCCAATGAGTCAAATGATTTGGAGTTTTTTTGGACCAACCAAGACCCATGCATCATTATCCCCCTGTATCAAGTACTTTTAATGATAGTGACCATATTACACTGAGCACCTCCTATTCGAGTACAATAGATGGTCCTCAAATCTGCAACCTCAGTAGCAATGCGGCACCAGATTGGCATGGAACCAGTGTGGCACACTCTTCTTATGACAGTTGCATCAACTCAGATATAACCATCAACTACTTGAACAAGCTGTTGATGGAAGAGGGTGATGACAACAACGTAAAATTACATTATGGAGAGTACACCCTTAGAGCTATGGAAGAGCCTTTCTATAGAATTCTTGGACATGATTATCCTGAGACGCCATTACTTTGTCGTTGCGGTCTCTGAGCATAAACCTATGGATGAAGCTATTGTTTTGCAAGAAAATATGAAAAACAAATCAACCAGACATGGACAGAATGAACAAGGAACAACATCAGCTCGGCGAAAGACACGAGGTAAGAAGCAACAGAAGAAAGAGGTGGTGGATCTAAGAACCATTCTTATCCATTGTGCACAAGCAGTATCTGCGAGTAACCATACCTTAGCAAATGACATGCTGAACATAATAAGGAAACACTCCTCAATAGATGGGGATGATACCCAGAGGCTAGCATTTTGTCTGGTGGAATGCCTTGAGGCGCGATTAGCTGGTACTGGGAGTCAGCTGTATCGTGATTTGGCCACTAAAATCGTCAATCCTGTGGGCATTTTAAAGGTACACCAATTGTGTTTAGCGGTGCATCCTATACCAAGGGCATCATTTTATTTCTCAAA
>CM041628.1:36140952-36261640 GCA_023333625.1 Bothriochloa decipiens | reverse complement strand
TGATGTGCTAATAGTAAACTGCATATACCGAATGGAGGCTCTGGGTGTTTAGCGGTGCATCCTTTACCGAGGGCATCATATTATTTTTCAAATAAGACAATCCTTGATGTCTCAAAGGGAAAATCTAAGGTGCACATTATCGATTTTGGTATTTACTTTGGTTTTCAATGGCCATCACTATAGCAACTCGCAAAGAGGGAAGACGGGCCTCCTAAGGTTCGGATCACAGGTATTGAGCTACCAAAGCAAGGATTTCGACCAAATCAAATGAATAAGCAGAACACGGGACAACGATTAGCTGAATATGCTAGCATGTTCAATGTGCCTTTTGAATATCAAGCAATATCAGCAAAGTGGGAAACCATATGTATAGAAGATCTCAAAATTGAGAAAGATGATTTGTTGATAGTCAATTCGAGGTACCGAATGAAGAATCTGGGTGATGAGACACAATCCATAAACAGCGCAAGGAACAGGGTTCTTAATACCGATAGAATGATGAAACCAAAGGTTTTTGTGCTTGGAGTAGAGAATGGAACATATGGTACACCCTTCTTTTTAACACGTTTTAAAGAAGCCATGTACCACTACTCTGCGTATTTTGATATCCTTGATAAAACTGTTCCACGAGATAATGAGACAAGAATGCTCATAGAGAGGGGCATCTTTCTGTGCCAACTTCTCAATGTCATTGCATGTGAAGGATCCGAAAGGATTGAGAGGCCAGAAAATTATAAGAAATGGAAGTTAAGAAACCTGAATGCTGGCCTTGAGCAACTCCCACTGAATTCAGACATTGTGAAAGTAATAAGGGAAATGGTGGGAAAGTATCACAAAGATTATGTTATCATCGAAGATGATCAGTGGCTACTACTGGGATGGAAGGGAAGGATACTGAATGCAATATCCACATGGAAACCTAGTGAGTCATATGATGGTAAGACCTAATAAGAAGCTTGCTAGTACAAGTAGAGGTTTGACAATCCTTTGATCAATGTTCTAAACTTTGTGCTATAAAGGATGGCAAGAGCTTTGCCACGATTTTATTAGACGATAGATGTTCTGAACTTATGATGTACTTATAAGCCTTTTAATATGTGCCGGTAATGCATTGCAACTGGCTAACTAGTTGGTCAGAAATGGGCTTCCAGAGTCCAACATACTCCCTCCGTCCCAAAATAAATGTCGTTTTGGGTTTTCGTGTCACAAGTTTGGCTCGATTTATAGAAAATACGTGCAATATTTAAATCTTCAAATAAATTTGTTAAAAAACTAGATGAAAAGATGTTTCCGATGATACTAATTTCTTTGCATAAATGTTTATATATTTTAATATTAATTGCCGGTAGTTGCTTCTCAGGAAGCGAGAACGACACTTATTTTGGGACGGAGGAAGTATTGCATAGTGGCAGTGCTGCTTTAAATAACATTTGAATTTGTGCTGCCAATTCTGGGAAAGTTTAATTCTTTAACCTCTGTTCAGACATGGGCAATACTAGAGCATCTTACATCCAAAGCATGCTCAATTTCTATGTGAGTAGATGGAATAAGAAAAGAATGGAGGATGGTATCTGCAATTCTGAATTCTGGATCCTCGTAACTTTATAAGATCACAGTTGGTAGCTACTAGCAGTATGACAATAAGATCACAGTTGGTAGATACTAGTAGCATAACCAGGCACAGTCATGCCCGCCGAGCAAGAAAGAAACGAAGGAGGAGTGGAATGGACAACGTACCTCGGTCTCGGTGGAGTCCAGAACAGCCGCATCTTATCCTTGGCTCTTGGCATGCGCTATAGCCGCCTTCTCCGTCAGCATCCGGAACTGGCCGTTCGCCGGTCCGGTCAGGCATTCCATCGAACAGCTCCCGAGCATGCACTCATGGTTGACGTCATACAGATGGAGAGCGCTACCTCGATCTCCGACCACCTCCCCGCAGCTTCTGGAGAGGCGTCGGGTCTAGCATTAGATGCGATCTTGGCGGTGAGCGTCGACCATGAAGTGCATGGGATCGGAATGTTTTCCCCCCACCTCTCCGGCCGTCCGGCGGTCGTGGCTGGTTCTCTGGCTTGTAGCCTTGTAGGCCCTCCGGTCCTGCCGCGTGACCTGTAGACCAGTCATCGAAGACTAGCACACCGCACAACGGCACAAGTAGCCGCAACCGCAAAGTGACAGGGTGACACGTCGGCACGTCCCGCGGCCGTTAATTTTACTTCGATTGATTGTGTCAACTCTAGATACGGAGAACAACTGTACAACTCTTGCCCTGTTTGGATTTATTAGTTTCTAATAATTAGCTAGCTAACACTTTGTAACTAATAATAGATGTTATTAACTAGTTTGGTGCAACTATAGTGAAATAGTTACTGGTTAGAGTGTTTATAACTAATAATTAGCTCACTATTAGTTAGGCTTGTTCGGTTGTTTGAATGAGTTTGGGCTAATTACTAGTTGTGCTAAAAATTGGCTGCCTAGTTGACAAACAACTAGTGTTTTTTTTGCGACTCAGTAAACAATTGTGTGAACTACATTTCATAAAATGTACACATATTCTGCTTCAAAAGTGCCATACATGTTAAACTACCTCGGCTTGTTTTCGATAACCTGCATAAGTGATATCTCGAAGGATTCTTTCTGCAAGGAAGAATATGTGGAATGTGGTCCTTGTGGAGTAGCATAAATGATTGGCAACACAGCAAAAAAACTCATAGACCAGGGCGTGGCGGTCGCTTGGGCAACAGAGGCTTGCTTCCAGCTTTTAGCTCGAGGCTTTGCGGAACTGAGAGAGACACTAATTCACCTGTGCTGGAAGCCACAAGAGGAGGCAACTCTATCAACATGGATGTGGCCTTCTTACATGAGAATTGCATAGGTGCAATAGGCGCGGTGCTGCGAGGCAGCGATGGTGGGTTTCAGTCGGCTTCAGCTTTGTGTTTGAGGTGTTTGGGCTCGGTAGAATCAGCTCTCTTAGCTGAAGCAGAGGCAGGATGGTATACGACTCCTACTACTAGAAGGAACAAGACTTTGAAGTAGGCATCATTATGGAAGAGCGGAGGGAATAATAACTTAGAAATGACTGTGATCTGGACAATCTTGGAGGGATGGTTCACTTCTTGAAGAGTTGTACTCCCTCAGTCTCAAAAAAAAAAAGGACATTCTAGGATGTGTGCAGGTCAAATTTTCTCAGCTTTGACTAAGTTTGTAGAAAATACGTGCAATATTTATATCTTTAAATAAATTTATTAAAAAATAGACTTAAAGATTTTTCCGATGGTACTAATTATTTAACATAAATATTAATATATTTTAATATATAATTACTGGTATTTTGAAAACGTTGACGTCTCGAAAAACGAGTTTGACATTTATTTTAGGATGGAAAGAGTACACAACAAGACTTCGGCGAATTTTGCAACACAACTTTGTACTCAACATGCTTTGGGGACAAAGCAAAATTTTAGTTGGCTTAGTCCTCCTAGCTTCCTGATTGCAATGACCCCCCTTTAATTAATGGAGTTTCTTTTTCAAAAAAAAAATCCAAAATCATTTATTTTTGAACCCAGAGCCATCTCAAAACAACTCAAAGTTCAAAATTGAATGGTTTTGATTGTTGATGTGTCAAAGATAGACAAAATCAAAACTTGAGGGGCCAAGATGGACTTAAGCAATCAAGTACTTTAGTTTTTTAGATATTTATGAAAAAGTATGTATATTTAATTACTTATTTAAATATTTATTTACACTTTTACCATATTTTAATCATAAAAAAGTTTTAAAATAAACATAAATTAAACTTCATACCAAAAGTTCTCTAAACATATAATCTATAATAAGATCTACAACTACAATTTAGATTATTTCTCTATCCAAGTTCATTTGAATAACTTAGAAAAAAATGAAATTTCATATTATGAGAACTTTAAACATAATTTAGAAACTATAAAGGAAGAACCTGTCATCTAGTTTTGATCATAATTTAAGTATGTAGCTTTTATAAATACTAGAAAACTAAATACTTGATTAAGCCCATCTTCGGACCTCCAATATGTTTCACCTATCTTTTTTCGTTTCTCCTAATAGCACCACATTAGCAGGTACTCTATTTGTTTCAAAATACTCCCTCTAGGTTAAAAGAAAGTCTTTTTGTATAACAACATGGTCTCCAAAGCGTATCAAAAGCGCCACCTTCTTGTTTTGCACAAACTGACATACGCAATAACAACATATTAGTGCGCAAAGAAAGGTTGTAGCTAGCTCGGCAACTCCGAGGCTCCAAACTGTGAGCACACCCCAGAGCCAGCAGCGATGGCACATCTGCTAGTGCCAGGCATATCTGCCTCTGAAGCAGCATCTGAATCGACGCCCCCGCTTCCGGACTGGATCGGAGCTCGTTTTGTCCTTGGCTTTCCTGATGGACACTGGAGAACAGATTCAACCGTACTACTACGTAGCTATCAACGTTGGGGAGCCTCGTCAGACCCACCAATGAGCAAACTCATACTGCAACCAGAAAAATTGAAGGGCAGAGCTCCAGCCGTTATTTTCAAAAAATACTGCAACCTGACAAATTGCCTCGGCACCAGTGAACAACTGTACTAGCTGATTGCAGGCCCCAGCCAGAAGCCAGACCCTCCCTATAAAAGACTTGCCTTGTGGTTCTTCAAGTTTCTCATGCTCACGGCAAGATCGATCAGTCAATCTCATAGCTGCACAGCAGGCGTCCGTCTCCAAGTACGTCTGGAATTCAATTTCCAGGCCTGCTGATCCCATCAGGCGCCATCCCTGCAGGAAACAATGGTAAATATAGTAAGACCCTCTTATATATCTCCAAGCCATTTCTTGATCAAGTCTGTTCAATGAATGCCATCACTAATATAAAGTGCTTGTGTGCCAAATTGAACAAGTGATAGAAGAACCAGTGACTAAAATGGTTATCAGGGACTATTTTTACTTAAACTTTTCTTGACAAATATATGCTAGCATATCGTTAAGCATGGTGAGTGTGAAGTTGAAAGGTGAAATCTTAGCTGGTTACTGTTCTAAACTGTCATGCATTTTTCATGAAGTTTTTCTTAATTTTGCAAGAAACGTTTTCCATTTTCCTGCAGTCTATACCTTTGGTCAATTTACAAGGACATTGAACAACCTAGGAGATCTCTCAGGTCACCTGTGTTGATTTGTCTCTTGTTGTTGCCCAGCAGTGTTTTGGGATGTGGAGTATGTGTTTGCCTCTCTAGGTCTCCTATCTTTCATGTCATGGCTAGAGCTCGTATTTAACACATTCTTTTCTATCTTAACACCTTCGTTTGTTTTTTTTTTTTCAAAGCTTTGTTTAATTTACTCAAACTCAAAAGTTTGAAGACTGAACCCTTCAGAGAAAAAAAAAGTTTAGCAAGCTCATTCTCTTTAACCTAATTTTTGTGCTCGGATTGGGCCTTTTACACTCCTAAAAAAATCCTGAAAATGACTAGCTACGAGACTGATACTTGTTTCATCAAAAAGAAGAAGAAAACAATTAGACTGATACTTCGTAGTCTACATGTATCATATATATAATATATATAAGTACATAGCTAATGTGATACAGTGAAGGTTTTCAGAATTTCTCTTCCTAGAGTTTATTAAGAAATTATCATAGTCACTGTTGATAATTATATTAGGTAATAAAAAACTTGAGTATAAGGATATTGACATAGTTTGTTATATGTTTCCATTTTACATATTAAGTTCATTATTTACAGGGAACTTGCAACGGACAGTCTGACTTTTGGCAAGGATCAAGAACCCCATCAACTGAGTTCAACGACCAATCTAGCTCTAACTTTGAGGATTTCCAAAGCAACATGTTGGCTATATCTGGATTCTATGCCTTTGTTGATCCAGCGGATGAGTCAAATGATTTGGAGTTATCTGTGGATCAACCAAGATCCATGCATCATTATCCTCCTGTATCAAGTACTTTTAACGATAGTGACCATATTACATTGAGCACCTTCTATTCCAGTTCAATAGATGGTCCTCAATTCTGCGATCTCAGTAGCAATACGGCACCAGATTGGTATGGAACCTGTGTGGCAGACTCTTATAATAACAGTCGGATCAACTCAGATATAACCATCAACTACTTAAACAAGCTGTTGATGGACGAGGACGATGACGACAAGATAAAATTACGTCATGGAGAGTATGCCCTTAGAGCTATGGAAGAGCCTTTCTATAGAATTCTTGGACAAAATAATCCAGCTTATCCTGAGTCACCATCACTTTGTAGCTGTGTTCGTCTGGATAAACTCGATGAAAGCATCAACACGTCTTCCGGGCTGTCATGCAGTAGCTGCTTTGTTGCTATTGACTAAAGTAATAATCATTCTAATAACAACATGCAAGCTTTTGAAGCTCCATGGAGTTTGTCTGACATAGTCAAAGAGACAAAACATTCCACTGAAGGTACACAAAACATGGAGCTTGGTGTGAAAATTGATGGCCTCTCAATTGCTGAAAAGCGTAGCCGAGATAATCAGTCACTTCAGGTAAATGTTGTAGATACGAGCAAGCATGCATCATCAGAGGTTAACAGTGGAAATTACTCACGCACAGAAGATTCTTATCTCTTAGAAGCAAGGAGTAGCAAGCAGGTTGCTTTTTCATTCAATGGGCCAACCCGAGATGAGATGTTTGACAGGGTTCTACTCTTCTCTGAGCATAAACCTACGGATGAAGCTATTGTTTTGCAAGAAATGGTGACAAACAAATCAACCAGACATTCACAGAGTGAACAAGGAAGAACATCAGCTCGGCGGAATATAAGAGGTAAGAAGCAACAGAAGAAAGAGGTGGTGGATCTAAGAACCATTCTTATCCATTGTGCCCAAGCAGTATCTGTGAACAACTATTCCTTAGCAAATGACATGCTGAACATAATAAGGCAACATTCCTCAATAACTGGGGATGATACCCAGAGGCTAGCATTCTGTCTTGTGGACTGCCTTGAGGCACGATTAGCTGGAACTGGGAGTCAGCAGTATCACAACATAATCACTAAAAGCAGCAGCGTTGTGAGCATTTTGAAGGTATTCCAATTGTCTTTAGCGGTAAATCCTTTGCTGAGGGCATCATATTATTTCTCGAATAAGACAATCCTTGATGTCTCGAAGGGAAAATCTAAGGTACACATTATCGATTTTGGCATTTGCTATGGTTTTCAATGGCCATCACTGTTTGAGCAACTTGCAAAGAGGGAAAATGGGCCGCCCAAGGTTAGGATCACAGGTATTGAGCTACCAAAGCAAGGATTTCGACCAAACCAAATAAATAAGCAGAGCACGGGAAATCGATTAGCTGAGTATGCTAGCATGTTCAATGTGCCTTTTGAATATCAAGCAATATCATCAAAGTGGGAAACCATACGTACAGAAGATCTCAACATTGAGGAAGATGATGTGCTGATAGTCAACTGCATAGACCGAATGAAGAATCTGGGTGATGAGACAGTATCCATAAAAAGCGCAAGGAATATGGTTCTCAATACCATTAGAATGATAAAGCCAAAAGTTTTTGTGCATGGAGTAGTGAATGGATCATACGGTACCCCCTTCTTTTTAACACGTTTTAAAGAAGTAATGTACCACTACTCTGCATTATTTGATATGCTTGATAAAACTGTTCCACGAAATAATGAGACGAGAATGCACATAGAGAGGGGCCTGTTTTTGTGGCAACTTCTCAATGTCATCGCATGTGAAGGATCCGAAAGGATTGAGAGGCCAGAGAATTATAAGAATTGGAAGTCACGAAACCTGAATGCTGGCTTTGAGCAGCTCCCACTGAATCCAGACATTGTGAAAGTAATAAGAGACATGGTGGGAAAATATCACAAAGACTATGTTACCAACGAAGATGATCAGTGGCTACTAATGGGATGGAAGGGAAGGATATTGAATGCAATATCCACATGGAAACCTAGTGATTCATATGATGGTGACTACGGAAAAGAAGTTTGCTAATACAAACAGAGGCTTGACAATCCTATGCATCAATGTTGTTTAACTTTTTTACAAAGGGTGTCAAGAGCTTTGCTATGATTTTATTAAAGGATAGATTTTCTGAACTTATGATATACTTATAAGATTTTTACTGTGTGCTGGTAATGCATTGCAATTGGCAAACTAGTTGGACAGAAATGGGTTCCAAAGTCCAAGACATTGCATAGTGGCAGTGCTGCTTTAAAACATTTGAATCTGTGTAGCCAATATATCCTTTCTACCTACAGAACTAATTTGTTCAGCTGCCTTACTGTCATAGAAGCTATGGTGTTTGCATTACACCTCGAAATGTTGGCTCCTGGTGGGACGAATTCTGCTTAAGTTTAATTCTTTAACCTTTGTTCATACATGGCCAAGGGCAATACTCAGAGGTCAGAGGAACTTTACATCCAAGCATGCTCAATTTCTACGTGCGTAGAGGGAGAAAGGAAAGAGGAGGATGGTATGGGCAATGCTGAATTGTGGATCCTCAGTAGATAAGATCACAGTCGGCAGTTATTAGCATTATAACAACTAGGCAGAGTCATGCCCGCCGAGCAAGAAAGAAACGAAGGAGGCGTGGAATGCACAAATACCTTTGGTGGAGTCCGGAACAGCCGCATGTCAGACATGGCTCTTGGCGTGCGCTACAGCCGTCTTCTCCGTCAGCATCCGGAAGTTGTCGGTCGCGGCTCCGGTCAGGCATTCTATCGAACAGCTCCCAAGCATCCACACGTCGCCTATTTCAGATACCACGAGCGCTGCGCCGCTGCCTCGACCTCCCACCACCTCCCCCTGCAGCGCGCCCGCGTTAGTCAAAGAACTACGCTGCTTCTCGAGAGGCGTCAGTCAGCATCGGCTGCGCGCGATCTTGACGGCGACCGCTGACCATGAAGTGCATGGGATCGCCAGAGGATGACGACTCCTGCTGCCTGGCTTGGCTGGCGCGCCTGTTCTTATCCTTCGAGTGTCGTCGGCCGCTGACCATCCTCGCTGATCAGCCAAATAAATTAACCGGACGTTCTTCTTCTCGTCCTTCGAGGATGACGACTCCTCCTTGACTCCTTGTGCACGGACATTCTTCTTCTCGTCCTTCTTCTCCGATCGACGTCCGGACTCGCGGTAAGCAGGGCACAGAGGCGCGTGGCTGCTGTCGTCGCGGAAGCCTCGGCCGGCGCGCGGCAAGGGCCAAGGCGGCAGGGCGTGGGTGATTGGTGCCGGTGCCGGTGCCGGTGACAGCCAGTGGCTGGCTTGGAGGACTTGTGCACGGGTGCGGGCGTGCGGCCATGGTGGCTCGAAAATAGAAGGGCCGAAAAAAGTGAGCCGATCTTTTTTGACGACTATAAGAAAAAAAAAACAATTCTCTCTAGTTTTTACTTTCTAGACTAGAATGATTTTTTTGGCATCTATACCGAAACAGTTGTTGTCAAAAAAAAAAAATACCGAAACAGTACAGTTGTAGTAGGGCTGTAGTAGGATTAGTGAAAGTAAGTATTGTATTTGTACTATCTCTGGACATTAATAAATTTATTTACTATGTTTTAGCCAAAAATTAGAGAAGTCAAATAAGTTTTCCCCCAATTTTCATGTCATAATAATAGAAGTACATGTATTATTGATTCGAGGTAAGTACTAGCATATTATGAATTGATACCGTATATTGCTAGTATCCTCAGTAGTTACAAATACTTCAACTTTGGCTAACGATATATCCTTTCGTTAAAAAAAAATTATGGTTGACTATTGGTTTCAATAAAATATGTATTTACAAGGAATAGTAATTCAATACAACTTGAAAGTGCAGGATATCAAGTCCAAACGACTCATATCAAGTTCAATAGTTTCATTAAGCACATCAAGTCGAAGTTTCAAAATTTGAACAAGAGTTTGCCTAGAAAATATGCAAACTTTACATCTTGAAGGCAACGGAAAATGGAAAATGAATAGCAATAGATTATTTTAGTGCAGACGTTAAGTGAACGAGAGCGTTGCAATTAAAGCAAGTTTTTTTTTCATCTTTTCGCTGCCTTCTACCAGCCAAAAGTTAAAAGCCGAGACAAATAGGATGTTGAGTTGGCTTTTTAAAAACTAGAAAAATGGGCAGGAAGCCAGCAACACAGGCCAACGAAGCGGTAGCCTCAGGAAAAAGTAATATGCCATGGTGGCTGAGGTTTTTGTTTTAGCTTACTGAACCTGAAATGTTGTGTCAAGGCATTGACAGGAGAGTAATTACTGGGAATAAAGACAAATGCTGGAAACAGTCGATATCATTAACCTGCAGATCATCACTTTTCTAAAGACTAAAGAGACCTCAAAGTTGTTGGAGAAAGCCAGTCTGACGCTCCCCACCTCACTATTCTGTGGTGCTGATCGAAACATGCATGAGTGACCAGCATCAGGCACTCTGCTTTCATGCCGGATCCCCGGATCACATAGATCTTCTGAACAGAACATACTCTCCTGCTTGCACAGTTGTTGTGATAGTGATCTGGCAAGCTTTTATACATTGTGGCAGCAGCGGCGGAGGTAGGATAGTGGGCAAGGGGGGCTAAAACAGCGAAGATTTTGATTTGCATAAAAATTTAATAGTACTAAAATCAAGATATTAGGGGGGGGGGGGGGGGGGGGCGGCAGCCCCACCAGCCCCCCCGTTGGATCCGCCGCTGTGTGGCAGCCTAAAACGTTCAGGTAAATGTTGAGGTCATTTGTGACATTGTTTGAGGTGACACCAAATTATGGTGATGAATAAGGAGAGAATATGATATTTGACATCCAGTTTGTGAGCCTTTCATGATTTGAGGCAGAGACCAACTCAACTTGCCAAAACATTGGTGCCTCGCACCCTCGCCCTCTGCCCGTCTCTGGTCTTTGGAATCCAATCATCGCACCATCTGATGCCTTGAGAGAGCACGCATCAATAGCAGGAAGCAGTGAAAGCAGTCTTAAACATCCAACAAGAGAATTAGCTGCGGTCACAGCAGCAGAAGATAGGGATTAAGGAAAAGGACCCCGGCAAGGCAAGGCAACTGCCAACCCAACTGCAACTCCGAGGCTCCAAACACACCAGCATCCAGCGGCCGGCAATGGCAGCATCTGAAATGACACCTCTGCTGAGCTCGTCTTGACCCTAACCTTGGTGCAGGCCCTTAGCTATAAACGATTGGACCTTGTCAGAATCACAGTGAGCGGCTGATAATGCGTCAGCAAAATTACATTGACTCGTTTTCGCTTGCCTCGGCATAGCTGATTGCACTGTATAATAAATATAAGAGAGATTGCCCTGCTGCTCACGGCTTCAGTTTGCCATTCAATCTTGGCCTGTCTTGGGGCCTTTGCAGATCCTGTGGTACGGTACCCACCTGCAGGAAAACAAAGGTAACATAACAGTCACCCTCTTCTGCTCTGATCATTCTAAAGCAAATATCAGTTTAAGCCCAACAGCTGAGTTCTTATGCAAAATATTAGAAAACTATTCTTGGTGGCAGTTTCTACTTTATTTGGTCTTCTTATGACTCATGTTACTGTCTTGATGAGACAGTATGTATTAGAAATGGTATGATTCCTTAGATTAATAACTGTACATGAGACATGGATAACTTCTGCTATCAGTTTCACGTTTCAGAACTCCATGTACCAGAAAAAGGAGTATGGAAAAGATGAATTACCTATTATATTTAGATTTGGAAAAAAAGAACTCTAGATTAGAAGGATAGATTGCATACTCTACATTCTGTTTTGGCTTTACATAGTAATATAAGTTCATTGTTGACAATGCAGTTCAGCATAATCTTGCATGTCTGTTTTTCTGCAATGAGCAGACACCCAAATACCCAATACATGGAGTCCAAAGACAAATCTAATTCAAGTTTTGAGGACACCCCAAGCACCATGGTAAATAATCCTGGGTGCTATGCCACTTCCCATATATTCGTCGATGATCCAATTTACAGGCATAATGATCTGGAGTTATGTTTGCACACACCAAACTCCATGAACTATTATCCTCCAATATCAAGTAGTTCTAACAGTAATGGCCATGTTGCATCGAACACTTCTTCTTCAGCTAAAATATGTGGTCCCCATCCATGTGAGGTTAGTGGCAAAGTAAAATCAGATCAATATGGAACCAATGTGACAGACTATTCTGCTAACAGTTGGATCGCCTCAGATGTAACCCTCAACTACGTAAACAGGCTATTGATGCAGAAGGACAGAGATGACAGGGCCAAATTACATCATGGAGAATCTGCACTTAGAACCATGGAAGAGACTTTCAACAAACTCCTCGGACAGAGTAATCCAGCTTATCCTCACCGACTACCACTTCGTAACTGTGATCATCTGAAAAATATCAATGACAGCATCAGCAAACCATGTAGTATTTGCTCTGTAGCTATTCACTCAAGTACTAGTCATTCTAATCACATCTTGCAAGTTTCTGAAGCTCCTTGGAGTCTATCTGACGTTGCCAAAGAGAAAAAAAACAGTTCACTCAAGGTACACTCAACTTGGAGCTTGGTTTGAATGTTCATGGCCTTTCCATTGCTGAAAATTGTAGCCGAGATAATCTATCACTTGAAGTGAATGTTGCAGAAAAAAGCAAGCACACATTATCTAAGGCTCATAGTGGAAATTATTCTACAGAAGAATTTCAATTGTTAGAAGGGAGGAGTAGCAAGCAGTTCGCCGTTTCATTCAATGGGGCAACCCGAGATGAGATGTTTGACAGTGTCCTACTCTTCTCGGAGCATAAGCTTATGAATGAAGGTATTGTTCTGCGAGAAGTGATGAAACCAAATCAACCAGAAATTCAAAGAATGTTCAAGGAAGAACATCAGCTTGGAGGGAGACACGAGTTAAGAAGCAACATAAGAAAGAGGTTGTGGATCTAAGAACCCTTCTTATCCATTGTGCAGAAGAATTATCTGTGAATAACTATACCTTAGCAAGTGATATAATGAACACCATAAGACAACATTGCTCAGTAAGCGGGGACAATACCCAAAGGCTACTATCTTGCCTAGCGGACTGCCTTGAAGCACGATTAGCAGGAACCGGGGGTCAGGTGTATCACAAGTTGATGACTGAAACCGGCAATGTTGTGAATATTTTAAAGGTATATCAATTGGGTTCAGTAGTAAGTCCATTCATGCGGGCACCATACTATTTTTCAAATAAGACAATCCTTGATGTCTCAAAGGGAAAACCAAAGGTTCATATTATCGACTGGCATTTGCTTTGGCTTTCAATGGCCATCACTGTTTGAGCAACTTGCAAGGAGGGAAGATGGGCCTCCAAAGGTTCGGATCACAGGTATTGAGCTACCCCAGCCAGGATTTCGACCAAATCAAATAAATAAGAACACAGGGAAGCTATTAGCTGATTATGCTAGCATGTTCGATGTGCCTTTTGAATACAGAGGAATTTCATCGAAATGGGAAATCATCCGTATAGAGGATCTCAACATCGAGGAAGATAACGTGCTGATAGTCAACTGCATATTCCGAATGAAGAACCTTAGTGATGAGACAGTATCCCTTAACAGTGCCAGGAACAGGGTACTCAAGACCATGATAAAGCCACAAGTTTTTGTGCATGGAGTAGTGAATGGATCATATAGTTCCCCTTTCTTTTTACCACGTTTTAAAGAAGTCATGTACCACTACTCTGCATTATTTGACATCTTTGATAAAACTGTTGCACGAGATAATGAGACAAGAATATTCATAGAGAGGGGCATCTTTATGTGGCAACTTCTCAATGTCATTGCATGTGAAGGATCCGAAAGGATCGAGAGGCCAGACAGTTATAAGAAATGGAAGTCACGAAACCTGAGTGCTGGCCTTGAGCAGCTCCCACTGAATCCTGACATTGTGAAAGTAACAAGAGATATGGTGGGGCAATACCACAATGATTTTGTTGTCGACGAAGACGATCAATGGCTATTACTGGGATGGAAGGGAAGGATACTGAAGGCAATGTCCACATGGAAACCTAGTGAGTCATAGTATGGCGACAAAAGACCTAATAAGCTTTGCTAGCACTGCATGTCTGCACCACAAAAGTAGAGGTTTGAAAATTTCACGTATCAATTTTCTGAACTTATCATGTAGGCGTTGCAATTGGTTAGGTTGTTTGAAGGAAATGGGCTTCCGAATTTCAAAACATCATGTATGGCAATGCTGCCTTGTTAAAGATTTGAATTTTGCACTGTGAATATATCCATCCTTACCTACAGAACCAATTTGTTCATTTGCATTTATGTCATATAATTTATGGTGTTTGCATTTATAACACGTCGTGCATAGGGGTGCACGTGGCAGCCCTAGGCATGATCCGTGGGCGGCAACAGTGGCCGCAGCGTGCGGCGCAGGGGGCGGCGCGCGTGGGAGCAGACGCGGCGGCGGCTGCGTGCGTGGGTGTGGGCGTGAGGGAGAGAGAGAGGAAGATAGATAGTGATAAACCCCTTCTATTGCTTGATCCAATCCGATTACAATTCCCAAGTATTTATAGCCCGGGGATTTCTTAACCCATACGCAACCTAAACCCTAACCTACGCGAGTACGACGGCGGCGTGGGCGGGCTGCGCGCACCCAGCCCTTTGCGCACGCGTGCGGCCTCCATGGCCCACATGACGCTGCTGCTGCGATGCCTCTCCTCTTCTGGGCTTGGGTTGACTCAATTTCTTCACTAATCAGCGGGCCGGCGTTGTACTTGTTATAGAGCCTCTCTTTTTCCACTCAGCGCGCCCTCGCGATAAAATTGGAGCCAGATGTTGATGCTGATGAGGGACAATACTCTTGGCGAAGTGGCCTCCAGGTTGCGGGTCATGCGACTGTTTGCTGAAGATGATGTGGAGCGCTGATGCATGCGACCGTTTGCTGAAGATGATGTGGAGCGTTGATGGAGTCATGGAGGATGTTCCGCTTTATGCAAGTTTGTATGTATTCAGAGTAGCAGGTGGTGTTGCTGCTGTTGTTGTAGTTGAAGTAGCGGTCCATATTTTGGTGTTGGCTGGCCTGTGTCCTGTAGAGGATGGCACTCGATGTAGATGTCGTTATGGGGCATGGTGTTCCGCATAGTGGTGGAGTTGTTGATGTTGAAGAGGTTGTAGTCCGGGAAGTAGTCGTACATGGTTGTTATTGCTGCAGAGAAGGTGAGCATGTTTGCTAAAGAAGAATCACCAATGAAGGAGGCGTTGTGCTAAATGCGTGGCTCATCTCCGTGCCCACATAACATGGCCCATCGAGAGATGTCATTGACTGGTGTTGGAGAAGGTTCGACTTCCATCTTAGCTGCAATTTGAACATCTAATTTTCATGGATATTCCTCTACTAGCTGTGATTGTTTTCGTTTGTTGACGACAATGTAGACATGATATGGGTAGAAGTATTCCTGGTCTGTTTCCTTCTTGTTCTCTGTCAGGTTTATGTACTGAATTATTTTTGAATAAAATGTTCCATACATGATTGCTGAGCATATAGAGCTGACCAGCCAAGATGATAAATATTTTGCATTGTAGTTCATGGCGAAGGGTAGCTCTTGTTCTTGTTTGATCTGGCTTATCTGATTGCTGCTGATAATATTTTTTTTTGCAATAGTTATCCCAGCTGTTGCCTCCAATGTCATGTGGCAGCTTGTTTCTGTCAGTGTCATCAAGGGCCGGATTAATTATGCTGACTGCAGGAGAGCTGCTAGTCGATCTGTTTTGAGAACACTATAGAGTGGGGTTGTTGTGCTCTTGTTGGTGCCATAAAAAAATTTGACAGCTCGAATCTGGTATCTGGAGGTACTATTGAGGCTGCTACTGAAGGAGTCAAAAATTGTAGCTGTGACATATGATTTACCTCCTGTCCTGATTTGGTAATCATACTGAAACTTGGCATCTCCTTGTGGTCTGATTGCTTGCTATTGTTGTTTATGCGAATTGGGTTTGGTGGCACAGACATGCTATTGGTGGCATGAGCTGAACATTTGGATCCTCCGTGGTGATTTCCGTGATGCTGACTGAGAGGGATGGGTGCATGAATTTAGTAACGGAAATTTTATTGGAGGTGGTGCTAATCTGTTGTTCCTCCATAACAGCATTGTTGATGATGACGCTCAGGTCTGATATTTCCTTGGTGTCTTTACCATTGGTGTGTGTGCTCATCGTTTGGTAAGACTTTTCATTGAGCAGCTGATGGGGATGATGGTTCTTTGCATGTGTGCTGTCTCCTTGTCATTGTGCAAGGGGATGGCTTCGACGTTGAGGTATGACGTAATTGTTAGCATTTGTTGCTCCTTGCGTAGTCATGGTCCTTGTCATCCAGGACGGACAATGCTTTGCCTATCCAGTTGACATCGTACGATAGCTTTTTGCTGTCACTGTCGTCGAAAGCCGGTTTGATGATAATGAAGACCGGGGTGCAGTCGTTATCATTCTTTTGCTGTTCCTCCAGTATAGCGTTGTCGATGGCGTCGACATTGGCGCGCCCAGACCCAATCTAAGTTGGACCTTGGTGACAGTGGTGCATTGGGTGTTCGCGTAGGCGTGCCCAGTGCTGATGGCGTTGATGAGGACATTGTTGCTGACATCGTCGCGTGTCCATTTGGCCTCTGTGGTCGCAAGGCGCCGATCCAATTTGGCGAGCTCATCGTTGAAGAGTTGTTGGGCATTGGTGGTGACGTTGCTATTGGTGCGTGGCGTCGTTGGCATGACGTCGAGGGTGTTGGAGACGAGGGCGAAGGTGCTCCTCAGCATGGCCGTGGGTTGCGGTGCTGCTCTTGACATAGTTGTCGTCGTCATTGTTATTGTTGATGGCGTGGTCGTGACCGTGAGATGATGCTCCGGTTGGGTGGGCACATCATCAAACAGGTGGTGGACGTCGATGTTGACGTTCTCCGTGTTGATGATGGTGACACCGTTGGGACGTATCTCCTTGGTGTTGGCGGTGATGGTAATGACGTTGCCGGCGATGCACACCAGCTCGTCTTCCTTGGCGTTGAGACGGTGATATAGATCAGCGATCCCGGTGTCGAAGTTGAAGGCGTGGATCGCGAACTCTTCCTTCATGAAGGCGACGTTCATGGCAGTTGCGGCCGCCATGGATCGATCTAGTCTCTGGATACCAGCTAGAACAGGTCATGCACAGGGGTGCACGTGGCAGCCCTAGGCGTGACCCGTGGGCGGCGGCAGTGGCCACGTAGGGCGGCGGCGTGCGGCGGCGCAAGGGGCGGCGCGCGTGGGAGCAGGCGCGGCGGCGGCTGCGTGCGTGGGTGCGGGCGTGAGGGGGAGAGAGAGAGAGAGGAAGATAGATATGGATAAACCCCTTCTATTGCTTGATCCAATTCGACTAGAATTCCCAAGTATTTATAGCCCGGGGATTTCTTAACCCCTAAGCGACCTAAACCCTAACCTACGCGAGCACGATGGCGGCGGCGGCGGCGACGCAGGTGGGCTACGCGCACCTGGTCCTTTGCGCGTGCGTGCAGCCTCCATGGCCCACACGCGCTGCTGCTACTATGCTCCTCCTCTTCTGGGCTTGGGTTGGCCTAATTTCTTCACTAATTCATGGGCCGGCGTTGTACTTGTTATAGCATTACACTACATAGTGTTGCTAGCTTGTGTCCTGGTGGGATGAATTATGCTTAAGTTTCACCTCTATTTATATATGGGCAATACTATGAGCATCTTTCTGTGCAAGCATGTTCTCTTAACTAGATGATGATAGGGCAATGGAGGATAGTATGGGCAATGCTAAACTATTGATCCTCATAACTAGAAGATCGCCAGTAGAGGGTCCATACTTCCTAGCAGCATAATAGCGAGACACACAGGCATGCCAGTCGAGCAAGAATGAAACGAAGGAGGCGTGGAATGGACATACCTAGGTGGAGTACTGAACACTGAACATCCATCTTCTCCTTGGTTCTTGGTGTGCACTTCGGCCTTCTCCTTCGTCAGCATCAGGCAGTGGCCAGTTGCTGGTCAGGTCAGGCATTCTGTCGAACAGCTTCCTAGCATCCACCTGTCGTTTGCTATAAGACACCCCAGCGCGACCTCGACCTGACGACCTCCCACCATCTCTCCGCAGAGCGGCCATGTTACTCAAGACGAACCACGTTGCTTCTCGATGCGCTAGGTCCAGCATGGATTGCGATCTTGACGGCGAGTCAGCGACCGTGAAGCTCCCCCTTCTTTTTACCACATTTTAGAGAAGTATTTTTTTCATGGAAAGGGATCGACTTTCATTAAATTAAAACCCGTTTTATAACTAAGATCTCAACATAAAATAAAATTACATTAAAGCACACCACTAGGTCTTGAATCTTCATCTTCCCGTGTCCGGCGATGTATTCTTCAGGAAACTCCATGAAAGTACACCAGATCTGGACCCGAGAACCATAGTCCCTACTAACAGAAGGCTCCACGAATATGGAGACCGCATAAGAGGCACAATATGCTCGACCATTATAGGGAGTAAAGGGTGTCGAGAGCACATCGGTTGTATCTTCTAAAGGTTGGACGTTACTAGCATCACCACCAGCAACCGAAAGGACAGATCCGCTGCCGCCAGTAGCACCAGCGGCCAGAAAAACGATCTCGTAGAAGGGAAAAATAGATCTAATCCCTCCTCGAAAAGAATTATTCCAACATACCTCGATCTTAGGAACATGCCATCATCGGAGATGAGGACGCATCCACCAACAATCTGGTACGAAGCAAGAAGCCGAATCGAAGACATTGAAACAGCCAAACAAAACCTAACCCTAATTATTACGGTGAAAAGAAAAACAACTGGAGAAAAAACCTAATAAAACCGTAAATCTACTGAACCCCCGTTTCTCCTCTCCACCGGCAGGAGGCCGGAGGCGAGAGGAACAGGAGCTAGACTGTGGCAGCGGAGGCGGAGTCACCCTTGGAGAGGGCGGCAGGCAAGAAGCGACTGTGCGTTTTAAAGAAGTCACGTACCACTACTCTGCATTATTTGATATGCTTGATTAAACTGTTTCACGAGATAATGAGACAAGAATGTTCTTAGAGAGGGCCATCAGATGGGCCGGAAACATGCTACCAAATGGGCTGGGACCGAGAGAGGGACTTGAACTGTACAAAAGGACTAGCAGCGACGGAGGGAAGGCATCGAAGATCAGAACCCGAACCTGAACCCCGTCCATCTTCCTTCCGTCAAGACTCAAGAGCCCTCCTCTCTGCTGCTGTTCTTGCTCCCCTGCCTCTGATCCCTGCTATCCCAATCTAAATTCCCTCTATTCTTCCTAAATTGTATCCCAAATTACTGTAATTGCTACTTGGTAGCGAAGGATCGTTACAATTGGTTATCAGAGTCTTTGATTCCTGAGCCCTAAAATTTCCCCCAAATTTTTTCCAAAATCGATTGAGCCCATGGCCTCCATGGGAGGTGTTCTTCGTGTCACCGTGAGCCACATGCCTTTGACCTTGTCAGATGAGGTTTTGCTCCAGGTCTTTGGACCATACGGAGGTGTATGTTCTGGAGAGGACGAGTTATATGGTGGCGTATGTAACAACCCGAAAATCCGAACTATAAATTTTTTTTGACAAAACCCTGAGTGATGAGTGCAACATGTCATCATCTACCCCTAAACTTGCATTAACCCTATCATGTCATGCATAACACTCATGTGTTTATAAATTAATCAATGTCTCATGTCAATGACCTATGTTTCATATGTTACATGTCAATGTTGCAATAGCTTTGTTTTAAATGTTTCAATAGTTCATACGTCATGTTGCATTAAAGGGTGATTTAGATTTTATTTGGTTTATGTGTTGAATAATAAAAATGATAATATAATATTTATTTTGACAAATAAATATTAAGGGAATAATACCCTAACATTATTTAGGCCATGTATGCTCACTATTTTGTTGCTCATAGTTAGCACATCATAAATATATATATGTATATATATAAATGTATTTGAAAATAGAAAAAGAAAAGAAAAAGAAAAGAAAACAGGAAAGAGGCCTCTGGCCCGAGCAAGCAACCAGCCCAGCCCCGCCGGCCCGCTCGCTCTCCCTCGCACTTGCCGCACCAGCCCAGCATGCGGCCCAGCAAGCCAGGCCGCCAGGCCGCTCGCTCGCCAGCGCGCTCGCCTGCGCAACCACGCACTGCGCGGCCCAGCAAGGACCCGCGTCCGCCCGCGCTCTACGTCGTCGCCCCGCAGCCGCTGACGAGTGGACCCTGCAGTGGGACCCACCTGTCATCGCGCTGCTGAGGTCACCCGACCGGCCGCGCGCGCTGACGTCGCCGTTGCCAAGCGCTGTTCCCCCGCGTCGCCTTGAAGCAACCTGCCTCGGCCGCTCGATCCGCATCGACGCTCGCCCGCCTGCCACCTGGCCCGACCGGTTCTGCCATAAGAAGCCCACGGCCGTGAGCAAGATGCTCCGCGCGCGCACATGCCCTGCCGCCGCGGTGAGCTATGCCGCTGTAAAAGGGTCTGCCACCCGGCCGCTGCTATCTCCCTCCCACTGCTTCGTGGACCCGACCGAGTACCCCACCGGTGACCTGGACCCCTCCTTGGTCGCTTGATCGAGCCGGAGCCGTGATTGGCCGTCCGCCGGCCACCAACCTCCGCCTCTGCCCTATATAAGCAAGGGGCCGGAGCTCTAGGGTTCCCAGTCGCCGCCACCACTCCGGTGGAACCCCAATTGCAACCCTAGCCGCCCAATTTGGAGAAGGAGGGGAGATAGGAGAAGAAGGAGGCGGGGAAGAGAAAGCTGTCCGCCGCCAGAGTTGGAGAAGAAGAGGAGCTCCGCCGTGCTGCGGTGCCAGGAGCAAGAAGGGGAGGCCGTACTGCAAGCCGGAGCCACAAGGACGCCGGAGCCTGGACTTGTACCGCACCTCCTATCCGCCCCAGCGCCGGTGAGCACATCCGCCATGCCCTTCTCCCCAATCTCCGCCCATGCTACTCCGGTCATGGCGCTCCGCCTTGGGAGCGCATAGTCCGAGACCACCACCAGTCTCACTAGTCACACTTACACGCACACACTAGGCCAGCCAAGCCCCCTTGGACCACGGCATCAGACGGATTCCGGAGCGGAAGCCGCCTTGTCCACCGCCGCGCGCCAAGCACCGCTGCGGTGAAGTCACCCAGCCGCCTCTCAGTTGAGCCTTGACCTCCTTTGACCCCGGATCACCCTAGCCCCGCGTTGCCTCGCCGGAGCATCGTTCCCGAGCCGCCTTGCCAGCCGCCGAGCCCGTGCACCGCCGCTCTGGAGCGCCGCTGTTCGCCGTCGTCTTCCCGCTGTCTTTGACCGCTGAAGGGATCAAGAAGAGGCCAAGGAGCTCCGCCGTGGCATGTTGCGTCGATTGGACAAGGTGATGGAGGCCGTGGACCCTCCCTGACCGCCGTTGCCATGCACCGAGGACCCGCCGGAGCCCCGCCGTGGGAGTAGCTGCCCACGCAGACTCCGCCGTGGCTTTTGGTCATCGCTGGCGCTTCGGGCAGGCGCTACGAGACCTCAATCATGCAACCGTGGCCCCAATTGGAGTCAAAATAACTCGGTGCGAAGTGTACACCGAGCGCCGTCACCGCCGAGCCGTCGTCTGCCGTGGAGTTCATCACTGGAGGCCAAGCCGTCACCTTGAAGCCCATCATCGCGTTCGCCATGGAGTCCTGAAGCCGATGGGTAGGTTAATGGCACTGGAGGACCACCGTGGCACCGGGAATCAGAGTTTCCCTCGCCGTCGGTGAGCTGCGCCGTCGGGCCGAAGGAGAAGGAGGAATGGGATGAGTTGGTGGACCAGGAGATGGACGTGGTCCACGTGAACCATGTCGCTGATAGTGGGACCAAGAGAAGCCAGTGCACCGTGAACCAGTCAGTGGACCGTATGGACTCAGACTCGGATCAAGTGAACCCAGTGCATGTGGATCCAAGTCTCTGACCAGTGGACCCCACGAGCGTCGGTTCACCAAGGACCGAGCCGAGCCGCGAGCCGTGAGCCAAGCCATGAGCCATGAGCCGAGCCTGGACCCACTAGTCAGTGATGACATCAGCAGTGACATCATGTGGGCCCCACCTATCAGTTGACCATTGACCGTTGACCGATGACGTCAGCGTGACGTCACCCCGGACCCACCTGTCAAACTTCTGTTGCCCCGGTCAATGATGATGTCAGCATGATGCCATCCGCCACGTCAGCCGCTGTGTTGACCCTGTTTGACCCGCGTGTGACACGTGGCCTAATCAGAGGCTACCACGTGTCAGCACCAGAATAAACAGCCCTTTATCTTTTTTAGAAAACGGTTAAATCTTTGAAAATTCATAACTAATTCATACGAGCTTCAAAAAAATACGATCCACATATCCAAATTTTCTATAAATCGAGCCCTATCTATCTAGGCTATGTTTGAGTGCATTTGGATCTTCTATTTGGCATTCGTTCTTTGTGCTAATCTATAGGGGTCGCTTCCGTGACCATTAATTTTTGTTTCAGGCTCGAGCGAGGACAAGTCTGACGACAGTGACTACCAGGAGAAGTCCGACAACTATGTCAGTGAAGGTGCCACACCTCATCCAACCTCGTAGATCCCATTACGCATGGCAAATGTAGTTTGGCTTGAGCTATAATTCCTGTTGCTATAATATTTTGCCTGTGCTAGGATTGCATGATAGATTATTTCCTGATGAGCCCTACCTTGTTGTAACCTTTCACCTGCTTACCCACTGTTATGTTAGCCACTAGCTTATCTGCTATATATTACTATACTCATATACTTCACTCGATTACATTTTGATGCGATGTGATGAACCCCGGGAAGGCCTGGAGGGTGCCAGGCTGGAGATGTGTGAGTTGATGGATCAGATGGGCATGTGAGCTGATGATGCTATATCTGGGTTTGGGGTGGAGCTTTTGGGTGAGGGTTGAGTCGATCAAGCCGGGATCTACGACGAGCTTTTGGAATGGATCTGGACATTCCCATGAGAGGAGCCTATGGCGGGCTAACTGAGATGTGATGGTGGTCTTTGGGTGTGATCCTCTGAGAGGTGGAGCCCAGGATGAAGGTGCCTTGGTAGCACGTTAAAGATAAACCCTGACGAAGATATCCCGGTTTGGTCACACTTAGGAACTGCTGCACTGGTATCCGGACCTTAGGAATCTCTTGCTTTCCACTCGCTCTCCATGGGGGAGAGACGGCCGAACCGCTGGATAGATCGATGCCACTACTGCTAGGCGAGTAGTGCTAGGAAGGTATATGCATGAGATGGAGCTTACACCCTACCGAGACGATCATGGCACCCCCTTCGGGAGTGGGTACATGGCATGGCATCCTCTATGGGAGCGGATACATGCTCTCTTCACAGTTTCAGCGATCCAGAGCTGGATGGTAGAGTGGCATCGTTCTATAGCAGTAGGCGCTCGAAATCTGCCTAGGTGATTGGAAGCACCGATGATGGTTATCTAGTGGATTAGTGAAACCTCTGCAGAGTGTATGGTTGATCGATCGATACATAAGCCAATTCGTGGGCTATGGACCTTTCCTTAGGAGGATGCACCGGACTAGTGAGTGGAGTGTTCTACCTTCCCCTGAGTATGATTTTCAGCCGTGAGCCAGGTTGAGGGCTGCGGGCCGCTGAGGCAAGCCGAGAGGGAGTTGGCTTGTCGACTCGAGTCTGAGATGGTGTTGGAGGAGTTGGGATGGTGCTACAGATATGGATGGTGATGGATGATGGGATTGGGAATGTGTTTTAAAACTTGATAAATATATTGTTATTTATATACTTGATTGCTGCTTAGGAAAAACCCCAGCTTTGTAGGTTCCTTTTTGATATATCCAATTTGCATCCAACTTCCAAAAGCAATGCATAGGATGGGATTGTGGCCAGTACAAATCATACCCAAAATTTGGTTTCAGGTTCAAGGAGTGAGTACTCATATGGGGAGTACAGCGATTGAGGGTTTCGTGCCTACGCTCAAGTTGGATCGAAGATGATAGCTTCCGCACCTCAAGATTTTATTGTTATGCTGCATGAACTCTGATTCCGCCAAGTGGCGATGTAATAAGTTATTGTAAACTCCTCTATTTGCACTCTTTTGTTTGATGTATGGATTATGGTATTCAACTGTTATCGGGTAATGTGATTTAAATGGTCATATTACACTTCGGCTCTGTGGATTTCCCTTCACGGAAATCAAGGTCGTTTCAGTTGATATCAGGAGCCATACTAGACCCTAGGACGAAACCCTAGAAATGGACGTTAGTACAGGACAAATCAGCTTTTCTTTCGGTTATATACTGACCCTGCATTTCTTCTTATGCAAGGCTTCTCTATTATTACTGACTTGCTGACCCTTTCCCTTTTAAACGTGCAGATGACAAGCTTTGGACCCCCGCTTGGACCATTGAGCAGCATGCCCAAGGCTGAGTTCACCTACTAGGGACAGGAGTTTCCAGGCTTTCCGTACACCCTATGTCGTGTTCTGGGAGTGCTCGGAGTGCCATCAAGTACACCTGTACTGGAGCACCTGACCTAGAAGGAGGAATCAAGGGTTACGTGGTCACTCAACTGGAGATACCTGCAAGTCAGACTCTACCTTCAGTACCAGCTCTCCTAGAGATGACAGTCGTGGACTCAATCGAGGAAGGAATCTAGTCTGTGTCATTCAAGGCTCTGCGTGAAGTGATGAAGACCTCTTACGAGCACCTTCGCAACATAGAGTTTCGTCTTCTTCCTCAGGCCCTGAACTCCCTTCTCACACCAGAGCAGCAGGACGACCAGGTCAGGCCAGGTCAGACCGCTACATAGAGCACTTGGAGAAGAAGAGATGTCTCGACCGCAACACTCTGATGGAGTACCAGGAGTTCTGCAAGAAGGAAGATGAGGAGAAAGAAGGACTCGAGGCTACCATTGCCCAGCTGAAGGACAAGCTCGCACGTTAGGCAAGGGCTCACAAAGCCGAGGTCGCTGACCTATGAGACAAAGTTGAGGACATTGGGCTCCGAAACTACTACCTCGATGCAAGAGTTCTCCAGTTGGAAGGAGAGAAGATGGACAAGGACAAGGAGATCAGAGAACTGCAGAAGAGAAGACGGGAAGATGGTAAGAGCAACTTCACCGTGCAGTGTGAGAAGTCAATGCTCGTCAAAGCCCTGAAGAAAGCAGAAGCAAAAGCACAGTGTAACCAAGGCCATCTGATTGCCCTGATGATTCAGAACGAGACCTTGGTGGACAGGTATAAGCGGCTCAAGACAGTTTGGAAGAACACCGACGAGAGACGTTGCCAGGAGTACGTTGAGTTGCGGGACCGACTTCCCTCGTCAGCCAGACGCAAGGACCCCTTCAAGGAAACTTTCTAGATTGGCCAGACTCTCTTGAGGCACGACCACTGTCCAGCTCCCACCAACCTGCCGCTCACTAAGGAGCTCAGAGAAGCTCAGGCTTACGTGAAGCGCCTTCACATGTCACAGGAGGAGTTGCAGTTCTTGGCAGCCGTTTTTACCTAGCAGTGTACAACACACCGATGTACGAGTCAGAGTAGTGTGGATCCTGCGTGGCCACGTTATGAGTTAGAGTTAAGCTAGTTTTTATCCATGAGTTATGATGTACCTACCCTGATGTACCCTCCATGAGTTATCATCTCGTAGTATGAGTCTCGCACGTCATCTAGCGTAGCTGCTAGAAATGATGCCATGTAATGCAAACCATGTAATGAATGATCGATCTTATCGCATTTTATGGCTCTTATTGCTTCTTTGTATGAGTGTTGGATAGATTAAATGTTTTTCCTTAAATCATTGAAATCATTTAATTATATTGAATCAATAAAGTACTAAACCGTTGTCGACCCGTGTCGCAGATGTCTACACGTCGCTCTGCACGTCTGGGCAACTGTCCGCCTCCACCAGAGCCCGAGCTTGGGCATGGAAGACGCTATGGACGTAGGGGTGGTCGTGTTCCACCCATCGACCTCAACCAGGGTGGGAACGACCGTGAGCAGACCCCACCAGCTGGAGGTGTCGCTGGGGGAGGTGATGCCAACGGCAATGGGCCTCCACCTCAGCCGAACCCTCTGCCACAGCCGATTCTGCCACCGCCACCGCCGCTGAATCTGGCGGAAGTGATGGCACAACAGACACAGCTGCTTGCCACATTGGTCAATGGAGCCAATCACCGCTTTGGAGGAAACCCGAATGACTTCCAGAGGAAACTTGAGGGTTTTATAAAGCTCAGGCTACCCACTTTTGATGGCACCTACAAGGAACCACTAGAAGCTGATGATTGGCTTCGTGAGATTGAGAAGAAGCTGGAGCTTACCACTTGTACCCCTGAGGAGCGAGTCAGAATCGCTTCTCACCACCTCACTGGAGCTGCACGCTCCTGGTGGGACAGCTACCGCCAAGCTCATGAGGACCCTGATCACATCACCTGGGATGAGTTCGCTGATGAGTTCATCGAGTACCATATTCCTGAGGGAGTCATGGAGCAGAAGGAGGAGGAATTCCACAACCTCACCCAGAAAGGATGTGACATTTGCGAGTACACCAACACCTTCACCAGCTTGCTGCGCTATGCACCGCTATATGTTGCAGTATCTGAGAAGGAAAAGATCACTCAGTACCGGAAGGGTCTGAACCCCAGGATCAAGGTGGCCCTGGGAGGCACCAAGAGTCACACCCTTCGTGACATGATCGATCGCTGCATCCAAATCTAAAAGGATCAGAAGGAGGTAGGAGAGATGTCCAGAAGGGAGAAGAAGAAGTCTGAGGGCTTCCACTGTGACCATGAGCGCAAAAGGTTCCGTCAGGACAGGTCTTCTAGCCGTCCTCATTTCGGCAAGGACCCTACCTATGGCTCGGGTAAGAGTGGTGGTGCCTACTCTACTGACCACTTCCGCTCTTCTCATGACCATCGCTCCCGCGACCGTCACTCTCATGATCACCGCTCTCATGACCGCTCTGGGAAGGATCGCTACCCCCATAAGCACTCTTCGTAGCCACATCATAGGTCCGATAGCTCTACACCTGCCCGTGCTGCGCCAAACTCAGGCAACTGGAAGGCCGCTATGCCAACCCCCACAGGCAGTGTGCCGTTCACTTGCTTTGGTTGTGGTAAACCTGGACACAAGGTCTATGACTGTCCTGAGAAGACACCCGCACCTGCTGCACCCAAGTCTTAGTACCGTGGATCTACAAGCTGCGGTCGCCTCACGCACATGAACACTAAAGAAGCTCAAGCTACCCCAGATGTTGTGTGTGACAGAACCGACCAATTTATTAGAGCACAAGCACGTAATTCGCCATTAGATAGCAAACTTACATGATTGAGACCTAATAAACCTGGTAGTCATACCGAAATCTCGAAGGATTTCAAACTTTCCGGCGTAGCCAAGATCGTAATAAGTTTAGCCGTCACCATTCACAACATACATAGTTCGCACATAGTTTAAAACATCGGAGTTTGAAATAAGTTATTACAACCCAAGTTCAAATTCAAAATAAAGCGGAAGCGATTTAGTTCAAATCCACACACACATTTAGTTCAAATACAGCGCCAGGTCCTTAGTCAATATCCAGCAAAAGCATAAGGTAGAGTAGAGTGACCATGCCCAAGGTCTAGTCATCACCCAACGTAGGGTAGAAGCAGTGCTGGCAATAGCCATGGTATATCTCACCATCTGCAACAACATGGGAAATAAAACCCTGAGTACGAGAATGTACTCAGCTAGACTTACCTGTCATAAACTAAAAATAAATTGACTCCAAGGAGTATGCAAGGCAGGATAAGTTGGATAGCTGACTCATAAATTGCGAAAAAGCTTGCATTAAAGAAAGATTTGATCATAACCTTCTAGCATTGTATTTTAATTTGATTAACCTTATCATGCTAAATTAGCACCTGTACTAAACAAGCATGGTAATAATTATTCAACAAGAATAGTAACCAATTCCGGTTGAGTGCCTTTCAACATCACGGCTCAACCATCTCATCTCTTTATTCAAGTTATTACTACGATGCCGCTGCTCAAGTCAAGTGTTCACTGTCCAGGAACGATGGCGATTATAATCGATTACTAACCAGCTGGTGGGGTATTCCTCACACAAACCATACTCACCCGCTAAAGTGAGCTACAGATCACCGGAAGTTTGACTCGGGAAAATCGCGGGATCAACAGGTACCATCATATCCGGGAACCGCCCGGCTGCCTTATTCAGGGCGACCCTGACCTCGGACTTACTCTCCGCGTAACCCGTGGTCCCCCATCTTCTCCAATATGATGCGTACAACAGGTCGACTCCTGGCCCAAACCAAACCCAGGCTTCGCGGTCGGAACGACTTATCCTTCCAGCTAAATATGAGGCACGCGTTCAATATGACTTGAGGATGTACAACGGACGGGGTCCTAGTTCGACACAGACGGGACAACCTCACCGAACCTCTAGTTCAGTCCCAACACCAATCCCGCCTGGTCTTGATTTATTATCTCCACATGGTTATCCAAGATAACAATGTATTCAACCATTCTGAGTCACCACCTATAACTCGCGGATGACAGGAAATCACCCGACTTCTACCGATCTAGTTAAAGCAAGGCTAAGCAGATAATCGCACCTGAACCTAACAGGGTTGAAGGATATACAGTGGGCAAGGAATATAAGTAATGCAGCAATGGTATAAAACAATGCCTATAACTTAATGCATCAAACAAGTAAAGGAATCAAGTTAGATATTTTGCAAACCATAGGGAGAATGCTCCGGGGCTTGCCTTTCAGGAAAGAGCTTGGCTGATGGTCAGGACACTCGGGAAGATCAACCTCGGGATCCTCTTCTGCTGCTATCCCCTGCACCAAGGCTTCCTGCTGGCCTTTCTTTCCTTGTACTCCGGAAACTACCGTTTCGAGCTCTGATGATCCTATATGATGCATGGTGCGTATGAATACCACGAATACATAGTAAATATAAAGGTACATGCTGATGTGAATGAATGCTCAGTCGAAGATAATTGACATGATTTTAAAACATGCATGATAAACACATGTCATCTGCATTCTCTTCTACAATCAAATCTTATACAAGCCTCACATTATAATTTACTTACACATTAAAAGGAATTATAAATGACTATTGTTTTGCACACTACCCTCTACTGAACCAAAACCAATAACAGATTTCACCCTTCACAAACCTCAGAAAAAGCATTATTATACACATGAAATAATAACTGAAAGCATTATTAATTATTAAAAGAAATCAAGGCAGAACTGTAACATGACCTTAGATTACTCATAAAATTCTGTAAAAATTACAAAAGCTTAAGCATGTCTAATGTAGACTACCATAAAATTTTCAGGTCAAAATAGTAAGTACTTTATCCTACACAAAAATGACAAGGTAGCACAATTTAATAGGCATAAAATACTTTTATATAGAAAAATGTCAAATAATAGATCTCAGAAGATTTTTAGCTCTAGATTAGCATCAAAACACTCTCTAAAAAGTTTCATGCATATATCACTTATATATTATTTATTATGAATTATTTATCATCTACTTGAAAAGACACCATAATTAAATAGGACAATATTTAGACATGACATAGCCTTTCAACATTTTTCACAGATAGAGCATGACATAAGAAGACTAACAAACTTGGATTCACATTTTTCTGAGCAACAGAGAATTACTTATGCATTTTCTAAGATAAAGGCATTTAATAGGGATAAATAAATCTATATAGAAAAGTGTCACAAAAATCGCATTTCATATTTTTCATGCATAGATCTACTCATAAGAAAAATACTGCAAGTTGAACCAACTTATTTGGACTAAAAATGAGTGAGATATGATTTTTCAAAGCTTTTACCAAAAATCTGGAAAACAGATTCTTTAAAACAAAAAAGAAAATAGTTTTGCACCGGGAACCCTGGACTTTCTAGTAATTAACCGAGTCCTATTTTAAAACTCTCTAAGTCTTGCCACTTTGCACTTAAGTCCGGGAAAGATTAACATATTCTGCCCGTGATCCACGCCGAGGGGAAAGGTCGCCGGTGGTCGGCAATCTCGCCGGCGGCGAGGTCTCCGGCCAAACTACGGCCACCATTCGACTCAACTCAACATTGCGAACCCAATGGTGTACCAGATGAAGGCTATTAGTGCGGTTTTGACCGATGGCCATGCACGACGACGGACGGCGGCGAGGGTCGGCGGTGCGCCGGCCACCACGGGCCACGGCGGGTCGCAAGGACTAGCCTACCGGGTACAGCAGGCCAAGGCGACTCGGATTAACCAGAAAACGTGAAGAGATGTTGGCCAGAATGATGATGGTGATGCATGCCGGTGAGCGGCGGCGTGCATGTCGGCGGTTCGACGGCTGCCGGCCAAATCAAGGCCCAAGAACTATCCTGCGACCTAATTGAAGTCGGGGCGACTCGATTGCACTAGCACATGAAGGCAAAGGTCCACCGGAGTGAGCTCCATGCGAGCGGCCGATGAGCGGTGGCGCGACCCGCGACGGCGGTCGACCAAAATCCAACGAACCCTAACCCTAATCGATCCCCTAAACTACACCAACCTGTTCTACTGATGCAGGCGACCATGATGCGCAAGATAAAGGAGGAAGAAAGGGGTTGCTGGTCATGGCGGACCGCGCGGCGGTCGAGGCGGCCATGGCCGGCGAAGGGGAAAATGGTCGATTCGACCTGTACCTTAGGTCATTGGGCAGAGAGTGTGCGCATGGTGTGCCTCGCACCACGGCGGAGCTACTGGCGAGCTCTGGGAAGAAAATGGCAGGGTTGTGAGGTGTGGTGACGATGCGAGCTCGGGGCGACGGCAATGGCGGGTTCCACGTCCGCTTGAGCTCGGGGAGGGAAATGCTAGGCGAGGAGGGGCGTCTGGTGGTGGTGGGTGGAGAGTGAAGGCGAGAGGCGCAGTCGGGACGCTTTGAAGTGAGCCAATGGCCGGAGGGCTGGGCCATGGAGTCGGGCTTCGGCGTGCGCGTGGCGCGCGTGCAGGCGATGCGGGACCGGGGCGAGGGACGCGTGGGCGAGCGGTGGGGCCAGGCTGAGTGCGGGGGCGAGCGACGCTCGGATGGGGAGGCCAAACAGCGAGCAGCGGCGTCGCCCGGCGTACGGACGCCACGCGGCCGGCTGTAAGGTCCTAGATGGCTAGAGGGGGGTGAATAGCCTATTAAAATTCTACAAACCACTAGACAAAACTTGATTAGTATAACAAATGGCGTAACCGTAGTTTTGCCTAGCCTACAAGGTGAGCAAGCCTCCTATTGACAAATCTAGTATAAGTATGATCTCTATGTCACTTAAGGGCTATGTCACTACTTTCTAATCTATAGAGCTAGCAAGAACAACTATTCTAAAACAAGCTACACAAGATAAGTGCTAGAAAGTAATGCAAGGTAGAGAGGTGATTCTTATACCGACGGTGGAGAGAAGATGTTGCCAATCACCAAGATGATATGTAATCAATACAATATGACAACAATCACAATATGAAGGCCAATCACCGGGAACAAGAAGATGACACAATTATTTTTGTTCACCCGGTGTTCACTTGTGCACCGACAAGCTACGTCACCGGTTGTGTCGACCAACACCTAGATGGATCCTCGGTGTGACCCTCAAGTCACTTGCCCCGCAAGGCACTCCCCCGCAAGGGAACCGCAAGACACCACTCTCAAGCGTGGTAACTCAATGACACATGCATTCCACTAGAGTTGCTTTTGGCACCCCACCGAGGACAAGCACAAGAACCTCTTACAAATCAATCACCGGAGGTGGGCAAGAACAATCACCAACTCTTTCCAACGCCTCCAAACAACCTCCAAGCCGGCTAGGAGCGGTACTCTCCAAGAGTAACAAGAAATCACCGGCCAAACGACTCGCAAGTGCCACTAGATGAATCAACTCATGCAATGCACTTCGAATCACTCAATCTCACTCTAGATTAGCAATCAAGTAAGAGAGATGAGTAGGAGGGAGAAGCTTTAGCTCAAAGGATGCACAAGAGTGTTAGAAAAGCCAAGAGCACTCCACAAGGGCTGGCCACCTTCTATTTATAACCCCATCCTTTGAAACTAGCCGTTGCCCCATGGGCGGCTCGATTACACACGCCGGACGCGTCTGCCGCTAGCGCCGGACGCGTCCGACGCCTCTGCCGCTCAGCCTCCAACGGTCGACTCCCACGACACGTCAGCGTCCGGCGGTACCCCTCGGCGTCCGACGACCAGCGTTCGGCGACACGAACTGCTCTGCGACCCTCTCTGAGTAGCGTCCGGACGCACACCCTGGCGTCCGGCGCTTCACACGCGCTGAAACTTCGGCCTTCATTTCTCACGAGCGTCGGACGCTGAACAGTGCCGAGCCGGCGTCCGGCGCAAGCGTCCGGCGCAGCGTCCGGCGCTCTGTCTCTCAACTGGTACTCTCTGTGTAGCGTCCGGACGCTGGGCCAGCGTCCGGCGCTCAGCGTCCGACGCTTAGAATATGAGCATTCTCAATCCCGCGACGACACCCTCTTTTCTCCAACGAATTTGCATCCGACGCAATAGAAAATATCTCTCTCATTTTCCCGAAGGCGCCGAATCCCCGATGAGCGGTTAGCAAACCCAACTCAACCTTACAATCATACCGCCGCCTTTGCAAATGTGCTAACACCACCAAGTGACATCTCCATGTGCATGTGTGTTAGCATTTTTCAAAAGCATTTTCAAAGGACTTTCATCGCGCACTAGATCCTAAATGCAATCACATGAAATGATGGACCTAGTGGCACTCATGAACCGAATTACCGAAGATCTCCCCTCTTCATAGTTCGGCTATCGATCCTAAACCACTCACACCCTCTATGGTGTCTTGAGTGCAAAAAACAAAATGGCCCTATAGGTTATACCTTTGCCTTGAGCCCATTTTGTCGATCCTTCAACCACCAAGCCTTTACATGATACGTGACACTCCATGTCATCATGCAACGGTCTTGGTCCATCGATCTTGATATTACTTGCTCTTCACCGTTGGTCGGTCCATCGGCGCCAAGTCATGCCCAAGCTTCACCGTCGCACGGTCCTTCGCTTCGAAGCCTCAACTTGCCCTTCACACTTCCAACCGATCCATCGAGCCAAGCCCATCTTGATCTTCACCATGCTTAGGTTGCATAACTTCATGTCATGCCTCAACATTGAGCTCCACTTGGCATAGACTACCTTTCTCTAAATCATCCACTTAGAAACAAGGTTAGTCCTTAGGTTTCATCAATTACCTAAAACCAAACTAGGGACTTTCACCGGCGTCAGCACGGACACCGTCGGCGCGAGGAAGAAGAAGAGAGGGAAGAAGGAGGCCGACGGGTGGGTCCCACTACGCCAAGATTCGTCCAGAACTTGATTAACTCCATATTTTCCAAAATAATCCGAATTTGAAGAAACTTGTAAAAGATGAAATGTTTCTCTCAACGAGTAGAATATTTCACTTTTAAACATCAAAGCCTAATTCTGCCTAGAATTTGGAATTCAAAAATGGGGATTTAAAATCCATTTAAAATTAAAAGAAAAACATTTTTATAAACTGTTTTGACCTTTTTGACCCAGTTCCAAGCCTTTTCATGAAATGACCCAAAAATAAGTTTTGCTCCAAATAATTTTCTCTACAAACTTCATTTAACACTCAACCCCAAACAAGCAACCTATCACATAGCTCTAGTTCAAATCAAAGCAAGCACAATTTTCATTTTATCAATTCATGTAAACAATGACTATGCAAAGAGATGATTATGCTCATGATACGCAAGATAATGCATGCTTAACACCATGGTGTTACCGCCCTTCCCCCCTTAAAGATATCTCATCCCGAGATTTGAGTAGACTAACCATTCTTTATGAAAATCGGGATATACTTCTTTTAAATAGTCCTCGGTTTTTCAAGTGGCATCGCTATCGTCATGATTGCTCCAAGAAACCTTGTATTGCCTGACCACATGATTTCTGGTCACTCTGTCTTTGACATCCAGGAGTCTCATAGGTTTCTCTTCATAAGTTAAATCTAAACTTAGCTTAGTGTCTTTGATTTTAACGGCTTCTTCGGTTGGAACACGTAGACATTTCTTGAGTTGGGATACATGGAAAACAGGAAACACTGCACTCATCTCTTCAGGCAGTTTGAGCTTATAGGCCCACAATCCTTTTCTTTCTACTATCTGATATGGACCGACATAACGAGGTGCCAATTTCCTTTTAACACCAAAACGTTGCACTTTCTTCATAGGAGAGACCTTCAGATACACATAATCACCAACATTAAAAACTAGAGGCCTTCTTCTCTTGTCAGCATAACTCTTCTGATGAGATTGCGCAGCTGCTATGTGTTGTTGAATTGTTTGAACCTGCTCTTCAGCTTCTTTAACAAAGTCAATACCATAATATCTTCTTTCTCCAGGTCCTACCCAATTCACAGGCGTTCTACACTTTCGGCCATACAGTGCCTCAAAAGGAGCCATCTGTATACTCTCTTGGTAACTATTGTTATAAGAGAATTCTGCCAAAGGTAACCATTTCTCCCATGAACCCTTGGATGATAAAACACAAGCCCTCAAGAGATCTTCAAGAACTTGATTCACTCTTTCTGTCTGGCCTGAAGTTTGAGGATGATTAGCTGTACTCCGATTCAGCTTTGTCCCCAAATCCTTCTGCAAGTGATCCCAAAAATGAGCGGTAAACTGAGACCCTCGATCAGATACAGTGGTTTTGGGAATCCCATGCAAACGAATAATCTCCTTGAGATAAATGTCAGCATATTGAGGCGGTCGATAATCGGTACGAACTGGAATAAAATGCACACTCTTGGTAAGTCGATCAACGATTACCCAAATAGAGTTATGCCCTTTTGGAGTTGTGGGAAGTCCGGTAATGAAATCCATACTGATATCTTCCCATTTCCACTCAGGAATCAGCAACGGTTGAAGCATTCCGGCTGGCTTCAAATGAACAGCCTTTATGCGACAACAGATGTCACACCGTGCGACATAAGCTGTAATCTCCTTTCTCATTTTTGTCCACCAATAACGAGCCTTCAGATCATGAAACATCTTACTACCGCCAGGATGAATAGATAACTTTGATAAGTAAGCTTCATCCATGATTTGATTTCTGAGTTCTCTATCTTTTGGTACGACCAGACGATCATCAAACCATAAGATTCCTTTCTCATCTACTCTAAAATGCTTGTTTGGTTGTTTCAGCATCTTCCCTTGTCAGTTTTCTGACCCTCGATGATCTTGCTTTCAAGCGAGCAACTAATTTGGATGCTACGCAGCACAACAGGATGCATGAGGCCAAAACCATCTGCTAACAAAGGTTGAATAGCATGGCAATGTGATTTTGACTCAACGCATCTGCGACTACGTTTGCCTTGCCTGGATGATATAAGATCTCCATATTGAAGTCCTTGATAAACTCCATCCATCGATGTTGCCTCATGTTCAACTCGAGTTGGGTAAAGATATACTTCAGACTCTTGTGGTCAGTGTAGACCTTGCAGAAATTACCCAGTAAGTAATGCCTCCAGATTTTTAGAGCATGCACAACAGCTGCAAGCTCCAAATCATGGGTCGGATAATTCACTTCATGCTTCTTCAACTGGCTTGAGGCATAAGCTATGACTCTCCCTTCTTGCATAAGCACACATCCCAAACCTGTTTTTGATGCATCACAATATACATCAAACGTTTTCCCTAACTCTGGTTGCGCAAGAATAGGAGCAGTGGTCAACGATTCCCGCAAGGTACGAAAA
The DNA here is from genome assembly GCA_023333625.1 of Bothriochloa decipiens. Taxonomy (NCBI): domain Eukaryota; kingdom Viridiplantae; phylum Streptophyta; class Magnoliopsida; order Poales; family Poaceae; genus Bothriochloa; species Bothriochloa decipiens. The sequence continues at coordinate 36,225,860 of CM041628.1, read as the reverse complement.
GCCGTTTCACACTCTTCTGTCCAAACAAACTTCTTCTCTTTCTGCTACAGATTTGTTATAGGTTTGGCAATCTTCGAGAAATCCGAAATGAAACGACGATAATATCCGGCTAGACCAAGAAAACTCCGAACTTCATGCACAGAAGTTGGTGCTTCCCAATTCATAACCTCTTGTACTTTGCTCGGATCTACTAAGATCCCTCATCAGATAGAACATGGCTAAGGAATTGAACTTTCTTGAGCCAAAACTCACACTTGCTAAACTTGGCATACAACTTATGTTCCCTAAGCCTTTCTAGAACACTCCTTAGATGCTCGGCATGATCTTCTTCATTTTCTGAGTACACCAAGATGTCATCAATAAACACCACCACAAACTTGTCTAACTCAGGCATAAAGACCGAATTCATCAGATACATGAAGTATGCAGGAGCATTTGTTAAGCCAAAAGACATAACAAGATACTCATACAATCCATATCTGGTAGAAAAAGCGGTCTTAGGCACGTCTTCCGGTCTAATCTTGATCTGATGGTAACCAGACCTAAGATCAATCTTGGAAAACACTCTCGCCTTGGATAACTGGTCAAATAGAATATCAATACGGGGTAACGGATACTTGTTCTTGACAGTCACAGCATAGAGTGGACGGTAATCCACGCACATCCGTAGAGATTTGTCCTTATTCTTCACAAAGATAGCAGGACAACCCCATTCCGACACACTAGGGCGAATAAGACCCTTATCCAACAATTCTTTCAACTGATTATTAAGCTCTGCCAATTCATTTGGTGGCATCCGATATGGTCTCCTAGAGATTGGGGCGGTGCCAGGTAATAACTCAATGCGAAACTCAACATCCCTATCGGGTGGAAGACCCGGGAGCTCTTCAGGAAAAACATCCAAAAACTCACACACGACAGGAATTTCGGGAAGAGGGGTCACACGAGTAGAATAGGATACGCTCTCTAGCTTAAACTTTCAGGGTAACGACACTTGAAAAGTAACCTCCCCGAGAGAATTCCTGATAGATAGCATCCTATTACCTGTATCGATCACAGCACCCCAGAATTTCATCTAACTCATCCCCACTATCACGTCCACTCCTAACCCAGGTAGAACTATCAAGTTCAACCGAAACCTCCACTTGTCTAGATCTAAAGTTACACCCTGAACTATCTGCTTAGTAGTTATATCAGCCCCAGCTGAACTAACCTTGAATTCAATGCTCAATTGAATTTTATCAAAAATTCAATTTAAAAACTAATCAAAAATGGGGATTTAAAATCCATTTAAAATTAAAAGAAAAACATTTTTATAAACTATTTTTGACCTTTTTGACCCACTTCCAAGCCTTTTCATGAAATGACCCAAAAATAAGTTTTGCTCCAAATAATTTTCTCTACAAACTTCATTTAACACTCAACCCCAAACAAGCAACCTATCACATAGCTCTAGTTCAAATCAAAGCAAGTACATTTTTTAGTTTATCATTTCATGTAAACAATGACTACGCAAAGAGATGATTATGCTCATGATATGCAAGATAATGCATGCTTAACACCATGGTGTTACATTGTGTACAGTATGTTTCTTGTTAATGGCTTTAAAGCATCTGTTCTGTTTGATTCTGGAGCTACATGTTCATACATCTCATCCAAGTTTGCACGAGAGAATAAGATACCTACCACTCCACGTTTGGAGCCTATAGTCACCAGTTCTCCTCTTGGTGAGATGAGAAGCACCCATATCTATAAGGGAGTGAAGCTTTCTATCGAGGGTCTAACCTTCTGAGCTAACCTTACCCTTCTACCTTCAAATGGTTTGGATGTCATCCTAGGCATGGATTGGCTTACCGAGCACAAGGGTTTGATCTCTTGTTCACCCAGATATGTTCAGATAACTCACCCCTCAGGCCAAGCAGTTAGATGTGCACCTCAGAAGAATAAATCAGTATCTATGCTATGTGCCCTGAACACACTCAAGATTCAGGCAGAATCTTAGGAAAAGGAGAAGACTCTCGCTGATGTTCCCGTTGTCAGAGAATATGAGAACGTGTTTCTAGAAGAGTGGCTAGGCATGCCGCTTGATCATGATGTTGAGTTCATAATTGACCTCGTGCCGGGAACCGGTCCCATTTCTAAGCGACCGTATCGCATGTCAGTTGATGAACTAGAAGAGCTCAAGAAGCAATTGAAGGAACTTTTCGATAAGGGCTTTATTAGGCCTAGTGCATCGCCCTGGGGATCACCTGTTCTGTTTGTACAAAAGAAAGATGGTTCAATGAGGATGTGTGTTGACTACCGCAATCTCAACGCCGTTACCATCAAGAACAAGTATCCCTTGCCAAGAATTGATGACCTGCTTGATCAGCTTCGTGGAGCTAAGTATTTCTCAAAGATTGATCTCAGATCTGGCTATCATCAAATGAAGATTCGCGAGGAGGACATTCCTAAGACAGCTTTTGTTACCCGCTATGGGCAGTATGAGTTCACCGTTGTATCCTTTGGTCTCACGAATGCCCTTGCCTACTTCATGAACATGATGAACAAGGTGTTTATGGATGATCTTGACCGGTTTGTGGTAGTCTTCATTGATGACATTCTGGTTTATTCATCCACTGCCGAAGAACATGAAGCACACCTGAGAATAGTGCTCGAGAAGTTGTCTCAACACTAGCTCTATGCCAAGTTCAGCAAATGTGAGTTCTGGCTTGAAGAAGTTGCTTTCCTTGATCATGTACTCTCAGCTGATGGTGTTGCTGTAGATCCTGCAAGGATACAGGCCGTGAAAGAACGTGAATAACCTCGCAATGTGTCCGAGATCAGGAGTTTCTTAGGATTGGCGGGTTATTATCGCCGATTCATTGAGAATTTCTCGAAAATAGCTCGCTCTATGACAAATCTCTTGAAAAAGACCAACGAGTTTGAATGGACACCTGAGTGTGAACACAGTTTCCAAACTCTGAAGGAGAAGCTCACTACCACGCCTGTCCTAGCCATACCTGATATCACTAATGACATTGTCGTCTATTATGATGCATCTCGCCAAGGACTAGGTTGTGTGTTGATGCAGAATGGGAAGGTTATTGCTTATGCTTCTCGACAGCTGAAGGAGCATGAGCAACGATACCCCACTCATGATTCTGAGTTAGCAGTTGTTGTGCACGCTCTGAAGATCTGGAGACATTATCTCATTAGCAACAAGTGTGAAATATACACTGATCACAAGAGCTTGAAGTACTTTTTCACTCAAGAAGATTTGAATATGAGACAGCGCAGATGGCTAGAGCTAATCAAGGACTACGACATGGAGATTCACTATCATCCAGGAAAAGCGAATGTAGTCGCAGATGCTCTCAGTCGCAAGAACTACTGTCATGCTCTTTTTACCTCAACTCTGCCACCTGAACTGCAGAAAGAGATTGAAGATCTCCAGCTTGAGATAATACCCCATGGTTTGTTGCACGAACTTCGCATCGAGTATAATCTCACTGAGCGAATTCGTGAAGCTCAGAAAAGTTGTGAGGAAATGGAATACATACGTGGGTTGATGAAGCTAGGCTACAGGCCGAAATTCAGAGAAGATGAGCATGGAACCATTTGGTTCAAGGACAGAATTTGTATACCCAGCAATCCTGCTATGTGTAAGGAAATTCTGTCAGAAGTGCATGATTCTAAGTATTGCATCCATCCTGGTGGTGCGAAGATGTATCAAGATGTGAAGAAGCACTTCTGGTGGAAAGGCATGAAGACAGACATTACTAGACATGTGGCCGAATGTGACATCTATAACAGAGTCAAGGCCGAACGCAGAAGACCCGCTGGATTACTCAAACCACTCGATGTTCTTGAATGGAAGTGGGAGAGCATATCCATGGACTTTATCGTGGGATTGCCTCGAACCCCACAAGGTCATGACTCCATCTGGGTAATAGTCGATCGTCTGACTAAAGTCGCCCACTTTGTGCCTGTCTAAACGACCGTTAGCGCTGAGAAGCTAGCAGATATTTACATCAAAGAGACATTGAGGCTTCATGGAGCTCCTAAGAGTATTGTGTCAGATCATGGACCTCAATTTATGTCTCGATTTTGGCAAGCTCTTCACAAGTCCATGGGACTGACCTTGATTACAGCACTGCTTACCACCCTCAAACAGATGGTCAGACAGAAAGGTTGAATCAGATTCTTGAGGATATGCTTCGCACCAGTGTTCTCAAATATGGAATAGATTGGGGGAAGTGTTTGTCGTTTATTGAGTTCTCTTACAACAACAGCTACCAGGAAAGTATCAAGATGTCACCCTTTTAGGCTCTTTATGGCAAGCCATGCAGAACCTCGTTGATGTGGGACCACCCTGGTGAGAACGCAGTCTTTGGCCCCGCCAAGATCAAGGAAGACGAAGAAGGAATTGCTCAAGTTAGAGAGAACTTGAGGATCGCTCAAAGCCGACAGAAGAGCTACGCAAATAAAAGGCGCAGAGACCTCGAATTCAAAGTTGGGGACTATGTCTATCTCAAAGTGTCTCCACTTCGTGGTACTGTCAGGTTCTATGTAAAAGGGAAACTAGTTCCAAGATATGTTGGACCTTATCATATCTGTCAGAGAGTTGGAAAGCTCACATACAAGCTTGAACTACCCCCACAGTTGGCAGGAGTACATCCCGTATTCCATGTCTTATAGTTACGCAAGTGCTTAAGGGTACCAGAAGAAGAAGCAGTTACCACTGATGTGCTTGATATCCAAGATACTCTGGAGTATAAAGAGCACCCCATCAAGATTCTAGGATATGACACCAAAGAGACCCGAAGCAAGTCTATCCCTATGTGCAAGGTTCAATGGAGCAATCACACTGAACGTGAAGCAACGTGGGAAGATGAGAATCAATTGCTGCTACAGTATCCTTACCTTTTTGAAGGGTATGTCACCTCTTAAATCTTGAGAACGAGATTCCAATGAGGGGGGAGGACTGTAACAACCCAAAAATCCGAGCTACAAAATTTTTTCGACAAAACCCTAAGTGATGAGTGCAACATGTCATCATCTACCCCTAAACTTGCATTAACCCTATCATGTCATGCATAGCACTCATGTGTTTATAAATTAATCAATGTCTCATGTCAATGACCTATGTTTCATATGTTACATGTCAATGTTGCAATAGCTTTGTTTCAAATGTTTCAATAGTTCATACATCATGTTGCATTAAAGGGTGATTTGGATTTTATTTGGTTTATGTGTTGAATAATAAAAATGATGATATAATATTTATTTTGACAAATAAATATTAAGGGAATAATACCCTAACATTATTTGGGCCATGTATGCTCACTATTTTGTTGCTCATAGTTAGCACATCACAAATATATATATGTATATATATAAATGTATTTAAAAATGGAAAAAGAAAAGAAAAAGAAAAGGAAAAAGGAAAGAGGCCTCTGGCCCGAGCAAGCAACCAACCCAGCCCAGCTGGCCCGCTCGCTCTCCCTCGTGCTCGCCACACCAGGCCATCATGCGGCCCAGCAAGCCAGGCCGCCAGCCCGCTCGCTCGAAAGTGTGCTCGCTCGCGCAACCGCGCGCTGCGCGGCCCAGCAAGGCCACAGGCCCAGCAAGGACCCGCGTCCGCCCGCACGCCACGCCGTCGCCCCGCAGCCGCTGACGAGTGGACCCTGCAGTGGGACCCACCTGTTATCGCATTGCTGAGGTCACCTGACCGGCCGCGCGTGCTGACGTAGCCGTTGCCAGGCGCTGTTCCCCCACGTCGCCTTGAAGCAACCTGCATCGGCCGCTCGATCCGCATCTACGCTCGCCCGCCTGCCACCTGGCCCGACCGGTTCTGCCACAAGAAGCCCACAGCCACGAGCAAGATGCTCCGTGCGCGCGCACATGCGCTGCCGCCGCGGTGAGCTATGCCGCTGTAAAAGGGTCTGCCACCCGGCCGCTGCTAGCTTCCTCCCACTGCTTCGTGGACTCGACCGAGTACCCTACCGGTGACCTGGACCCCTCCTTGGCCGCTTGATCGAGCCGGAGCCGTGATCGGCCATCCGCCGGCCACCAACCTCCGCCTCTGCCCTGTATAAGCAAGGGGTCGGAGCTCTAGGGTTCCCAGTCGCCGCCACCACTCCGGTGGAACCCCAATTGCAACCCTAGCCGCCCAATTTGGAGAAGGAGGGGAGGTACGAGAAGAAGGAGGCAGGGAAGAGAAAGCTGTCCGCCGCCAGAGTTAGAGAAGAAGAGGAGCTCCGCCGTGCTGCTATGCCAGGAGCAAGAAGGGGAGGCCGTACCGCAAGCCGGAGCCACAAGGACGCCGGAGCCTGAACTTGTACCGCACCTCCTATCCGCGCCAGCGCCGGTGAGCACCTCCGCCATGCCCTTCTCCCCAATCTCCGCCCATGCTACTCCGGTCATGGCGCTCCGCCTTGGAAGCGCGTAGTCCGAGACCACCACCGTCTCAATGGACACACTTACACGAACACACGAGGCCAGCCAAGCCCCCCTTGGACCACGGCATCAGGCGGATGCTGGAGCGGAAGCCGCCCTGTCCACCGCCGCGCGCCGAGCGTCGCCGCGGCGAAGTCACCCAGCCGCCTCTCAATTGAGCCTCGACCTCCTTTGACCCCGGATCCGTGCTCGCCTTGATGAGACGGACTCCGTGCGCACCCTAGCCCCGCATTGCCTCGCCGGAGCATCGTTCCCGAGCTGCCTTGCCAGCCGCCGAGCCCATGCACAGGAGCTCCGTCGTGGCTTGCTGCATTGATTGGACAAGGTGATGGAGGCCGTGGACCCTCCCTGACTGCCGTTGTCGTGCACCGAGGACCCGCCGGAGCCCCGCCGTGGGAGTAGCTGTCCGCGCGGACTCCGCCGTGGCTTTTGGTCACCGCCGGCGCTTCGGGCAGGCGCTACAAGACCTCAATCGCGCAACCGTGGCCCCAATTGGACTCAAGATAACTCGGTGTGAAGTGTACACCGAGCGCCGTCACTGCCGAGCCGCCGTCCGCCGTGGAGTTCGTCACCGGAGGCCAAGCCGTCGCCTTGAAACCCATTATCGCGTTCGTCATGGAGTCCTGAAGCCGATGGGCAGGTTAATGGCGATGGAGGACCACCGTGGCGCCGGGAATCGAAGTTTCCCTCACTGTCGGTGAGCTGCGCCGTCGGGCCGAAGGAGAAGGAGGAAGTGGATGAGCTGGTGGACCAGGAGATGGATGTGGTCCACGTGAACCATGTCGCTGATAGTGGGACCAAGAGAAGCCAGTGCACCGTGAACCGGTCAGTGGACCGTATGGACTCAGACTCGGATCAAGTGAACCCGGTGCATGTGGATCCGAGTCACTAACCAGTGGACCCCACGAGCGTCGGTTCACCTAGGACCGAGCCGAGCCGTGAGCCGTGAGCCGAGCCGCGAGCCGAGCTGTGAGCCGAGCCTGGACCGAGCAGTCAGTGATGACGTCAGCAGTGACGTCATGTGGGCCCCACCTGTCAGTTGACCGTTGACCAATGACGTCAGCGTGACATCACCCCGGACCCACCTGTCAGACCTCTGTTGCCCCAGTCAATGATGACGTCAGCATGACGTCAGCATGACGTCAGCATGATGTCATCCGCCAAGTCAGCCGCTGTGTTGACCCTGTTTGACCCGCGTGTGACACTTGGCCCAATCAGAGGCTACCACGTGTCAGCCACAGAATAAACAGCCCTTTATCTTTTTTAGAAAATGGTTAAATCTTCGAAAATTCATAACTAATTCATACGGGCTCCGAAAAATGTGATCCACATATCCAAAATTTCTATAAATCGAGCCCTATCTATCTAGGCTATGTTTGAGTGCATTTGGATCTTCTATTTGGCATTCGTTCTTTGTGCTAATCTATAGGGGTCGCTTCCGCGACCATTAATTCTCGTTTCAGGCTCGAGCGAGGACAAGTCTGACGACAGTGACTACCAGGAGAAGTCCGACAGCTACGTCAATGAAGGTGCCACACCTCATCCAACCTCGTGGATCCCATTATGCATGGCAAATGTAGTTTGGCTAGAGCTATAATTCCTGTTGCTATAATATTTTGCCTATGCTAGGATTGCATGATAGATTATTTCCTGATGAGCCCTACCTTGTTGTAACCTTTCACCTGCTTACCCGCTGTTATGTTAGCCACCTGCTATATATTACTATACTCATATACTTCACTCGCTTACATTTTGATGCGACGTGATGAACCCCGGGAAGGCCTAGAGGGCGCCAGGCTGGAGATGTGTGAGTTGATGGATCAGATGGGCATGTGAGCTGATGATGCTATATCTGGGTTTGGGGTGGAGCTTACGGCAGGGAGTAGGGTGAGGGTTGAGTCGATCGAGCCGGGATCTACGACGAGCTTTTGGAGCAAGTCTTGCCAGGGAATGGATCTGGACATTCCCATGAGAGGAGCCTGTGGCGGGCTAACTTAGATGTGATGGTGGTCTTTGGGTGTGATCCTCTGAGAGGTGGAGCCCGGGACGGAGGTGCCGTGGTAGCACGTTAAAGATAAACCCTGACGAAATTATCCCGGTTTGGTCACACTTAGGAACTGCTGCGCTGGTATCCGGACCTTAGGAATCTCTTGCTTTCCACTCTCTCTCCATGGGGGGAGACGGCTGAACCGCTGGATAGATCGATGCCACTACTGTTAGGCGAGTAGTGCTAGGAAGGTATATGCATGAGATGGAGCTAACACCGTACCGAGACGATCATGGCACCCCCTTGGGAGTGGGTACATGGCATGGCATCCTCTACGGGAGCGGATGCATGCTCTCTTCACAGTTTCAGCGATCCAGAGCTGGATGGTAGAGTGGCATCGTTCTATGGCAGTAGGCGTCCGGAATCTGCCTAGGTGATTGCAAGCACCGAAGATGGTTATCTAGTGGATTAGTGAAACCTCTGCAGAGTGTATGGTTGATCAATCGATACATAAGCCAATTTATGGGCTATGGACCTTTCCTTAGGAGGATGCACCGGACTAGTGAGTGGAATGTTCTACCTTCCCCTGAGTATGATTTTCGGCCGTGAGCCAGGTTGAGGGTTGCGGGCCGCTGAGGCAAGCCGAGAGGGAGTTGGCTTGTCGACTCGAGTCTGAGATGGTGTTGGAGGAGTTGGGATGGTGCTACAGATATGGATGGTGATGGATGATGGGATTGGGAATGTGTTTTAAAACTTGATAAATATATTGTTATTTATATACTTGATTGCTGCTTAGGAAAAACCCCAGCTTTATAGGTTCCTTTTTGATATATCTAATTTGCATCCAACTTCCATAAAGCAATGCATAGGATGGGAGTGTAGCCAGTACAAATCGTACTAAAAATTTGGTTTTAGGCTTAAGGAGTGAGTACTCATCTGAGGAGCACAGCGATTGAGGGTTTCGTGCCTACGCTCAAGTTGGATCGAAGATGATAGCTTTCGCACATCAAGCTTTTATTGTTATACTATATGAACTCTAATTCCGCCAAGTAGCGATGTAATAAGTTATTGTAAACCCCTCTATTTGTACTTTTTTGTTCGATCTATGAATTATGATATTCAACTGTTATCAAATAATGTGATTTAAATAAACATATTATATTGCAGCTCTCTGAATTTTCATTCGCGAAAATCAAGGTCGTTTCAGCGTACATCTTCCACCCAGATCGTGATGCATTTGAAGCACAAAGGGCGCTCCATGGACGCTGCATCTATGACAACTGCTGCTGGATGGATGTCCAGATGGTGTTGCGGCCTTCTACCTGCAGCAGCCTGGTGCAGCCACCAAGACCGCGATTCCGGGTGTTGCGACGCCTTCACCGGATGTGCCGCCATCGCCTGCAGCGCCCTTGGGTTGCATCCCGGCATCAGCCCGCGTCCCTGCGGTCGCCGCGACTCTGACCCCGTTGTCGCCGTCCATTACGTCCCTGATGTGCTCCACCTCGACGACGACGGTCACGACAGCAGCCGTGCCGCCCACGCCTGCAGCGCCCTCTGGTCACGTCCCTGCATCTGCATCAGTTCCGACCTCAACCCCAACCGCGACGTCCACGCCTGCAGCGCCCTTGGCTGCGGCCACGACTCCGTCACCGACGCGCACCTTCCTTCTGCTTCCAACGCCGGATTCCCTCACCGCGAAGAAGAAAATCGCCAAGAAATCAGTTCGGGCGCTCATCTCCCTCGCCGTCGGCCTGGAAGCCTCGCTTTCCACCCGGCCGCGCCGCACCAGCGCGTTCCCAATCGGTACCAAGGCTACGAGGGTTGAATGTCCGAGCAAGAGGAAGAGGAAGAAGGCACTGACGACACCGCGGAGCAAGGCCGTTCAGCCCTACCGTCGACCTCCACGACGAGGACGGCATCCACGCCTTCGGGTCCAGGGGCTCGGCATGCGGCCTCGGCCACGATGGCGCGCTCAGCGTCATGGGAATCGCTGCCCGCGTGGACGCCGTCGTCATCAACAGAGGAGTCGGCGCGCCTCAACGACGTCGCGTGCCTGCGCTGGCCGCCAGCCGCGTGAGCGAGCACAACGCTCGGCAATGGAGAAGCGAGGCCTCTGCGCCACGGCTTCGACCATGAGGTGCGCGTCCTGGCGCGACATGGGTGGCAACAGCGACCTGAACGAGCGGGGCGGGCGCAGCTGCGGGCACACGCACCGACGCCTAGGTCGCCTTCGTCCTCATCGTCTGCCCTGGCTCCGCGCACACCACCACCACCATACATTTCGAGGGGGCTGCCGCAGGGGACTCCGGGGCGTCATCCGCATCATCGTCGCTGGGAGCTCCGCGTCCACACAGCCGGCGTGCAGACCCATGTTGGTGTCACTCGAGAGCGGCGGGATGCATTGCGCTGCAAAACTGCATCGCGTTCATTCTCCACCGCGGCTCCTACCACGACACGGACTGCACTGATACCTGTGCCATCCCTGGACATGCGCTCGATGGTCCCAGATCAAGGTTTGGGCATACCGACCATTTTTTCCTCTTGTGTCCAGAAAGTGTTTGATGAATTGGCGCCTCAGCCGGAAGTTCCTGTGGATGGCATTCTTGAGGCTACAGAGCAAAACCCCCCTCCACGGTGAGTATTTTGATGAGAGCGATAAGCTTCTGCCTTTTGACATCTACTTGATGAAGCTGCAAATATCTTATGGAGATCACATGGTGTTCGATAGAGGCAGACACATAGAGTCATGGTTTTGGCCATTCCATCAAACAAATACTATCTTGACTGCTGATGCACCAGACAAGCTTTTATGGTCATCACCACAAATCAGAAGGCTACATGATATTGATGTCACAGCGCAGCTACCTGATGTGTTTGTAGTTCGATAGCAGTTTTGTGGTACTCACATATACCATCTATGTCAGTACATGGTGCAACCTGTTGCTTCCTAATAATTGCATCAAGGCAATGTACCTCTGCAATATACCCATCAGCTCAGTTCTGGGATGTCAAAATGTTCACCAAACAATTACAGAGGAGCATTCAGTTTCATTCACTTTCAGAATGTGATCAGATATGCCTGTCTATTGGTTCATCTCTCAACAGGGATTCTCTATTTCTATGGGTTAGTGGCAAGTGCTCAGTGGCAGTTAGAAGGCATGATGTCTTACCACTGCTAGAATCACTTGATCAAAGTTGTTGGACGGTTCCCAATTTTAAACTGTTAGTTGCAACAGATTTTGTGCTTTGGGATCCTGGTGGTGTTGTGCTGCACTCAGTATGGTCTGATATGCTACAAATGAGTTGCCACCTCACCCTGGAGCTATTTGAAGAGTACTGGACTGCAGTGTGGGTGCTCACAATTGTATCCAAGGTGTTTGGCAGAGATGACAATCTGCAGGCCTACCATCTGAAAGTTGCCAAGCTATCGATGTATGGAAACAAGATTGCTGCGATTACTGAAGGTGTTGATCTAGTGGTTGTTGCTGAGGCTGGCACAAGGGCAAGTTCGTTGAAGGCTTCCACTCTCAATGGAAATCTGATGTTGTTGATCATGGAGGTCCAGGTGACATCATGTCTGCCATTCAGTGATTGTTTGGATGTTGAGCAGCACAAACAACCATGGCAACTCCCTCTAAAGGACACTATCCTTTCGCTCATGACCATCTATCGGCTGTTCTTCAGCTTATGCCATGCCTTTAGTTGTGATCCAGCATATGTGCAACTGAATTGTTCACTGCACAAGTACATTTTACTTACTGAGATTTTTGAGCTGTGCTCAGCATCAGTGCATTCATTCAGTGGTGGTCAGATAAGGGCGCATCTGCTATTCTGCAATTCACATGGCTGTCATATATGTAGTTTCAGCCGTGGAGTGAAGGTATATATCTCGTCAGTCCATACCACTGCTGAAGTTGTTGCTGTTCGGTGGTGGGTTCGAGCAGGTTACAGTGGAGCTACATATCCATCTGCATCACAAGTGCTACAGGTTTCACTTTCATCTTTGATCCAGTTGCTAGTCGAAGGCATATCAGCTCAGTGTATTGGCTTGAGGACAAGCCGAATTTCTAGTGGAGGGGAATGTCATGGACTGGGCCATCAGATGGGCCGGAAACAGGCTACCAAATGGGCTAGGACCAAGAGAGGGACTTCAACTGTACAAAGGGGACCAGCAGCGACGGAGGGAAGGCATCGAAGATCAGAACCCGAACCTAAACACCGTCCATCTTCCTTCCGTCAAGACTCAAGAGCCCTCCTCCTTGCTGCTGTTCTTGCTCCCCTGCTATCCCAATCTAAATTCCCTCTATTCTTCCTAAATTGTATCAGAAATTACTGTAATTGCTACTTGGTAGCAAAGGATCGTTACATGTTCATAGAGGGGCATCTTTCTGTGGCAACGTCTCACTGTCATCGCGTGTGAAGGATCCGAAAGGATCGAGAGGCCTGAGACTTATAAGTGGATGTCACGAAACCTGAATGCTGGCTTTGAGTAGCTCCCACTGAATCCAGACATTGTGAAACTAATAAGAGATATGGTGGGAAAATATTACAAAGATTATGTTATCGACAAAGATGATCAGTGGCTACTAAAGGGATGGAAGGGAAGGATAGTGAATGCAATATCGACATGGAAACCTAGAGAGGCATACAATGACGAATAAGGCTTAAGAAACTTGCTAGTATAAGCAGAGGTTTGACAATCCTATGTATCAATGTTCTAATCTTATGATATACTAATAAGCTTTTTGGTATGTGCTTGTAATGCATTGGCAATTAGCTAACTAGTTCAACAGAAATGGGCTTCCAAAGTTCAACACATTGCATATTGACAGTGTTGTCCTGTCAAAACATTTGAATTTGTGTTGCCAATATATCCTTTCTTACCTACACAGCCAATTTGGTCGATTGCCTTTTGGTCATATAATCTATGGAGTTTCCATTGCACCTCAAAATGTTGCCTGCCTGCGGGACGAATTCTGCTAGTCCGTAACCTTCGTTTACTTGGGCAATACTACGAGCATTTTTACATCCAAATGTGCTCAATTTCTACGTGAGTAGAGGGAGAAAGGAAAGAATGGAGGATGCCAGGATGGTATGGGCAATGCTGAAATGTGGATTCTCATCCTCGTAACTAGATAATATCACAGTTAGTAGTTAATAGCAGTATAACAACGAGGCAGAGTCATGTCCGCCTAACAAGAAAGAAACTAAGGACGCGTGGAATAGACAAGTACCTTGGTGGAGTCGTCATCCGGAAGTGGCCGGTCGCCGGTCCGATCAGGCATTCCATCGAACAGTTCTCGATCATCCACCCGCCGTTGACGTGAGACACCATGTACGTGCTCTGGAGTCTCATCTTCTTCATGGCAGACCCTCACAGATGGTATGTTTTCAGCGTAACACAGTGCGGCACTGAATGCGCCGTTGGACAAGCAGCCACATGAACATCTGTACTCCTGGTGGCGTTGAGTTCCGCCAAATAAAGGTTGATCTATCATCATTCGGTTGTCCGCGTGCTTTGAGCAGATGGTAGATGGCTCCACTGTCCAGTCCGGTGTTGCCTTTGCTGAAGGCTGAGATGCGACGATACGGAGCTTGTGACGGTTGAATGCTTGCAATAACCTCCTCCACAGCTCCAGTTGCTGCATTGCTTCTGGATAGTCTTGGTCATACACAGAGGCATCGTAGCCTCTGTGACGGTTGTTGTGCTTGCAATAACAGTTAACGGACAGTATCAGGCACTCTGCTCACATGCTGGATGTCCCGATCACGTAGATCTTCTGAACTGAACATAGTCTCCTGCTTGTATAGTTGTGATGATGATCTAGTAAGCTTTTATACATCATGGCAGTCAGAAAAGTTTAGGTAAATGTCGAGATTATTTGTGACCATATTTGGATAGCAGTATGTAGGGAAAACAGTCTTAACATTTGACAAGAAATCGATCTTCCTCGTATTGCATTATCAGTGCATAGCTTATCCAAACTAGTAGGAGTACAAAATTGTTGCAAATTGTTAGACTACCTATGTTTAGTGTGTGAGCACCCGGTTTTGGTGTCGTTAGAGTGTGAGTAATTGTAGGCATGGAGGAGACCTGACATGGTTGGTCAGGAGGCCTTCAGGCTACCTATATGTACTTGCGCTCCCCACATTAAATACAACAACAGAAACTCATTCTCTTTCATGGTATCAGAACTAGGTTAGGATCCACCTTCCGGTGCTCGCACGTCGCCTCTGCGCGCGCCACACCCGCCGCCGATTCTCAAGGTCGACCGACTGGCTGCTTCCTGCCGTCGCAGAGCTACGCTCGCTGGCCCCATCTCGTGCGATCCATCATCGCGTGGCCCGACGTCATCGCGCGGACATCATCACGCGGCTCCTCCGTTGATCCATGTATGCATCGCGCGACGCCCCGCCTAGCGTGCCTACTTGCGCGATCTAGCACGCGGAAGGATCGCGAGGCCCGATCGTCTACGCGTCCCACGGAAGGAATCGCGGCGCCTAGGCGTACGTGATCTAGGAGACTGGGCCCAGGCGTGATCAAGGAGACTGGGCTTCGGCGCACGAGGATCGGGACTCCTTCGACACACGAACTCGCACGTGGTTGGCCTTCTTCGATGCGGCATCAAGCGCTTGCGATCAGGACTCCACCGACACGGATGACATCACGCGCGGACGGGACTCCTTCGACGTGATGCACGCTCGGACGGGAGTCCTTCCACGCACAAACGCCCAGGCAGCGCCGCCATGTCGACCACCCATACAGTAGGAGATGGCCTCGACGACAACTCGTTCACCTTTGTCTAGGAGCAGGCTAACGCCGCCGTCGCTCAGCAGCAGGAGCGTGATCGCGCGCAACGCCGCTCTGGCCCGTGCCCTCGAAGCCGAGCAGGAGGCTGCGACCATGACCAAGGAGCGGGACGACGCGTCCTAGCGCGCCAGCGAAGCCCTCGCACGCGGCCCCAGGGAGTGGGCGGCCGCTGCGGCCACCATCGCGACTCCACCGCCTGAGCCCGTCCCTGGAGGAGCTTCTGCACTGCCCGACCTCTGCGCAGCCATGCTTCACCACAATGTCATGGCCCCGCTGCAACTCCACTCTCAGGCCATGGCGGTCAGCAACATCCGAAACCACGTCACCTCCATCCTCAACGTCGATTTCGGTAATTTCAATCGCTGATATGATCAGTTTCTGTTCATCCTCAACAAGTTCTCGCTTCAGGGCCATGTTCGCGAGGATTCTCCAGACCCAGTCTCTCCCAATTGGGCCCGGATGGACTGTGTCGTCAAGTCCTGGATCGTCGCCACGCTCACCGATGATCTTGGCGAGATCATCTCCGCCCAGGGCTCCACCGCACGGCACGCTTGGCTCGCCGTCGAGTCGCTGTTCCTCGACAACCACGAGGCCCGCTCCATTCAGTTGGAGACGTGGTTCCGCAACTTCGTCTAGGGCGACCTCTCCATCACCGAGTACTGCCACAAGCTGAAGAAGATGGCCGATGATCTCACGGCCCTCGGCGAGGTCATCATCGATCGCACCCTCATCCTCAACGTCATCTGCAGCCTCAACAAGCGCTTCAGCCACGTCGGGACACTTCTTCGCTGGGCCAAACCCTCCCCGCCTTTCTGGAGGCACGTGAGGACCTCATTCTCGAGGAACTCACCATGAAGGACCGCAAGAAAGCTCTGGCCGCCACACTCGCCGCCTCGACCACTCCCACCGCGGCCCCTGCATCCTTTGGCTCGCGTTCTCGGGGCGCTAGTGGGAGCAACAAGGCTCCCAACAACCGTTGTAGCAAGCATTGCGGTGGCGGTGGCTCCCGACCCCCTGCTAGCCCGTCGCAGTAGCAGCCGGCTGTCGGGGGCGCTCTTGGCCCAACTTCTATAACCCTTGGTCCGGCTCCATCCAGATTTGGCCAGGGGGTCCTCGTCTACCTCTGGATCCCATCACGGTGCCCCCTCACCTCCAGGTGCAGCAGCAGCAGCAGACGCTTGTTGACCACCAGCAGCATGCTCCCACTGAGGCTGGACAGTGGGTTGCTACGGGGTACTACAACTCTGTGACTGGCCTTCCCTCCTGGAACCCGACAGACCTCGCCGTGGCATTCAGCACGACGTTGCTAAACCCTCCTTCGAACAATGAGTGATACTTCAACTCAGGTGCTACTTCTCATATGACATCTCAATCCTCCTCACTTTCACATGTTCTACTCCCGCGGTACCCTAACCCTTCATCTATTATTGTCGGTAATGGCTCCCTTATTCCTGTAACTGCCACTGGCTCCACAGAGTTATCACCCAATTCACATCTTAATAATGTCCTTGTGTCACCACAAATTATTAAGAATCTCATCTCTACTCGCCAATTTACTATCGACAATAATTGCTTTGTTGAGTTTGACCCCATTGGTTGTTCTATGAAGGTTCTTTCATCTCGGAAAGAGATTGTCAGGTGTGATAGCTCCGGGCCACTATACCCACTCCGCCTTCCACCAGCACACTCCTTTGTCACTCAGGGCTTCTCTCCATTATGGCACCGGCGTCTTGGGCACCCCGGTCATGAGGCCTTGTTAAAACTCGCGTCTAGTGTTTCATTTCCTATTCAGGATTGTTCAGATTTATGTCATGCTTATCAACTAGGGCATCATGTTCATTTGCCCTTTCATGTGTCCACCTCTCGTGCGTCTAGCAAGTTTGATCTTATTCATTGTGATCTATGTACCTCTCCAGTTGCTAGCATTTCTGGTTATAAATACTACTTGGTCATACTTGAGGATTGCACTCATTATTTGTAGACCTTTCCTTTACTACTTAAATCTGACACTTTTAGCATGCTTGCTCACTTCATCGCCCACGCCTACACTCAATTTGGCGCCCGAATCAAAGTTGTACAGTGCGACAACGGGAAAGAGTTTGACAACTCCAGCACCTGGCACTTCTTCCTCACCTAGGGCATTCGCCTTCACATGTACTGCCCTTACACCTCACCTCAAAACGGTAAAGCTGAATGCATTATTCGCTCTATCAATAATGTTGTTCGCTCAATGCTCTTTCAGGCATCTAGGACTCCCTCATACTATGTGGAGGCCCTCTCCACAGCGGCTGTTCTCCTTAACATATTGGCCACCAACCACTCTAGAGTTCTCCACTCCTCACCTTGCCCTGTTCGGCAAGCCACCCACATATGATCATCTATGAGTCTTTGGTCGCAAATGCTATCCCAACATGTCTACCACTGCCCCTCACAAACTCGTCCCTCGGTTTGTCCAATGCGCCTTCCTAGGATATTTCGCTCATCACAAAGGGTACCGCTGCCTTGACCTATCATCCAATAGAGTCATCATCTCTCGACACGTCATCTTTGATGAAACAACCTTCCCATTTGCTGAGCGCTATGGTCCTAGTGCTCCGACGGACCTTAAGTTTCTTAACGATGACACTACTAATGTTGTGCCCGATCCTAATGGACCGTTGCACAAGTGTTTGCCTGCAGGAACTCCACCCAGCACCTCCGACGCCACCAGCACCCCTGCTGGTCCCTTTGCGGTCGTGCCTAGGGCGCCCTTGGAGCCTCCAGAGGATGCTGACGATCCTCCGACCCCTGTGCTCTACGTCCCTCTTGCGCTGCGGGCATCGGGGACACCTACCGCGCCACGTGCGGCCACGGCACCGACCAGCGCGCCTGGAGGCGTGTCCCTCCCGAGCGCACTCCGCGTCGGCTTGACGTCCTCTACACCATCAGCGGGTTCCCCAGCGCCTCCGCAGGCGCCCCGCGGACCTCCGCCTAGGTTTCCACCTCTTCGACCAGCTCGCGACTTCACGTACTACTACTCGCGCTGGCCGCAGCCACCACCAGATGCTCCTGCACTGCCCGCCCCAGCTGCTCCAGCACCGGTGCCTGTGGCAGCCGCCCCACTGCCCAAGGGCACGGTTCCTGTCCCTTCGACGATCAACCAGCACTCCATAGGCACACGTTCCAAGAGCAACTTTTGAATGCCTGCTACCTACCATGTTGCGCCTCTCTCTTCGGTGCTGAAGATCTTTCAAAGCGCTCTTGCCGACCCCAATTGGCGAGTGGCTATGGAAGAAGAACATAATGATCTACTGTAGAACCACACCTGGGATCTTGTGCCCCGTCTGCCCCAGGCCAATGCTTTCACTGGGAAGTGGATCTTCAAGCACAAACTTCAGTCCGATGGCTCCCTCTAGCGGTACAAGACACGCTGGGTTCTTCGTGGCTTTACCCAGCGACCTGGTGTGGACTTTGATGAGACCTTCAGTCCTGTGGTGAAGCCTGCTACTGTTCGCACGATGCTCTCCCTCGTGCTCTCTTGCCGCTAGTGAAAGGTCCCTATGTGGTTTTGGCAATTAAGTTTCAACTTTAGGTTGGACTAATATGTTTATGTTGAGATACACAGGGATTAGTCCACATGTGATTAGGTGATGAAGGAGATCATTGCATATGAGACATTACATGGAGTCATGTGACCGAGATGGTGGAGATCGAGATGAGGCTTGGCTCGATGGACCGGTTGGATGTGTGAAGGGCAAGTCATGGCTTTGAAGCAATGGACCTAGGAGATGGTGAAGCTTGAGCAAGACTTAGCACCGATGGACCAACTCAACGGTGAAGAGCAAGTGAGGTCAAGATCGATGGACTAAGGAGGTTGCATGGTGATATGAAGTGGATCATATCATTTGGTGATCATGTCGGTGCATGTGTTGCATTGGCACATTGGAGGAAGATGGTGGAAATGGAAATGCACAAGGCAAAGGTATAACCTAAGGCATTTCATTTCACCGGTCATGAGGTGTGTAGAGAAGTTGATGGCCGGATTTAGGATTGAAAGCCGTACTATCAAGAGGGGCAAATTTGTTTACATATCGGTCATCTAGTGCCACTTGAGTGATCTATCTTTGTGACATGCTAGGATCGAGTGGTGTTGTGAGAGAAAGTGAAAATCCTTTGAAAATGTTTGTGAAAATGCTAACACACATACACACGGTGATGTACACTTGGTGGTGTTGGCACATTTGCAAAGGTGAATGAGTTGGAGACGTTTTGGTGTTCTCCGGACACTAGGATGGCTCTTGGAGTGGAATACTGCTTTGATCTATTGTTAAATGGATCAAGTGGCCAAGTGAGTTGTGTAGCCCTCTGAGTTAGCTTTCTAAGAGTACAAGATCATTGAAATTAGAGTTCGGAGCTAAGAGATATGTCCATTTTAGCGCTACATGCTCTGAAATTTGAACTATGCGGATGCTGAGCTCTGGACGCATCCTGAGAGCTCCAGACGCGACTCAGAGAAGGCAAAATTTCAAGTGGAGCTCCGAACGCTGGCTTTGGGAGCGCCGGACGCATCCAGACAGTTCATTTTTTCGAGGGCGTTCACATTTGCTGCGTGGCCGATTTTTTAACGCGTTGGACGCATGCGTTCGGACGCAACACAGAGGCGGTTGAACACGGAGTGGACCGCCGGACGCCAGGGGTGAGCATCCGGAGCTCACCCGCGGATGAATCCGGAGGTCTAACAGTCGACTTCGAGGATTTTCAGAGAACAACGTTGTGGACGCGCTATAGTGTTCGGCCAGCTTCCGAAGACAGGCGCAGGACGCATCCAAAGCATGCATTTGAACTTCCCGCGCGATAACTCAATGCTACGGACGCCGGGGTGGGCGTCCGGCGTTTTCTGTGTTGGCCGAGGCATAACGACTAGTTTCGAGGTGGGGGCTATAAATAGCCCTTTGACCGATCTTGGCCGGTAGGGGAGCACACTTTGGCCTTGGTGGCTTGTGTGGTAGTGCTTGGGAGCCCTCTAACTCACTCATGCTTGATAGTGTTCATTTGATCGAGTGAGAGAGCAATTCTAGTGCGTTGCTTTGAGAGATTGCATCATGTGGCACTAGGTGATCGTGTTGCAAGCCGGTGTGCTTGTTACTCTTGGAGTTTGCCACCTCCTAGACGGCTTGGTGGCAAGAGACTCCGTCGAAGCACTCAAGGAGATTGTGCGGTGCTCCGGAGAAGAGATTGTGTGGGGTATTGTGCTTACCCCGTGGGAGATCGTGAAGAGCAACTCTAGTGGAGATCGTGGCTTGGAGGATCCCCATCTTGTGTTGGTTTCATCGCACCCGAGGCTGTGGGTTTGGCTAGGTGACGCCAATTAGCGAGTGAACCTCCAAGTGGGTGTATCGCCACAACAGGACGTAGCTTGGTGGCAACCAAGTGAACCTGGTGAAACATCACCGTGTCATCTTGTTCCACACTACGCGGTGGTTTGCGTCTTTATTCACAAACTTGTATTTACATTTATATATATTATGCTTGTATTGTTGCACTTGCAATTAGTTGGCTTATGTAGCTATCTAGTTGCCTTCTAGCTTATGTAGCTTAGAAGTATCTCTTGTGTGGCTAATTAGCTTATGTAGTCTAATTAGTTGT
The DNA here is from genome assembly GCA_023333625.1 of Bothriochloa decipiens. NCBI lineage: Eukaryota > Viridiplantae > Streptophyta > Magnoliopsida > Poales > Poaceae > Bothriochloa > Bothriochloa decipiens. Next base: position 36,204,996 of record CM041628.1, on the reverse strand, counting down.
TGTGCTTGGCTTGTGTAGTCAAGTAAGGTTGAGCTCTTGAATTCGGTTTGTGTAACCTTGTCCTTGAGCATCTAGTGAGCTTAGGTTGGCTTTGTGATTTGCTCATTAGAATTGTGTACGTGCTCCCTTGTTTGCTAGAGTCGTACTAGTTGCTTAGGTTTGTGTGACCTTGCAAGCTAGACTTGATTAGGAGAGCAATAGCTAGATTGGCACCTTGCTTTCTTGTATAGGATCTTTTACAAGGTGTATCTAGAGTTATAGGTAGAGGGGTGAAGTCTTGGCTAGACTGATAGTTTCAATTTCATATTTGTTTCGGTTAGCCGGTGCGATAAGTTTTAGAAAGGACTATTCACCTCCCCCCTAGTCCGTCATCTCGACCTTTCTGCTGGCCCATTCACCAGCTAGATGTGAAGAACGCCTTTCTTCATGGCAATCTGACTGAGACAGTGTATTGCCAGCAGCCGTCCAGGTTCGAAGATCCAGCTCATCCAGATTTTTGCTGCCTTTTGAAGAAATCGCTATATGGCCTGAAGCAGGCTCCTTGTGCTTGGTACAGCCGGATGGCCACCTTTTTGCTCTCTATTGGGTTTGTTGAAGCCAAGTCAGACACCTCACTCTTCGTTTACCAGCGTGGATCAGACACAACCTATCTATTGCTATATGTTGATGACATTGTCCTCATAGCTTCTTCGCCCGATCTCCTTCGGCGGATCATCTCAGCACTTCAGCGAGAGTTCGCCATGAAAGATCTTGGTGAACTATATCACTTCTTCGGTATGCATGTTCAGCGAAGTGGTGATGGACTCCTGCTCTCACAGCGACAGTACATATTGGACATCTTAGATCGCGTCAGGATGGCTGATTACAAGCCATGCTCTACTCCAGTTGACACCAATCCTAAGGTTACTGGAGCTGAGGGGACCCCTGTGTCTGATGCTGCAGACTTTCGCAGTCTTGCTGGAGCTCTTCACTACTTAACGTTCACTCGCCCAAACATTGCATATGTTGTTCAGCAGGTCTTCCTTCACATGCACGACCCTCGAGAGCCTAACCTTGCTGCGCTAAAGCGGATTCTTCGCTATGTTCGGGGCCACTCCACCTCGGTCTCCTGCTGCGCCCGTCTACTTCAACTGATCTTGTCGTCTATACCAACGTTGACTGGGCTAGTTGTCTGGACACTCGTAGTTCCACCTTGGGCTATGCAGTGTTCCTCGGCGACAATTTTGTTTCTTGGTCCTCCAAGCGCCAGAACACGGTGTCAAGATCAAGCGCTAAAGCTGAGTATCGCGCGGTGGCTAACGGAGTTGCAGAAGCGACCTGGCTGCGTCAGCTTCTCTTGGAGCTGCATGCCCCTCTTCGGCGCGTCACACTGGTGTACTGCGACAACATTAGTGCCGTCTACATGACCTCTAATCCGGTACAACTTTAGCGCACCAAGCACATTGAGATCGATCTTCACTTCGTCCGAGAGGAGTCGCCATTGGTGATCTTCGTGTTTTGCATGTTCCTATCTCCTCGCAATATGCAGACATCTTCACTAAGGGACTGCCTATCTCAGTGTTCACGGAGTTTAGGTCTAGTCTAAACGTACAGAGTGGCTGACGATTCGACTCTGGGGGTGTGTTAGACTACCTATGTTTAGTGTGTGAGCACCCGGTCTTGGTGTTGTTAGAGTGTGAGTAATTATTGGCATGGAGGAGACCTAATATGAATGGTCAGGAGGCCTTCAGACTAACTATATGTACTTGCGCTCCCCAGATTGAATACAACAACAGAGATTCGTTCTCTTTCACAAATAAGTAAAGTAGCTGGCAAAAAGCGGTGCCTTCTCTTACTCCAAGCGCACCACTTACTGGACATAAACAATGGGCAGTGCAGGATTTACCTGCGGTTACAGCAGCAGAAGATAGAGATTTAGGAAAAAGTCCCCGGCAAGGCAAGGCAACTGGCAACCCAACTGCAACTCCGAGGCTCTAAACTTGTGAGCACACCAGTGTGGCCGGCGATGGCAACATCTGGAACGACGCCTCTGCTGTTGAGCTCGTCTTGTCCCTAGCCTTGGTGCATGCCCTAGCTATCAACGTTGGAACTTGTCAGACTCACTTGTGTGCAGCTCATACTGCGTCAGCCACATGACATTGACTCGTTCTCACTTGCGTCGGCATAGCTGATTGCATCGTATGATAAATATAAGAGAGATTGCCCTGCTGCTCACGGCTTCAGTTTTCCATTCATTCTTGGCCAGTCTTGGGGCCTTTGCAGATCCCATGGTACGGTGCCCGCCTTCAGGAAAACAAAGGTAACACAACAGTCAGTCACCCTCTTCTGCTCTGCTCATTATAAAGAAAATATCAGCTTAAACCCAACAGCAGAGTTCTTATGCAAAATATCAGAAAACTATTTTGGTCTTCTCATGACTCTTGTTCCTGTATTGCTGAGACAATATGCATAAAAAAATTGGTATGATTACTTAGACTAACAACTTTACAAGAAACATCGATAACTTCTGCTATCAGTTTCATGTTTAGGAACTTACTTCATGAAACAGAAAAAAGAGTATGGAAAAGATGAATTACCTATTACATTTTGCTTGAAAAAAAACTCTAGATTAGAAGGATAGATTACATACTCTACATTCTGTTTTGGTTTTATATAGTAATATAACTTCATTGTTGACAATGCAGTTCAGCGTAATCTTGTACATCTGTCTTTCTGCAATAATCAGACACCCAAATATCCAATACATGGAGTCCAAAGACAAATCCAATTCAAGTTTTGAGGACTCCCCAAGCGCCACGGTGAACAATCCTGGGTGCTATGCCACTTCTCAGAAATTCATCGATAATCCAACTAACAGGCATAATGATTTGGAGTTATGTTTGCACACACCAAACTCCATGAACTATTATCCTCCAGTATCAAGTAATCCAGACATGAATGGCCATGTTGCATCATCGAGCACTTCCTCTTCAACTAAAATATCTGGTCCCCATCCATGTGAGATCAGTAGCAATCTAAAATCAGATTGGTATGGATCCAATGGGACAGACTATTCTGCGAACAGTTCCATTGCCTCGGATATAACAATCAACTACATAAACGAGCTATTGATGCAGGAGGACAGCGATGAAAGGGTCCAATTACGTCATGGAGAAAATGCACTTAGAGCCATAGAAGAACCTTTCTACAAACTCCTCGGACAGAATAATACAGTTTATCCTCACCCACTACCACTTTGTAACTGCAATCATCTGAAAAATATCGATGACAGCATCAGCAAAACATGCAGTATTTGCTCTGTTGCTGTTGACTCAAGTACTAGTCATTCTAATCAAAACGTGCAAGTTTCAAAAACTCCATGGAGTCTATCTGACATTGTCAAAGGGGAAAAACAGTTCACTCAAGGTACACTCCGTATAGAGCTTGGTTTAAACATTGATGGCCTTTCCATTGCTGAAAAACGTAGCCGAGATAATCAATTACTTCAAGTGAATGTTGCAGACGATAGCAAGCATGCATTATCTGAGATTCATAGTGGAAATTATTCACGTACAGAAGATTTTCAATTGTTAGAAGGAAGGAGTAGCAAGCAGTTTGCTGTTTCATGCAACAGGACAACCCGGGATGAGATGTTTGACAGGGTCCTACTCTTCTCTGAGCATAAGCTTGCGAATGAAGGCATTGTTTTGCAAGAAATGATGACAAACAAATTAACCAGAAATTCACAGAATGTTCAAGGAAGACCATCAGCTTGTCGAAAGACACGAGTTAAGAAGCAACACAAGAAAGAGGTCGTGGATCTAAGAACCCTTCTTCTTCATTGTGCTGAAGCAGTATCTGAAAATAACTATACCTTAGCAAGTTATATACTGAACACCATAAGACAACATTCCTCAGTACGCGGGGACGATACCCAGAGGCTAGCATCTTGCCTAGTGGACTGCCTTGAAGTACGATTAGCTGGAACTGGGAGTCAGGTGTATCACAAGTTGACGACTGAAACCTGCAATGTTGTGGACATTTTAAAGGTATATCAATTGAGTTTAGCAGTAAGTCCTTTCATGCGGGCATCATTTTATTTCTCAAATAAGAAAATTCTTGATGTCTCAAAGGGAAAACCAAAGGTTCACATTATCGACTTTGGTATTTGCTTTGGGTTTCAATGGCCATCACTGTTTGAGCAACTCGCGAGGAGGGAAGATGGGCCTCCTAAGGTTCGGATCACAGGTATTGAGCTACCCCAGCCAGGATTTCGACCAAATCAAATTAACAAGAACACAGGGCACCTATTAGTTGATTATGCTAGCATGTTCAATGTGCCTTTTGAATACAAAGGAATATCATCAAAATGGGAAAGCATCTGTGTAGAGGATCTCAACATCGAGGAAGATGCCGTGTTGATAGTCAACTGCCTATTCCGAATGAAGAACCTTGGTGATGAGACAGTATCCCTTTCCCTTAACTGTGCCAGGAGCAGGGTTCTCAATACCATCAGAATGATAAAGCCAGAAGTTTTTGTGCATGGAGTAGAGAATGGATCATACAGTACCCCCTTCTTTTTACCACGTTTTAAAGAACTCATGTACAGCTACTCTGCATTATTTGATATGTTTGATAAAACTGTTCCACGAGATAATGAGACAAGAATGTTCATAGAGAGGGTCGTCTTTCTGTGGCAACTTCTCAATGTCATCGCATGTGAAGGATCCGAAAGGATTGAGAGGCCAGAGAGCTATAAGTACTGGAAGTTACGAAACCTGAAGGCGGGCCTTGAGCAGCTTCCACTGAATCCAAACATTGTGAAAGTAATAACAGATATGGTGGGGCAATATCACAAAGATTATATAATCAACCAAGATGATAAGTGGCTACTGCTTGGATGGAAGGGAAGGATACTGAGAGCAATATCCACATGGAAGCCTTCTGAGTCATGTGACGGCAACTAAGACCTAAGAAGCTTGCTAGTATAAGCAGAGGTTTGGAAATTTTATTTATGTACCAATGCTCTGAACTTATTTTGTACTTATCATTTTTACCTTATGCTGGTAATGAATTGCAACTGGCTAATACTTTGACAGAAACGGGCTTCCAAAGTCCAAGGGATTCCATAGTGGTAATGATGTACTGTTAACATTTGGATATGCATTGCGAATATGTCCTTTCTTACCTATAGAACCAATTTGTTGGTTTGCCTTTCTGTCGTAATTTATGGTATTTGTATAACTGAATTGTTGATCCTTGGAACTAGGAGTATCTACGACCATGACCAGGAAAACTTCATTAGAAGTATAACAGTGATGAAGGAGGCCAGGGTGGAATGAAGAAGCACAATGGTACATACCTGGCGGAGTCCTGAACAGCTGCCTTTTCTCTTCTCCTTGGTTCTTGGCATGCGCATGCGCTTTGGTCTTCTCCTCCAAGGGCAACCTGACGTGGGGCTGGTCCATCAGTGAGTTGTAGTATTTGGTGCCAGTCGGGCATTCCATCGAACAGCACCCGAGCATCCACCCCCGTCGTTGAAGTTTGAAGCCCGGAGCGGAGGGCGCCCTCATCTTGACGGCAAGTCGATAGCCGTTTGGGATCGCCAGTTCGCCGCAGGTGACTTCATCTTCTCTTTCACCCCTCCGGCGGACGTGGCTGTATGACCAGTCAGCCAGGACCACCACAACCGCTGAACCGCACAACTAGTAGCTACAAAGTGAAACACTTGCGCCGCCATTCAATTTCAGTTCAGTTTGCTCTCTCTAAAATGGCATTTTCTACAACATCGAAACGTTTTGTTGTGCTTCGGTGACGTTACCTGATCGACACGTGGATTACGGGTTGTAATCTTAGCAGATTTATATCTGTTCATGTATCATAATAAATTGCCACAACAAATAAAAATTCCCATACATTGACAATAAATTGCCACAACAAATAAAAATTCCCCATACTTTGATACAATGATCGGTCACACGCCAAACTGGTTTCTAGAATCGGCGTAGTGGTAAATATCATACTTTACATGAGGAAGGACAACAATTTTACGAGCAAATCTACGAAGGATAACCAATTACCCTGATATCTCATTTTTAGGTGAACTTATAAAGTAGACGCGAAGCTCTCGTTCAGGAGGGACCACATCAAGGTAATTAACGAGATCAGTGGGTTGTCTTAAGTTGGACAGCAAGCCTATGTCGCTTTGTCGTCATCTTTGATCATCAGATCGAGCTTAGTTGTCATAATCTTTGATCATCGGATCGAGCGATGAGTATCAATGTAGAGATCGGAAAAGATTAGAACAAGAGAGAGAGAGAGAATAGATTAATTTTTTTATTTAACAAAAGGAAAATTTGCTTGCAGACACTAAAACTAGAGGTCATTTGCTGGCGGACACTCAAAACAAAGCAATTTGTTGTTGAACACTTTGCTTCTACTAGTCAAATTTATTGGTCGACACCACACCCAATATATTCTTCCTCCCCCTTTCCTTTTTTCTTGTGTCGACTAAGCAGGTTGGGCGGGCTTGTCAGCACCAGCCTCTCTGGTGCCACCACTCCCGAGCCCGGCTCGCTGCGTGACCTATGACCTGTGGGCGAGCAGACACGCAAACGCGAGCACAACCGGAAGCGTGAGTGGTGCGAGCGGACACACGCACGAGCGAGAGCAGGAGAGCAGCTGCAGCACAGCGGAGTAGATGCACGCGAGTGGGTGAGGGAGAGTGGACGAGCAGACACGAGCAGGAGCGGCGAAGTGTGGGCGCACATCGGCGGGCGGGCGGGCGACCACACCAATAGCAACTTAGTGGCGGCGAGGAACCAATTGGTGCTCACCTCAGTAGACCGAGCGAGCGTGCGCGGGGATTTGGGCCGGCAAGCTCGGAGCTCTGAGGTCGTGGCCATGGAGGCCGGCGAGCATCAAGCTCTGAGCGTGGGGAATGGAGGTGAGGTTAGCAGTAGCAGGAGAAGAAAGAGGCAGAGGCAAGAATGACATTTCACCTCTTTTCTCTCTCCTCAGTCGCTGGAAGTGAATAAAATAAGAGACTGTTCCCACTAGCATAATTGTCAGCAACGAAGCAAATGACTCTATTTTGAATGTCTGTCAACAAATGACCTCCACTTTCAGTGTCCGCTAGCAGATTTTCAATAACAAAAAACAGTAAATTCAAGATAACTTGAAAGTGGACGAGGTCAAGCAAGTCCAAACCACTTATATGAAGTTTAATAGTTTCATTATGTACACCAAGTCCAACTTTCAAATTTTGGAACACTGAGTCAGCCTGTAAAGCGTCTACGGCTCAGAGGACGTAGTAACCAAATTTACGTCTTAAAGGCAATGGAAAATGAATAGCATTAATTTAGTGCAGGCGTGAAAGGAACGAGAACTCTACAATCGAAGGGTAGAGTATGTCTGTTTCAGCTTTTTGCTGGCTTCTGCCAGAAGTCAGAAGCTAAACGCCTGAAACAAACTGTCTACCTGTTGAGCTGGCTTTTTAAAAGCTAGAAAACTAGCTTATGAGAAGATAAACAAAAAACTGAAAAGCATATTCTGAGGAGCTTTTCTAGTTTTGGTGTGACGAGAAGCTAAAAAATTTATTATACAAGTCTACGACGAAAAACAAAACCGTTAGATGTCAAAAATCAACTTTTGAGCCAAAAGCACAAAAGCTACAGCTCAAGCAAATAGAACTAAATTCCATTTCACCCATGGGTGTGTAATTCTATGATTTGGCAGCACATCACTTAGGTGCGACAACAGCTGCACATTGGCAACACTTCACAAGATATGCTGATGTGTGGTTTCGACGTTGTTTTAGCTACTACTCCAAGTCTGAAATGTTGGGTCAAGACACTGAAAGGAGAACAATTTCTGGGAGAATAAAGACATGCTAGAAGCAGTTGAGATGGTTAACCTGCCGATCATTCTCGTAAAGAGACCTCAAAGTTGTTGAAGAAAGCCATTATCACGCTAACCTCAACGGTCTTCGGTGCTGATCGAAACATTCATGAACGCCCAGTATCAGGCACTCTGCTTTCATGCCGGACGCACGGATCACATAGATCTTCTGGACTGAACATACTCTCCTGCTTCCTGCTTGCACAGTATTCGTATCTGGTAAGCTTTGATACATCGTGGCAGTCTGATACGTTCAGGTAAAGGTTGAGGTTTCTGACAAACCAAATTCGAGAAGGCACCATGTTACGGCATTACGGTGACGACTAACGAATATGGAGAGATTTTGAATTCGACATTTGGCTAGGGTGCATCCAAACAGGCTTTCAAAATTTGGGACAGAGACCAACTCAATTTTCCCTATACACAAACACGATTCAAACTCTGTGCACCAATTGACATAAACAATGCGCAGAGCAAAATTTGCCTGCAATCCTCTGCTAATATCAATGACCAAGTCAAGATTCCTGAGAAGCCTGGAGTGATTGGAGGTATTGAGGTAACCAGACAGAGCTCAAGATACAAAACAAGGATCTACACCTTCAGAAAAAAGCCATGCTGGTCAAAGCTGCTCATAAAGGTACCAATGCTACTACTATTTCTTCTGTTCCTGTCCATTCTATAGATGACATAGCCAGTACCTGTGGTATTAATTTGGGAGATAATGAAGTTACTAGACTGGCAAATATTTCTTTAACCGAAGCTAAAGATGAAGCCTTAGCTGCTTTACATAATCTTAGAAATAAGCTAGATTCTAAAAGTAAAGAGGTTAATGGGAATGAGAAGCTAGAGGAGGAGGTTGACTTAAACACCATAACACTAGAGGATGGGTCAGACAACACAAAGATGAAGGTCACTACCAATACTGGAGACACAAGTATAGGGGTGATCATTGATAGAGATATTTCCCCGGAGATGTTCTCTTTAGATGATAATAGAGATACTAATAGAGGATCCCTAATAGAAACTCAGAACCAATGAAAGTCCTTTTTTGGAATATAAGAGGTTTGGGAAATGCTGGAAGAAGAAGATTGCTTTTAGAGTTAATCAATAAACACAATATAGACTGCATATGCCTTCAGGAGACAATCAAGTCTTCCTTCAAACAGAGAGAGCTAGAGAGGTTTGCAGGTGCTAGAGATATGCAATGGTCCTGGGTCCCCAGTAATGGGCACCCTGGAGGAATGTTAATTAGTGTGGATAAAGAGATAGCTCATATTACTAATGAAGATTGTGGAGAGTTCTATCAAAGCTGTGCTCTGAGAATGGATGCTAATGGTTTCTGTTGGGAGTTGATGAACATTTATGGCCCAGCACATGACGATAGGAAATTAGAGTTTTTAGCAGAGATACAACAGAAAATTCAGGGTTGTAATAACCCTATACTTGCTGGTGGAGATTTCAATCTGATTAGAGCTAGACATGAGAAATCCACTGACAATGTCAACAATGTGCTGATGGAGGCTTTCAATGAGATGATAAACACAGTTGCTCTTAGAGAATTGCATAGAACTGGAAGTAAATATACATGGTCAAATAAAAAAAATCCCCCAATCATGTGTGTGCTGGATAGAGTGCTAGGGTCTAATGCTTGGAAAGATGAGTTCAATCTTGCAATTGTTCAGACTGGGCCTAGGGTGGGCTCAGATCATAACCCATTGATTGTTGACACTGGAGGTGAGATGCTCAATCAGGTTCACTACTTTAGATTTAACACCCATTGGCTGAGACATGAAGATTTCAAAGATTGGGTCCAAAGCAAATGGCCCCTAAGATTCAAGCACAATGTGTTAGATCACTGGCATATTATTTCAAGTAAACTGAGGAGAGCTATTAAAGGTTGGGGTCAAAACATTGATAGCCAACAAAAGAAGCAGAAACAGGAGATTATGAATAGGTTGCAGCTATTAGATGAGTGGAGTGAGTCCAGGTCACTAGCCCAGATTGAGTGGGCAGAGAGGTATGAATTAGATATTCAACTGTAAAAAATCTTGATAGATGAGGAAATACATTATCAAAGAAGAGGTGGTGAGATGTGGATACTAGAAGGAGACTCTAATTCAAGTTTTTTCCATAAGTGTGCAAATGGTAGAAAGAGGAAAATGAAAATCACCATGCTAGAGATAGAGGGTCAGGAAGTGATGGACCCCACCATCTTAAGAAACTACATCACAGAATACTACAAGATGCTGTTTGAAAGAGCTGAGGTGGCTGATATCCATCTTCAGCAGGATATGTGGTCTGCAGATCAGCTATTAAATGAGAGTGATAATGAATTGTTGAGTAAGCCATTTACTTATGCAGAAGTAGATGCTGTCAAAAAAGAGTTAAAAAACAACACAGCTCCTGGCCCTGATTGGTTCTCAGTAGAATTCTTCAAAGCCTTTTGGCCTCAACTGAGAGTTCTGATTAAGGAAATGTTAGATGATTTACATGCTGGCAGGTTAGAGTTATGGAGACTAAACTATAGAGTTATTGTTCTTCTGCCAAAAGTTAAACCAGCAACTACAGTGAAGCAGTTCAGACCTATTTGTCTCCTAAATATGATCTACAAGATAATAACCAAGAACTTATCCCTCAGATTAACTACAGTGATTCATAAGGTGATCAGTCCCTTCCAAACAGCCTTCATCCCAGAAAGAAGTATCTTAGATGGAGTGGTTATCCTACAAGAAGTTCTGCATGATCTGAAGAAATCCAAGCAAGCTAGAATAATTCTGAAACTTGATTTTGAGAAGGCTTATGACAAGGTGAACTGGGATTTTTTAGAGGAAGTGCTAAGAAGGAAAGGCTTCTCTGAGAAGTGGATAGAATGGATTAACCAAACTGTCAGAGGAGGCAGAGTATGCATAGACATTAATGGAGAGAGAGGAGAATACTTTAGAAGCTTCAAAGGTTTAAGACAAGGTGATCCTTTATCACCACTCCTTTTCAATATAGTGGCAGATGCTTTATCAGCTTTACTATCTAGAGCTAGCCAGGGTGAGGTAATCCAAGGCCTAGTTCCCCACCTGGTAGAGGGGAGCCTAACTCATCTGCAATATGCAGATGACACAGTGATTTTACTAACATATTCTCCAGAGAACTTGAGGGATTTCAAAATCATCTTATTATGCTATCAGGCTATGTCAGGGATGAAAATCAACTTTGAGAAAAGTGAGATCTTTACAGTGGGTCTATCCCCAGAGAACTTTGAGATGCCATGGGTTGCAAGTTAGCCTCATTTCCTATTATTTATCTGGGGCTACCAATAAGTCCTCTGAAAATCACCAAAGCCTAGCTGAGCTATGTGGAAACAAAAACTAAAAAAAGGTTAGCAACTTAGCAATGTGAATACCTATCTAAAGGAGGGAAAGCAACTCTTATAGATTCATGCTTGTCAAACATCCCAATGTACACTATGGGGGTATACCAACTATATGAGGGGAACTGCCAGAGATTGGACTCAATTAGAGCTAGGTTCTACTGGCAAGGCACATCCAAGAAGAGGAAATACCGTATGGTCAATTGGGACACATTAAGTAGACCAAAGCTCTTTGGTGGCCTGGGTTTCACCAATGTTAGAGTTATGAATGAATGTCTATTAGCAAAATGGATAGATAGATTGGAAAGAGGGAGTGAGGATTTATGTTGTGCTATTTTGAGAAGAAAATACCTTGGGGAGAAAAGTATTTTCTAGCTGGCTCACAGTTTTGGAAGTCTCTGTTGAACATTAGAGAGAGTTATGACAAAGGCAGAGGGCTGATAGTGCACTCAGGACAACAAACCAGGTTCTGGTTAGACTGCTGGATGGACCAATGCCCTTTGAGCATAAGCTATCCCAACCTCTTCAAAATTGCTAGACAACCAGAAGCATCTGTTGAAAAAATAAAAGAAAATGGTGAATGGCAGATAGAGTTTAGGAGACAACTTGATGAAAGTCAGATTACAGAATTCCTAGAGTTAAGGGAAATGCTATAAATGATAGAGTTGGAACCAGGGAGAGATAAAGTGGTCTGGCTGCTGGAAAGATCTTCCAAATACTCCTCTAAATCTCTTTATAATATGTTGACATCTAGAGGTGTGGTGGATAGACACATGGTTCTGATGTGGAAAAGCCCCATACCATTAAAAGTTAAATTTTCATATGGATGGCATACCATGACAAAATTCAACATGGGCATCAACTTAAGAAGAAGAAGTGGTCTGGCCCTGAAAACTGTCTAAGCTATGATGCTCTTGAAACCTCTGACCATATCCTGTTTCAATGCCCAGTGACAGTATTTCTATGGTACTTTCTGCGAGATTGCTTGGGGTGGCTTAACTCCCTAATCAACTGTGAACTGTTATTCATAGAGATAATTGAATCTTATCGAGGTATCAAACAAATGATGATGATGCATATCTGTGCAGGTGCAATGTGGTCTATCTGGAAGTCAAGGAATGATGCAGTCTTCAACAAGAAGGTGATAGACTAAGCTGCTGTTTTGATGAACCTTTTCTTGCTGCTGTTAGTAGACAATCGACGTTAGGAGATTTAGAATTCGTCTAGATGTTTTGGTGCTCATCATTGTACAGCTGGTAACCCCCGAGAATTTGCTCCGTTAAGCTTTCTATAAAGCCGGGCAAGTGCCTTTTGTTTAAAAATTGCTGCATTAGAAGATAGGGATTTAGGAAAAGATTGCCGGCAAGGCAACTGGCGACCCAACTGCAACTCCGAGGCTCCAAACTTGTGAGCACACCAGTGCCGGCGATGGCAACATCTGAAACGACGCCATGCCTCGCCAGCTCTGCTCTTCATCTCATTTTGTCCTGCAGTCCCTAGCTATCAACGTTGGAGCCTCGTCATACTCACCCGTGAGCGGCTCATACTGCGTCAGCTACGTGATATTGACTCGTTCTCGCTTGCGTCGGCACAGCTGATTACACCATATATATAAGAGATTTTGGCTCCTACTAGTTGCCTTGCTGCCGGTGGCTCCGTTTGCCATTTAATCTTGGAGCCTTCTTTGCAGATTCTGTTGTGTGATCTGCCTGCAGGAAAGCAGAGGTAACGTAACAGTCACCCTCTTCTCTTCTGCTGTGCTGCTCATTGTAAAGAAAATATAACATACAGCATCTTCCAGAGACTAATATGTATGTGCGCGCAAAATTGAACAATCTAACAGAGTGATAACATGAAAGGTGATTCAAGCTTAAGCTCAACAGCTGAGTTCTAATGCCAAATATCAGAAAACTATCTCCGTGGTAGTTTCTACTACTTTATTCGGTCTACTCATGTTACTGTCTTCCTGAGACAATATTCTTTTACCAAGCAAACTATGAATAACTCACTGTACTACCACAGGGTAAAGGAGGTTTTCACCTAAATATAAGTTAGGAAAAAAAGGTTTTCATTTTCATGAAAATTTTTGTTTCAACTTCTAAAAGACTATTTGACAAGTTCCTCCAAGCTACAAATTTATTCAATTGACTCCTTAAACTCCTGATTTGACAATAAAACCCTTCTTCCCTATGATAAAGTTTTCCAAAGCTGTTCACCACATTAACAAAAATGAACTATGACACATTGTTTTTTTTTCTCGAATATGCAAAAGATTTGCACATCTTTGTATTTAAGAAGAAAAGTTTTTTATATCGGCATTATAGTGCATTTAGGAGGTTAAGATATATTACATGAATCGCGTCCTCCACTCTGACGCATTGTGCACTCTCTTCAGCCTATTTGTTGTGGTTAGATTGGACCCTTCATCTTACATACATGGAGAATATGAATAAGGCAACGTATGTTATGGAAACTAGGCTTCTGTGCACACTATAGAAACTTTGAATCAAGACTACACAACTCTAATCTGATAGCCGGAGGTAAAGTTGGAATATTTTAGTATTTAAATCCCCACTCATCCTATCCTAATCTTTTCTTTTGCAAAACACCCCCATGCCATGGAAGGTTCGGTTCCGTTCTCCTCGCGATCGTCTTCGGTCTCTTCCGTCTCCTCGCAATCGTCTTCGGTCCACGTGTCAGGTCGTTCAACTCGACGGCCGACCGATCGATCGCTCGTGAAGGACGCGCACGTAGTCTGGCCGGCGTGTCGTTAATGCCATATCCGGCCTCGGACTTTACGGCCATATCCGGCCAGCGGTCAGATCGATCGATCGTCGGCGTCCCGGTGGTGGCACACACCCATATCATGCCCATGTTCATGGGGCCACCCAGAATGTTCAACGAAAGGAAACACATGGCCTAGCATGTGCTTGGCAGCACGGCCGCAGCCGCGACTTGCCGTCAGTCAGAGAGCCCCCCGGTAGTAGTATTGCAGCGCACCACAGACCGAAGAGGATCACGAGGAGACGAACCGACCGAAGACACGATCCAGAGGAGAACGGAACCGAACCTGCACTGGCAGGGGTGTTTTGCAAAACAAAAGATTAGGATGGGATGAGTGAGGGTTTAAGTGCTAATATAACCCACCTTTACCTCTAGTCATCAGATTAGAATCATGTGATCTTCATTAGAGTTTCCCTGCACAACAGCCTAGTTTCCATAGCATACGTTGTCTATGAATAAATTATCTAATTACTTAGATTAATAACTATACATGAAACATCGATAACTTCTGCTATCAATTTCATGTTTCAGAACTTCACGGACAAGAAAAATATTATGGGAAGATGAATTGGTATTATATTTGGGTTGGAGAAAGGAACTCTAGATTACATACTTAACATTCTGTTTTGGTTTTACACAGTAAGTTCATTTCTGACAATGCAGTTCAGGATAATCTTGCACGTCTGACTTTCTTCAAATGATCAAACACCCAATCCATGGAGTCCAAATACAAATCTATTTCAAGTTTTGAGGACTCCCCAAGCAACATGGTGAATAATCCTGGGTGCTATACCACTTCCCCGATACTCATCGATGATCCAACTACAGGCATAATGATTTGGAGTTATGTTTGCACACATATCATCCAGTATCAAGTAGTTCTAACAGTAATGGACATGTTGAATCGAGCAGTTCCTCTTCAACTAAAATATCTGGTACCCATCCATGTGAGATCAGTAGCAATGCAAAATCAGATTGGTATGGATCCAATGCGACATACTATTCTGCGAACAGTTCAATCACCTCAGATATAACACTCGACTACATAAACAAGCTATTGATGCAGGAGGACGGCGATGAAAAGGTCCAATTACATCATGGAGAAAATGCACTTAGAGCCATGGAAGAACCTTTCTACAAACTGCTCGGACAGAATAATCCAGCTTATCCTCACCGACTACCACTTTGTAACTGTGATCATCTGAAAAATATTGATGACAACATCAGCAAATCATGCAGTATTTGCTCTGTTGCTATTGACTCAAGTATTAGTCATTCTAATCACAACTTGCAAGTTTCTGAAGCTCCATGGAGTCTATATGACATTGTCAGAGAGAAAAAACAGTTCACTCAAGGCACACTCAGCATGGAGCTTGGTTTGAACGTTGATGGCCCTTCCATTGCTGAAAAGCGTAGCCGAGATAATCAATCACTTCAAGTGAATGTTGCAGACAAAAGCAAGCATGCATTATGTCAGGTTCATAGTGGAAATTATTCGCGTACAGAAGATTTTCAATTGATAGAAGGAAGGAGTAGCAAGCAGTTTGCCGTTTCATTCAATGGGACAACCCGAGATGAGATGGTTGACAGGGTCCTACTGTTCTCTGAGCATAAGCTTAGGAATGAAGGTATTGTTTTGCCAGAAGTAATGACAAACAAATCAACCAGAAATTCACAGAATGATCAAGGAAGAACATCAGCTCGTTGGAAGACACGAGTTATGAAGCCACATAAGAAAGAGACGGTGGATCTAAGAAACCTTCTTGCCTGTTGTGCAGAAGCAGTATCTGTTATGACTATACCTTAACAGGTGATATACTGAACATCACAAGACAACATTCCTCAGTAAGCGGGGATGGTACCCAGAGGCTAGGATCTTGTCTAGCAGACTGCCTTGAAGTACGATTAGCTGGAACAGGGGGTCAGGTGTATCACAAGTTGATGACTGGAACCTGCAATGGTGTGAACATTTTAAACGTACATCAACTGGGTTTAGCAGTGAATCCTTTCATGCGGGCACCATACTATTTTTCAAATAAGACAATACTTGATGTTTCAAAGGGAAAATAAAAGGTTCACATTATCGACTTTGGCATTTGCTTTGTCTTTCAATGGCCATCACTGTTTGAGCAACTCGCAAGGAGGGAAGATGGGCCTCCTAAGGTTCGGATCACAGGTATTGAGCTACCCCGGCCAGGATTTCGACCAAATCAAATTAACAAGAACACAGGGCACCTATTAGTTGATTATGCTAGCATGTTCAATGTGCCTTTTGAATACAAAGGAATATCATCAAAATGGGAAAGCATCTGTGTAGAGGATCTCAACATCGAGGAAGATGACGTGCTGATAGTCAACTGCCTATTCCGAATGAAGAACCTTGGTGATGAGACAGTATCCTTTAAAAGTGCCAGGAACAGGGTGCTCAATATCATCAGAATGATAAAGCCAAAGGTTTTTGTGCATGGAGTAGTGAACGGGTTGTATAGTAACCCCTTCTTTTTACCACGTTTTAAAGAAGTCATGTACCACTACTCTGCATTATTTGATATCCTCGATATAACTGCTCCACAAGACAATGAGGCAAGAACAATATTAGAGAGGTATATCTATCTGTGTGCAATTCTCAATGCCGTTGCATGTGAAGGATCTGAAAGGATTGAAAGGCCAAAGAGCTATAAGGACTGGAAGTTACAAAACGTGAAGGCTGGCCTTGAGCAGCTTCCACTGAATCCAAACATTGTGAAAGTAATTAGAGATATGATGGGGCAGTATCACAAAGATTACATAATCAACCAAGATGATAAGTGGCTACTGTTTGGATGGAAGGGAAGGATACTGAAAGCAATATCCACATGGAAGCCTTCTGAGTCATATGACGGCAGCTAAGACCTAAGAAACTTGCTAGTATAAGGAAAGGTTTGAAAATTTTATTTATGTATCAATGCTCTGAACTAATTATGTACTTATTATTTTTACCTTACGCTGGTAATGAATTGCAAGCGGCTAATACAGAGAAGTTCCTGCCAAAAAAAAAAACAGATAGAGGGCAGGGCATACTTTGAGAGAACCCCGTCTTCCTCCTAACCCCCACGTCGTTCCTCCGGGGGTGACTCGGGGGAGCCCCCCGCTGCCGCCGTCTAGCCCCCCGGCTCCGCCCTCCCGGCCGCCGTCGCCGCCTCGTTAGGCGCGGTGTGGCGGCAACCCGCGTCGCTGCCGTTCCATTGAGCCGCAGCAGCGCTTTCTTCCCACCCCCGCCGCTCCCTCCCCCCCCCCCTCCTCCTGACCCCCAACGCAGGTGTCTTGGGGGGCCGGCGGCCGGATCCCGGTCCTCCTTGGCCGGATCTAGTGCCTCCTCCTCCCGATCTGGAGTTTCCCCGCGGCAACGACGAGGCGACGTCCTTTCCCCTCCGGCGATGGGTGGTCCGGCGGCAGCTCCTCTTCGGTGGTTATGCTGGTCGGCGAGGCTAGATCCCCCCTCCTAAGGTCGGATCTTGCCTCCCATGGCTTGGGGTGGCTCCTCCACTGAGCTCACGCCACGGCCGGGAGGTCTCCCACCCCCCTCTGCTCCTCTGGTGGTGGCGTCAGCCGGCCGGCCTTGGGCCCCCGGGTGCCGGATCTTGGCCCTGGCTACCGGATCTGGTGCCTGGCTACCGGATCTCGCTGGCGGCCTGGCGGGCCTGCTACGCCTGGCGGCCGTGGCTTTGGCCGGCCGGCTAGCCCCACCACACCCCCCGTGGGGCCGGGCTCTTGGACTGGCGGACCCTTTGCCCGCCGGGGTCGCCACCGTGGTGGTGCGGACGGCCGCTCTCGGCCGCTCTGGCGGTACGTTATTGATGCCGTGGTGACGTGGATAACATCATCCTGCTCGTCTGTGTGCGACTTGGATGCACGTAGCTCCGGGCGAAAGCCCAGCCCGACGGTGTTCGGGCGGACGACGGTGACGCCTTGTGGCGCCACTTCCTTCCTGAAGGCGTCGTCTTCGAGTTTCGTGCTCCGGTCATCGGCTCCGGTTTCTGGGCAAAAGCCTCGCCTTAGTTCTCTAAGGCCAGCGGCGGTGGCGTCCTCGGCGTCACACACTTCGTGAAGGCGTCGCTGCAGAACCCCTACGGCCTGCAGCGTCATTGTCTTGGTCGTTTTGCTGCACCTTTTTGTGCGTCATGTTCCTCCTCGCCTGGTTTCCCTAGCTAGTGTTTGTTGTAGCCGTAGCCGTGGCTGTGCCGGTGGATGCTTTGCCACCGAGGTGTTTCCGGCGGATGCTTTGCTGCCGAGGGGTTCGTTGGGCGGATGCTTTGCCGCCGGTGCTTGTCAGATAAGTCCTCCTTGCCTGTGGTCCTAGGGGCTTTGGCCTTAGTGACTCCGAGGAGTTTTCGGGTTCTGTTGTTGCGTTTCCGGCGGGCGCGTCGCCGCCGAGGTCGCGGTCGTCTCTGGCAGATGCTTTGCCGCCGTGCTGGTTCCGGTGGATGCTTTTCCACCGAGGGTGTCGTCTCTGGCGGATGCTTTGCCGTCGTGCTGGTTCCAGTGGATGCTTTTCCACCGAGGGTGTCGTCTTTCGGGCAAATGCTTTGCTGCCGAGGTTGGCTTCGACGGATGCTTCGCCGTCGGAAGTTCTTTTCAGCTATGGCTCCGAACTTTGCTGGCTAACTAGGTGTTGAGTTTGTATTAGGTGCAGCTTTCTGGGGTTGTTAGGTGGAGGGTTCCCCCCTCATGTTTCTTGCTCTGTGTTTGTGTTGAGGTTTTCGTTGGTAATCCGTGGATTATCTGCGAATCCTCTTGTATCAACTATGTGTAGGTCTATTGACCACTCTTCTGCTTAATGAAAAACGGACTATATCCCCTGTCTCAAAAAAAAATACTGTGACAGAAACGAGCTTCCAAAGTCCAATGGAATGGGTAGTGGCAATGCTGTCCTGTTAAACATTTGATATGCATTTCAATTATCAAATATGTACTTTCTTACCTACTGAACCAATTTGTTGGTTTGCTTGTCTGTCATATAATAATTCATGGTATTTGTATTTCACCTCAAAACGTTTACTGCTGACATGAATTCTTCTTGAGTTGAAACCTTTAAAGGGTCCACGGTATTGCTCAAAACAGTGAGCCAAGAAGAAGAAGAAGAGGGTGGTGGGGTGCAGTGTAGTATATGACAAGTTAATACTGAATTGCTGATCCTTGGAACTAGGAGTAGCTAGATACGATCATGAACGGTAAAACTTCATTAGCAGTATAACAGCGATGGAGGAGGCACAGGGTGGAATGGAAAACACAACGGTACATACCTGCCAGCGTCCTGCGCACCTGCATCTTTTCCTTGGTTCTTGGCATGCGCATGCGCTTTGGTCTTCTCCTCCAACAGCAGCCTGAACCCTGAAGTGGGGCCGGTCCGTCAGTGAGTCGTAGCATTTGGTGCCCGTTGGGCATTCCATCGAACAGCTCCCGAGCATCCACCCCCGCCGTTGAAGTTTCACGCCCCGAGAACGCCCTCAGCCCCTCATCTTGACGGCAAATCGATGACCGCTTGGGATCGCCAGTTCGCCGCAGGTGACTTCATCTTCTCTTTCACCTCTCTGCAGGACCACCACAACCGCACAAGAGTAGCTACAAAATGAAACACTTCAGTCGCCGTTCAATTTCAGTTTGCTCTCTGCTAGAAATGGCAATCTCTACAGCAGTGAAACGTTTTCCTTTACCTGATCGACACGTGGATTACGGGTTGTAATCTTAGCAGATACTCCTGCTCCACGTGTGATAATAATGCATCTAAAGTTGATTTCTAACTCTGAAATAACTAAATCTAAGCAAAGTGTGATAATAAGGAAGTTCTTCTCCGAGACAAACTTTCATGTCATGCAAAGCCGAAGCGCTGCAAAAGGAGAAAAGAATAGACGACGCTTGGTGTATAGCTTGTTTTGTAATCTCAGCACAATCTAGCGGCTTTCCAAAATGTCAACTCTTATCATGAAAAAGTCTATGTCACCCTCTAATATTTGGAGAGATGTCTACTTAACAACCGCAAGTATAAAACTAGGTATTAAGCACGTCAAAGTTTGCAAAAACATCCAACTTACCCGTAGGGTGTGGTTTCACTAGGCGGTTTTGCCACGCTGCGGTGGAATCTGCTGCTGACGTGGACGATTGACAAGTGGGGCTTGCTTATAAGTGATAGGTCCTTCTCTCACCGACTCCTACCTTCCATCCATGTCACCGGACGACACCAAACCGTGGAGCTAGCCACTAGCAGAGAACGGGGAGGCGGCCACAACGAACTCATAGGCGGGTTTCACGTCGTTGGGAAGGGAGCTGGTCGCGGTGGTTGCTACGAGGAGGGGAGCTCGACGACGTGAGATCCAGTGAGTATGACAAGAGTTGCTCTGATGTTAGATCGGTCTATCTAGGGCTCGAGAAAGCATGAAGAAGCTCACTACGGCTTAATCGGTTCCTTAGTTGAAGTGCAGGGGCACGAAAGCGGCTGTCAGCATTGGTTGAGGACATGGTAGCGTGAGCCGGTGGAACAGGCAGCGTTCCAGAGCGTTTGGAGTATGTATCACAAAAGCAATAGGCCGATGAATTTCAAGGAAGCAAGAGTAAGCTAGAACGGAAGACTTATGGGAGGGGATTCACCGGACGGCCACATTGCAGGGGTTGCAGCAGGACATACGCTACTGTTTGGTGCGCTGGGACAACTCTAGCGTAGAGCGCTGATGCTAGAGGGCCAGAGAGGAGCACAAGGGCGTGGTAGAGCTGCGGGCATGAGGAATCGTGCAGGGATCAAGGTTACGATGAATTTTATCGGATCAACTAGTTCTTTGTCGTCAACGTCTCCTTCCCCGCTGCCACAGCGCTCACGCTCGCTGCCAAGCTCGCGTTCATCACTGCTCTAGGAAGAGACGCAACAGTAGTGATGGAGTTAGGAATTATACATAGGAGGGGCCAACTACAAAATCGAACACATCTCAATTGCTCAGGTTTCTCATGGTCGTCATCAAGGCTAGTTCTTCGACTTGACATGGATGTTCACATTGTCATTTATATGTATTCTAGGATTTAAGGTGCTATTTTTTCATAGACGCCATGCCCGTCGATAACAAGGATCTGTAATGATCTCATAAATCAGGGGGCCAATCATTCATATGTGCGTATAACAAGTATAACACAGGTGGCACGTGGCAGGCGAGGATTGGGTAGTGGGCGGCGGCGGCGGCCAGCCGGCGGCTTGGCCGCGGCGGCTGGTGGTGGCGGCATGCGCAGGTGGGGACATAGGGGTAGGTGGCGGCAAGGGTTTTGGGTGGGGATGAGGGAGCCAAGAGCCAAGAGCTGAAGATAGATGGGAATTACCCCTTTCTATTATTGTCTTGTCCGGTTACAATTCCCCTTGTATTTATAGGCCGGGGGTTGCTTAGCCTTTAAGCAGACGGAGATCCTGCGGATCTGCTCCTTCCTATTTTATTGATCTCTATTTTTCTATTTTATCTAAGTGCCGTGGCATCCTCCGTAGACGGTGGTGGCGGCGCCGGGGCTGCGCGCCCGGCCCTGTTCCTGCACGTGCGCGCCCGCCCTCGGCCCGCGAGGCGCGGCTGTTGCAGCGCTCCTCTTCTTTTAGGCTCGAATTGGCCCAATTTCCTCCCAATTCTCCTGGGCCGTCGTTAGACTTGTTACAACACTTCACCCTTTTCCGCTCGACGCGTCCTCGTGATGAAACTGGAGCCAGGTGTTGGGGAAAGTTGCTCCTGGTAAAGTGGCCTCTGGATGGTAGGTCATGCGACCATTGTTGAGAATGAAGTGGAGCTGCACGGTGATGGAGTTGTCGGAGTAGTAGCAGTTGTTGGTGATGTCGCGGATGTCAAGGGCGTAGGGGTCTGCGCCTCCTTTGCTTGCGTTGATGTAGGGGTGGTACATGGTCCTTGGTGTAGTGATGAAGCTATGTTGGTGGTTGGGGATGTCGAGGATGGTGATGACAATGCTCCATGGCGTGTGAGTTGCTATGAACTCCAGGCCGTAGAGGAGGTTGCCGTTGTGCTTGTAGACACGGTTGTTTCTTATGCAGGTCATTGCAGGTTCCCCATCATAGAGCAACTTGTCAATGTAGAGCGGGTCATAGCCTTGTAGGATGGTCACTGATGCTCTGTTGACGTATGTTGCCGCTGGAGGCTGGTGCGTGCTGGACGCCGGTTGTCCCATGTGCCATGGTCCAATCTCTAGCAATGTTGGGTCTCCTGCTAGAGTTTCCGTGGTGCTGCTGGAGATAAGCCAAGTCGACGTGGCGGTGACGGTGTCAATGTTGCCAGCGTCGTAGTTGTTGGAGCGTTGAGTGTCGGGGCCGTCGTAGTGCCTGCTGTTGGTGATGTCGATGTGGTCCAGCACGAAGGAGATGTAGTTGTTCAGGGCCATGTTGTTTTTGTGGACGTCGAGCATGTTTTTGTCGATGCCAGTGGGTGTCCACTTGATCTCCTTGGCCTTGAGGTGCTTTTCATCAAACACCCGATGTGCGTTGTTGTTGGCAACATGGTAGTTGGCGCGTCTCGGTGCCAACATGGTGTTGGTGGCTCTGGTGAAGAGGGTGAGGGCGCTGAGCAGTAGGGATATGCACCACAGTCATGTACCTGGCCAGGTTGCAGTTGTCGTTGTTGCTGGTGGCCTTTTCGTTTCAATCTGGGTTGGACTGCAACGGTAGTGACGCCATGGATGTGCCTTGCGGTGTAACCATCATCGGGGTCCAGCTTGATGAGGGTGATGTTACTGGCGCGTAGGGGCTCCAGGTTGACGTCGGAGTTGCCGAGGTTGACATCAAGATTGACATCGTCAGGCGTGCTGGTGTTGAGGACGCAGACGTCGTCCGACGTGTCATCGTACAACAGCATGGTGCTAACGTTGTCGTTGGAGGTGTCCATGTGGAAGGCGAAGGTGCTTGGTAGATTGGCCTCGTTCTGCGGCGCCCTTGGTGTTGGAGTCGTGGTAGGTAGGCGATGTTCCGTTTGGAGAGGCGTTCCATCGAACGGTTGGTGGGCATTGTTGGTGACATCCTCCATGTTGATGGCTGCAATTAGATCCAAACTGGGTTGGATCATGGCGTTGGCGATGTTGAGGGATCAATTTCCTCGTTGCACAAGACGTTGAGGGCGGCGTTGCCGACGATGCGTGCAGGTTCATTCTCCTTGGTGTTGAGGCCACGATCGAGATCTGCGAATGCATCGTCGATGTCGATGGTGGTCTCGTTGGTAGCGATAAATCCGAGAGTCGTCCAGTTGCTGCAATATAGATCGGAGTTGGTGCTCAAAACTTACGAGTGCAGCTTTGAGGTCATAGCAGATATCTCCGATGTTGACATTTATGGCGGCGTTCATGGTGGCGGCGGCCATTGATGGTGCCCGAGGATCGATCGGTCTCCGGATACCAAGTATAACAAGTATAACGCAGGGGGCACGTGGCATGCGAGGATAGGGCAGTGGGCAGCGGCGGCGGCGTGCGCAGGAGGGGGCGCATGGGTAGGTGGCGGCTAGGGTTTTGGGTGGGGAGGAGGGAACCAAGAGCCAAGAGCTGAAGATAGATGGGAATTACCCCTTTCTATTATTACCTTGCTCGGTTACAATTCCCTTTATATTTATAAGTCGGGGATTGCTTAGTCTTTAAGCAGGCGGAGATCCTACAGATCTGCTGCTTCCTATTTTATTGATATCTATTTTCCTATTTTATCTCAGCGACGTAGCATCCTCCATAGACGGCGGCGGCGACGCCGGGGCTGCGCGCCCGGCCCTGTTCCTGCGCGTCCACGCTCGCCCTCGGCCCACGAGGCGCGGCTGTTGTAGCGTTCCTCATCTTTTGGGCTCGAATTGGCCCAATTTCCTCCCAATTCTCCTAGGCCGCCGTTAGACTCGTTACCGTGCGTATAGAGATAATTTTATTATCTAGTGTCTTTTAGACATGCTCATATTATAATTTTAATTTAACATATAATTGTGTTTTGTATGATTTTATAATTTAGAGGACATTAATAGATACATTTGATAAGAACAGTCATATTCACTCCCTTGATGTAAGTGAAAAACTATGAAGGCATACTAGTAAAAAATTTTGGTGTCATAGTTGAGGGGCCATGGCCCCTGCCTGTCCCCTTTGGCTCCACCACTGTGCACCGGAGCCTCTTCTCGATGATGCACTAAGGCAGCCGCGTGCTCGACTGCTTGGGTGGTCTTGTGCTCTGCTTGGGGTGGGCCCATGCTCTGTCTCGGCGGCCTAGGGTGGGTGTGTCTCTGCTTGAGTTGGACGGTGGAGGGATATAGAAAGGGAGGCAGCGGAGCGGTGGCTTGCCGGTGGTGGGAAGCAGGGAGGGGAAGGCAGAAGAAAGATCTGATGAGCGGGCTGGAGCACTTACATGTCCAAACTAGACTACCTTGGCTGCTACCTAAGCAAAATCAGGTTCCAAAACCACTCTAGAGGGTTAAATGTCCGGTTTCATAAAGTTTAGTATGCATAAAATTCAGTTTTATATGATGAGGTGATGTGTATTACTATCCGTTTCAAATTTTAGTTCGCTTGACTTTTTTGGGCCTACGTTTGTCTTTTTTAAAAATTTATGTAAAATATCACGTCTTTTGTGGTGGCTTGATTTATTAATAAAAAGATCTTCAAGAATGACTTAAATTTGACTATATTTGTATGATTTTTTTTATCAAGATAAGTGGTCAAACTTAGAGTACCATGTATAGATTAGGAGGTTCTGTAGACTTTTTCCGTTCTTATATTATGTAACTGAAGCTCCAATGTTTCATCATGCAGTGGCGGCACACATGCATACATACAACATTGCCCTAGCTATGCAGGACACCAACACCACTGCAACTGCCACAACCGTTGTGATACAACAGAATGCCCAACAACCCTCTCCTAGCACCAGGCACAACGAAGAATTCATCTCTGCAGGAGCAAGCGTCGCCTTACATCAAGGGGAGACAACTGAATCCACAATGCCATCCTTCTCTTCCATCCAGGAATGCTAGAATTGGAATATACGCAGGTCCAACCGGTGCAGGCAATCAAGATCAAGGCGATTGTGCAGGCAACTTCATCGGTGGTCATGGCAGAAGCTGCTGCTCTTGCCCTTGCTACTACAATAGCTGAGTGACTTCAATATCACAACATCACCTTCTTCTCAAATTGCAGCCATCTGATATGTTTCCTCAACTCAGAGGACCACTCCAACCCACCAAACTGGAGAATAAAACCCTTTACACAGATCTTCGACAACTACTCCTCTCAGCATCAAGCTAGGATCTGCAATATTAGCAGGAACATGAATACAGCAGCAGATAAGCTAGCTAGAGAGGCCCTGTAAGATGTACAAGCAGCAGGGCCGTCCCAATAATTTTTAGGGCCCTTGGACAAGTGCAAGAATAAGGGCCCGACAATCTTATGTTTTCTTTATTTTTTCTAGAAACTTATGTCCGTGAACTGATCTTTTTGTTTTTGTCTTTTCCAGCACCAGAAAAGTGTTTCTTAGGCAATATCTAACATGTTCAAAAATATATTGAATTAGAAATTTAGAAATTAGAGAACCCTATCAGTCTATCACGGTAATATGGGATGACTTAAATTTAGAAAAAAAAAATTGTAGCCTACGGCCTGTTCCTACGTGGCTTGATGAATTAAACAATTAATGAATCAACTATTGGTTTCAGTCGCTTGATTCCTGTATTGTATGGATTGGATGGCAAGGTAATAAAGATTGAAGTTGTCAAAATGTGAGATAGATCAAACAAACACAGCCCCCTATAACTGAATATTGATGAACTTCTTTCAAAAAAAAAAGAATATTGATGAACCCATATCACTTACCAGTTACCACAAGAATGGCAGGGAGTCGGGTCTTCATGGACGGAGGGAGAGGGACCGCAGATCACGGAATTACGGTTTTTTTTTCTTAGGGGAACGGCAGCAGCGGCACAGACGGAACAACAGAGCGTATTGGCCAAATACAAGTTTTTTTTAGTAGAATTGGCCAAATAAAAGTAGTATAGATGTGTATATTCATGGGCCCTCGGCCGTCGCACTATCTGCCCCCCTCTGGGACGGGCCTGACAGGCAGCAGGCAATGAAATTCAAAATGTATGTCACTATAATGCTCATGTCAATCAGTGTCCTATTAGAAAAACACCGGCCTCTGTAGACCCAAACCTTGTACGGGTTCTTACATCATCTTGCTGCTAATATATTGAACCCCCCCCCCCCCAACACCCACACACGCAGCACACCCGATTGACCCATGAAAAACACTTGTAATAAAATTTGACATGAAAGTGACTAATATGTCGAGCATAAGGCTAACGAAGTCTTAAGTGTCATAGCTTAGGACATGAAGTTAACAATTCCTAAGAAAACCTGTTAGCAACCTGGTACAGAATAGGACAGAATTAGAGGAAGAAGCAGGGAATTGGGGGTAGAATATCAGTAGAATCTAGGGATCGGAGATGAACAGGGATGAGGAAAGGGATTATACTCAATCAAACAATTACAAACAACCGACAGGTTTATCCCTTTCCTCATCCCTGTTCATCTCCGATCCCTAGATTCTACTGATATTCTACCCCCAATTCCCTGCTTCTTCCTCTAATTCTATCCTATTCTGTACCAGGTTGCTAACAGGTTTTCTTAGGAATTGTTAACTTCATGTCCTAAGCTATGACACTTAAGACTTCGTTAGCCTTATGCTCGACATATTAGTCACTTTCATGTCAAATTTTATTACAAGTGTTTTTCATGGGTCAATCGGGTGTGCTGCGTGACTATCAGTAGAATATCAGTAGAATATGATTATTTGGCCATGTATATATCGCTTGCGTAGGTGGCATTCGTAAGATACGCTGATGTGAGCTTTTCACACTGTTTTAGCTTACTGAATCTGAAATGTTGGGTGAAGACAGTGACAGAAGAATAGTTACTGGAATAAAGACGAATCGCTGGAAGCAGTTGAGGTCGTTAACTTGCATATCACAACGTTTGTTGGAGAAAGCCGGTGTCGTCACCACTCGCCACCTCGCCGTTCCTTGATGCTGGTCGAGAAACATGCATGAACGGCCAGGAGCACGCACACTCTGCTTGCGTGCAGGATCGCGTACATCTTATTGGGAACATATTCTACTGTATTAAAATTGTTCTTGTGAGGGTTG
Source organism: Bothriochloa decipiens (assembly GCA_023333625.1). Lineage (NCBI taxonomy): Eukaryota > Viridiplantae > Streptophyta > Magnoliopsida > Poales > Poaceae > Bothriochloa > Bothriochloa decipiens. The sequence goes on along the minus strand of CM041628.1, from coordinate 36,177,810 downwards.
ACATGGTGGATGAGGCCATGCATGACAGGACATCCTTGGCATCCACCGCCCACTTGATGTACTGTGATGGCTGGTGTGCCACTTGCCAAATCAATTTCTTCTGCTCGTCAATGAAATTTCTAGCACACAATGACAATGCAACTTGATCCTAGAAGAAGATTATGAAACGTATATACAAATTAAGAAGCTGGTAACCAACTATAGAATTTTAGATCTCTTTCAATTCTATAATTTTGTTATAGTTTATCTTAATTTGATCTCATATGAAAAAAGATGATTTTTTTTAAATAATTATCACTGCCGGTTCGTGGTTTCAACTAGCTGGCTGGACTATTATCGTGGTTCATAGGTTCAACCAACAGTGATAGTACCTATCACTGCAAGCCATGAACTATGAACTGGCAGTGAGCTAGTGATAGTCCTATCGTTGCCGGTTGTCCTGTCATTGCCGGTTAAAGCCATGAATTGAAGTGATACTCCATCATCGCCGCTTGCAAAGCAACCAGCAGCGATAGTCCGACAATGATCGCTAGTTCTGTAGCAGCGTAACGGATTCTAAGTCAACATGCCTATGCCTTTGACGTTGACCAGGCAGGCACGGGTGATGGATGTTTTGACAGCCCTCTTCAAGTAGAAACTTCAGCTAGCAACTCATGTGTTGAAAGCCTTGCAGCAGGAACAATACAAACTTCTCTTAATTAATTAGATTTTGTCAAACTTCTTGTGGTCACTCTAAAGAACAAGATCCTTCGAAACGACCTGCTCACTAAAAGCTTCGACCTTCGATTGCTCGTATTATTTCCAACTACGAAGCAACTCAAAATACTATAAGGTGGCAAAAGAAAAGAACAAAAGCTCACGCGACCGCCACAGCTAACTTTAGATTATACCTGTGACTAGTAGGGAAAGTCGACCAATCATACAACCAGATGAGAAATTTTCATTTGCAAAGCACTCGAGTGGCTAATGACATTATTATCTGGACAAATCAATGGGTTTGGTCATGACTCATAGCATCCACTTGCCGTACTGTTATATTAGTGTACTAATTGTCTACTACTGCTGCTGCTTTTTGACTCGTGACCTAACTGATTCAGTGTTCATTATGCTCGAGATGACAATCTTATGTAATCCATCTTGCATGAGGCTTTTTGTGCAGTCTATCAGTTATGGTAAAATGCTTTGCAAATGCCCTGTGCGCGATGGATGGATCGAGTGGAAAATAAACCGCAAACCAAAACCGGAGGGTCTTCCGGGACGAAGGATGAACACGCGGCAGGCAGGAGGGGGCAGAAACGGCCGTGCGTGGAGGCGCGGAGTGAGCAGCAACCAACAAGTGCCGTGCCGCCTCCCTCCCCGCCTTCCGGCGGTTGAGTTGTTCAAGGGACACGCGGGCAGAAATGCTGAGAACCGAGGGGCCGCGCGTGCAAAAGGCCGGCGCGCCCCCGGGCACGTGGAAGAAACCGTGGTCCAGTTGCAGCCAAGATTTCAGGGGAGGGGCAAACAAAGCGCACGCCACAACAACTGCCGTCCCCTCCCTCCTCCTTCACCACACCGGGCACGCGGCTCACAGTGCCAGGAGAGGAGCAGGGGAGGGCCACCACCCCTCTCTTCTCCGCCACCTACTCTTCACCCTTTCCCTGTTCCTCTCTCTCCCTCCAAGAGGACTAGGCCTAGGACTAGGGTCGCCTCGCCGCCAGCCAACCACGCGCGCACACGCCCCCGTCCGGTCCGGCCGTCCATCCCCGCACCTCTTCTATCATCCCCCCACTGCACACAAATACTCCCTGCTGTGACTCCCGTGAGCGAGGGAGGGAGCAACAGCCAACAGGAGGAGGAAGCAGGGGGCCAGAGGGGCATTCGTGCTCCTTCCTACCCAGGAGTACAGGACCGCCTCTCCTTCTGCAGGTCTCCGCAGCCTCTTCGCCCCCTGCCATGTCCGCCATGGGTATGTCTCTCACCCTCCCTCTCTCTCGATGAATGTCCCCAAAGAATCTTTTTTTCCCCCCTCTTCCTGTGTGTGGTGCCATGCCTGTCCCAGCTGCTGTTTCATCTCCCCTGCCGCCGCTCCTGGACGGATTGCCTGGCGGCGCCACTCCTCGTCTTCTCCTCTGCGGTGCGCGGCCGCTGTAGCCTGTAGGTTATGTTCTGTAATCTGGCCTCTTCTTGGTTCTTGGAAGAACCAACAACGGCTGCTTGCAAACCCCAAGAATCCACGCCTCTTCGATTCCTTAATTGAATCCTCAGACGGCTCTCTGTTCACACCTTTCTCCTCTCTCTTTTTTTTCCTTATCTATTAATTTTTTTTGAACAAAAAAGATACAAATTTCATTTGTCTTCGCACATGTTTTTCCATCTCTGTTTCTTGCCGTCTTGTGCCGTACATGGAGAGGATTGCTCTGCCTCTGCGCCGGTGGGAGCTGATGAACGGTTACTGACATGTGGCTGTACTGGCTGTGGGCGCAGATGAAGGATACGGCCCTACTTGGGACAGCGACGACGAATACGACAACTTCATACGCAAGATGAACCCGCCAAGGTACGGTGTGCACGCACTCTCAATTATTCACCACATCCCGCTTAATTTGCTGCTGAAAAAAAAAGGGGGAGATGGCACGTACGTGTGTCAAGCAAGTCTAACCCTGATCAGTCTTGGCGATTGACTGCAGGATTGTCATCGACAACGAGTCCTCAGCAGATGCCACAATTGTAAGGGTATGTATGTATGTTCATTCCTCCTCTGGTTAATTAACTGAAAATTGAATTCGGCGGTCGGTTTTGGCACTTACCATTCTGCTATTTTGTCCATTGCAATTTATAGGTAGACAGCGCAAATGAATATGGGATACTGCTGGAAGTGGTCCAGGTCATGATTGATCTCAACCTTGTCATAAGCAAGGCGTACATAACCTCGGATGGTGGATGGTTCATGGATGGTAATAATCTGATTGCACCTACCTATACTTGTTCCATTTTGTGGTTTTGGTCTCAAACCAATCAGCGCTGAACAAACTTGGTAATCTGCTTTACCTGCTGTGATGTTCAGTCTTCAATGTGACCGATAAGGAAGGGAAGAAGATCAAAGATGAGACAACCCTCGGGCAGATTGAAGACTACATCAGAAAGGTATGGTCATTGGTCATACAACCATATCAACCAATTATACCTCCCTAAGTAAGATTAACAGATGTTCTTGGAACTTGCAGTCCTTGGGTGCAGATTCAAGATACATTCCTTCCCGTAGGAGATCAGTAGACGTCGCCGCAGCAGCCGACCACAATGTCATCGAGCTCACAGGGACAGACAGGCCAGGCCTGCTCTCTGAAGTCAGCGCGGTGCTCGCCAGCCTCAAGTGCAATGTGGTCAGCGCCGAGATCTGGACCCACAACACCCGAGCTGCGGCCGTGATGCGGGTCACTGACGAGGACACCGGACTGGCGGTCACGGATGCCGAGAGGATGGAGAGGATCAGGGAGAAGCTGTCCTACCTGTTCCGCGGAGGCAATCTCTCCCGGGGAGCCGCCATGGCGGTGTCGTCAGGGACTGCCACCATGCACACCGAGAGAAGGCTGCACCAGATGATGCTTGACGATGGCGACTATGAGCAGCTCCAGCAGCAAGCTCCGCCGGGGCAGTCTCAGAGGCCTAATGTCACCGTGAGGAACTGGAACGACAAGGACTACTCGGTGGTGACCATCAGATGCAAGGACAGGCCTAAGCTTCTGTTCGACACGGTTTGCACTCTGACGGACCTGCAATATGTTGTTTTCCATGCGAACATTGATGCCAAGGACAGTCAGGCTTACCAGGTGAGTATACTGATCTGGACGTCTCTCACTAGTCAATGATGTTATTTATCTACTTCCATTAAAATTGTGGTTCAAAGAGAACTGTGTGACATTTACATGGATGCCGCCTGCTCCGTTTTAGGAATTCTATGTAAGGCATGTGAATGGATCACCAATGAACACTGAAACTGAGAGATTGCGAGTGATCCAATGCCTTGAAGCAGCTATTGAACGGAGGGTATCTGAGGTAACAATTCCATGCACTTATCTGAAATCACATCACCAAAAAAAAAACCTGCAGAACCACTAATCATGCAACTTCAAATTGAAAAACAACTTGTGTACCTCGTTGTCGTTGTCGCAGGGTGTCAAACTTGAGCTGTGCACTAATGATAAGGTTGGGCTACTATCCGAGGTCACCCGCATCTTCCGCGAGAACAGCCTGACCGTCACAAGAGCAGAGGTAACCACGAGGGGCAGGATGGCTGTGAACACGTTCTACGTCCGTGGTTCTGATGGAGAGGATGTTGATCAGAAGGCAATAGACTCCATCAGGCAAGCCATAGGCCACAGCCTTCAGGTGAAAGGCCAGCCTGAGCCACAGGAGGCCCAGAAAAAAGAGTCCCCCACCTGGTTCCTCTTTGCCAACTTGTTTCGGCCGAGGTCTCTCTACGGTTTCGGGTTCATGCGCTGACCGCACCGTCCTGATTGTTTCCAAGAATCGCCGTGTAATAAGTTCATCATCCATGAAGCAATCCAGGAAACTGAAGATCCTCAGAAGGTGGAAGCCTTCATTCTGTCCCAGTAGTGCAGGTTTGGCCAATAGGTAGAACAGGGGGGTTGTTCATATGTCATCATCATCTGTAAATACGCTGATTTTCACTTTATGACTGCATTTGTACATATATGTAACTTGTAAATTAAAGGACGTAAATATAAGCTGTACAGAATATGGTTAAATCCCAGATTTGTGGAAACTGTTGCTGCGTCATAAAAAAGCCCTGCCTTTTGTCCCGACTATTTTCAGTCTTCCCCGTGCGATGAGAAGGATTCCGTTAACTTCTTTTTATCTTTTCCCTCAAAAAAATACTTCTTTTTATCTTGTTCCGAATGAGAGGCCGAGTCGGCTTGCTTCGCTCCCAAATTATTGCTGCTGTCCTGGGCCACTGGAATATGCATGACAGCAATGGCTGCTTCAAGTTATGTGGCTGGAGGCTTAGATGCAAGTCACTAGTCAAAAGCAAGAGCGGTGATTGCCGTACCTGAAGCTTTGCTGATGGAGACAGATTGCACCAAGTTGTTGTCTAATGCAGACAAAACTGCATCAACATGACATCCAACTTCTGTGGCTGGTCTATCATCCTGTCATCTAACATAATCTCCGATATGCGAACTACAATCGCCGATGATGAGGCGGTGACGTCGCACCCTGATCAACATTGCCTAAGCTAGAGGTTTGGCAGCCTGAAAGTCCAGTGGTGAGCCAAAAGGGTAGCTGAAATAAGAATCTAAAATAGGCAGCACAAGAGTTGGTTCAGAATGTTTTGTCATAATCTTAGGACCTGTCAATGCCCCATCAACAGTGCTGCTTTTTGGCAACTTGTGATGATTGGCCGATAGCACAAACTTATGCTTTCGATCGGTGACATCTGATTCACAAGGGCATATCAGAATCAGAACACCAATAATGCGCCATCGGGGTCAGAAGTGGAGCCTGTCAGTTTTCGCACTCAGCAAGCATGACATTGTTGAACAGCAAAGCAGCGTTGGAGCCGACGCAATTGCGCCATTGGAAGCACGGCATTCTCGCAAGGGATCCAGTGGAATCGTCTCGACGGCATTCTAGTCTTTTACATTTGTCTCAAATTGATTGTTATTCTCACTTTTAAAGTCCATTTCTTTTTACGAAGACATCTCTATCTAACGGTTGTTTATTCTCACTTCCTTCTTTTTCCAACACATCTCTATCGCATCTCTTCTAGTAGACCACACAGTTTTCACTCGTTAATCCCCCGTGCCCAAAGAGAAAATATGGGCAAATAAGTTGAGTTTTACCTTGAAGTTACACTTCTCTAATTTTGACTAAGTCAATTGAAAACTAAACAAACATCTACAAACGCAAATAAGATAACAGATATATCCAGATATATATTTTGATGCATTTATTTAATATGATAGATATCAATATATATATATATATATATATATTTATATATATCTTGGTCAAAAAATAAGTTTGGCTTCGAACAAAGCTAAAGCAATAACCGTAATATAGAACAGTAATAGTAATGATTTTTCTAGTACAAAACTGTGTCCAAAATTGCCATACCCATATGGCTAACATGTCAGAGTACAAGAAAAATGGAAACAACAAAAACTCTTCACTGTGCTAAAAGTAAGCTGGCACCAGTATAACAGAGAGCAATTCCACGGTACAAGAGGAATAAAGCCTTTGCCATGTGTGGTAGTTTTACCATGGAGTTGAGGCATTGCAGTGTTCTAGGCAAAGCTTTAAGCAGGTGGGAATGTTCCATAGGACTAAGAGGGATATCTTGACCCTCTTCTTTCGTAGTGAGGACAAAAAGTTGGACTGCGCAGCTCACAATACAGTAATCATCTAGATCCACCTCCCGTGCCATATTTACACTGGCCGAACTGCTCCTGAAATATAGAGCATCACCGCCTCCTTTTCCTGCCCTTTCCTTTCCCCAGTTGTCCAGATTTGAAAGCACTTTCCTGTTCTTGAAGGAATGCCATCGCTTTTCCATACATCTCAGCTCTCTCTTCATCTCGCTTCCTCCTCTCTTTCTCCTTCACAGCAGACAGGAAATAATTATCTTTTTGCAGCTCACGCTTCGCCCCCTTCATCTCACTCTTGACACGCTTCCTCAGCTTTTTCATTTGTGCCCTTTCTCGGTCAGGATCATAATCAAGACCCTTGATATAGCTGCAGAAAATAGAAGTAAATTGATCAAAAGAAGTTAAATATTTTTCTACATTAGACCACCAATTAGACCGATGAGAAGTTGAGAACAAAACAGGACAGAATGGTGTATACTGAAAACATTTAATACCAAAAAATACATACTTCTCTTCGAATTTTGGATTCAACTGCTTGATTGGTTCGGGCTTCTTCTTCCGCATTCGGAGAGGCTCTCTTGAAGCATGGTGTTCATCACTTCTCTTTTTAACCAAGTCAATGATTTCATGGAAAATGTCTTGTAATGAGCCAGGCAACTCAGATCTCTCCAAAATTTCTTGCAGCAAAGAGGATATTGGAAGGAAGATTTCTGGGAAAGAGCATAGCCCTTCATGTATAATAACAAAACCTCTTAAACATTCCACCACTGATAAAAGTACACCAGCCCTGCCAGAAAATATACAGGCTGTAAGGATAACAAAAAAGAGAACCAATACGAACAATCATGAAGCCATTACAACCATATATACTTACTTAAAGTTATCAGATGAGAAATAAGGGGCGTCAGGATCCATGCCAACTATTTCTAGAATATTCACTGGATTCACCTCATGCACTTGATCATGGATACTGAGCCATGGTTTTACAGTCTTGAGCTCCATAAATTGGTCGTTAATCTATAACCGAGATGATATTTTGCTTAATATCAATCAACTAGCAACAAATATGATCAATGTCTGAATTGGTAATCACCTGATTGTGCAGATGAGTTCCCACTTTTCCTTTAAGAGATGTTACCAAAAGAGATTGCAGAAAACCAATTGCTTCAGGGCAGAACTTTTTAGATTCTTTAGTAACCTACAGATGAAAATTTTAGAAAGAAAAAAAGTATACACTACTGTCAGAAAAAAAAAGATATGGAAAAAACTAGTATGTATACACATGTCAATATAAGAAAGGAGGCTGAAAAGTGATTAATCACTTCTGGACTAGTTTAAGGTCCTCCTCGGTACTTTATGAAAGTTGAAAGGGAGATTCAGCTCCAGTTTCTAGTTCTAAACATCCATTCATCAATAGGGTAAAAACTTGAAGAACTTATAAAAATCATTACACATTCTGAAAAGAAACTAAAATGCAGGATAACTTCAAAAGCATACCACAAGCACCATTGAACACAAGAAAGAACCAACAGCAACATCTCGACCAGATTGTATAGGGCACCGCATCAGATATTCGCACATAAGTAGAAGCAGTGGAGTTGCAACAACATGGCGGAAGTCGGAGCACGGAAAAATAAGAGACCATAATCTCAGCAGAAGTAATGTCTTCAGATTTGGCCAGCTGCTCTTTCCTGGAAATAATATTTAAAGGAGGCGGCATGGTAAAAAGGCTCATTGATCATAACAAAATAAATTTCCAATAAACCATGTCATTTATTATCTCACGAACCTGGAACCTTAATATCTTCGCATAGACGGGTACGTGTATGAATAAGTCGCTCTCTTGCACAGATGGCAGCAAAATATGGAGTTTCTCCACTCATCTCAATTAAAGGCTTAACAAGTGTGTCAATTATTCTGAACTTCACTGGAGTTTGTGTAGCTAAAACTGCAAAGTACTGCAGAAGAACACCATAGAAAACCTGCCAAAGAGATCTGAATATTAGAGAACAAGTTGTGAAAAGAATAAGTTAGCTGGAAGTAAATGTGATATATGATAAGGAGTTCAATTGTTACTTACTTGCATTTTCCTTCGGTTTTCAGCTGCAAGCCTTATTGAATTGCAAGCACGTATACGAGTAATAATCTCAATTATTTCAGCTTCTGAACGACCATCTAGCAAAGAGGATAGATCTTTCAAGTCCTTTGGCGCATCAATAACAAAAGGAATACTGCCATCCTTGACTTGTAGTTTCATATTAGATTCTCCTTTCAAATTTTGTGCATCTTTTTCCACCACTTTGCCATTGATATATTGCTCCTTCTCTTTGAAATCCTCCATTTCATCATCTCCTACATCAACCTCATCATCATCACTTTGTTCCCAATCTCTAGCAGACATGTTACCAAAGTCATTGTCACTGGAGTCCTCTTCAGAACCTTCTTCGTCATCAGCCCCATCATCACCAGCATTTTCATCATCGCTTTCTCCATCATCGGACGCTGCTGCATCATCACCAATCTTTCTACCTTCCCTTTCATAAATTTCATCAACCCAGCCCTTTTTCTTTCCTATTGACTCATCCAAAGAGAAGGAATCACCAAGATCATCTCCAGATATAGGTTTTGAGTTACCTAGCTTCATGTGCTTATCATCCTCGTTGTCATCGTCCTCATCAGATGAATCAGCAGTTCCAAGCATTCTTTTTTGGCGCTCCTCCTACAAGGAAGACCAATATCAACACAATTCAGTATCAGTATTTCATTGCTCCAGAAAAAAAAAAAAGATTATACATGAAGGGATTACAAGCCTAAACATAATAATCGCATTGAATATCAAGCTTTGGATCATCATAAGGTACTTGCACTAGAACAATTCAGATAAGAAACTTAACTAAAACTGTATGCAACATACAGGAAGAGAGAACCTTTAAATAAGAGCAACAATGCTTAAGTCCAGTGCTAAATTAATATCAAACAAACCTCCAACTTCTCAAGACGCTCTTTCTCTTCTTGTGCTATTTCCTCTGGGGTTTTAGTTCTATCAGAAGGCCGAGCACGTTGATCCATCACCATTTCTTTCACCAGTTTTTCATATGTATCTGCCTTTGCCTGACATGTATTGAGATAACAAAATAGAAACAGATTTAGTACCATGAACTAGAAGTGTGCAACTCCATCATGTAAAACATGAAGCTTGTCCATGACTAACAACTAAAATTTGTGAAAAAAGATAATAGCAAAGTGGGCATACACATCCTGCAAAGCCACTGATTAACCATACCCCATGCATCACCTTGTTAATATATAGCTCCTTATACAATATGTTCAGATAGAAAGCTCTGAATGAAATGGACAGTATTTTGGTCAGTGATGATTAAAAAAAAGGATCACCTTGTTAAAAATCTCCTTCCCTGTCAAGCCAGCACTTGAATCATTTTTTTTCACCTTGACCTTAGCTGACTCAGTTAAGGACAATAACGCCTGTGTCTGGGCTAATGATGCAAAATCACTGTCCAACTTGTCCACAAGATGTTCATCATCTTCCCTCTCCTTGGCTCTTTGGGCCTGTGTCAATAGAGCAAATTGTGCTGAAGTTATATGACATCACTAAGAATTTCCAAATTCCAAGAAATATGTAATCTAAAGGGTTGAAGACAGAACAAGTATTATGGTGAAAAATCAGATCGTTCTTAGCATTAAGCTGCGAGAGCTTGGTACTCCAGACTAAGCTGTAAGTTGCAAGATCTCGGTTCTATTCCATCTAAGTCAGATACACCCTTATTTATCTTTAATAAGTCAGGCATAATTATATTGTCCTCATATTATAGATATTATTGTGACAAGCTCTTGAAAATCTGCTATCTCAACTTTACTTCAAAAGTTAAGTAGTGAATTTGCACTCACAGACTTAGGAGATCTACACTTCTTGGGTATTGAAGTAAAGAGAAAGATGGTGGAATCTTGTTAACATAAATATGCTCTAGAACTACTTGGAAGAGCTGGTACGACAAACATCGGAGAAGCTGTCAGTTTATAGTGGAGATCCACTCAGCTCAGAAGAAATCTCAAAGTATAGAAGTGTTGTTATTGAGTGCCTTCTCTGATGCTGATTGGGCAGGATGCATAGATAATAGAAAATCCACTGGATGGTTTGCTGTATTTTTTGGTTCTAACTTATATCTTGGAGTGCTTGAAACAGCCCACCGTATCTCGTTCAAGTACTGAAGCTGAGTATAAATCTTTAGCCGCTTAGCCAGTGCTACAGCAGAATTGAATTGGGAATTGTTTTCAAACAATCACCATGTCTATAGTGTGATAACATGGGAGCCAAATATTTATCATCCAATCCAGTGTTTCATGCAAGGACAAGACACATTGAGATTGATTATCATTTTGTTAGAGAAAGGGTACCTAAAGGACAACTTCAGATTCGATTTATAGCTTCACATGATCAGTTAGCCGATGACTTTAGACTTTACCAAAACGTTGTCCTCAGAGTCTACAAAGATTTTGAGGCAATCTTAGCTTGAGGAAGCTAAGATTGAGGGAGGCTGTTAGATAGAATCCTGATTCATATAAATCTAGAGATATTTCATTTAGTTTCTTGTACAAGTCGACTATGGCTAGAGTCCAAATATGTCATGAGATAGTTCTCGTGTGTAATCCAACTCTGTAATCTTCCATATATATTGAGACTACAGGCAACCAAAAAGGTTAAGCCGTTCCAAACAAACATATTATATTACACACTGGACTGCAGAAAATGTGATCAGACACATCAGAAATATATCATGTAAGTTGTTAAAATAAGTATGTTATCACTCATTAGCATAGTATATAAGTGGAAACATTGGTGGGTGCATGGTCAGCATTCTCAGTGTCAGGAAAGACCAAGACATAAAAGCTAGATTCAGCTTTATTTGGTATAGGAAGAAGTCAGATATGTTTGGGATACATCCCAAAAGGTTTGTGAAAAAGCATAAGTACCACGAATTCAACAGATTGAGATGGAAGTACCAAGAGTTGAACACAATGAAGTATCTATTGAAAGTTTGGAACTCAATATGTTCTAGACCAATTACCTAGATATTTTTGTTGAGGCTTCATCAGAACAATAGTTGATGTCAGTGGAAGCCGAAAGGACAAACCAAGAATGAACCCCTAGGTTATATTAAAGGCAAGATGTTGTTCTAGGTAACATACTAGCCAAAAAAGGGCTTATTTAGACAAGAGTTAGGTCACACACAATACCCACCTTATAAAATTTACTCTTTGAAATGATCTCCGACATAACTTCCTTCTTGCTCTTCTGCCCCTGCTAACACAAAATAACTAGAATGAAGTCACCTCATATGGATCACGTTCACATGATTGCATTTACATCCAACAGTTTCTCACTGTGGCTATGAAACTCACATGTGTTTCTTGTGACAGATCAGTCACTGAAGGATGGTCTTCACTTTGGAGAGATAAGCGCTTCTTTGAGAGGACCATTTTACCTGTAAGTATAAAGATTGAAAGCACAATGAACAACACAGAAACAATAACATGAACTGATATGTATTACAATTTTCTTTATAATGCTGTAATATAATCACCATTCTTATTCTCGACATTGAGGTAAAAAGCTCAAAATGGTATAATTAAATCCAGATTGAAGCAACAGGAGTACTAACGCCAGATTTATACACCCACATCAAGATAAATTTTGTTCTACTCCCAGCGTTAACAGAAAGTGAGCCCAAACAAAAATATAGAGAACAATGTGAAATCTTTGCAGAAGATCACACTGCAGTCTGGCATCCGGTTGACAGTGATGATGTTATAATTGCATAACAGATAAGACTGCTCAGACCGCACATAATGTGGATGCACATATACAGTATACAATCTCGCATGAAGTAGATGGATAAAATGATAACAAGAACTGGAAAGGATTGTACTCCAACCAGAAAGATAATAATAACAGTACCTTCCTCGTCGCTCCCATCCTCAAGAGGCACCTCCTCATCAAAATCATCCTTTTCTGAGAGCATGTTATGAACATTGACATCGTCTTCATCGTCATCAGATAGATTGTACTTGCTTTCTCGTTTCAACTTGGCCTAGAAACCAATAGAAGAATGGGTTGATAAAGGACACCGGTTCATGTTTGGTCAAAATGCTAGAAATGTCGGCGTGGCTCTTCAATTAACAATGAACTATCTGTTGGCGCAAGATACCAAGCGCTCGCGTTGCTGGCGAAGGATGGCCTTGTCGAACTCGGGCAGAGTGTCGTCCCTCTCGCCGATACGCCGGTCGTGGAACACGGACGACTTGCCGCTCTCCTCGAACTCCTTGAGCAGCGTGTTCTCCCTCTGCGGCGAGGCAAGAGGAATCAGCCCACCAAATCAACCGGCGAAAGCACCGCTAAACCGAGCAAATTCGCAGCTGCTTACCTTGCGGATGGCCTCGGAGCGGGAGCGCGACACGCGCCGCTCGTCTCCCTTGCGCTTCTTGCCGAGCACATCGAACTTACGGCGCGACCAGATGGTCTCGAACGGGTTGCTCCGCTCCTCCGCCGCCGCCGCGCCGCGAGCCTTCATGGCCACCTTGGCCGGGCCGTTCTTGCCCTTCTTATTCTTTCCTTTGCTCCTCTTCTTCTCGCCCGCCGCCGCCGCCATGGGCTTCGTCTTCGCCATGGCCGGGACAGGAGGGGACTGGGGAGAGGTCCCGCTGCTGCTAGGGTTTAGAGGTTTCTCTGAGAGAGAGGAGCTCGCTTCTCTGAGATTGAATGTTGGGCTGGTTCATATTATGGGCCACATATCACAATGCACTGAGGGCCAAGGCCCAATATCAATAAAGAACTTTTTTTCCAAAACCAAAAAGACGAGGAGGTTTCAGTCCAGCGCGGGTGAGCGCGACGGCGAGGACCGTCACCACCGCTCTTGAGTCACCGCCGAGAGCACGGCCAGCACGACGCTGTTCGGCGTGCCCGAGCCCGGGCCTCCCCGCAGCTCTTCGGACACAAGAACGCCGTCGAGCGGAGAAGTGGCACGGGTGCAGCCCAACGCCGCCGTACCTTGCCGCCCCTCCCTCGCCGCCGGTGAGCTGCCCCGTGGCCAGAATCGGTCAGAGGACCTCTGCCCCGTGCGTCTGCATCTGGAGGAAGAAGAAGGACCTCCGTGTAAATAAAAGCTCTTTGTTATGTTTACTTTACAAAAGTGTTGGAGAGAAGTTTTTAGTTCTAGACTTGGTTGATTTGCAAAAATCTTAGGGGTCCCAATGCAAAGTATTTGTCTTATATGATTTCTGTTTTTTCTTTTTAAAAAATAGCTGATTTTTTTTAAAAAAATGGCTGAATTTTTAGAAATTCATTGTAAATCATACAAAAATCATAAAATAGCAAATGAGGATTTTTTTAGTCCTCGTGAGTAGATCAATGTAGTAGAGCCATAATATGATAAGCGCTAATAGAAAGTTTATAAGAAATAAAAGTTCTTAAAAAAAAGAAACACGCTTGTGGGACCAACTCTATCTAAGTCTTAGAAAGTGAATTATGCCAAACTCTCGAAGATAAAATCTTTTTTTTTACTATATTATTTTAAGAGTTGGCAAACAACGTAATCGGAGAAACGAGAAATGTCAGACTATTGAAGACGCTCTTATAAAGTTAAACCCCTCTAATAGTTGTTGGAGGTATATCATCTTTGTGTTTATTGCTCTTGATACAAGGTGTAAACTTTCAAACTTAACTAAGATCGTTACCTTGTTTGGTGAGGTTAAAGTAGAAAAGGTTCGGAGACAAACGACTAAGATCAGGGGCAGAGCTAGCGCGCATTTGCCATTGAGGTCAAGCAGCCCGATGAATTTCTAGAAATGTATGCAGAACTATTCGCCCCTGACTAGAAAACATTAACCATATGTTTGAAGAGTACGGAAAAAATGCTACTCCACCCGTTTTAAATTATAAGTTATTCCAAAAAATTTAGAAAATCAAAGCATCTTAAGTTTGACCAAAATTATATAGAAAAATATATAGATTTATGACATCAAATAGTTATATTATAAAAATACAATTAAAAAATTTAATAATACTTAGTTGATATCCTAAATATAATTATTTTATTTTATAAATTTGATCAAATTTAAGATGTTTTGACTCTCCAAGATTTCTTAGAATAACTTACAATTTAAGACAGGGGAATAGAACTCACAGAGTACTAGTGTTTTTTTTTGAATTTTACGGAGTACTAGTGTTGTTTTAATGCAATGGGATGAACGGTTTTTTTTACACAATGGGATGAATAGTTCGTGCTATATTATCTTGGGTTTTCGGGTTAATTCCTATAAATTTTTGTAGGATTTTGGTTGTCAATTTTCAAACTATTTTTTTTCCTATAGATCGAACATGCCACCTACACGGCATAGCAAATCTATTGGGTGAAAATACACTATAATTAGGAACAACGTTCACTAGGGATTTCATACTCTTTTTTGTTCCCAGCACTTGAGACTAAGGGGAATTTTGAGTGAAATTGTTTAGGTTGTCTTGTACAAATTTGAACAACTAGTTTGTGTGAATAACGTTGTGATTTTCTTTTCAACAATAGGCCCCCCATTTCCATTAAACGATAACGGAAATACCTAGGTAACTGGTAGCATAGAACAGGAAGAAACGAGAAAAAGAAGGATAGAAACAACAGCTGTTGGAACTCTGCGTCGGAGCCAATCCAGCTGCCGAAACTCCAAAAGCATACCCGCGCAGGGGTGGCCGAACAGACCTCACACGAGGCCGATAGACTGACATAGTTGTTACAGACCGTTTACCAACAGTTTACCAACAGCTAAAGGAGCAACACATCTTCATCTTATCAAGCAATAATAACGCTAAGATGAACGCTGTGATTGATTATCCAAATCATTCAGGCCGCTGTTTAGTTTAGTCATTTATCAAATCATTAGCTTGTGCAAAGTCAAAACATTCTACTCCGTATGTATCTTTGACCATTCTACACCGAACAGTATTCTGAAACAAACTGAAGTTTAGATTGTTCTCCGTTCGGATAGCTAGCTTTACAATTACACAGCATCATCGGCCAGATCAGAAGCAAATTCGCTCTGATCAATTAACCAGCAGGCGATAGTTTTGAACTGACGACGAAGGGACACAAAAACAAGATCTTTGGTGCTGAATCAGCATGGGAGTACTAGCTACGCGAGGAGCCAGAAGTCCCTGTGGTGCTTGCTGGAGACGAGGTAGCCGCCGGAGCTCCTCCGGCGCACGGCCAGCGCCACACAGGGCGCGTTCTCGATGCAGTACTCCACCATGCCGCCGCCGGAGCCCCTGCTGCGCCGGTGCCGCCACAGCGCCTGCAGCCACCGCGCCACCGCGGGCCGCCGCGGGCGCTGGCCCAGCACGAGCAGCGACGCACCGTGCCGCCTGGCCGCCTCCACCACCGCCGGCGCGCTCTCCTCCGCCTCCACGGCGCACGTCTCCACCTTCACCTGCATTGTGAATTGTGATCGTCTGGTGTCAGCCTCGGATCCCCAACTCCTCCCAACATTATTATTGCGCGAGTCTCTTTTCTTTTGTTTTCTTTTGGCGCCAGCCAACGCCACGCTCCCCACAAAATCCGCTAAGTGACCATTGCCTTTTGGTGGTGGTGGACAGCAAGAAATCATTGCGCACATCCCACAAATCATTGGCTGACCTTCGTTTCGAATTTCATGGAAACAATTTAGCCTTCGTTTAATTTAATAATTGTATTATAGAAAGTGAGAGCACTGATCTGGCAAGCTTTATTATATTCCATCCTATACCAG
The DNA here is from genome assembly GCA_023333625.1 of Bothriochloa decipiens. Classification (NCBI taxonomy): domain Eukaryota; kingdom Viridiplantae; phylum Streptophyta; class Magnoliopsida; order Poales; family Poaceae; genus Bothriochloa; species Bothriochloa decipiens. The sequence continues at coordinate 36,161,635 of CM041628.1, read as the reverse complement.
TAATAATTCCATCATGTTTCGCAAAAAAAAAAAGTAATAATTCCATCATGTTCTATATCCTAGTATAATAAAATTTACTGGGAGATTTTAACTAAATTTAATCACATTGTTCACGTAGCATTTTGCGTGCGTGGGTACCTCTGGCCTTGTTGATTCGCAGACTGTCCTCAACGCGGCGAGGTGCTGCTGGCCCTTGGTGCCCAGCATCTTGACGCAAGAATCACTGACGACTGCAGAGACGAAAAAAAAATTCAGTGTAGTTCTCGTCGGCGTGAGGAAATAAACTAACCAGCAAATTTGTCGCCGACACGGCGACGACGACAATGATACACGAGAGACGACCGACGGACCGTCTCGGGGCGGCTTGGCGACGGCGAGGAGGACGACGGTGTCGTTGCTGCGGACTCCCTGCGACAGCGCCCACTGGAGCGCGCCGGCGGCCTCGGCGCGGCCGTCGGCCAGCACCATGACCCGCCTCCCGCCGCCGCCGTCCTTCTTGCTGCCGCCCGCCACTTCCACCATCAGCGCGCCGTTGCCATTGACGTAGCACCCTCCTGCTGTTGCTGCGCTGCCGGCCTTGCCGCCGCCGACGACGACGGGCAGTGTCGCGGCGGGGAGCTTGGTGGAGGACGAGGAGGAATAGGACGACGCCCGCTGCACCCGCTTCCTCCTGATGACCCGCGTCGCCGCTCGGCCACCGCACAACGCCGGCGCCGGCAGCCTCCTGCCCATTGTTACTGTTGTCCCGGTGTACAAGGACACGATTCCTCTGCTACTATGCCAATGCCGCTGCAAATAAGAATGTGGAGGAGGACCCTACAGCGTACCCTACTTATATATAAGCTAGCGCAGGGCAGTGGTTGTGCTGTATATATAAAAACGAGCTGCTCCTGGAACGTGCAGATATATATTCGCGTACGTACGGGGGAGTAGTGGTAGTGGCTAGCGCCCTACCACCAGTAGTTGAGTGCTACTACGTCGTAGTCGCCCATCATATCATATCAGTAGATAGACGACGTGCAGGGCATGAATTGAAACCTAGCGATCGAGCTATGGAAAAGAGTGGTTAGGCAAGTAGCAATTTGTTTTGCATTGGAAATTTGGAACCTATCAATTTCATTCCTTCCCTGCACACGTACTACTGCACACACCCATGCGTGTGCACGTATGCCAATCAACTCCCAAGTATATCTCTGGTATCAGCTCTATCCCATGCATGATTGACGCGTTCATCGATATGTCCGCGATCTCACACCGCCTGTATATGCATATATATGTAGGTACTACGTTAGATCAAATGTTGCAGTAGTCGGGACAAGGAAGTTTTATTTTGGCGTCAACACAACTGCCAACTACATACACGTGCTCCAGTCCAGTCTATATATATTATCTCCTACCAGCTGTAAAAAGCGTACGCGTACAATCGATTCTACCATCTAGGATGCTGGTACTGGCCGACGTGCATATACACATGATGACTCGATTATGCTCTTCTTGTTGGTTGTAGGATATCGTAATAATTATATTTGTCAACACAATCGCTGTCCAGTTATTATTAACTAATTAATTAACAGACGTGAATGTCAACGTACAGCCACGGAAACTGGCAAGGACACACGTATATATATTGTTGCACGGATGGAGACATTGGATTAGGATTTTGCATTGTATATATCACGCACGACCTTAGGAACCACACACTCGTGCACTCACTGCACACATCCTCGTAGCTTTGACGGCCGATCACTCGTCACGCCATAGTAAGTACATCTTCATGTCCATTATTCTTTAGCCCGACCACCTCTCGCATGACATCCTTGACCGATAGGATCTAAGTTCCTTCGTAAATTGACACTCAGTGAATACGGCTTTGTCGACGTTTTTTCTTTGCCAAATGTCTTTTGCCAAGTGCAGCAGTGCAATTAGGGCAAAGAACCTGTATCCGGTAGTGCAAACTAATAGTCCCAATAACTCAGCTCCCCCTTAAACCTATTTTTGTTACAATATCGATAATGTTCCACCTCAAGCAACACCTAAACATGAACAAACACACAAGCCGCGTCCGAGCACAAGGCCTTAGACTTGACTCAAAGTCAATCCGCACAACACATGCATATCAATCTATACCATAATTCAATTCACTTTGCCAACAATTTCATATCAAACCAATTTTTCATGACATGATCTCACATAGCAAAAGTAGCAATTCTTTTTTTTAGCCGTGAGTTTCCTCTCAGAAAATTAAAAAAAAAGATATATATTGGTGCATGGAGAAAGATGATGCTAGCAATTCAAGCCTTCATCACCCTGTAATCACGGAGGGACTGACGTGATTTTTAATCCGGGTGCGTTTTCTCTAACTGCCCTCCCCTTTTTAATTTTGTGAAACGTGTACAGTTTCTCTATTGTCCCGTACTCCCACCATGATATCCCCAATCATGAAAAGGATACACAAAAGGAAAGAGCAGAGATCATAAATAACTTCTTTGAGAAAAAATAGCATATAAATGACTGAAATTATATATTTTCCTACCTTGATCCTTGCGCCCATATCAGTTACCTCTCTACTAAGGCCCCTTTTTTGCATCAAAGGATAAACATAGGAATTTTAGAGGACTGATGAAATCCAATATGAAACTTTCCTATGAAGCACTTCATAACAAAGGATCGGATCTCTAAAAGGTCTCTACAAAATTCATATAGAATGACTTGTTCCACAGTAGCATTATTATTGGAAGAATTATGTCAGGATGTTCAATCTCATGTAAAGCTTCTTTTATGTCTTTCTCTCTCATTGTTATTTTTCATGTTCATCCAACATTCGATTTTGCATTTTTCTGTTTTTTTTTTTCCAATCCATAGGATCCAAGATATTAGGGTTGTGTATTGCTATGTTCCACATAGATCCTAAGCTCCATTTTGAAGTGGAGATTTTTTGTTATCTATATCTTTCCTGTAAACATAAACATAGTTTATGTGAAATTAATGACTGCACAAAGGATCCTTCACTACCGGGATATGTCCTAATGAACAAAGAACATAAGCACCATTACATGAGATTTTTCAGTCATGGCTCTCTCTATGGGGGAAATATATGCTTCATTTTTGAATGATGGATGACTAGGACCAATTCCTTCTTGAAAATGTGAAAGACTTGGTTGTACAATATTTCTTTAATATGAGATCATTTCAAGCAGGTGCTCCAACTCATGAGGTAATGATCTTCATGAAAAAGGGAACAATCTGGAATTTAAAACTTTCTAGGATGCCGAGGATCAGCATCCAATGGTAGCTGAAGATTCACTAGGCCTGGCCCAATAATTCCTAGCAAAATTACACTGAAGCAACAAATATGCACAAGTGTTAGATATATGGGCTAGGCCTAATAAGAAATTCTGAATAATTCAAATAAATCTTAAAATCCCATTCATGTGTGCAGAAGAGAAAAATTGGGAAACTTTAGTTTTACCTTTACTTGTGAAAAGTAGAGGTTTCCATGCTTAGATATGAAATTCCTCTCCATTTCATCAAGTCTAGTGTGAAAGAGAGAGGAGGAAAACCCTCACACACTTTCTTACCAGGGTGTAGGGCACGGGATGTAGGTATTTTCTATATTGTCACCTGAGCTCCACTTATATTGAAGAAAAAACTTCTTAGTTGTCAGTGTCATGGGTATTTCAGTCCATATGATCAATGAGAGGACCATTGACCAAGATCTAATCATGGTAAGGACAGGGTATAAGTGTCCATTAATATTGAGCAAAATCAAAGCTACACTTGTAGAAAAGTTAAATAAGAAAACGAGTCTAGGAAGTGTGGAATATAGCGCTAAAAATTATGGTTTGCCAATGGAAGTGAACCAAATAGTTATCGAAAAATCATGAGACAACTAACATGTCACGTGATAAGTTGTGATCACGAACCAAATAAACCCTTAGTATTGAAAAATCACCACATGAGTTCCTTCCTATATTTTTATAGTTGATTAGTTGTATATAAATAGAAATAATAGAAAAAGAGATGGAAGCAGGGATCTGAGTGCCTGCACCAGATATAAAAGCAAAGCACTGGCATTTTGCGGATCCAACTCTGAAAAGCCGTTCTAGTCGCACGATAGGAACAGGAGGATGAAGTTTAAGGTGAGCCGTAGGTTAGGTCGATCGCTTTGGTTCACTGCATCCGGCGATGGATCGATGTGCCAGCAAGTGCGTCGAAGCCAGCCTGCCTGCCTGCCCAACTTGTTTCTGCATTGTTGACTAGTTAATTAGCTTGATAGAGATGACAGACGACGATCGATGTTGCTGTCATTTGGAAGCTAATTATCTCCCCGTTCGGTTAATAATAGCCGTGATTCCTACGGGAACCGCATGCATCTGCTTGCACTGCACGGCCCTTCATTGACATGTTTTCTTATAGGATTAGATTAGAATTAGAATTTCACCGACGCCAATGATTCAGTAGTAGTATATAAAGCGGAGCAGGCCGGTTCAGTGAATGGCACGGCGCGGTGATGCAGGAGGCAGCCAGCACCCACCTGCCACAAATTTGAGTAAATAGCCACAGGGGAATGAATATTACCAAGCTACTACGACTTTACCTTTTTTTTTTTTTTACTTTACCTGATCGCTAGCATAAGCCACAAAGACACAAAGGCCAAAAAAGGAACTCTTAACAAGAACATTTCTCACTATGAAGTTCCTTTTCTAGATACACGGGTTAAAATACATATAAAAAATTCAGAAGCCAAATACTGGGAAGTTTACCTGCATAAAATGGAGTATATGTAGCGTAAATATCTGGATTAGTAGTTAAATTAATGGCCAGGACATGCCGAGAGACTATATATGTTGAATGGAGAAAAATAGACGTTACTCTGTATTTTAAAGTAGATGGCTGCTATGGCATATTAACATTATTTGATAGTAACATTGATAGTTAATACTAGTACAGATATAGTTGCGGCTGGGGAGCGCCAACTGCCTTGATTAGAAAGTGGACGTGATTTATTATAGTACTAGGGATTAGCTAGATTATGCGACCCCTCCACCATACCGCTCCACTACTCAAGAGTCAAGAGCAACTTTTTCCGGGATAAATGGCAAGTTGGAGCCTGGCCACCATTCCGCAACTAAAGTGGCCACTGTAATCGACAGCAAAAATTTTCCTTACATAATGATAAAGTATAAACATTTTGGCACTCAATGACAAAGTATGGCTGATCAGTGCAGGAATAAATTAAACTGAAATGACTGTTTCAGCTGGTTTAATTAGTTGGCAGTGGCTAGCCTACCTATGAAGCTGATATGTACACTGATTTCACATTTCAGTACCCTTTAACGTGCTTCTTCCATCCTAAAAAGATGTAAATCTCGTTCCAAAAAGTCAAAGAATCTCAAATTTAACAAGATTTATAAAATATAAACATTTATAGTCTCAAATATAGGTTTTATAAAAAAACTTAAGCTTAGTGTAGTTATTATGCTATTTTACTTCTCGGACAATAAGAATTAGAGTTTTTTTTTTTTGATATTTGGGAACGTACTGAGGACATGGGTTGCTCGATATGTTTTCATTTAGTGGTAGGTGATAGCGATGTACATATATGACTTTCAATCAACCCTTTCTGAGAAGTTTATAGATAGCGTAGATGCTTTTTATGTATTGTGTTTTATAAGGGAACTCTGTATTCATATTCATATAATATAAACATACTCTTTTTGTCAAAGAAAAAGAACATATTTGATTATTAATCAGTCTGCCCAACTAGTTGATCTATCAAGCATATATATGGTGGGGATTGGATTAATTTGAAGATATCAGATGGTTCATGTGTCAGTGTCCAGTTAATGCTAGATGTCCTAACCCGCTAAAAGATGACTTAAAAATATGATGTATTTTCTTACAAAAATTATAGTATCAATCACCTCACAAATTTTGAAATTTAAAATGAACTCAAACATGGAGAAATAAAACCAGGACAACCATTGTTTTGTGGTAAATTGGACTGACCAAATATTTGAGGGGAGTAAATCAAACAGAACGTTAATTTAGGGGGTTACCTTGACATGTGTGGAAATTGGAGTTGTAATTTAATTTTTTTTCTCTTTTTATTTCACAAGTATATTCTTGTAACTCTAAATGCAACAATTGTGTCCACCATCATGGAGAACATCTCTTCACCCTTCGTGCCAGAAGCAGGCATTACTACAAATCTACAATTTAAGTGCGAGTAATCAAGGAAGATCTGGACTGTAGTGTCTGGTGCCACCATCATTAAGAATGGAATGGGCACCTTAAAAAGTGCTACAGACAGAAGCCTTGTTGTTAGCAAAAGCAAGGGTTAATCTCGTCCACCACCAAGATTCTTCTCGCCTCCGTTGTCCGGTGCAACAACAAATCGCAACTCGCAATACCTTGCATGTCACCTGGACATAAAACAAATCGCAACAACAAATCTCCTAACCCAAATATAACTAACACGATCGGCCACACCCTGGTGCAAATGGTACCAATATTTTCTGTCCATATTTGAGTTTAAGTCTATGTATATATCCGAGTCCATATATTCGGCGTTTCGGCCTTTGACATCGTTTTCATATCCAAATATTCAAATTTGAATATATCAATTTATATCTTATTATTCAACATAGTTGAGAGTACATACATGAGTCTTTCTTAAACTAGCTCTTTGAATCATATATCGACGAGCTCTTTAAACTAGCTCTATATTTGGTATGCATTTTAGAGCCAACTTTATTTTATTTTTATGTTTAATTAACAAGAAATCTAGAACAAAAACAACTATATTCAAAGAACTAAATAAAGAAATTGCTAGTAGATGATCTATATTGCTATGAATTAGTAGTAGGAAAATATATAAAAAGAAGCTGCGTATCGGAATCGCAAACGGAAAAACGAAAAATATTGCACCCATATTACCGAAGCCGTTTGGACCCTGCAGCCTCCTCGGCCGAACAGAAACAGAAGACTCGGCCGGGCTATTCCTTCTCCTCCTCCCCGCGTGCTATTCTCCCTATATACGACTAGCGACGCCGCCGCCAGATGCCCAGGTCACTGCTTCTCCGGCCAAGAGAACCCAGCAGGTATGCCCCGCCGCTTCCCTTCCTGCTGTGCGAAACCGAGCAGCATTCGAAGCCGAATCTAAGCTGTTTGCCTTTTTATAATCAAGACTTGATCTAATTGCAAGTGTATATATATATACATGAATTATGCCAACTAATAACTTCGATTTCTTTTGTTCTTTGCTTTTGCAATAAAAAAGTATCGATCGGGTGTTCTTCACTGGGTCCGCCGCCCCTGTGTGCCAGAAGCCCAGAACTAGAAGAATCCTCAGCTTGGCAAGAACTTGGAACAAGGGGGGAGGAGTGATGGGGTCCCTGCTTTGCTGCCTGCGGTACCCGGAGGACGGCGCGGCGGCGCCGCCCCTGTGCTGCTTCTGCCTACCATGGCCTTCCCGTTACCACGGCGTCGACTCGGTATGTATGCTTCTACCACTGCTATGAATCTGCCACCCGTCCTTTTTTCACCATCATTGCAAAAATTGTTGTTTTGTGTTGCGGCGGTAATGGTAAGGACTGAATTAGTTTATGGTGCGTTTGGTTTAGTGACTGCATGTGTCTGTGTTCTTCGGATGATGCTTCATGGGTTGTGTAGGATTTGGGGATCCATGAGGGCACTGTCAGACGATGCTTGTCTCTGTTCTTGGCCCTTGCATGCATTAGGCCTCTTCTGACATCACATCATTGGTGCAAAATTGCAATGGACCACATGGTGTTTCAGGTTGCAGAATTGGATGGAGCAACATTGATTTGTCACACTAACAGTTTTTAACAATTGATATGAAGTGCCATAGTTTGCATGGAGCTCATCCAGTTTTTACCGATTCCTGACTTTGGCAACTGCTCCATATATTGGGATCTATTTTTTATAAGTTTAGCTCACATGCATGGCTTATTTTAGAAATTTATTTAGCTCGCACAACTTACTGCATGTTCTGGAGTTATTTGGACTCAGTGTGGTGGCAGTGGATTTACGCCATTCTGTCATGTGTTTGTTCTGTTCATTCACATGTGTTTTCTGCACTCTGGTCTTTCAGTCAGTCGTTATGCACTCTCTTCTAATCGCTTCTTCCCCAAATCCCAGGGCCCTGCTGCTCGTCACATAGGTGATACACGTGTGGCACCTGATGGTGGAAGGATTCCTCTTGCAGCTTGCACCTCTGCGAACCAAGTGGATTCATTGGATACTTTCCGTCCCCCTCCAAGGCCTTTGCCTTACGATGATCCTCAATTCAGCCCTCGTGTGGTGCAGCAACCAGTAGTGTCAGGACATGATAAAGCATCAACACATATTCAGAAAACAGGACAACCTACAGAATGTAAGCATACTGACACTGGATCAACTTGCACAGCCCATAAGGTTTCTGAGACATCAGCAAAACAGCACTCAGGAGGTTTGAGAATTGATGGAATACAACTCTGTGGTTCTTCTGACAATGAGGATGACTGTCCAGTATGCCTAGAAGGTTGGTGGAAACAATTGCACTCTCTCTCCTATTCACAAATTGTCAATTCTTTCAACATATATATAATGCCTTTATAAGTCATATGATTTAAGTGTCTAGCATGCATGAATAAAAAGTTAAACAGTTAAAAATCTTGTAGCTGTATGTTGTTGCAGAAGCAAATACATGCTCATTCATTTGATTCATTCTAAATATATGGACATGCCTAAGTGCTCAGTTATGATGGTTTGTTATATTATTATATTCGATTCCATGTCAATATAAAAGTAAAACATTTCACAAAAAATAAGAGTAAACATAGACGTTCTAGTTATCATGCTTGTCATTATAGTTTATGCACAACACCATATAGTTGTGATTTCAGTATTTCTTGTGTTCTGATTCATAGTTATTTGCCCACAGAATATGATTTTGAGAATCCGAAGATTGCATTGCAATGCAACCATAATTTCCATCTTAGTTGCATTTACGAGTGGATGGAAAGAAGTCAAGCTTGCCCAGTCTGTGCAAAGGTACCTAGCTTTTTCCAGAAATCATTTCACTTGAGAAGCAAAATACTAGTACTTGTTGCTTTAATTTATCAACATGGTTCTTTTAAACAGTCTGAAAACATTTTGAAGATCTCTAACGTCATAATGTTTCACTGCAGATTATGTTGTTCAATGAGGATGAATGACCCAGCTGATGGAGTCTTCACAGACGGCAAGTGGAAGCTCCAACCTAAATCCTGCTGTGTTGTGTACATTGGTTGATGAAATACAGTTGCCAGATCGTTTACTGAAACTTCCAGCAGTGAGAAGATTCATTTTTTTTCTTTATAGAGTAGATTGTACCCATTCTTTTTGACAAAGTTGATGGTTTGTGCCACACTTTACATATGATATTCCAAACTAATGGGGCCTTTGATGTTAATGTCCACGGGGGGTGCTTACAATAGATTTTCATGCTGAAATCTCAGGTTCTGGAAACCTCAGTTTACAGTTGAAGCTCAAATTGAATTAACAAGAAATCAACTAGTGGACAGTAGTGGGCCTCTCGGCAATGATTTTTAGGAGGATCTGTCAGGAGGTTTTGAACAAAATGTCAAAGATCAAATTTCAAGCTTTGACTATATTAACATGGCAGAACTCTGTCCAAGTTAAATGGTTATATTCGACCTGAAAGTTTGCTGAATATTTAGTGTAAATAAATGATAATAATCAATTTAAACGCAGCTGTGATGCTAGTTTCTTTATTACTTTCAAATATCAAATCTGAATTTTGCTGTTGTCTTGCACACATCCCATCAACTCAATTATAAATACAGACTGGCCTCATTCCATTCTAACATATATGCCATATCCAATCACCTAGAATTTTATTCGAAAGTGAACATCCACACCATCTTCACCGCTAATTATCACCACATCAAAACAATGGAAATACAACTGGTTCCACATTTTTTTTTCACAAATCAGTGATGAGCTGTACTGGAACTTTACTGTTATAAATTCTGCTCTTATATTCCTTTTGAACATATGCGAAGACTACTAGAGCAGCTCCTTTAAAATACCATTAAGCTCCATCTTTTGCAGCCATCTCAAACGCCCTCATGAATACATTTGGAGGCTGGCCACCACTGAGTTGATATTTATTATTGATCTGAAAGATGGGGAAGTGAATAGCAAATGGATAAATTTCTTATACATAGGACGGATAAAAGATGAAAGATATCATCATCAATAAATCCACATACCACAAAGTGTGGGACCCCGGAGATGCCAGATGAATACTTCTTGAGTTCTTCCTGAACCTTTTGGCAACAAAAGGATTTGTGAGCCTTGTCATCATATATAAATAACAGAAATATGGCTCCAGGAACAGAATTATATAACCAGAAAGCATACCTCGTCGACTCCTTTGGTAGGATCTTCAAGCAGTTCTTCGGCCCCTTCTATGCCCACCTTTCTTGCAGCATCCAGCAAAACCTGCCTGTGATACAAGAATAATTTAATTAGATTAGATGGCTGACATTAGTAGAGAAAAAGCCACTCTAGCATAGAAAGGATGCAACTTGCAATTTTTTTTTAATTTATGCTGGGCTTGAGGAAACCTAGGATAACGATCACCAAACAGAACGCTCTGAAACTTTTCACAAATAGCATAATGTATTGAGTTTGATACTATCTCCTCTCTTCTGAAAAAAAAATGATGTGTAGTTGTCCTGCATGTTCGAGAACAAAAAAGGGTTTCATGCATACTCAGTTACTCACTTGTCACCTATGTACTTTCCCTGGCAAAAGTAATTGAGGAATAGTTCTTCAACAAGAGCATTTTGCTTGTCATGGCCTTGGTGTCCAGCAAGTGTTATGAGCCTATGACTATCCATTGTATTCCCTCTGGATAAAAATCTTTACATCAGCACACCAATAAATGATGCTGCTGCATGACATGAATGTAAACCACAGCTTCAAAACCATGTACTTACGTCAACCCTGACATGTCATATTCGAGCCCGAGTCCTCGATATGTCTGAAACACGAGCAAATGCACATCAATAGGGCAAAAGTTCTAAAAGAGTGAAATGCACCATAGGCCCCTAGATTTGCACTGCTGTGTCAAATAGGTCCATGGACTTACAAACCGGGTATCTGACCCCCCAAACTTGCAAACCGGTTCACCACAGGCCCAAATACCAAAACCACTCCGGTTTTTCCTGCCAAGTGGACTGGGCCCCGCGTAATTTATCAAAAACAACCTCCACACCATCTCCCATCTCACCTCTACGCACTCACCCTTCTTCTACATACAGGCGGCCAGAGTAGGAACGGCCTTCGGGATCGAGATGGCCGAGAGAAGAAGAGCAGGAGGGGATCGGGATGGCTGTGGGACATCGTCCGGGGCCGCTCTCGTGCGTGCCTGCGAGGCGGCGGCGGCGTTGCTCCCGCGCGCGCTCGCGAGGCCGCGGCGGAGCGGTTGCTCCCGCGCGAGCTCGGCGTGGCGGGAGCAGGGTGGGCGCATGCCGGCGAGAGCAGGGCGGCGTCGCCGGCGCGTCCGCCGCCGCACCGGAAGTCCTCCTCGACGAAGGGGAACCAGCCGAGCAGCTTCTCCTCGTCCACGCCCCACGTCCACCACGCCATTGCCACGTTCAGGCTGGCGTCGTTGACATCGAGGTCCCAGTCCACGGCGCGCGCTCGCCACTCGCCCCGCGGTGTCTCGTCCGCACAGTGCGCCTCCCGCCACCGCGCCCTGTGCGTCCCCGCTGCCGCCACTCCGGCCCGCTGGGCGAGCACAAGTGCGGGGAGATGTACAAGTGCGTGAGCCGCTCCCGAAGCTCAAGGCCTTCCTTCGCCCGTGGGCGCCTCGATGTCGTGCCCGCCCTCGACGCGGCAAAGGCGCTCCACGGCCGCTAGCGTGCGTTCGGGCTCCCTGGCGCCGCCGTCCTCCCCTAGCCGCGGCGCGTGCGTGAGGCAAAGCGGCTGCTCGCCCACAGAGCGTGCCCGCGAGGAGCCATGGCCGGGAAACGACCGGAGGTGAGGGCAACTCCAAATTCATGGTGTACAGGTCATGGCAGGCTCTCGATGTGGGTGATCCGGCTAGGTAATTCTCATGGCTGCTTGCTGGCAGAAGGAATTGGGTTGAGATGCTCCTGGCTGTGCGAATTTGAAGAACGAAGGAACCTCTGGTTTCAGCGTCAATGGCGCCTTAACATCACGTGCATGCACCTGGGCGTGCACCTCCGCGTGGTCAAGTCTTGGAGCTACGGAAGCCGCATCGATGCGGAGTCGCGGACGACTGGTCCGCATCCTTCTCTGTCGGCGAGCTCTACACGGAGATGCGCACGCGCGTGGTGTGCCAGCGACGGTACGAGCTGTCCAGGCGCGCGTACGTGCTCGCTGGGCTGAGCTCGCACACCCAGCAGCGTGCTACATCGCGGCAGATGTTGTCCGGTGGCGTGGTGGACGCGACGTGGAACGGCGAGCTAGCGGAGGAGGAGCGTAGCGAGGCGGGCCTCACGGTGTCGTACTTGACGCCGGCGATGCTGGATATGCTGGGTGAGGGCATACGTGTGAGATGGGAGATGGGAGAGGGGGGTTTTCATAAATAGCATTTGGGCCTGTGGTGAACCGGTTTGCAAGTTTGGGGGGTTAGATACCCGGTTTATAAGTCTGTGGACCTATTTGACACAGCAGTGAAAGTCCAGGGGCCTGTGGTGCATTTCACTCGTTCTAAAATACTTTTTGTGTGCAAAGCGAAAATTCAAGTTCACAGGAAGAAACCTCAGTCATGCGAGAAATTATACGCTCATATTGAGCAGGACCAAACTTCGTCTTGTAGAAGTCAGATTTCCTGACGCCCTCCTTAGGTGCATCAGGGTTCAGAAAGAACGGATGCCAACGGACCTTCCAAGCAAGTGGATGGACACAGAGTTAACACTGCATAAACAAGAACTCTGAAACCGGATCATGATGGGGATTTGAAGAAGGGAGTGGAACCTCGAAGTCGAACTTGTCCTTGCTTTGCTCCATTGCTTTATTAAGGTTCTTTTTGCCGACGAAGCACCAAGGGCACACTGTGTCCGAGCTCACATCGATCTGAATGAGCTTCTTGCCAGTGTCTGAAGCCATGAATTTTGCACACCTACAATTGTCGTTTCGACAGCACAGATTCAAATTGGTCAGTGTTGGGGATTTAGATGCTTGTTAGTCATTCCTTTGTGCATTATTCAGTGTAGTTGAGAGTTACCAGATGAGAGAATTTCCATGACACCAAGAATTTTCCCGAAAGGAAAGTGTATCTTAATCGGTCTATTCTATTAACCATAATATATTCTATTAACCATAATATATATGTTGGTTCATGGCTCATCCACCCAAACTCAACAGTTTAATCCCATGGTTTGGCCAAGATGACCATACCCTAAATTTATTTCAAATAGTATTATCGAGAAAATATTTTTTTTTTCACCAGACAACACAATACATTTCCCAAACCTAGAAAGCGTGTCAAATTCAATTAGGAACAAATTGTTCTTATACTGATGCAATCGCCAGAATAGTGCGATGAAATCAACATGCCCGCAAATAATTCCGCTCTATCTTTTCCCAGAATAGTGCGATGCAATCGCCAGCTCCTGATGAAGCAAAGGCGCCTAATTAGATAGCACGATTAGCATAGAGGAGAACGGAACCTGGGAGCGCCGAGTTTCGCGGGGGATGGAATGCGGACGGAGAGCAGGCGACCTGGCATACACAAGCACGCACGCGGAAAAGCCTTCGTTTTCCCCCACCAGCTTTCGTCGATGGAGATTTGACCAGCGAGAGTTCTTCCCTCGTGTAGTTCGTGGAAGGATGGAGAAGCAGGCGCCGAATTTTGGTTGGTTGGCGTTGGTGGGCTCGGTTCACGCGCCCGTGCTCTTAGCGACCCGCCAACCTCCCATGGACCCGGTTCACGGCAGGCACGTGAGCGGGCTCGGTCTCTCTCTGCCGTTCCTGTCCATCCTTCCCAGGACCTCGGGAGTCCAGAAAAATCCGGTGGTCGGTGCCTGCCCACGGGACAAAGCGTGCGCGTGCGTCACGAGCCCGACGAACAAGGGAACGAGGCCATTCCCATTTCTACCGGGGTTAAACTAGGAGAAGCAAGCAAAGCTCCCACCTTTAGCAGAATCCGCCCGCGCTTCGGCCTCGTTCCTTCTCTCCAGGTGAGCGCTGGACGGAACCTCTGCTCGGATTCATGCGGCGTGGTGTTTTTTTCTTGCGCTAGCTAATGGATTGCTGGATGGTCGCGTCGCCTGTCTGATTTGAGGAACAGAGGATGGGGAAATTGAGGAACTCGTCGGGTAGGGGATAGATTAAGCTCTTCCCCCAATTTTGACCATCACGGATAGGCTTCAATTTAAGCTATTGTTCACTTTATTATCTGGATTCCTTAACCAGTTACGTGGCCTGATGGGCATTTTGTGGACTATTGGGAGGGGGAATGGTTCTCGATACCTTAAGCTTGTTCTTCCTGCGGTTACCTGTTTACCCAATGAGTGCTGCGGTTGCACTCATTCACTCGTTGCGACCTTGTTAGGAAGCGTGATTTAGTTTGCAGCTTCAATTTGCTCTGTTTGCAGTTCTATAAACGTGGCTTCGGTATCTCTGAGAAAATATAGCTGTGTTGTGATTTAGGGCCACATTTGCTTATCCCACCAAATTTGCTGCATCAAACTGCTTACTTGATGGCGTATAATTGTTCAGTTCCAAAGAGTGCTTTTGTTCTCTGTACGATTTACTCTAGAATTAGCAGGCCGGATGGTCTCACTAATGAAAATTTCGTCTTTTGATGAACACATTAGTTGTTAATGAGAACATGAAAGAGGAAATGAACAGCCTTAGTGCTGCGAATGGAAAGAATCAATATGAAAGCTGGATTTTTGTTTTTGTGGTCGGACAGCTTTGTTTTGTCATTTTTTTTGGCCTGATGATCTCAATAGACTCACTTGCAGTGTTCTGTCTCTTTGTTTATTGGTTTAATGGTTGCACTGCTCTGCTTGTTTGTTGACGTGCTTGTATTTTATTCATCATAATCAACCAGGGCCATGGATGTAGATGACGTGCTCAGTAACCTGCGTGTTGTTGGTGTGCCAACAAAGAGCGCAATTTACATATGGGGTTATAACCACAGTGGCCAGACTGCCCGAAAAGGCAAGGAGTGCCACTTGAGGATCCCCAAGAGCCTCCCTCCCAAACTATTCAAATTGGGGAATGGGAAGAGCCTCAGGTGGACCGATATTGCCTGTGGTCGTGAGCACACTGCTGCAGTTACTTCTGATGGATCACTGTTCACCTGGGGTAAGTCCTGCACAGTTCATTAGAGTGCCAAATAAATTAAATATAGTTTTAGATGAGAGAAGTAGCACCTTTATTGCAATATTGTACTGAGAGATGCCATAATTGAATTAATATTTCTTTATTTTGCTAGTTGTACCTGGAGATAACCTTCGCTGGTAGTGAAAGAGCTATTTTTCTGCTCATGTGTGCCTGGTGCTTTTACATTTCTTAGAAATTGCTTTGTCATGCTTCTTTTTTCAATTATGTTAGTAACAAGATCCAAGTAACTGTGGACACTACCACTGTTTTTCTGAAGGCTCAGCTTATTGAGCACGAGATTTAAATTGGCTTCACTGTGAGCAATTGAGCATTAGAGTTTGATGCACCCTTATATTGGAGTGCTTATTCTACTGGCTCAAAAGATCTGAACTACTGACGCTATGCTGCTGGACATAGATCAATAATCGCTGTTTGGCGATCAGGACTGGGTTTAATGCAAACCAAAAGTAAATTTGTTATAGCCTCTTCTATCATAATGAAATAATTTAAGGAAAAAACAAAAAGTGGCTTTGGAAAAAGTTAATTCTACCATTTTTTCCGAAAGTTCGAGTGGTCAGTAGGGCCTTGTTTAAAAAAGATCAATTACCCCTACTTCAGTGGAAAAGGGGGAATCACCACTAAATTGAAACCTTGTACACTAGACAACTGCTAGCAACTGATTGATGGTTGATGGTTTCAGACTAAAGTACTGACTAAAGAGAACTGATGCCTTGACCTTCTTATCTTAACAAGTGTTCTCCTAATATATCGGGGCTATGTAGTTCTTACTTAAGGTCCTTTGTATCCAACATTCTTTGACAGTGATAAAAAAAGTGTTGCTTGACGTATAGGGATTTTGTTTGGGAGTAAATGAGTTAATTACAGCTCAACTTGAATGCAACAGGTGCTAATGAGTTTGGCCAGTTGGGAGATGGGACAGAGGAGAGCTCAAAGGAACCCAAGAAGGTCAAGTCATTGGAGACTGAGTTTGTAAAATCAGTATCCTGTGGAGCGCATTGTACAGCTGCTGTTGCTGAGCCTCGAGAAAATGATGGCACAGTATCCAAAAGCAGACTTTGGGTTTGGGGACAAAATCAGGTTTGCTGCAATACCTTGTCGCTTGGTCAACAGCCTTTGAGAAATTAATACAATCTATTCAATTAAATGTTCACTATTAGCATGCTTGTTACAGGGTTCTGATTACCCTCGTTTATTTTGGGGAGCTTTCACACCAAACACGGTAAGTTCTATGTTTAATGACTGGTTCAAGTAGATATCCAATCTAAGGGGCATAAGTTTACCTAGTTAGACATTACAACAAAACAGTATTGGTAATATTGCAAGGCATTGATGTGCATAGCCTGTACATTCTGTTTTCCTTTAGTTTTCCTAACAATTTCGATTGAGCATCCCAAAAATAAATATAGAGCTTATACTAAAATGGTTTATTTCATTAACCAATTATATTTATGAGATATGATGACATGATTTTACTTTACCACCTTATATGGGAATATACAATGCCCTTTTTGGGTGGAAGAACTCAACTCTCTCATGATAGTGTTTCCTCTTTTCTTATCTTAGTCATTACTGGATTTAGTTTCAGTAGATTTTTTTTTCTCACATGTTGAGCAGTGTTCTATTTTCATCTGCACCTCAAGCCTCATGGTGTCTTTGTTTTTTTCTGACCTGTGGAAAATTTGACACTTTGTATGCTCTCTTGTCAGATTGACTGTATTTTATGTTCTGTTGATCTAGAATCCATATCTATGTGCACATCCTAGTATTTTATAAATCAGTAAAGCACATAAGAACATATTAGTGTTGGTTCTATAACTAGATTAAGTCTTACGGATTTGAAGAGGTGCATGAATAGGCCCTCAGTGCCACTATTCTCTCATTTTCCATAGATGGCTCTGGATCTTAGTCTAGTTTGTGTACTTTCAATTATGTGTTACTTCGTGTTTGTTATATACTCAAGTTCCAGATATTTTGGCTTCATGTTTGTATATACTCAAGTTTCAGATATTTTGGCTTTGCTCTTCTATAACTCAGAATGTGTAACAAGAAGTTGCGGGCATATTTAGAAGTTTTTTTTATACTGTGTTTAGACTTCAGATGTAATGCTTTTATGTGACATACTTAACATCTTTCATATATCTGCAGGTGATTAAGCAGGTTTCTTGTGGAGCTGTTCATGTCATGGCTCTATCTGAGGATGGTCTACTGCAAGCATGGGGTAGTGTGCAACCTTTCAGTCATAAAACACATGTTTTTACTCGTGATTTTTAAGACAAACATAATGCCCTCTGGTTCTTTACTGACTTGGTGCAAACCTTGTCAATTAGCAGTGATAGGACTTAATGTTTGGGCAATCAAGATAGCTTGTTGTGAGTTGTGACTGAAAATCCTTTTTTAAAAACCAACAACAGGATGCACGCCAAATTGATTTCAAAATTTCCATTCCTGACTATTGATGGGACATGTGCTATTTTCTTACTAACCAGGCTACAATGAGTACGGTCAGCTTGGCAGAGGTCGTACTTCTCAAGGACTTCAGGGAGCTCGTGTGTTAAATGCTTATGCAAGGTTCCTTGATGATGCCCCTGAGCAAGTGAAGATTGTTAGAGTGTCATGTGGCGAGTACCATACAGCAGCTATATCAGAAAACGGGGAGGTGTAAGTCATCCCAAGGAGCTGTTATCTGCTGCCAGTGACTGTTGTGTGGTTTCTCGCATGACAACATAGAAGCATTTGGAATATTGAAGGCTAACCACGACTAACTGTAGGGCTAACTGCAAAGCAAACAAGTAAATTAGTTTATGCTATAAATCTAATGTTGATCAATTAATCTAAATATCAGTGTTACTCCCAGTAGCTTTCTGCTATTTAAGATCTTTGTGCACATAGATCCAAGCGGTCTCCTCTTGAGCAGCCCAATCTCTCAGTGACAGCAAAGAAATGGGAAGAACTAAATGGGTGTTGGTATAACTTTTTTATAGTTGAATTTGAATAACTTATCAATCATTCGCTGAATCTATCGATTTGATAGCTGGGATAGGACATAAAAATTAGATTTGTTAGTTTTCACTTTCAACATGGGAAGTCAAAATCTTTCTGCTTTCATTTTCTTTTTTCACTTTTTGATCATTGAAAACCTAATCCAAGTAGGGACTTGATTATTAGTAATTATATCTTTGGGTTTTGCAGGTATACCTGGGGACTGGGAAGCATGGGGCAGCTTGGGCATTGCTCCCTCCAATCTGGAGATAACGAGCTGATCCCTAGGCGAGTTGTTGCCCTTGATGGAATAGTAGTTGGAGATGTGTCTTGTGGAGGGGTCCACTCTTGTGCTGTAACTGAAGGTGGAGCTCTATATGCATGGGGCGGAGGACATGTGGGTCAGCTGGGAGTTGGGCCGCAGGGTGGCTTCTTTTCTTGCTCCCTTAATGGATCTGACATGCTGCTTCGAAACATCCCAGTCATGGTGATACCCTCAGGTGTTTGTCTTGCTACCTGTGGGCACTCTCATACGCTTGTATCTATGAAAGATGGCCATATATATGGGTGGGGCTATAATAGTTATGGTCAGGCGGCAAATGAGAAATCTACTTATGCTTGGTTCCCCTCTCCAGTTGATTGGTAGGTTTGGTAGTAATACAATCTTGTTTTCTTTTCTGGGTTAAATATAAGACTCTGCGGATGCTACTCTTGCTACAATGTGAATTTTATTTGCAGCTCTGTTTCCTATGATTATCATTTGTGTGATGTAGGTGTGTTGGTGAAGTGAGAAGACTAGCTGCTGGAGGTGGCCATTCTGCTGTTCTGACTGATGCATGTTCGTTAAAAGAGCTGTGTGAGTTCAAGCTTGCAGAGACTGAACATTTCAAATGCTGAACTAATAGAAGATGTTGCATCACGGACTGGTGCTGATGCCTTGGCACGCTTGTGTGGGAAAGTAAGGTATGCACACAAAATTTTGAAGGCGGGTAGAAATGGTTTATGCAATCCATAGAGTGTAAAATCAAATTCAGTCGTTGGAAGCTTTCCAAAACGACGTACCAGCCATGGTGAAAATTGCTTGCCCGTGAACTATTACTCCAATAAGACACAATTTGCAGTACCAATATTAGTTGACCTTTTTGGATTTTAGATTCATTTTGTTTTACTAATCCTAGTGGGTCATTCTGGCATTACCACAGAGAACATTTGGATAAGGAAGGAGAATGTGAATTCCTGGAAAAGCAAGTGGCTGAAGAGGTCAACACTACAGCAAGTTAGGCCACCAGCAGTTGAAGCGGTCTGAGGCTGAAGCCAGTCAAGACCAAAAGAGTGATTCATCACACAATTAAAAGCTTGAACTCCCATTGAAGTTATTGATTCAGACATTAAATTGTTGTCACCATGGAAAATATGTGTGACTCCGCAATTGATTCTGATTGGTCTGTAAACCTTCATTGGTATTTGGTTGTGTGCTTCTCAATTGTATCAGAAGAGCGGCGCCTCTATATGTGTCATGAACTTGTTCCGTAGTGTCGGGTTGCTATGCCTTTGTATTCCTGGAACTTTGAAAGACATGTACCTGTATCTGCAACTATTATAGTTTGAAAATCTGAATTCGTTGCTAATGCTTCCGCTTGTTGTCGGTCAGGATTGGCCGATACTACTACTCTATAATGTTGGAAAGACAGGAATTTGCTGTCCTTTGGTTCCTGTCATCTAATAGAAGCCTTATTAATGTAAGTACCAGCGCGAAGCGTCAAAGTCGTTGTAGTAGAGTGGTGAGTATTCCCGCCTGTCACGCGGGCGACCCGGGTTCGATCCCCGGAAACGGCGTATTTTTTTTGTTTTTTAGTCTTATTTTCTTTTCTTTTTGTTTTAATTCTACTCAGAAAGTCAATGGACTTGATATTGTCTCACAAAAGAGTCTTCTTTTCTTTTTGTTTTAGTTATACTCAGAAAGTCAATGGACCTGATATTGTCTCACAAAAGAGGATGGTAAAGAACTCTTGTGTCTTGTCCAGTTCATTTTTCCATCTCTGCATTCGATTCATTCTTACTAAGTACTGCTTCCTCATCTGTGGCATATTCTTGTCGGTGGCACATGCTTCACCTACCGTGTTCCTTCATGCAAATTTTACCGTAAGCACGGAGCTCTACTGATGTTGTGCAAGACCATATTATATACTACCACAGCTTCCACATCTTGTTCAGAACTACTACCTAGTAAGCCTAGGTAAGATAACTATAAGACTACCAGGGCATAAGGCGAGACTACCCAAGGTCGAGAGCTTCCACAGGTCAG
>CM041628.1:36108467-36140942 GCA_023333625.1 Bothriochloa decipiens | reverse complement strand
CATAAGGCGAGACTACCCAAGGTCGAGAGCTTCCACAGGTCAGAGTTTAGAGCAACTGATGTAAGCATGGACAAGAGCAAATCAATGGGCATTTAGGCTGACAATCTGAAATCTGAACTGTCGCCTTGGCAACGCAAGAAATAAAAAAAGGGCAGCAGTGCACATTCATAGGCATGCTATAACACAAACAGTGCTTTGATTCTCAAAATTACACAATATAAATTATTGTTTGAATTATGTAAATGATAGTGACGACAAATCCCTTTCATCAACTACAAAAGAACCACCTGCTTCATAACAACAAAGAATTTATAAAAGCTGCTGCTGAATTAATCTTTCTTCCCTCTCAAAAAGAGCTCTATCTATGGGGCCTAGGCAGGACCCAATCATACTTTGTTTTCACTTCAGTGGGCAGTGAAGGCACCCCAGGGACTCCATCTACTTGGCCTTGCCATTCTCAGCGGCAGGGGTAGCCGGGTTCAGCTCATCCCAGGCCTCAATCCAGGTGACCATTGCGTCGGCAAGCTTGACAAAGTAGGGGTCAATTGTGCCCAGCTTCTCCTTCACCTGTCCAGAAAGGTAGATGTAGCACTTCTGGACGGTGTCGCAATCCTTGGGGATGGTCACGTTCTGGAAGAAGGGGATGATGTCCTCCTGCCAGAAGATGCCCTTGTATTCCTTCTTCAAGTTAACAAAGGGGTTGCTAGCCTTGCTGTGCCAGATGTATGGCAGGCCAGTCTTGACTCCCAGGCTCAAGTGGTCGCAGATGACCTAAGTAATCGTTTTACAGTTGTATAAAATAATCAGTCCAATGAACATTATGTTTTCTAGCAACAAAATCAACCGTAAAGGCAAGAACAGAAAGATCACACACCTTCACACACCATCCTGCCCACATGTCGTCGTAGCGACCAATGGGCTGGCCATCACCCATGAGACCAAAGTACATAGCAGGGCCAATGAGATCCCTGTCGAAGCAAAGGTTCATGCCGCACATGGGGAACAAGGTTCCCTTGGGGATTGTCATGACAGCATCAACATACCTGAAAGAAGGGGAGTTAGACCCAACCCTTGATGCAGCAGAACAGTTGCCAGAATGTCAGGTAAAAAATTCAGAACAAAATGCAATACCTCTCGTTCCTCTCCTTAGGCTTGACCAGCTGTGTGGGAGCATCATAGTCAGGGATGTTCAGCCACAGGCCATGGGAGACAGCGGTGTGGGTGCCCTCCCTGAGGCTGAAGGGGTATCCCCGTACAAAGTCAGCACCCTCACGGTAGGGGTCGTACAGGGTGTTGAAGAAGAACGGGGTGGATGGGCTGAGGATGTTCTTGATGTGCTGCTCAAGAGCATTGATATCCTTGCCAGTTGGGTCCTTGGCAACCTAAATGACACGCAAAGACATTTGGTTAATAATGCGGGAAAATAGCAGGTGTGCAATGATGTAGCTCTAGTTCAGATCACGGCGTCTGCTCGCTAGGATGGTAAAATTCACAATTTGATCGCATTTGCTAGAGATTACTGCTAATGTTTCTCACAAATCATATCACAGTGCTGCTAGCTCAGGCGATCAAATTCAGTACTACTTACAATGTTACCATAGATTGCGATGCTGCTAGTTCCATTATCAGGATTAGGAATGTCATCATGATGTGAATCTTACATGTCGGAGGTAAAAATAAACCATGAAGCATTGGCCCTGGTGAGTGGTGACAGGTTTAAAAAAAATAACAAAGTTGTTAATTATGAATTGGTGAACTTAAGTTGTCATTTTGCTCGGATCTGATCTGAAGCAGCCGTCTAATCCAGATCCTGGCATTAAAGTTTTGGTAATTAAGTAAATGACAAACTGAATGTGCCAAGTTTGTGATCCGCGACGGGATCACATAAACAAGGACCCCTAGCCGAGATGAAAAGGACCCTTGTAACGGACAAGGCAGGGCACTAACTACCAGTATCAGGTGGCAAACATCTAGCAACTGCTTCCCCTGTTTCCAGTCGGAACGGCGGCACTAGAGCCACTGAGCACAACCAGCTGCTCCGGATCGAGATCCGTAACGCTAGACTACACCCAACCTCCTACGGATCAACGCGTTTGACCGCGCGCGGCTAGATCCAGATCTGATCCGGGCGGATCTGGTCCAATTCGATCGAATTCGACCCAGATCCGGCGCCAAGACGCCGCCTTTACTTCGGATCCACGCGGAATCGAACGAAACGAAACGAGAGATAGAGAAGGCGTCGGCGGGCTTACGAAGCAGTCGTCGTCGATGGTGTAGATGTACTTCTTCTTGGAGACCATGTAGCCGAAGCAGCGGCAGGCCGAGTCCTTGAAGGAGATGCACGAGGCCTTGGGGCCGAGGATGCGGTTGATGTCGTTGCGGTTGTAGAGCTCGTAGTCGAAGCCCTCGGGCACCTTGATGGTCTTGGTGGGGTCGCCGTCCTGCACGATGATGAGGTGGTAGGGCTCGAAGAAGGGCCGCCACATCTCGAGGAAGTCGAGGTTGCGGATCGTCGGGATCACGATGTCCAGCTCGTCCTTGAGCAGCGGCGTCGTGGGCACCGACGACCCCGGGACCGTCACCGTGCCCGCCATTGCCGCTGGTGGTGAAGGTGCTCTCGCCTACCTCCGGATCTCGATCTCTCGCTCTGTCCCCCGCCGCGCTCTGCTACCGGGCCGTGGAGGTGGATCTTGGGAGCAGAGGAGGGAGGAGGTTGGGAGGCGTGGGAGGAAGCGGTGGGAGGAGGAGCTGGTTTTATAGAGCAGGACGCGGATGGCCCCCTCTCGCCTCTATTAATTTTTCCTCGCCACGTCTACTACTCTATAGTCTTCGCTTTGTGACGAATTTTCTTTTCTACGTCATATATGCTTGTTGAATTTTTCTAATCTAATGGATCCAAACCAAAGGCTTGGATCTGGGAGTGGATATGTCGTTGCGTTGGAAGCTATTGGAGGTGCAGTATTATGTACATACTCCATGTGGGGACAATTAAAAATGTGAATTCTTGTTACACAGAATGTTATTAGCCCTATGCTTCTACCACTACACTAACACATTTCTGCCGCTTCAAGAGCAATTACAGTAAAAATGGTTAGTGGAAAAAAATAAGATAAATAGAATGATTAGGTTTGCAGTAGTGTTAAGGTCTTGTTTGATGGAGCTTTGAATCTGCTTCTTGATCGAATGCATTGTAGCTATATAGCAACGTCTCAACAATGACTGCAAAAGGAGAGATCAGAGTTTCGAGGCAACAACGACGGGTACATTGTTTTGGTACAAAAGGGCAGCAATGACTATTGGGGGGTTTGGCAACAGCAAAGGGTACCAAGGTACATAATGTTTACAACACGAGAGATTGAAAAGAGTGGGAACTTTGTATGGTTATTAACTTATTGCAACAAAGGTGCTTTTACAAAAATTCCAATAGTCCTTACCAAAATACAGCCATAAATGATGACTTTCTTATTGAGTAGATAGTAAACTTCATAGAAGTTTGTAGGGAAAAAAACATTTTTTTCCTTTGAAAACTATTAAGGTATTAGTTGGAGGTAAAAAAACACGCCCGATAAAGTTGAGGGCGAGCTCCGGTCCGGCCTCCGTCGCGTAGGTACGGACGACACGGTATGCCTGCCGCGGGCCCACATCACAACAACCACGAGGAGAGAGAGGGCGCGCCCGGAGTAGAGGCTGGCGCATGGACGAAGGGGTCTACCGGCATGCTGCTCGATGTCGCGGAGCGGCTGGAAGGACAAGCGGAGAAGGAGACCTTCCGCAACGCACACGGCGCCTTGGCCGTCGCCGAGCACGCTCCCGTGCTCGCCCGCGCCGCTGCGGCCGCCCAGCTCGCCCCCGACCTTTGCTCGCTTGCCGCCGCCATCGTGCTACCAGCTGCCAGAGCGCCATGCCGGAGCCCCGTCGCGCCGCCCCCCAAGCTCCCTATCTGTCCTCTCCTTGCTCTACGCCGCCGGTGGGAGCAGGGAGGAGGCCGGCACGATGGAGCTCGGGGCCGGGCCACACCCACCGCCGGAGGGAGCAGGGAGGAGGCCAACACGGTGGATAAGACGCCGGGAGTAGCAGGGAGAGAGGGAGAGAGAGGGGCCCGCTGCCGGTAGAGCATAGGGTCGCGGGGGCCGGTGGAGCATGGGGTTGCCGGGCGCCATGGCCTGGGCCCCGCGATGGAGCCGGACGCCGCCCGGCCGCCCGCCGAGCCTCCGATTGAGAGAGAGGGAGAGACCGGGCGGAGGATAGAGCGGGCAGAGGGAGGGCGGATCCGGTCGCTGGCCACGCGGAGGGAGCCGAGGCGGGGTGTGGAGGTGCTCGACGGCCGTGCGGAGGGAGCCGAGGCGGCCGCGACGGGGAGGTGCTCGCCAGCCGCGCGGCGGGAGCCGAGGCGGGGCGTGGTGGTGGTACGGCCGCGCATGGGTGTGCTGGCCATGTGAGTGCGGAGGGAGAATAGGGAGGGAGTGGGGAGGGGAGTTAAAAAAAAATCTAATGCATGAGTGTAGAGAAAAATGGTATAGAGGAAAGAATTTTGATGATTAGGACCGACTATTCCTTTTAAAAAACAAATATAGAGGTTGAAAAGTGCAAATAATCTTAATTTTATGTATACCAGCCATTAACTAGCCACGTGTATCAACTAGCATTTACTATACTCGAGATGAAACGAGTGCTGACGAGTTGACGGGGACGTCGAAATAATTGAGACCTTAGAGGCGGAGAACCGGCTGTGCCTGTGCAGCAGTGCTGGGTCGACGGAGAACAGAAGGAACACAAGAGGAAAGCAGCAAGCAGCCAGGTAAAGAAACGCGGGTGCGTGTGCGTTGGTGCGAGTGAGCTGGCCGGGTCAAAACGGCGTATACAGTAAAGCCAAGCCTGCCTGCCAGCTCGTCGGCGGCTGTACGTCCGCCTGTGGCGGTCGGTGGCGGTGGCAGCTCACGCGGGACGCTCGATCGACCTGGCCCAGCCAGCCGCCCCCGCGGTTAGGCCTGGTTCGGCGGACTTGGGCCACACTTCACCGCGCGTCGCGGACCGGTGGAAACGGGGGAATAGCGACCGGTGGAGACAGTCGCTTGCAGGATGCAGCTTCTCATCCCCGCTCTTCCTTGTCCTTTTTCCACGCTGGCATGGCTGGCTAGTTCCGCACCCCGGGGCGCGCGTCGCTATCGCTTTACAGTACCAGACTTCGTCGTCGTCGTCTTCTCCCGCGATCCGTGCTATTCGTTGACCGCGCATGGCCTGCGTACATACTAATTAATGGAGGAGTACCTTTCCACCCTACACGCATACTATAAAATATGTACTTACGCCAGTGAATAATTTCATTGCATTGTTTCTTCGATACTGCCACGCTACGTAAAATGAACCGAAACTCTAATGAACACCCTCTCTCTCTCGATGCAAAGTTCATTCTATAATTTTATAAATATTTAAGTCTATGACTCATACAGAGCTAGTAATCGTGCCAAGAGAGTTTCATTCCTATGACACTTATTTATTCCCTCTTTTCTCAAATATAGTATCATATCATCGAAAGTGCCTATATGACAACCTATTTACTGCAAATGAAACCCATTTAAAACTCCCACCGAGAGTAGTCTTAAAGCTGGGTGCTTTAATTTTTGAAGCATGCTGTCTTTCTTGAACATGGTGTTGGAAAAAGGATTATGGAAAAAAAAGGATATTATTAGCTAATTGTACAAAGGTCGATTGTGTGTTGATACCTTGATAGTTCATATATACCCGCTGATTTATATGTAGGGGTGGTTTTATTCCGTTGAAAAAGCAACGTATTACGTTGCTTTCTTGAGCTTTCCTTAATTGGCACGGGCATGATTTAAGTGTTGGAATGTGCCCTCTGTTTCTAGGTGAGGTTTATTCGAACCTATATAGAAACATAAAGCACCAAACAACGATATTCAACTCACCGACTATTTGGGATCTAAGGGCGATGCATACACCAGATATGCTATCCTAAGGGCGATATGTGTATATTAGACATTGCTCGGGCATCAATATGTGCACTGAGTGATCCTTGAAAAATATTAAAACACACGGATGACTTGCCATGTCATCATTAAAGAATCACCAAAGATTTTAACATGTATCACCTTCATGGATTGAGATATTCTCAAGCCGAACGAGGGAATTTGCATTCGGATTGAATGATGGTGCAGAAATAGTTTAATTGGCTTGATGTCTCGAACAACACCATTGTGAGGAATAATTATATATATATATATACACGCCAACACCTTGGCCTTCTTTAGTTTGCAAGAAGATTACTAGCTTATACTATTGCCATATATGCATGAGGTAAATTTAAAACACACACACATACTATGCACCACCGGTTAAAGCCACCTTTATTTTCTTTCGAACAGTCTAAAAGCCATCGAATTAAGAAATTGAATTTTGTGGAGGTCGATCTCTTCCCCGGCCTATAGCACAATTTAGTTAGGCTGGAAACAAAAGCGACGTAGCACCTCCCGGTCCGGTCCCGGGCAAGGCCTAATATAACGTAACGCGTGCACCTGCCAAACTCCCAAGTCAATGCGTGCCCGCCCCGTCGGCGACATGCATGCGACCTCCAGCCAAATTTAAATACCAAGCTGTGTATAATTATAAAACGGTAAAATAAAACCCCCTTGTATTATTGGATTGATTTGATCTTGAGAGGGAGAGCTTTACTCACTGCTACTACGTGCATGATATGCGTGCTGGATTGCAGCCACTCTATTACAATACTAACAATAATATATATGTATATATTTGAGTGCAGTGGATTTATTCTAGACAGTCTCCTAGTCCACATGCATGGAAGCAAGGCAAACTGCAGACAAGGCCAACCGCAACTGCAAACCATGCATTCTTTAACACCTTTACCTTATCATAAGCACGCGGTATGATGCATGTGCCTCGCCGTTGAAGTAGATCGAGCAGCACTACACACACACACACACACACACACACATATATATCAGGCTAGCAGCAGTATATATGTTTATATCAGGCGCTTAGCTAGCAGCAGCTTCGTTGGTTGTTTCTCGTTTGCCTTTGCGCCTTTTCCACGCTGTAAGGTTACATGCATGTGGATCGATCGGAATCACAGACGGTGGTGGCGCCACTCCGTCCGGTCCGGATCGATCTCATGCTGCCGTGTGCGTCCTCTCCTCGACTCGACTCCTCCTTATGATCCCTGGCTGCGCGGATCAAGCCGGCCGCCGGCCGGGTCCTCAAGTGAAACGCACATGCTTTTCATTGCCTAGCTGGCGGCCTGCCGCTCGATCGATCGCTATTTTTTTTTCTTTCTTAATTTGTCCACCGACACAACCCAGGGCTGTATCTGCTCACATGCACATCCACCATTTGCTAGCTATAATCATCCCTGTACGTAATTTAGCCCCGCCGACATCTCTGATTGGTGATTACTTGCGTCTCTTAATTTGGAATGAACAAATGAATGTAAGGTCAGCTCGCCGGTGGAGCGCGCCCTAAAGAGGTGTTTCTTCTCTGGCCGGCCGGCTTTACCCTCATGCCCCACTAAAATGGCTGCATCTGAAGCCTAGCTTACTACTAAAAATGGGTTTAATAAGAAAAAAAAAACAACTATTTGGAAGAAGCCAAGGAGTCAGATCCATTTTTTTCTTAGCTCCAGATTGTGTCTTGCCGTTTTTCTTGCTGGCCCTACAATTACTTTACCCCTTATCTTTCCGATTAATTACGAAACAGTGGCACCTGCCCCGCGGGGAACACTGATGTTTATTGTTGGATCGGAGGAATTTGCAAAGCTATAGCACACAGGAACTCGTGCAAAAGTATGATAGGCTTATAGTAACTCTGCTAATAAGATATTAGTCTTATATTAGATGAAGTGCCATGATGCAACTGGTAGTCAGGTACGTGAACGTACGTCCTACAATTTGGGACCTCTGCTACCTCACCAACCGGAAGTTGCTGTGAAGCGTGAATGTGATGTGAGAAAAAAATGAATCGATCAGGTCCCACAAACAGCAGACACTGAAGGCTACTACTGCCGATGACGATATGCCCGCCCGATCGATCGAACAAACAGCACGGCCACTGCATGATTGATTTGGAAAATCATCAAGTCGTCAACAAAGCGTGTGACGTACTCGTATTAGCAGTTCCAACAGCATGTGACTGTCCGCGTCAACGAAAATTGAAAAGGCTCCTGGCTGGTGCATCTGTGGCCCAAATTGAAAGGCCCAATAGATCGTGTTGTTTCGACCAACCGGACGATGGCTCATCTAATGGGCCCTCGTTCATAGACGCATATATATATATACACACACACACACATGGATGATAGGCGTATGATACCAGCAGCCAGCAGGGCTCAGGGATCAAACAAATTTGTCAACCTTTTGCTCGTATAATAAATAAAAGGCAGCCATTACGTAGGTTTCAAGATACATTCACTTTGGTCCTGCCGGACAACACTGCAACAAAATTAACAGATGACCGCAAAAAGCAACTCCGCGTTCTCGATAACGCAGCAGAGAATCTAGCTACCATCTCATAATCTACCGTCTCATAACAGCCAAGTCTCGGTAGGTATCTCATTTCACTATTTTCAAGGCTGACATATCGGCTTTGCAAATTTAGATTAACAAATGAAACAGATTTTCTCTGTGGGACAAGTGGACTCTATTAAATGGCCCCTTACTAGCAAGGGGTTGTTTAGTGTTCAATCAATGTATAAAGAGTAGTAAACCATATGGCAATGCCTCAAAATAAAGCCCTTTGAAAGATTAAGGTTCCCCTAAAAATTAAAGTTTTTATTTGGTTTTTAATAAAAGGATTGATTTTAACAAAAGACAATCTTCTAAAACAAAATTAGAAAAGAGATGAAAAGTGTTGTTTTTGTAACAACAAAGAGACCATCCAACGTCTATTTTTTGAGTGCCATGTAGCATGTGTTTATTTGGAGGATTGCTCACATTGGCTTTGGTTTACAACCACCAAGAGATATGACTAGTTTTTTTTTTTTCTCAAATATGGTTACACATAGACTCAAAGTTGCAACCTCAAATTCGAGTAGGGGCGAGCGCAATATTCTTGGTCTACGTGGTTGACCATAAATGATCGCGTGGACGGCGATGAAAGTGGATGCGGAGGATCGCACGTTTTTTGTGGGAGCACCGTTGCTGTAACAGTAATCTGAGTCTGGGCACTGTTCATCTACAGGATTTTGTAGGATGAGCGTTGGCATACAGGAAAGTAATGGTTAGATTCCTTTATCTAAAAAATGACAAGCTCTAGCAATTAATGTATACATGGTGTTGTGGATCAATTGTACCATATGTTTTATGTAGGTACACTTAATGTTCAATTGTTTTCTATGGTACATATTCTTGTTCAAATGACAATGAACTGAATCCTATCACACTCAGAATTCTGCAACAATTACTTGACAAACTAATTTTAGCGGAGACAAAATAAATAAAACAGTACGCTGTATGTAAAAAAAAAATCTGACAAAAAACATAGAAAGCATTAGTGTAAGTGAGTCTAGCCCTTTACTGGGTTTTGGATGATTGAATGACCACACGATTAAAGGACTAATCATTTGCTAAGTGTTGAACATGTAAATTATTATATGCAAACTTGATGGTGTTCTATATTGTGTTAAAATGAAATCCAAGCAATGGCTTATGTATTATGGGGCATCTATGGTTCATATGAAAGCAAACATATTTGAGTTGGTATATGAGACATGAGATCTTATATATGGAATGGTCTCATTTAAAGAGCTGCTACTATATCAATATTAATGAAGATGTTTTCACTTAATGGAATTCAATGTATCCTTATTGTTGACTTAAATCATGGTATGACTTGGATTGGCTTGTGAGGGTGGAGATAGCAAGAAAATGGCTTCGAAGGACCAAGTGTAGGTGAAGGGAAAGCGATGGCTTAGGCGTCGAAGGATCATGGCTGTGGTGAAGAAGAAAGTACTTGCATTTAGTCATGCCACTAATCAAGCTGAAGGAGGTTATATTGTGAGAAGAATCAAATCATTGTTCGATCATTTGATGAAAGTGACTTGGTGCATTGGACTTGGTGCATTGGATTCATTCATATTTATGAAATTGGACCAAGTCACATTCTCAAGATGGCTATGCTCAAGCAACAATCAAAATGGACATGTTGGCATTCACTATTGATGAAGATTGAAAGATGTGGCATGTGGCTGAAACAAGATTAACTCAAGTGAAGTAGATTTGTTTACATTTATTCTTTAGTTAATAGGCTTCCCATAATATTAAGAGGGATGTAACATGACGATAGATGTTTTCATAAGTGCTCAAGCCAGCCCATGTGAGAATAGAGAAAAGAGTACCATGTGGTCTAACTCGAGTGTGTTGTGGGTGGTAATACTGGACATGTCCTATAAGCCTGCCAGACATGTCCTATATTTCCTCTATACTCAGTTGTGTATGAGAACTTCTGGGTTATGAGCTCTGAATTTTTGAGGAAGGGTGCTATGTCTCATTCATGATTTTGGCGAAATAGTCCTATAGACATGTCCGGTAGGCCTACCAGACATGTCCGGTATGCACGACTAGATCCCGATGGCTACAAATTGGCTAGTTATGCAAATGGGCTATGAATACCCCCAAGCCTCCACCTTTGGAGGCTACTGATCCTATTGACTTCCATACATGTTTTTGAGCCTTGAGAACACTCTTCAACCCTCTCTTAGTGAGTTTGTGATCCAAATTGCAAAGTCTATTTCGTGGGTTGAGAGAAATTCAAAATTGAGAGCAAAACTATTCTTGAGCACTTATGGCATTCATCAATCTCATGATTCACATTTATTTCTCTTGAAGCTTGCACCTAGACAATATAGGAGTTGCCAGAGAGCAACTAACGGTTGTGGTGTGGCTCAGCAAGTTTGTGAAAGCTTTGATTTCGCCTCTGCAAGGGAATGAATCAAAGAAAAGGAGTTGGAAAATACTCCAGCTAGGGTGACCTTTGTGGTATCCTCTAGGGCGGACCATTGGGTTGCCTGTTGCCTCCTCAACAGAGATTAGGACTTGAGGAAGTCTAAACTTCCGTAAAACCAATATCATGTCCTTATATTCCATTTGATATTTGTTTTTCTTCGATCTCCGTGGTTTGTGCTTGCTTGTTTGTAGGTTAATCTGTGTTTCATATCCCATAGAAGGTTCCTGCAGCTTGGATTGAGGATTGAAATCAGAGGTAGCAGGATTGGAGTTTGGGCTGCATAGTTTAATTGTGAATACTAGACATGTCCTATATGAACAGTCTGCTGAAATTATTTATTTGCTGCTCTTATCT
The DNA here is from genome assembly GCA_023333625.1 of Bothriochloa decipiens. Classification (NCBI taxonomy): domain Eukaryota; kingdom Viridiplantae; phylum Streptophyta; class Magnoliopsida; order Poales; family Poaceae; genus Bothriochloa; species Bothriochloa decipiens. Next base: position 36,129,614 of record CM041628.1, on the reverse strand, counting down.
TTTGTGTTGTTTGTCTTGGGCTCCTAGGCTTATTTAGTATATTTCATATACTTTGCGGCTTACCGAAGAGGGGTTCTATTACTCTGATTTGGAGTTTCCTTTTAGAAACTCCTCTTCTAACCGTTTCCGCATTTTAAGGTGTTGATTTTCATAAAAGCCCATTCGCCCCCCTTTAGGTAGCATCCTAGTGTCCTTTCAATTAGTCCATGTGTTTTTAGTTATTGGAAATAATAAGATTGACAAATACAGTGCTACAAAAACAATCCTGTTAGGCAAAACAATGAACAGTTGGTGGATATTAGAAAAATGCAGCAGCAAACAAGCTTAACTGACAAATTTAGTTCACGGCAAAGACGGTATGGCACCTGCGCGCTCGTTTGGTTTGAGAGTAGCCGTATCACAGTGATGTCGCTGGACTCGACGTGGTGTCCATGGCGAAGGCTATGGCTGGGTTTAGGGTTTAGGGGTGCCCTAGGCTGAGGTTGCCTCGTCGACCACGATTCCCTGCCCACCCACGGAGAGGTCCAACAACATGACGTGTAGAAGGTGCCCATGCGCAAGTTGCGGAGGAGGGGCCTCATCGTGGTGTTCGCCTCGGCAGCGCCATCGCTGAACTAGAACGTGGATGAAGTAGGGGAGAAGGTGGGGGCAGAGATCTTGGTGGTGGATCCATGGCCGGTGGATCTGACGCCGTGCCCTAGCTCGACAGGGTGGCGGACGAGTCCGACGGGGCTGCCGAAGGGGGCGAGAAGAAGGCTGAGGCGTGGGAGTATTCCGCTTGGTGTGGGAAGATGGCGAAGTCACCCGGCGCGGGCGGAGGCGTGCGCATGGGATCAGGAGGATGAAACGACTTGGCCTTCCCCAATGGCCGTTTCATGCAGTCACCGAGAGCTAGGAAACAACCTGAATAGTTTCACCATGATGACTTCCCTTCTCTCTCCTTCCCATTTCATAAAAGTTTCTCTTTTTCTGAAGTGTCACCCTATATACAAAATATGCATGACACACTTATGAAATGGCCACTGAAATTGGCCTAATAGATGTACCGATGTAACACCCTAAAATTTACATGGTTTAAAAATAGTTAAATTGATTTAATTATGTAATTTTGTGAGTATTTAACCTAGAAGAAATAATAATTTTTTATAAAAATAAAATCAATTATAGGGCAAGAAGCATGTGTGTGCATTCATGCTGCTGCATGATTTTTATTGTGATGCTTGGTTTTTGTTGAGTTTGTTTTGGATTTCAAAACCCATTCAAAAAATTACTTGAAAATCTATTCATATAAAGGAAAAAGAATTCCTTCCCTCTCCCCCTCCTTTCTTCCTTTCTGGCCCAAGAAGGCCCAGTTGTCCTGCACTCCCTTTCTCCTTTTCTTTGGCCCGCTGGCCTTTTTCCTCCACCATGGCTCGTTCGGCCTCTTCTTGGGCCGGTCCAGCAAGGCAAGCAGGCTGCCCGCGCCTCCCTCTTCTCCTTGGCCGGCTCACACCCCAGCCCCGTGTCTTGTGTCGTTGACAGATGGGACCCACCCCATCATCGTCCACCTCGAGTCCGAGTAGGACTCTGCCATGTCGGAGTCCGCCTCAAACTCGACACCTCCCGTCCTCCCATGCACCCAAGCAAACCCGAGCATAAAAAGGGAGCCCGCGTGCCGCCTTTGCCTCTTATCAAACCCTCACGCAAGCAGCCGTTGCGCCGAGCTCGAGCTACAGCCGCTACAACCCTAGCCGCCACCTCCAACTTTGATTCCACCGATTCGAAGTCGCACCACCTTCATCAACTCGACGCCGGGTTTCTCCTCGTTCTAACGAACTCGCTGACCTCTTCTTCCCCAATTGTTGTGCTCTATTCTAATCGCAATACCTCACCAAACATTCACAGGGAGCTCGTCGCCGCCGTCGCTCGTCTCCAGCTCGCCTCCATCCGCTCCAGTCCTCGGTTTCGAGTTGGGTGAGTCCGCGTTGAGCTTCTCTTTTGATTGGTCAAGGTTCCAAGCCAAACTGAAGCCTCTAGGGCCAATTCCAATTGCGCCGGCGAGCTACGATGCCGCCGGCCATGGCCGACCGCCGCGGGGGTCATCTTCCCCGGTGAGCCGCTTCCTCTCTCTTCCGTCCGATCTAATCTAGACCATTGATTCCAGATCCAACGACCCAGGCAGCCCCGTACCCCTTCGGGTGGTAGTTTTGCTGAAAACCCCCTGATCTTTTGTCTATTTAATTAAGAATCCCTGGCCAGGTGGATAATTCATATTTTCCAGATTTATTTTATTTCGAAAGATCCTATCTATTTACAGTTTAGTCGCTACTCTTATTTTCCTCATAACTTCTTCGTTTTTAGTCCAAACCGATCCGTTCAAGTTGCGTTAGATTCATAATTTCATAATCTACATGTTAGTACCACTGTTAGATCTATTTTCAACTGTTTAAATTCCAGGTTAGATTTAATCTATTATTTTACAAAAGAAAATGTTGTAAAATTCATAACTTTCTCGTTATAGCTTCGATTTTAGTGATCTTTACGTCTGTGTGATCGTAGCAATGTGTAGATTGGTTTTATAAACTTTTCTCATACTGTTTTGTTGATATGGTGTACTGTTCTAATTGAATCTATTTGTTTGCCCATGTATGATTGCTCGTTGCCTGTGTGATGCTGATTGTTGATCGGGTATAGAGAGTGAGCCGTTCGTTAGAGATCAAGAGTTCTTCGACAACCGGGATCAGCAGGCTCAACAGGAGAGCTTTGATCAAGGCAAGTATAGTTGGGACCATCCTTGTTACTTATTCACTACACACTAAAATCATATGCATGTGTCTCTTTGCTACCCGGTTAAGATTCCCTAGTCTTGAATACCTGTTTAACTTGATAACTGGTTGCATATGGGTAGTTTATGCTAGTGCTTTATAACCATTATCTTGTAACTTGTTTAATGACTATGCAACTAATGAAAAGATGGTTTTCAATAAGATCCAAACTGTAAGTGATCATCCAGGACATAACGTACAACCATGGGGGCTATATGGCTCTGGCTCTAGTTGTTTATAGGACATTTTCTAGGGAGTTAAAGGAACTGTGAGTTGGATATAGGGCTGCCTCTTCATTATGTGTTATAACTGGGATGTGCCATTCTGGGAGAGGGGTTTTCTATATTCGATGACCCTACGGCCCTAGCTTGTTAGACGAACCTATGAGTGACTTTATATGGTTTACGGTGTTTTGGGCCTTGCAAACCCATGCATTTGGAAATCATAACCCGTAGTGAAAGTGTACACCTCTGCACAATAGGGTGATGAAATCACACCGACATGCGGATGAAGAGCGTTATGCTAATCGCGATAACATTTGTAACCTCGACTTTCCTATACATATTACTAGAAAAGACAATACGTGAAGTGTTAAAATACACTTCGCCCCTACACTACACTTCTTCTCGACCCGATAGATGTTATGATTGAACTTTTGAGCGAAGCCGTCACGCCGTCTTCACTGAGCTCAGGATGTTACGCAATGCCGCTTTTGTTTCTTAACCTGAAAAGGGTAAAATTAGCATGCGAAGCCCAAAATAAGATGTGCGAAGTCGCCACATCACCTTCGCTGCTCATTGTTCTCTTTTTTATATCATTCGACCAAAAGTTTATTTTCCACTCCAAAGTTTGGGCAAGATGTCACCGTGTCAAAGTTGTTCCCCAACAGTAGCCCCTCACGGGCGAAGGCCTACTCCAAAGGTCAGAATCCCACAAAGTTTATTTAAACTTTGTCCTAGGAAACATCGTCCAAACTTTGGAGTTGGCCGCCTTGAAATTTGAAATTCCAATGGCTAGTTTGTCTATATAACTAACGACTGTTAGGTTTGACCAGAGTTGGCTATATATAGCGGTGCCCCCCTGGGGGTGTCATTTTTAGAAGAGGGGGAACTCGGTTGAATTTTTTCTTGGACGCGAAGTCGATGAGAAATTTCTTGTTTGGTTTTTCTCAATCTTGATTTCTTGGCTCGTCTTTGGTTGGGTTTCTTTGCAAAGAGGATCTTCTAACTTCACTAAGGTATGTTTCTCTAATTTGGTTTGAAGTTATTATCATGTGGTTTTATTTTCTAAACTTTGTTTTACTTTCTTTGTAGATGTCTTCGCAAGATTAGCAAGAACAATTCATTCTCAAGAAAGCTCTAAAGCCGTTGATGATAAGTCACAGCTGGAGTTCGATGAAGACAATCTTGATGATGTCGATGCTTCAGTTGAAGACTTGGTGAAAGATGATGATGGTCGTACTTTGACCTTCTGCCAAACTTTGTTTGATCAAGATTGTCTTGACGAAATGGTTAGGTTGTGGATTGTTGATTGTGATTCTGCGAGAGTTCCTGATCCTGATGAGACAAATCCTCATCCAGAACCTAACGAGTGCATTGTGTATCGGGATCTTTTCTCTACTGGGCTTCGATTCCCCTGCCAAGATTTTATTGAGGATGTGTTGAAGGCTTTTAAGATTCAGATGCATCATTTGACTCCCAATGGTGTGGTCAGGATGTCGTAGTTTGTTTGGGATGTCAAAACTTTGGAAGCAAATCTGAGTATTGCCACTTTTTGTGAACTATTTGAGATGCATACTCAGTACAAGACTTTCATGCTTGACAACTGATTGATCACTAAATATTTTGGTTGCTATAGTTTTAAGATAGCTCACAATGCTATTCAAATTTCTCTGGCTACAAAGAACAAATGGGGAGATGGTGAGTGGTCTAGGTACTGGTTCTATCATAAGTTACCTATGGTCAAAGAGAAGCATCCTATGACCAAAAAGATGGTAAAGAAATATCCTCTTGCAGCTAAAATGGTTATCGAAGATTTTGACTGTGCTCCATCTTTTCCTCCCACTCTTGTCTCGAAGTCTGTTGTTAAAGCTTTTAAGATGATAGCTTCGCTGCATTGTGCTTGACATATTTTTGAAGAATATGCTGTTGCCAGAATTTGGCCACTTAAGAAAGGTTGGTCTTTCTTGTGTTTTTACCCAAAGAAATCTGTGGGATTAATTACAAATATCCAGATAGGGATTTTTGTTGCCCGAATAAGTTTGCTTCAGATGAGGAGTTTGTTAAGTCTGTTGAGAGTAGAGTGGATGATTTGTTGGGGAAATATTTGTAGAGTGAGAAAGACAACATTGATAAGATTATTGGTTCGGAATATAAACGATTGAACAGGGTTTTTGAGGTTGCGAAGATTGAGTATCATGAGAGGCCTCCTCCTGCTGATAGCCGTGAAAAGAAACAAGGTAAAAAGAAGGAAGCTGCTGCTCAGGCCAAGGGGAAAAATAAACATAAGGCTGTTGTAGGTGCTATTAAAGTTGTTGCGAAGAAAAGTAAGAAGAGTCCGACAATGATGCTTGATGAAGAGGAGCTTGATGCTATTTTAGAGCAGACTTTAGATAAGGATGGTAATGTTGTTTTTGATGTGGTTGGTACTGGTGAAGGTGTTGATGGTGGTGGCGAAGTTGGTATTGGTGTAGAGAAAACTCTTGATGGCTCTAGGATCTCGGCATCTCAGCATGTTGATGATGAGGTGAGAAAAATTAGTTTGGTTTTTTCTTCTAACGGTTTGACTCCACCTTTACCTACTCTGTTTAACGACAATTTGCAGAATTTGCAATCTCATGATGGTGCTGCTTCTAATTTTGATGAAGATATTACTGGTGTTGGAAAGACTTCTGAAAATGAAGTTGTTTTTGAAGATTATCAAAAAACTACTGGGCCGGCTTCGCCAAGATTCGATTATGAGACTCTCAAGTTTGGTCCTCCCAACTTTGCAGGTAAATCTCCTTTGCATACTAGTCCTCTTATTGCTGTTGAAGGCGAAGGTGAAGCCGTCGTTGGGGGCAAGAAAGTTTTTGATGATAGTGATGAAGAAGTTTTTGATGATGAAATGAATGAAGAACAGTTGAATCGTCTGTGTAGTTCAACTATAAATATTGAAACTGGTGAAAAAGTCTAGTGTGATTTAGGCGAACGTGTTTCTACTAGTGAGTGTGTTTTTGCGATCTATTTTTCTCTTTTTTCCGTTGTTCTTTAATTTTGTTTGTGACTTGTTGCTTCAGAGACTATCTTTCCTGATGCCCCATGCTCTCCGCGCAAAAATGTGGAGGTTGGAAGGATGAAACAAGTTCTCCAGGATCCGCCTACTCCTGCTGCACCTGCTGCTACTGCTGGTAGTGCTGATTTGACTGATGCTATGAAACGTTCTTTAGAATTTTGTCAAGAACGTGGAGTTGGTTTGGATTGCTTTAAGTTTGTTGGAATTGGAGCTGAGAAAATGCGAGTTATACCTCAAAGTTCTGAGGTTCAACTCTCCAAGTGCATTGATGAGGCTTACATTGTTTCTGATGCAGAACTTGAGATTTCAAAGAAACCTCTGCTTGAAGTTACTGATGCTGGTTTGTCTATGATGTATAAGGGTTCTATTTTGATGAGGGGTTTGCAGATTGTCCTGGAAGAAAAGGAAAAGGATCTTGCTATTCACGAAAAAATTATCAGCTTGAAATTGCGAATTTGAAGAAATAGTTGGATGAGAAGGAGAAAGAGAGACCTAATATGGTTGATTCTCATAATGTTTTAGATGGCAAGCTTATTAGTGCCCTTGCTCATGTTGAAGAGAAGGATGAGCAGTGTAAGAAGATTCTGGAGGAAAATGAAAAGATTAAAGAAAGTATGAAATGCATGGAAAGAAAGGTTAAGGAACAAGATAAATTTTCTTTGACAAGTGTAATCGAATTTAGGAACTTTGTTTTGAATGGTATGATAAATTTGGAGCTAGGCACGAGGAAAAATGCTAGGAGCTTGGTGATCTTGATAGTTTCTTTAGCTGGCTGTGTTGTCAATATGAAAATTTATGTCAAGTTATGGAAACTACGATTGACTGGTGTTTTTTATTCTGCACATGCCCTCTTTCATTTGATGAGGCAGAGCCAAGATCCTTTGTTCAACCAACTATGTGATGATGGATACAAGTTTCCAGCGGTGGGAAATTTGACTAATGTTAACAAAGCAAGTCAAGTGCTATGCAACTAGTTTCTTGATCAATATTGGAAATCTAGAGGTCACACACACTGCTTTGATAGGGCGAGGGAAAGTTACAAAGGGTAAATTCTTGGTTATTCTTTTCCATGCTATTGCTTGCTTGTTTTTAAGTTTTTGTTCTAATTTGATTTCTTGTTTCCTTATAGCAAATTACAAAAGAAATGGAGGCTGCCCAGAAAGAAGCCAAGGAGATTGCGAGCAAGGAGGCGGAGGCTAAAAGTCAAGGTGGTGCTGAGACAAGCAATGTCAGTGGTGGCAATGTTTAGATTTTAGTTTTTACTTTTGCGAGGGAGAGAGTTGAAACTTGTGATCTATGAGTTATTGATCTTGTAAGATGAATATTTTGAAGTCGTTTAACCATTGTCCATCCTGCGCAGGTTCCTCACGCTGAGCCTGTGTAGGATGTTGAAGAAGTTATCCCTCTAATGATGTGTAAAAATGATTTCGTGTTTGAGCCATCTAAATTTTATGATTTTCACATGAAGAATGATGGGTGTGGTATTGATGATTTTCTTGCTCGTAAGTTTTTGCCTGAAGTCTTTTTGTTTTAGACTGGAAAATCTGTCTTACAAATTATTTTGTAGACGTGAATAAGTGGTACTGTGGTATCAAATCTCCCAATTGTCAGGTGTTTGATTTCATGAACTTTGCTTAGGTAAAGAATATAATTTTTCTGCTCTTTATGTTTATTATGTATTTTGAATGCTTGCGGTGATGTTCTTGTATTGTCTCTAGTCCTCGGGATCAAGTGCTTCTCCGACATATGTTGGCAAAGATGTTTTGCGCTACGAAGCTGACGAAACTATTAATGAGGTTGTCAACGATATTATTGACAATGTTGCTGAGGTAGTTAGCTCTGAAGAATGTTGAGTTGTAAAGTTTCGGTATGTAGGTCTCAAACAAATTGTACTAATGTATGTTGTTTATCGCGAAGTGTATGTGTTTTGCTTCGCTTATGTTGATGAATAAATGTACGAATGAATACATTTTTGGATATGAAATTTTTTCCTACCGGACTCTGAGAATATAGCTCTTTTTTTCATCTTGGCGAGTTTTGGTCGAAAAGATTTGCCTTAGCAAATTTTGAAACACCGTCCCTTCTTTTTCGTTTGAAGTTGACGTGTAAACTTCGCTTGGAGGCTTCAAATATTTTCTCTTTAGTGAAATTTAGTCGAGAAATTTGCCTTGCAAATTTTGAAATGCCGTCCCTTCTTTTTTGTTTGAAGTGGATGCGTAAACTTCGTTTAGAGGCTTGAAATATTTTCACCTTAGTGAAATTTAGTCAAGAAATTTGCGTTGGCAATTTTTGAGACGTCGTCCCTTCTTTTTCATTCAAAGTGGACGCGTAAACTTCGCTTAGAAACTTAAAATATTTTCACCTTAGTGAAATTTAGTTGAGAAATTTGCCTTGGCAAAATTTTGAAAACGCCGTCCCTTCTTTTTCATTCGAAGTGGACGCGTAAACTTCGCTTAGAATCTTGAAATATTTTTACCTTAATGAAATTTAATCGAGAAATTTGCCTTGGAAAATTTTGAAACGTCGTCCCTTCTTTTTCGTTCGAAGTGGACGCGTAAACTTCGCTTAGAAGCTTGAAATATTTTCACCCTAGTGAAATTTAGTCGAGAAATTTGCCTTGGCAAATTTTGAAATGCCGTCCCTTCTTTTTCGTTCAAAGTGGACGTGTAAACTTTTCTTGGGGGCTTGAAGGGATTTTGTTTAATCACATAAGTTAGCATTTTTTAAGTTTATTAAAAATGTTAATGCTAACTTACATTTTGTGATGTTTTTGCCGATATGTGAGTATATCTTGGATGTACTCTTTGGCACTTTGTTTTTTGATTAGGAAATGAAAGAGACTTTTCTTTGGGGAAACTACTTTTTTTATTTATATTTTATGAGATTTACAAATAGACTGCCTCGTTCAAAAACCACTCATCCCACGAAGGATTTTTCTTGAGTGAAAAAAGAGTGCAGCTCATTTATATTTTTAATCTTAAAATTTGCTGGGTAATAAAACTTTTACTTCTATTTTACAGAAAAGTAAACTACTCCTCTATTACTACCCTTAGCTATGGATAGTACTTGCGAAGTGTTTGTATGTTCCAATTTTGACTAAGTTCTTCACCTTTGCAAATTGGCTAAGTGATATGCTCCTTCTTTGTTTGTTCTTGTGATGATGAAGGGACCTTCCCACTTCTGTTGAAACTTTCCAACTGTGTCTTCGTTCCTTTTTCTTTTGAGGATGAAATCACCCAGCGCTAACTCTCTTGGCTTGACTTTCTTGTTATACTACTTTTTTGTTTCAAGTTGGTACTTCTTGTTCTCAAGCGCTTCGTTTCTTTCTTCTTTGAGAAAATCTTTTCTTGTTTGTCGACCTTCTTCTGTGATCATTTATACATTTGTTCTTGGTCCTTCAAACTTTATTTCTTTAGGAGTCATGGCTTCATCTCCGTATAAGAGCTTGAATGGAGAGAAGTCTCTTAGCCTTGGCTTTGAAGTGTTGTGAGACCAGATTACTCTTGGTAATTCATCCACCCATTTTTCTTTTCTTAAGTTTGTTAAGAACTTTGATATCCCTGTGCAAATTATGCCATTTGCCCTTTCTACTACTCCATTTGACTATACGTGCCTTACTAATGCAAAATAAAGTTTGATTCCCATTGAGTGGTAATATTGTTTGAAGTCTTCACTGTCGAATTGGGTTTCATTGTCTACTGTGATGTGTCTTGGAGTTCCAAATCTACATATGATGTTTTGCCATAGAAATTTTTTCATTGTGTGGGAGGATATGTTCGTAATTGGCTTCGCCTCAATCCACTTGATGAAATATTCAACTGCTACTACTGCATATTGATAGTTGCCTTGAGCTAGAGGTAGCTTCCCAATTATATCGATGCCCCATCTTGTTAATGGCCATGTTGGTTCAATTTGTTGTAATGTTGTTCCCAGTGCGTTGACTTTGCTTCCTGCTATTTGACAGTTGTGGCAAGTTTTTATTATTTCTTTGTTGTCACTCTAAGCTCTTGGCCAATAGAATCCTTGTTTAAGGCTTTCCAAACTATTGATCTAGCCCCCAGCATGGCTGCCGCAAATTCCTTTATGAATTTCTTTCAGTAGATCTTTTCCATCTTGTCTTGAAATGCACTTTAGCAATGGTTGGCAGATCCTTCTTTGTATAGTTCTTCATTGATGATTTTATAGCTTCTTGTTTTCTACTTCATTCTTATTTCATCAGCTTCATTCTCTGGCTCATAGAACCCTCTTATGAATGCCATGATGGGTGCCCTCTAGTCTTTGCTTTCAATGATGTGTATTTCTCTTGCCTGCTCAATCTTTGATTTTGTTGAGGCTTCGGTTATTATTTGAAAGAATACTTCTGGAGGTAACTCTATTTTTTGTGTGGCAACTTTTACAATTTTGTCTGCATCCATGTTGTCATTCCTTGAGATATTTTTCACTGTGAATCCAGCGAAGTGTTTTTCTTGGTCTCTTAAGAGTTGGAGATACTTCGCTAACTCTAGGTCTCTTGCTTTGTAATTTTTCTCAATATGACCTGCTACTTTGTGAATCTATCTTTATTATCAACTTTTGAATTCCTATTGTCTTTGTCTTATGGAGCCCTAGCAATACTGCTTCATATTCTGTGATATTATTTGTGCACTGGAATTCTGGTCTTGCAGCATATTTTAACTTGACTCTGGATGGTGAAGTTATGACTGCTGCTGCTCCCACTCCAGCGAAGCCCCAAGCGCCATCACAATATATTGTCCATTCCGGCTGTTCTATTTCTTTTTGCTGGTGTTTTATTGGCGTCCAATTTGCTACGAAGTCAGCTAGTACTTGGGACTTTATCGCTGTTCTTTTTTCAAATCGGATGAAGTATTATGATAACTCAGCTGCCCACTTTCCTAGTCTTCCTGAGGATTTACAGCCTTGTAATACCTCTTTGAGTGGTTGATTTATTGGAATTTTGATTTTGTGGGCTTGGAAGTAGTGCTTCAATTTTATTGATGCCATGAGTACTGCGTATACTATCTTCTCAATTTCTGAGTAGAAGATTTTTGAGCCTGACAATGCTTCTGATGCGAAGTATACTGATACTTGTTTCTTTGAGTGATCATTCTCTTCTTCTTGTATCAATACTGCACTATTCGTTTGCTGATACATACAGTAGTAAATCTGCTGTTGGATTTGGTGTTGCTAGAGTTGTTGGGTTTGATAAATGCCTCTTTATTTCTTCAAATGCCTCTTGCTGGGTGAAGCCACACTTGAAATTTTCTTTCTTACCTTTTAAGGCTTGAAATAATGGTAGATTTCACTCGGCTGATTTTGATATGAATATGTTTAGCGAAGCCAATCTTCCTGCTAATTTTTGGATGTCTTTGATGTTTCTTGGGACTTCCATGTTTAGTATTGCCCTTACCTTCTTTGGATTCGGATCTATGCCCTTTGCTGAAACAATGCAGCCTAGGATTTTGTTGGTTTGGACTCCAAAAGTGTATTTTTCTGGGTTGAGCTTCAAATTTGCCTTTTTGAGATTTGAAAAGGTTTCTTGGAGGTGTTCGATGTGATGCTCTCTTTTCTTTCTTTTAACCACTAAATCGTCGGTGTAGGCGAGTAGATTTTGTGAGATTTGATCCTTCAAGACTGCTGAGGTCATTCTGATGAAGGTCGTGGCTGAGGTCATTCTTTGGAGGCAATATGTTCTAAATGGTGTAATGAAACTTGTGAATTCTTCGTCTTCTTTTTTCATCTAGATTTGATGATAGCCTAAACAACAATAGAGGAAGCTTAACATTTCACTACCTGCTGCTTGGTCTACTAATGTGTCTATTCTTGGCAAAGGAAAGTTGTCTTTTGGGCATGCTTTGTTGAGATCTGTGAAATCTATGCACATTCTCCACTTTTTGTTCTTCTTTTGTACCATGACTATATTTGCCAGCCAGGTTGTGAATTGTACTTCCCTTATAACTTTTGTGTCGAAAAGTCTTTGAACTTCAGCCTTCGCAGTTTGAGTTCTGTCTTCAGACAACTTTTTGAGTTTCTGTTTCTTTGGTCTGAAATTGGGGTTGATGTTTAATTTGTGTTCAATGACTTCTCTGCTTACACCTCCAAGATCTTATGCTGACCAAGCGAAGATATCTTTGTTTCTTCGCAGTAGTTGTATGAGCTTCGTTTCTTCCTTTTCTGTTAGATTTGTGCCAATTGTGACTTGTCTTTCTGGCACTAGTGGATCAAGTGGTACTCTTTTTATGTCTTCGCATTGTTGTGCTTTTTCTTGTGGCTTGGCATTTTTAGTTTCGAGCTCATCTTCGTCTTCTTCTTTTATGACATGGATATTCTTCAAGGCTAGGCTTGAATCTCTTTCTATATTTCTTTCTTCTGTTTGGTCTCCGAAGATGGTTATGATGCCATTGATTCCTAGCATTTTCTTGCATAAGTATGAATAGCTGATTATTGCTTCGAATGCGTTTAGGCTTCCCCTTCCAAAACTTGCATTGTATTGGCTATGCATTTCAACTACGTCAAATGCAATTTGCTATGTTCTTGCATTGTTTACTGTTCTGAAAAATACTGGTAAGATTATTCTGCCAACTGAATTTATTCTTTTTCTGCCGAAGCCAACTAGTGGATGTTCTGCTTTTCCTAGGTTTTTTCTATCAATTTTCATTGCATCTAATGTTGATGTGAATATGATGTCAGTGGAGCTGCCTCCATCTACTAAGATTTCTGAAACTGCCCATCCTTCAATGTTTGCCTCTATTACCATTGCATCCATGTGTGGGTATTCTTTTAATTTTAAATCTTGGTCTAAAAATGTGATAGGAAGGTGAGACCATCTTGTTTTCTTGAATGGGCTTTGGATTGCGATTGAGTTGACTCTGCTGAAATAGTTTATTCTTTTGTTTCTTATGTCAAGTTCTATACTATTACCTCCGGATATAGTTAAAATTCTTCCTTTGCTTGGTATCACTGCATTTCCATTGCTTGTTGATGCCGCTAGGGAGTTGTTGATATGCTGACTTTGGTGATTGCTATTTGCCACTGAGCTTGTGTTGACACCGTTTTTTGACACGTGTCAATATGGGCCGAAAACTGTGCCGATCGGCAAGGGAATGGTCCTTCTCCGGCATTGCTTCTGAGTTGCCAATGGATGATTGCCGATAAAGGACATGTTGATCTCGTACATTGCCGATGAAGCCAGAGGGCTGTTGCCGATGAAGCCAGAGGGCTGTTGCCGATAGAGGCATGGTTACCAATGGAAAGCAGAGCTGAAGGATGTGGAAAGCAGGTTTGAGTCATTATCGATGGGTTGCCGATGGAATCTATAGCAATGAGGAACGTGCCAATAGAGGTTTCATCGTAGAGCAATGGATAAGGAAACTGGCAATATTTATGCCATTATTTTAAATAATCTATTTTTGAGTCCGACCTTGGTACAAGTCGTTATTTTTATTCCTTAGAGATAAGACTTGTTTAGGTAATACTTTGTCGTGTCTGTTTAGGACTCATAGTATCAGGGTATAAATATGTACCGAGAGACAATGTAAATGGATATACAATCAAATACAACAAATCTATTACTTTTATCTACTTTTCAAGCAATTTACTTTTCGACGACTTCGTCACCAGTATCTTTTCCTTTTCAACGAGTTCTTTCAAGAATTGGCGGGCTGCATCAACTTGATCTCCGGCGACCTTGCAGGTTCCGCGTCTACCGAGCATGATTCAGGCTTTGACGTCCGGGCGTATCGCTGTCGTCTCGTCTGATCTGTTCAACAGTTATCGAATATCGTCTGAGCTTTGACGTCCGGGCGTATCGCTGTTGTCTCGTTCGGATCTTATTCAAATTTATCATCTTTGTCGATTAACAGGTCAAATCGACTGGCACGCCTTGATATCGAACCAGGGTATTAGTCCGGTGTGTTTGCAGATCTAACGCCTTTTTGCATCAACAGCTTTCTGGTTGAAAATTTTGCTGCTGATTTTGGCTCCACTGGTTTTGTGGACACATTGCTAGTGTTTGGCAGTTATAAATGGGCGGAGGTGGTGGCAGCATTTGTTGGTGATGCGCGATTGGCATGTAATTTGTTCTCTGCGGAGCTAGATGATTGACAACTTTCATTTACGAAGTTGCCCTGCTTTCTTCTTGCATTTCTTCTATACTTTTCTTTACTCTTGGACATATTTTCGATGTGTGACTGGCCCCTTAGCCATGTATGATGGAGTACATTTCTTCGGGCTTCAGTATTTTTCTTTCAAAGCCTCTGTCTTGGCTGTTGTAATTTCCCCTTTGCTGAAGGTTTTCTTTATAGCTCCTGTCATTTTAGAAGTTTCTTTGATTGTTTGAGAATTGACTTGAATTGTTGGCTTCGCTTGTATTGTTTATATGATTGACCCTCTGGATTGGTCTTCGCTCGACATTTGACATTCTTGGGTGTTGGAAGTTATTGTTTGGTCTTGGCATATTTCTCTCTTCATTTTCTTTAATTCTTTTTCTATAATCTTCGTCAGATTCACAACACTTTCTCATTTCTTCGTACAATTTTTCCACTGTGGTTGGCCTTTCTCTTTTGAAGTGTGAAGAAAGTTGGCCTGCTCGCAGTCCTTTGATTGCTGCTATGATGACAACTTGGTCTGGAATGTTTGGTATTTGTGCTTTTTCTTGTACAAATCTCTTGTAGTATGACTTAATGGCTCTTTTAGTTGTTGCTTGATGTTGAATAGATCATCGCTTGTGAGTTCAATTTTTTGCAGACCTTGAAAGTCGAGGAGCAGAGTTGTGCGAAGTTGCTCCTAGAATTTGATTGACCTTGGTTTTAGTGAGGAGTACCAATATTGTGCTGGTCCTCTTACTGCCGTAATAAGTGACTTCGCTAGTGTATTTGCGTCTCCTCCACTTGATGCAACTGCTGCTTCGAAACTCATCAAAAATTGCCGTGGATCTGACATGCCGTTGTAAGTTGGGATGATGTTGAATTTGAACCCTGCTGGTCACTTCACTAGCTGAATGTCAATTGACAGGGGTAATTCTGTATCAATTGTTGCAATTTGATTCTGATTTTCCTTGTGTTGGGTGATTTTGTTCGCTGAATTTGGGTCTTGTATCGTGACTTTGCTTTCATTCTCGATTTCTTCGTTGAGCTTTCTTATTTCAGCCTCTGCTTCTTTGATTCGTTGTCTTATGGATTTCTTTCTTGTTTTTGCTCTTGCCTCTTCTAGCTGCTTCATTTTGATGATAAGTTGGTCTTCGAGCTCCTTGAGCCTTCTTTCTTCATTCTAGACCTCCTTGTTTTGTTGTGTGCGTCTGTGTTTCGGTTTCTGTTTTATCTTCTTGTGCTAGGTCTTTGTCTTGGATAGTTGTGTCCTCAGCCAGAGCTGTCTTTTTTGCTGGGTCTTCCTATTTTGAGTTCGTGTGGTGGTCGTGGGTGCCTTTGATCACACAAATGGACGGCACCAGATGTTGGGTGATGAAATCACACCAACATGCGGATGAGAAGAGCGTTATGCTAATCGCGATAACATTTCAATCTGAACTGAAACTTTACAATTTAGGGGGTATTTATAGGGACCCCCGACTTCGTGGTCACAATAAAATTATAATTCTAACCTCGACTTTCCTATACATATGACTAGAAAAGACAATACGTGAATTGTTAAAATACACTTCGCCCCTACACTACGCTTCTTCCAAATGATCCTGGTCTTGATGTTGTTTCTCGACCCGATAGATGTTATGATTGAACTTTCAAGCGAAGCTGTCACGCCATCTTCACTGAGCTCAGGATGTTATGCGAACCCACTTTTGTTTCTTAACCTGAAAAGGGTAAAATTAGCATGCGAAGCCCAAAATAAGATGTGCGAAGTCGCCACGTCACCTTCGCTGCTCATTGTTCTCTTTTTTATATCATTTGACCAAAAGTTTATTTTCCACTCCAAAGTTTGGGCGAGATGTCGCCGTGTCAAAGTTGTTCCCCAACGTGAGCGACCTCCATTTCATTGTAGATAAGATGGTGCATCGTTATGAGTTTGTTGACCATATTTCTTAAACTAATGGAAGGGCCAAGAAACCAAAGGAAAACCGTTTTAGGGCCAAATAAGCAAGTATTTCAAGAAAATAAAAAAGACCAAGAAGCAACAGTTTTTTTACGAGAGCCATGGAAATAATTTTTTCTACAAACTTCTGTGCGGAGACGATCTGTAGTGTTGCAGAGCAGGGACAGGGATCGTTTCTGAGGACTTCGCTGCATGGACTTCGGCAACTTCAAGCTGCTCTCTGAGTTCTTCAGTTTCAGATGCTGGAGTCTGTTTTCTAGCTCGTCCCCTCTTTCCCTGGCAATCTCAGGAATAATTCATAATCTTTGGACTTGCTCAATCAGGCACTCCTATGAGAACCTCATCATCCACAACTGGAGTACGTGGGCTTCTTCCTTGCTTAATTTTCTCTTTGTTAGCAGCTAATTAAATTTAGCACCAGTCGATCCAAAAATACCCTATATATCTAATAATTCAACTAATAGCTCAAAATATTCTAGCTGAAACATCCAAACGGAGGATTCAGACATGACTCAACTAATACAGTAGATTAGTTGATAGCCCTAGCTAACTTCGCTCGGCTACCTACAGCTAACAGTTAGCACTAATATAGTGGATCCAAATAGGTTCTTACACTACCATAAACGGCTGATTTGCCGGGTGTAAAATGCTTTGTCGGGGGCTTTTTATCGGGCACCCGGCAAAGGAACTCTTTGCCGGATGCCAGGCCCGGCGGCATCGGGCAAAGAAAGACCTCCGGCAAACCAGCCTTTGCCGGGTGCCGGGCACTCGGCAAATTCCAGCCGTCAGCAAAGACAGCTAGCGACGAGGCATGCGCAGGCCAAGCGGGAAAGACAGGCCGAGCGGGCCGAGCGGGAGAGACAGGCCAAGCAGCTAGCGGAGATTATGATGTTCCTGCAGAACTTTGGGCAAGTGAACGGTGTACATATGCCGCAGTTCGCTCCACCGCCGCCGCTAGTTTTAGCTAGTCCGGTGAGTTCCATATTGCTTCGACTAGTGCTTTTATTAGATGACCCGCTCTAACAGATGCAATTTCTTATCATTTATGCAGCCTCTGTCGGCGGGTTCGAATGACCCATCTCAGGGGCAACCAGGCGACGATGGCGCTTTTCCTTCACCAAGCACTCAGTTTTCTCATCACCTATAGTTTGTTTTTTATTTTCACTGCTTGATGGACATGTGATGCACCGTGAACAACTGTCGACTTGTTACGATGGATATTGGACCTATTATGTTTGCGATGTCGTGTATGTGAGATATTGTGTGCTCGCGATGTTATATATATGTGGTTTTGAGTTTGTGATAAGATGAATGTGATATATATGTGCTATATTATGTTTGTGATGTCATAGATGTGATATATATCTTTTATATGCAGTGTTTGTGATTATAGAATAAAAAAATAAAAAAATTAATTTTAGAGGCTTTGTCGGGTACCCTGGCCCTGGCACTCGGCAAAGCTGGGAATTCCTCATTTTCAGAATTCCCAGCTTTGCCGGGTGTTAGGGCCAGGGCACCTGGCAAAGAATTTACGGAAAAAATAAAAATTCTTTGCCGGATGCCAGCACTCGACAAAGAAATTTAAAATAAAAAAATAAAAAAAATCTTTGCTGGGTGCCTAGGCACCCGGCAAAGCAAGGGCTGACGGACCGGTGCCGTCTCGGTCACTTTTCTTTGCCGGGTGCTGAGTTTGCACTCGGCAAAGTCTTTGGCGGGTGCCTGATAAAAAGCACCTGGCAAAGAAATCTTTGTCAGCTAACTTTTTGCCGGAGGCTCTTTGCCGAGTGCGGCACCGGGCAAAGGCTTTGCCGGGTGCAAAGTAGTCTTTGCTGGGTGCTTTCGGCACTCGGCAAAGTGGCTTAATCCAGTAGTGTCACATTAACATTTTTATTAATTTTCTATACTCAATTCCATCTGCTTGCATGCTGAATCATATGGTTCTCGACTTTAGCATCACGCCATCGGCTTGCGTGCTATTGAATCACATGGTATCCAAACACGCATTAACCCGTAAACGTGCGTGATCGATCACCATATAAGTTAATTTTAGTTCATAATCATATTATATATGTTCATTCACGCTATTTCTTTTGACGACTCGATGCAACGATGATGGTGACAATTTGTTAAAGAAAATATTCACATATGTCTAAAAAATTATCACCCCCGGGCTGCAGTGTGTGGGAATAATAACAAACACCAATGGAAAAGAATTATTCAGTTTCATATTGATATATTGAATACCTAGCTTATTGATAATATTGGTTTTCAGAATGCAATATATAATACTTCTTTCTCTAAGTCTCTATACTCCAAAAGTCCAAATATATCCCCAATACGAGTAAGATCGCTTAGCTTTGCATCCTTGTCCGAAATGGACATCTGGATCGTGCCGTTTCTAGCCTTATTCCTCTTGCTTGCGCTCCTTTTCAAGCTCATCAGGAGCTACGGTACATGGTCCTCACCATCAGCGCTTCGGTTGCCACCAGGGCCATGGCAGCTGCTGCTCATCGGCAGCCTGCACCATCTCCTCCTGTCCCGCTTTCGTGACCTGCCTCACCGTGCGCTGCGCGAGATGTCGGTAACCTACGGGCCCCTCATGATGCTCGGCTTGGGCGCCGTGCCCACGCTGGTGGTCTCCTCCGCCGAGGCTGCCAGGGAGGTGATGAGGACCCACGACCTCGCCTTCTTCAACCACTCATGAGCGTCAACTTCGACATCTTGAGCTGTGGCGGCAAGGACATCGTCGCCTCCCCCTACAACGAGCACTGGCGCGAGGTCCGCAAGTTGTGCGTGCTCGAGCTCTTCAGCCAGCGACGGGTGCTCTCCTTCCGGTCCGTCCGGGAAGCCGAGGTGGCGCGCCTCCTCCGCTCCATCTCCGACGAGTGCGGCGGTGGCCGGCAGCCGGTCAACCTCAGCGAAGGGATCTGCCGAATGATAAACGATATCACCGCGCGCACGGTCATCGGCGACCGGTGCAAGTACCAGGACGAATTCTTGCATGAGATGGATGAAGTAGTGCGGCTGGACGGTGGGTTTAACCTGGTGGACTTGTACCCATCCTCGCTGCTGGTACGCCGGTTCAGCACGGCGACCAGGGAAATGACAAGGTGCCAGAGGAACATGTATCGTATCATCCATAGGATCATCCAGGAGCGCGCTGCCCTGCAGGCAACGGCAGAGCCAGAGGAAGACGACGACCTTCTAGGTGTCCTCTTGAGGCTGCAGGCGGGAGATGGCCTGCGGTTTGCACTCACCACCGAGATAGTTA
This sequence comes from Bothriochloa decipiens, assembly GCA_023333625.1. Lineage (NCBI taxonomy): Eukaryota > Viridiplantae > Streptophyta > Magnoliopsida > Poales > Poaceae > Bothriochloa > Bothriochloa decipiens. Next base: position 36,110,225 of record CM041628.1, on the reverse strand, counting down.
GCACCATCATTTTCGTAAGATCCCGCCTATTATTATCTCTAACGTACACAAACATATAACACGACTCTCTTCCAAAGCAAAAATACTTTGCTTTCAATCTTTTATAATTTGTTTCTAATCTAATCTTGTATTGCAGGATATTTTGGAGTGAGACATCATCAACTGTACTAGTATGGGCAATGTCTGAGCTTGTTAGGAATCCTCGAGTCATGCATAAGGCCCGGTCAGAGGTGAGGGAGACCTTCAAAGGGAAAGATAAGATAAGTGAAGGTGATTTGGTCAAGTTAAGATATCTACCGTTAGTGATCATGGAGACCATACGGCTGCGTGGTCCAGCACCACTCTTGATCCCTCGAGAAATGCCGCGAGACATGTCAGGTTATGGGTTATGATGAGCCAAAGGGAACCAAGGTGTTTGTGAATGCTTGGGCAATATCAAGAAACAACAAGTTTTGGGTTGATAGCGAGGTGTTCTGGCCAGAAAGAGTTGAAACTATCAGCATTGATTCTAGGGGTACTGGCTTCGAGTTCACTCCGTTCGGGCCAGGCAGAAGAATAAATATGTCTCGGCATCACGCTCGCACTGGCAAGATAGAGCTGGCACTTACTAGCCTTCTTTACCATTTTGATTGAGACCTTCCTGATGGCCTCATATTAGAAGAACTTGATATGACAGAGACCTTTGGTTTATCATTAAGAAAGAAGTCCATGCTCTGGCTCAAGGCCAGACCCTACGATAGTTTAGTATCAAAATAATTAGGTGGTCTGCGATGTGAACTACCGTCTCCTTTGCTACTTTATTAATTTGTAATAACTCATAAAATATGCGATTATAACTACAATAATATTAGTCTATACTGCAAGACAGAATAAATATATGCAGAGCTTGGTCCTATGCTTCTGTTATATTATAATCCATCACTCTGTATTAAGTGTAGTTATCTTTCTTAAAACCTTTTTTTGCAAAATTATGAAGTGGTCATTTAATGACCGGACAAGAATGAAACGAGACCGGTCTATCACGATGTCACATCAGACTTTATACTACTGTTATTCTTTCTTTACTTGATATGTTAGTTTGTAGAAATTAAAATTTTTCACTACTAGAATGGTGATGAATGCTCGGTTCAAGACCAGAGACACTTGGCAGGAGTGGATTTTATTCCCATCGTTTGAAATAGATTAATTTACCGGGCCAGTGCATAGGAGAGAGAAGGTCCATTAAACCTTACCGGGCCAGTGCATAGGAGAGAAGGTCCATTAAACCGGTGTAATCATGTACTCCCTCTGTCTCATAAAGAAGGATGCTATAAGAACCGTGGAAGTTAAACTTTTTAATTTTGATTAGATTTATAAAAATATTCGTAACATTTATATATTTAAATAAATTTATTAAAAAACTAAACTTTAAGATCTTTCCTAAGGTACTAATTACTTAGCATAAATATTTATATATTTTAATATATACTGTAAGTACCGGTAGTTTGAATACGTTGATTTATCGAAAAGCGAGAATAATATTTATTTAGGACAGACGGAGTAAGCATCTAGGTCCCCATATGTAAAATACTCCACATCCAAATCTGTTTATGACAAAACTCCTCACATGGAATAGGATATATCTCTTGCACTTGTTTTTGTTTCATGTAAATCGGTTAATCTAAAGATGCACGTTTGGAGAGAAATAATAAGATGTCCACCACCCGTCTAAACCTATAAGAGCAACTCTACCCGCGGGGACGGCTACTGGCCGTCAGG